>OZ014421.1:5000-1205000 GCA_963965975.1 Xestospongia bergquistia | reverse complement strand
ATATGGTGGTAAAATTGATAATTGTACAAGCACACTTTACTTTGATCACCTATTTAACTATTCTCAACACACTGTTAAAAATGGGGTGTAAATATCGTATACCAGAGTGTAACTTATTCTTGGTTTAGGGGTGTAAATCTACCTTAGGGTGTAAAGTACAGCAGTTAGGTGTAAAACACATGCATTCACCATAACAATTGGTCAATGATGATATGATTTACTCTGCCTTTTACTTTTCTAACTCATAAATCTTAATTATCATAAATTATTATTAATAATTTATTATTAATTCATTTATTAAAATTAATTATTATTAATTTATTAAAATCATGATGTGAAATAATGTTTAGGAACTATACAGTGTATGACTGAATGACAAACAGGCATTGTTCTAATATGATGTGGTTGGAATGAAAAAAGGTCATTGTATTTGACTGTGGATTTAACTGAGGACATTTGAACAACAAAACAATGATAGTGATAATTGAATTCTAATGTGTTTAAAACTTGCACTTCAAAATAAACTTCATTATAATCAATGACAAATATATTGAGCAGCTTCCCAAACACAGGATAATCTGTGTCCATCTTCACCACCAAGGCACAAGACTTCTTGTACAATGTGCCGTCAATGGACACCCATACAACCCTGTAATAAAGAATCACAAAATAACCTTATAAGTACTTGATGCCAAATCAAGGCAGTTCTAAATTTACAACAACAAATATACCTAGTCTCATAGCCAAGTCACTTGTTAGGAAGGGAGGGACTTTAGTGATTGCATGTTTAAAATTATAATACTTTCAGGTAGAGTTATTCTCAGAAATTTGTTAGCGGAAATTAATTAAAACAAGGTACACATAGGTAGGAGATTCAAACAGTGTAATCATAATAACCTTGTAATATCTCCTGAGCACTCAACTAACTCTGGTGGAGCAACCAAAGCAGACACAATGTCACCTAGATGAATGAGGTGAAAATGATAGCAAATGAGAAATTATGTATTCACCTGGACCAACATCCAATGTTCCAGAATGATACTCAAAATTATTCATCCTATGGTAGCACTGAAGTTTCTGATGACGCATGGCCAGAGTGTATGGTAGATTGATGAAGTTACCAACACTTTGAGTGATTTTTTTGAAATAGGAATGTTTTGCTTCAAAACGCATTGTCCAGTGTTGTCTTAGTGGTCCAAATCTGTTAAAAATATAAAAATTGCATACATGTATATGTCTGTCTGAACTTGTTATTTGCATAAACTCACTCAAGAATCAACCTTGGCATATGCACAATATAGTGTATTTTAGGAGTGATGGAGGCATTAGGATACAGTAGCTTGAACTGTTGATGGTGGTCAGAAATTAGTGTTGCTAGATTAGCTACATCATCTTCAGTGAGCTCTGGGGCCATTAGGATATCAACAATCTCCAATAAGTCCAAATAATTGATCCAAAATTCATCACCACTAGGAACCTTGTCCCCAACCATCAATGGTAGAACCCTTCCTAGCAACCACATTTGTGCAGCTACAAAGTAGTAAAGTCAAAAAAATAAACATGATGTTGAAACCTTTGTTACCTTCTTGCTTCAGTTTGTGATCATTACTTCGTAGAGTAGATAAAGCAATAGTTGATGGTCGATTCTTCATCTCCATCAATCCTAGTTCAAAGCCAGTTATTTGTTGGTTTAGATACTCTAAAGAGTAGTAACCATCTTTGTCTATGTGTTGCTGAAGGAGTTCTTTTGTTTCATACTCAAGAATACATATAGAAGATTTTAATTAAATGAATAAGCAAGTATGCTTTTGTACCTTCAAGGACATCATGCATGACATCCTGTACAAGGGCTCCTGAACAAACTTTGAAGTACAGTAACTCATCCAAAATTGACCTCTGGTTGATCCCAAATTCCATAGATAGTTTGTCTCGGTCTCGTTGACTAGTTGCTTTGTCAAGTTCATCACAGTTAGTTTTGTGTTCATCAGGGTTACGTAATATAAGTTTGGATTCAGTGAATATTGACTGAATGTCAGATGGTAGAGCAAGGCAGTGACGACAACCTCTATGGGCAGTGGAACCTTCTTTAAAGATAAAAACAAGATACAGTAGATGTGATTGCTCACCAATTTCTTTATGTCTTCTATAATAGGCTTCAAAATTTTGTTAGCACCATACTTCTTCAAAAGTTCACTCTTTACAATAGCTGCTAGTTGAATCCGGCTCACCTTTGAGCGGAATAAAGGAGGAAGGTTTCCAAGGACAAAATAAAATACAGCTATATTGCATAGAGGCGGAGATAGACTGTAAATTATATTACAAGGATGAATGAATAACTTACCCAGCTTGTGGATAATACGTTTTGAACCTAGTGGGTTACATACCTCTAAATCATCATAATATAAAAATATCTGAAGAAAGTTTGAGTCTAATGCTAGGAGGGGATGTTTTGAAAACATAGTGGCATCACAATAGTCTCTAATAATTCCATCATCTGAATTATGGCCCATCTCAACCTAAAGATAAAATATTTAATAATGTGTTTTCTAAAAGTGTACATATTTACTTATGAACATACCATTCTCACAACATCAAGATTATAAAAGAGGGACTGAATGGTTTTCAATAAAGGAATATACATCATTTCTTCTCGCACTTCAGCATGTCTTCTCTTTTTTCCACTCCCTGTCCACTGTCTTTCGGTGCCAAGAAGAATTGGCTCTGGCTCCTTGTAAATAACATGAACATAAAGTTAGTACTGACCAATACAAATATCTTATTATAATACTTCTTACCACAAAATTCAACGACTCTTTGTAATATTTCAGCTGTGCATGCTGAGTTTCTAATCCCAAAAATGGATTAGTATAGAAAGAGTTAGCACTAAATAACTGGTCAAATCCCTGAAGCAGTGTGTGGTCAATACCAGAATTTGACAAGATCGATTTCAATTCATCATGCAGGTCCATGAGTATATTTTGAAAAAAACCAGTTACATCCTTAAGAATTTGTTCCATTGTGGACTGAGGTAGTTTGTACATCTCTTGGACTTTTAAAATCCATGTAGCAGCAGCCCTTTTCTTTGAATACAGAATGGATGAGGTCATCTCTGGGTCATTGAATGAGTCAGTTTCACAATTCAACCAATGATCAGGGTCATCCTGATCTTGAAAGGTAGAACATTGAATAACAGGCTCAGAATCCGTATGAAAATCATACACATGATTTCTGTAAACTTCGAATTTTCTAAATTGTTTTCGACAACCACCGAGACAACAGGTGATACAAAATCCAGGTCTGTGTGCATGGACTTCTCGAACATGTTTAAGCAAGTACATGAGGCTTGGTACCATAAATGAACATAGTGGGCAAACTTTGATATTTCCGGGATCCATGAGTTATCTGTTGAGAACGGTTTATGATAACTGCCACCTGCCTTCTATTTTTCTAAACAGCATGGTGTTACGCATGCGCAAAACTTCAACCAGTTTTAGCACCTGCCTTAACAGCTGCACTCAGTCTCTCTACTTTTCAATGGCGAGTTGCGTTGTATTGGAAGATTTGTCTGCTGATGAACTGTCTCTGTTCCTGTCATCCAAAGGAATCCCTCAGAAAGTTTTGGACAACTTTCAAAGCCATTCCATTGACGGAGAAACGTTTCTTTCTATGAGCGATGGACATCTCAAGGAAGTTGCTGAGAAAATACCCGATAGGGTCAAGTTGAAAAAGATTATAGACAGTACAATATCTGCTAAAAAGGTCAGTGATATATTTTGTCACTATGTTATCTAGTGTTGACTGTTGCCCATCTGTGCTTGATATAAAGTTTTTCTCTAAAGCAAATTATCATAACAATTATCATTGCTAGGAAAACAGAAGTCTTGACGTAAATGGCAGTCATTGTTCCTCAACTTTAAATGTCCCATCTCAAAATTGGCATCACACATTTGTGATACCCTCTGCTTTCTCTCTCCGGACAGAGGAAGCCTTAGCCACTGGTCAGATCACTAGAAGAGTGAGAACAGAGATCATCCAAGCTCTCTCAATGTCAATGATGATACATACAAGAACCCCTTCAAGTGATCAGTACAACACTGTGTGTCGTAAACTGATTGAAACCTATCCAATACTTAAAGATGAAATTGGCTCTACTGGCTATGTAAGTGTGTGGTAATTTTTTTATTGTGAACTTGTTATGACTAAGAAATTGTTCATTTCTTAGGGTTCTTGGAAAAAAAAGCTACGGGACCGATTCAAGTTTCTTCGTCGTCCATCTACTTATAAAACAGATTCTGTTAGTATTGAGCCATCTCCAAAACGTCAGAAGACCTCAAAACGTCTTGGAAGTGACACAAGTACATGTGTGGATGATCTAGATGATGTTATGCTGACAACAAAATTGGCTGAATTACAGCACGAGTGTTCTAAACGAAAAAAGGACCGTTCCCTTGCTACAATACAATCTTTGACCAGCAGCACATTTACTAGTAGACGGAAATGGATAACAAATGTTCAACCTCCAGTTGTAGAAATCCTCGAGCAATACCCATCATTGAAGATTCGGAAAGTAGTAAGTTATCTCTTAAAACAATTTAACATAGTAATTATTTTACACGTGTAAATTGCCTCTCTATTCCAGTTTAGGATGGAATTCAAAACTATTATTGGCTTAGATGAAAAGACTAGCATCCATTCACTCATGGAAAGTTGGCCAACATGGGAAAAAAGGATAATTGCTTATTCTCGATTGGAATTCAAGCATAGGCCAAAACTGAAACAGCTTCTCACCACTCTTGATGAGCAAAGTGAAGGACTTGTGGATAAAGGTGCTTCACTATAATTCAAGTGAATACAATAACATGATTTTTTGTAATAGGTTTAGTAGCCTTTCAATTATTATCTGAATTGTTGATTCCTAAAAGCCGCCATGAGAGGCTGGTACAGTTTGTGAAGGTAATGTTAACTTTAGGTAATTGTTATGTTTTTGGTTGTGATTTAACAATTTGACTCAGAGATTTCCTCAAAATTTTTTTTAATATTCATAAAAGTTCTTTAATTTCACTTTAGAATTCAGATGACTTGGCAGTCTTTTCTGCAAAAGTTCAGCTCAGTGCTCCATACATGATCGTATGCCATTCTGCTGAAGAGACCACTTTCCATATCATGGTAGAAGAAGAAGTCACATGTGAACTCAGTTCTTTTGAGAGTGCCTTGATCCACCTGGTTGGCTCTTACTTCCTTTATGATATAGCATACCCAAAGCCTGTCCAGTCGCTTTTATTAATGATCCAGCACTATGTATTTGGACTGGAAGACTCACAACAAGATACCCCTGCAGTTATTGAGATTGTTACATCTCTAAAGAAGATGGACAGTATACTTTATAATTAGATAATGTATAGTTTATTAGTTTATTATAGTTTAGTTTTATTATAGTTTATTTATATAATGTATAGTTTATTAGTTTATTACAGTTTATTTATTATAACAGGTATGTATTATATTGAGTGTTTTATATAATAATAAAATAATGTTACAGATTTCAATTTTAAAATAATTTTCCAATTTACACTTGAAAGAGTTGCGATATACACCAATATGGTGTAAATATCAGTCTTAGATTTACACCCTAGGGGTAGAGTTTTTAAAGTGTATGGTGCACACCTATTTTGGTGTAAATGTACACCCTTGTTTTAACAGTGCAGACAGGTCTATCGGCAGTGGCATCAGATCCTAATCGTGTGTGTTTTTGTCAATTTAATAGACCTAATTGCTCTATTACAAACATCATTACATTTGCAAAACCTGGGCATGATGTCAACATATCGCTAGCTACAGTTGGTCTACAAAATGGCACAACAGAGGGTGTAATAAAGCTGACATCAGATAGCTCATCAAAAGTTCAAACTATTAGAATAAATGCAAATTGTACTAATGTAACTTTCACATTAGAGATAAACATTTCATTGAACATGACACAAGTCTATGCTACACTTCGAAATTCAGTCAGTGAACCTTTATATGATCCTTATGCTAAAGTCATTAAAATTAATATTGAGTCCTGTCCAAGTGGATTTCCATTGGTGAGTGGTACATGTGTTTGTAGTTCTGAATTAAATTCACCTTTAATAACTTGCAATAGTAAAACTCAAATTATAACTAGATTTGGTGATATGTGGATTGGTTACAAAAATGACTCAAATTGTCTTATTGTTTATCCTAACTGCCCCTTTGATTATTGTAATAACAGTAACGTTAGTTTCACACTTAACTATCATGACAAACAATGTCTTCATAATCGAGCTGGTATACTCTGTGGGCAATGTTCTGAAGGATTCAGTCTCATGTTAGGTACCAATCAATGTGGAAAATGTACTAATAACTACATAGCTCTTATTATTCCATTTGCTTTAGCTGGTATAGCACTGGTAGCTTTTGTTATTGTTTTAAACTTAACTGTGTCTGTGGGTACAATGAATGGACTTATATTCTATGCTAATGTTGTCAAAATATATGAACAATTCTTCTTTCCTAATGGTCCCATACTATTTCTTAGTTGGTTAATTTCATGGATCAATCTAGATCTGGGTATTGAGACTTGTTTTATTGATGGGATGGGTTCTTGCAGTAAAGCATGGCTACAGTTTATTTTTCCAGTATATGTTTGGTTTATTCTAATACTTATCATAATATTATCACGTTATTCTAGCAGAGTTGTTCGTCTTGTTGGAAGACAAGCAATTCCAGTATTAGCCACTATGATCCTTCTCTCTTACACTAAACTGATACGCATTGTTTTCCATGCTCTTTATATTACCAAAATTCCATGTACGGACGATAAGAATAATACTGTCTTATTACTGAGGTGGTATATTGATGCTAATGTCCAATTTTCAAGAGGTTGTCATCTACCATTGTTCCTGTTCTCACTGGCTATACTCATTTTACTAATTGTTCCATACACCTTCTACCTTCTTACTATACCATTATTTGAAGGACCTCTATCAAAGTACATGTGTTGCTGTCAAAAGTTGCCAACATATATGAAGCCTTTCTTTGATGCATACGGTGGTCCATATAAAGACAAGTGTCGTTTTTGGACTGGATTTTTACTCCTAGTTCGTGTTATCTTAGCACTGGTTGTGTCTTTAGATACTGAGGGTACTGTAAGCTTGGATGTGTTAACATCTATTTTAGTTGCTATTATTTTCATGTTTTTCCTTTTGAAGGGAATATATCGACATTTTTCTTTGGCTTGTCTTGAAAACTTTTTTATTCTTAACCTTGTGTTAGTGGCTTATATGAATCTACCAGCATCTGAGAAACCCAAAAGACACGTGATAAGTTATATTTTAATATTTGCAGCATTTGTTGTGTTTTGTAGTGTTATACTCTATCATATTTGGGATCGTCTGTTAAAATCGCATTCATTCAAAACAATTGCAAAAATCAAGAAAAAATTTAAGAAGTCTCCGCCATCTTTTCGTTCCGATGGTATAAAGTGTTCAAATATAGTTGAAAGTAAAACTGCTTCGATGTCAGTGTTGTCAATGGATATGCTAAGAGAATCATTACTGTTTGAACTTAATGACTAGTGTTGCTTATTCTGACAACATTTGCTGGTTACATGTCATTCATATTTTGTCATGTATTATATATAATAATAATGCTATAAGAATAATGAAAAAGTTGTTATGTCTTTATAATTGTTTTATTCAAGTGCTACAATGTTCAATTTACAGTGTTATTGTTAGCTAATGAATATTAACTAAAAATTATTTTTTCTATTTTAAGTTACACTTATTGTTTACATACATCTATTTAACAAACAATAACAAATGCTGTATCTCAAAACGCAAATGCTTATAACAATTGTGCATTTGTTTAGAAATGTAGTTAGAAAGATTTCTCCACTAGTAAAAACAGGAGTGTATATTAGATGTTAACAGTGTCTATTATTTGTTTACAGTATTATTGTTATTGAAAAGTCTATACCATCTTTTTGTTCCGATGATATGAAGGTTCTAAGATCAAATAGTGTAACATTGATTTGTTGTCAGTGTTGTCAATGAATACGTTATGAGAATCATTACTCTTTGAAATTGATGATTATAATAGCTTATTGATCCTTATTCTGACAACATTTGCTGATTACATATCATTTATATTTATCATGTCTTACATATATTAATAGTACTTATAAGAATAATTAAAAAATGGTGTTCTCTTTAAAAGACAAGTGCTATAATATTCAATTTACTGTGTATAGTTTGCTAGCAAGTATTGAATATAAAATTAAGTTTAATCTTAGTGTTTATATACATCTAGTAAATTTACTTAATTGACAAATATAAATAATGTATCTGACTGCTTATGATAATAGACATAATATGATAATATTGTTTAATGTAATCACAATCATTAATATTGTAGTACAAAGTATATTATTAGTAGTGACACACAGATATTTAAATAACATTTTATTTTGGTTTAGAATGTTGTTATAAAGTTTTCTTCACTAGTAAATACAAAAATGGCTGGTATATATTAGATGCTAAATCAATGTCTATTATTTTGCTTACAGTATTCTTCATACAATAAAAGAAGTTTATAGTCCTTGCATTAAAGTTTTGACAGCAAAAATTCTTTACTTATTATGATATGATCACTGTAATTATATGTTGCTTGTTGATTGTATGAAATAATGTATACTTATAGACAGATTAATCTACAATATTTATATTCTTGTGTCTGTTAGAGATGTTTAGCGAATTGAAATCAATTTATAATGAAATCCTGTATAATGATATGACATATTATATAATAATAATTTTTGAAGCATGTATTTAGAACAATTGTTAGATATGATATTTATATACAGACCTTTTAATCAAGTACTGATGAAACCTGCCTATAAAGAATGACTAATTAATGATTTGAAGAAAGTTAAGCATATAAATTGAATGGAGTGAGATACAACAAGGACATTTTAGAATGTTAAGTTAAAATAGAAAGTTTTAGGAAATAATAGAGATAATTTCAGATAATTGTCATTGAGAGTGATAAATTAATTGGAAGAATTAATTTCTATTGTTCAGGAAATTGGTTTGAAGATGAGTCAACTAGTGTCAAAAAAATGATAAAGTCAAAAAAAAACGAAATTCACAAAATTATTTAATGAATTTGTTAGACATTTCATAACAAAGTTACTTCCTGCCTCTCCCACCATAGTGACAGATACATATAAGCTATATTTAACCCCTCAGCTCCTGTACTATATGTCTAAATCCCATGTAGTTATTACGGTAACTAAGAGATAACAAAACTGAAGAAAACAAATCAAAGAGTAAAAAAAGAGAACCAGAAATATGTTTAGAGAAAAGTGATATAGCTCCTTGTTAATCAGGTAATAATTAATTGGCTCATTTATTTTATAAAAGTCTATAAAAATAAAAAGGATTCATTTAGTTATATTAACTTAATTATTAGGTTATTATTATTATTAGGTTGTACTAAGAAAACAAGAGAGATTATTATAGCCTTCAAAAATTAACGCAACATGAAAGAGCAATAATATTAATGTCACTTAACAAGGACCTATGTAGCTAACTTCAGGAAAGAATTCAAGTGATTTAATGTGTTAGATCAATCCTCAAATTTTGATTAAAAGGATCAAGGCACAAGTCAATCAATGAATTTCTTTTACTTTTTACAGAACTTTCTGTGCACAGTCAATGCTATATATAGCACATGGCCTTTTATATATAGCACATGGAGTGATAACACTTAATTTGTTCCGCCCGTCAATGGGTTAAAAGATGGAAAATTGGGTTATAAAGTTTGGCAAACATATTATATCAAAATATCAAACTTATTTCATGCAAGAAAGTAAAATGTTATAATGTTTTGATTATTAACCCACTATTGACTATACTGTTTAAGTAGCTCATTGTCTTAACTTACTATTATTTTAAAAGTGCTGGGCCAGAGCCATTACCATGGAGTTGATTACAAGTAAGTTTTTATTCTAAATGAGTTGAGGCAGTGTACTGTTAAATAATTGCTGATTTCAAAAATTAAAGTGGCTATTTTTTACATATATCTAGTTACAGACAACTTGATTTTTACAAATAGAGGACAAACCATTTCCTATTATACTCATCATGTGACTGTGTATCACAACAGGCACATGGCAGAAAATATTATAAGGTGATCACAATCAATTATATGGTGAATGATTAGTAGTGGGTGTACAGACTATGTCATCAGTTACAAAGATTTCTCTACTGATTAAAAGAGGAGTGGCTAAAAATTTGATTTTAAATACATAACATCTATTATTTCAACTAAATTATAAATGTAGGAATACAATGTTATATACTCACTTGACCATTGCTGTAAAGCATACAAGAAGGTTTTTTAGTAGTATTCAGTTATATAATATTACAGTTTATGCATTAAGAAGGTTGGAATGAAAATTAACCAACAAAACTCATATCATACAAATTATGAACTTATCAATTAGTAAAACGTTTCTTTCCTAGTAAATGCACATATATCTTCAGTCATTTTCAATACTCTGCTGGGCCCATTATCTCCTCTTAATAATACATATGACTGAGCCAGTAGAAATACATCACTAAAAGAAAAAAAGACGCTGTTATGTTCTTATCTTTCTTTCTTCATAGTTAATTATATCATTAGACAACATTCACAATACATAATGATGTACAGGAATATAACCTTCAGGGTTTCATTTAGGGTGGGGGGCAGGAGGGGGGGGGGGCATTTGCCCCCCCCCCCTTGCTAGAGTCTTACTTCCCCTTGGAAATTAGGTTAGCCATTTTTATTCAAGGGGTAATTGGATGTAATGAATACAGAACTGAAACTCAATACAAGGAATATACAGCATAAGATAACCATAGGCTAAACACAAGGAGTATGTACAGTTTTAACCTAAACACCAATAGTCTATGGGTGTTACCCTAAAAGCCTTATCAGCACCAGTATAACTTGGTCTATAGGTACTAAGTGTCTTATCAGCACCAGAAATAAGGTCATCTCATCATGTCATTTGAAAACCACAAATGGTCTGAAAATGTGCCAGAAGCAATCTCAGAGGGTCTAAAATTCAGAAATTTTCTGGGGACATGCTTCCAGACCACCACCCTAGAGGACGTGCTGTCACGCACAGTCCCTTCATCCCCCTAAATTTTCTTGATGTATTATTTGCCCCCCCTCCCCTTGTCCATTTTTCTAAATGAAACCCTGACCTTAATTTGTTAAATAGTTTCTGATTATTGGACTATACAATACTTGATTGCATTACTAGTGAACTAAAAATATGCAGTACAAAAAATAACTTTGCTCCTTTATAATTGCTTTTAAAATAACAATTGTCCTTCACACTACAAAGATAGTTTATTGGTATCTGACTAATGGAAAACTCACCTACCTTTGTAGTTTTCCATCCTTCTTTTTAATTCGTTTTCTAATAACTATTGGACTATTCCTAATTAGTTCATTATTGAACTAATTAGCTTTCAACACTTTATGTTGAACAGGCCTGGAGATTCCATCCAAGCCTTCAGGCCATGACCTGGGCAATAATTTGTGTATACAATAAACATCTATTTTATTCTTTATTCAATGATCATGAATTGCTGCAATTTTAGCACTTTATTTGCAATGACCTGGGCAGCTCATTTGAGCTTTCTCCACCTTGTGTTGTTAACTTAGTTCTCTGACTACATGACTATACAGTATCATTACCAAATTACTATTTGAACTACACACTATGTTGATTAAAGAATAGCTGTTTCTTCATTAATTGATTTTATGATAATTATTGCACCTACTTCCTCATACATCTAATTAGTTTATTTTGAACTATAAAAAAAACATTATCTACTTCAACTTTGTAATTAAATTGGATTTCATTTCCTGATTTTTTTAACACTGAAGTACATACTCCATAATAAACTTTAACTTGTTAGTTAGTTTACTAACTAATGGACTGTATTGTAACTATTGTGGTTTATTGACTAGAAAAATAACACACAAGATATTGATTTCCTAATTAGGTTACTATTAAAGTACACACTATATATAATATATTTTAACTATACTCTATTGTATAAGTGGCTGAAATACTGTTTATCACTATAGACAACATATAATGAGAACATTACTTTAATGTAACTACTATAACCTAATATTAATATGTAAACGATGTATCATTAGTAATGGGTGTAAAGACTATATATATATATATATATATATATATATATATATATATATATATATATATATATTTGATTTATTGATTTAATCAATATATGTTTATATATGTTGCATTTAACAAACTTATTTCAGCAGAAAATAAGCAACATAAAGTTTTCATTACTAATTTACTATTGCTTTAGGCCTGAGCTGTTGCTATGGAGTTCATTACAAGTAAGGCAGTAATTATATTGATAATAATACATAACAATTTTTATTATAATGATAGTAATACAGTATTGTTGATATACTAAAGGTGGTAATAATAACATACTCTTATTACACAAGGTTTATAATAGTAACAAAAAAAGATATGTATCTACTAAGTTCCAGTGGTGATATTTTCATGTAGTAAAGACTGTTTTATATTACATTTTCATATAGATATGATGATATAGTCATGGCCAGAGTCAAACAGAATTAATTGGTTAGATAATTCATTTAAACAAATGTTTCAATGTATTTATATATTGTATCAACCAAAATGTACAGGTATCAGATATAACAGCCTTATTATTTACAGTTTTTAGATAACATCCAGATGTAAAGTTTCCTTTTACTGATATATATATATATATATATATATGGGAGTGCTCCTTAATGTGTATTATTAATTGGCTTATGTTTTCTGCACTACATACATTCTATGATGTTTACCTGATTCGCTAGATGTTAAAATTATCTTGTATTATTGAGGTACCTTAATAGTTCTAGATAAAATAGACATCTCCACTTTTTGAGCTAATAACACTTGATGTCAGCATCTTTAGGTAACTACACAGTACTAGCTGTCATGATGTTACATTTATTAGGTTTTTGAGGTATCTCAATAGCACTTAATGACATAATCACCTTAAATAACCTTAATAACCTTGTAGTCATCTTCAGCTCATCTTTTTAACAAACTTCAATAACTTTTGATGTTATCATCAACACATCTTCTTAAGCTACAGGTATCACAACAGCAGCTTTAGATTAACACTTAGTGATTACATGTCATTCATATAATTGTTATATCTTATATATAATAGTAGTGTAGTAAGAATAATAAGATAATTGTATTGTCTTAACAATTATTTTATACAGTGTTCTATTTATTGTGTTATTGTTAGATAGTCAGCATATTCATTGTAAAGTTATCATTTCTAATATAATAAACAGTTAATGTTTATGTGTATCTAATGACAGATCACTTGACAATCATAAATAATGTACAGGTCACTTCATGCTCTATATAGCTGCTTATCACAGTAGACATGTGATATATGTAGATATAAATGTAGATATATGTAGTGTGGTAAGATAATTGTATTGTCTCAACAATTATTTTATACAATGTTCCATTTACTTTGTTATTGTAACTAGTGAGTGTATTAATTTTAAAGTTATCTTTTCTATTTTAATAAACAGTTAATGTTTGTGTTTTTCAAATTCACATTAATATGATATAATACTATAATAGTATTTGTTTAATGGTCATACTATAAAGATTAATTGGTTAAATTAATCATTACATGTTGGTTATACTTTTTGGATTCAGTAAACTTATTAGATCCAAAAAGTAAACAACATAATGTTTTCATTACTAATGTATTTTGGAATTGACCGTCAGTGTTATTTTTGACAACATTTACTGATTACATATCATTCATATAATTGTTATATCTTATATATAATAGTAATGTAGTAAGAATAATAAGATAATTGTCTCAACAATTTTTATACAATGTTTTATTTATTGTGTTATTGTTATCTAGTGAATATATCAATTATAATGTTATTGTTTGTATTATAACAAACAGTTAATGTTTGTGTTTGCAAAATTCCCATTAATATAATATAATAATGTATATTGTCTTGTTTATCAATTACACTGTAAAACTTAATTAGTTGATTTAATCAATATATGTTTATACTGGTTGTATTTAGCAAACTTATTAGATACAAAAATAAACAATATAATGTTTTGATTATTAATGAATTTTGGAATTGAGTGTTCATATAGTTTATTATTGAACTAATGAACATTGTTATGGCTGTTACTATGGAGTTTTTACATACACTTCAATGTATTGTGAGTATATTCATATACTTCAGTTAATATTGTATATAGATTGTTGCAACTCATTAATCATTTAAGTAAATTAAATATGATATATCATAAATACAATTAACATCTTTATGTTTATATGTTTTTAGATAAATATATGTAAAGTTTCTTTAAAGATATATATGGGAGTGATCCTTGTATATTAGTATGTATTGTTAAGGTACGTTATTCAGATTGATATGACAAAACAGTCTAGTATTAATTCAGACAACATTTACATATCATTTATAATATTAGTCATATCTTATATATAATAGTAGTGTAGTAAGAATAATAAGATAATTATATTGTCTCAACAATTGTTTATACAATGTTCCATTTACTGTGTTATTGTTAGCTAGTAAGTATATTAATTATAAAGTTATTATTTCTATTATAATAAACAATTAACGTTTACATACATATTGTTGATATTGATACTATATATAGTGTTGTTTATCAGTCACAATAAAAAATTATTGGTTGACTCAATCAATATATGTTTATAAATAAATAATTAATTATTAATAATTTTATATTGTGACTGATAAACAACACTATATATAGTATCAATATCAACAATATGTATGTAAACATTAATTGTTTATTATAATAGAAATAATAACTTTATAATTAATATACTTACTAGCTAACAGCAACACAGTAAATGGAACATTGTTTGTAAATGACAAATCAATCAGTTGTGTTGACTTATTTTATGTAATAAGTAAACAATATTAATGTTTTGATTATTAATGTCTTTTGGAATTTAATGTTCATGTAGCTCATTATTGCATGAATTAGTAATGTTATGAAAAATACTGGACCAGGACTATTACAATAGACTTTTTATATACACTTCAGCATATTTTGTATGGATTGACGTAACCAAAGCATTCACAAAACATTTAAAAAAATTAGTATAATTGTGATATACTATATTAACATTTTTAGATTTGTTTTTAGATAAATATTTGTGGAGTTTCTTTACAGAGATTTATAGGAGTGATCCTGGTATATTAATGTGTGTTATTTGATACATTATTCAGCTGATATGACAAACAGTCTAGTGTTAACTCCACATCATTGGTTCACTACATGTCGTTCATATAATCATTATATCTTATATATAATAGTAGTGTAATAAGACAATTGTATTGTCTTAAGAATCAGTTTATACAATGCTCCATTTGCTGTGTTTTTGTTAGTGATCATGAGAATATTAAATTATAAAGTTGTCATTTCTGTTAAAATAAACTGTTAATGTTTATGTACATGTAGTAATTAATCACTTTGCAAATACAAATAAACTACAGATCACCTCTTATTCTACTCACCACATGACTGCTTGTCATAACAGAAAGACAACACAAAATCTTTTAATATGATTCAAGCCAATAATATGGTACAACATCATGTCTGATCAATAGTAAGTGTATACACTACATGATTAATAAATTCCTTATATAGAAATGTAGTTCTATAGTTTTCTCTACTAGTAAATAAAGAAGTGACTGGTATATATTAGATCTTAAGTCATTTTTTATTATTTTTACAGTATATTTTCTTGACACAGTGAAATTTGTGGTCAGACTACAGTCTGAGCATTAAAGATTTGAATCACAAAAATTTAGATTCATAATTACCTTAATATGACTTTAGTACTATATAATATTATATTTAAAAATGAATGTGTTGATTTTTAGTGCAGACGTCTTATATTTAGACATTTGTAGTAAATTTATTGAAATGATTTAGACTTGAAAATATCTGTTGCTCCATTACTTGATATAATCATGTGGTTACTCATACATGCATTGTTTTGTTAGTTGACATACTACTTATTAAACAAACAGTGGCAAGAAGTAATATTCTATCACTATAAATATATTAATCTTCTGTCTGAGAGGATTATTAAGTATCTTTTGATAAGAAAATAAATTATTTTAGATGATGTCATAGAAATAGACAATAAAGTTTAAATAAACATTGACGTCTGATATGTTTATATAAAGTAGTCTATAACGATCTATTTCAGACATTAATCGACTTTTACGTAACATCAGTTCGATTCTCATAAAGACTAATAAAAACAACAAAATCTAGGTCTCCTAAAAGTTAAATTTGACGTCCATAGTATTTCACTCATCTACTGTTGAACACGCTACCGTCATGAGCTGTGGTCATATCTATTATATAACATCAGTTATACTGTATATCTACAGTGGATATGTTACTGCTTCTGAGTATTATGTCTCTGCAGCTCCTATTGGAAAATCTTGCCCTTCTGATAACCTAACTTGTCACAATCTCTCCTACTATACTGCTGATAATGCATCTTATTTCACTAATATTAATGATGTCAACTTCTACTTCCTAGAGGGAACTCATACTCTACAAGGTATGCTATATATCAGCAATGTAAGTAATATAACTCTACAGGGATTAGGTCGTATAAAAAAAGGCTTTGATGAGACTATTATGGAATCTACCTCAGTAATTAGGTGTAGTGATAACAATGGAACTGGTATACAATTTATTAGTGGCAAAAATATTGCAATTATATCATTAACAGTAGCAAACTGTGGGTTTGATATTTTTAATATTGACCATAAAATCCCTTACAGTCCCTGTGGGTTTTACTGGTATCCACGTCATAGAGTTAGCTTGTTCTTTGTTGACATTAATAATGTCACATTAAAATGTGTATCAGTCCAGAATAGTTCAGGTGACGGACTCGTTCTAGTCAATGTTTATGACGTTTTAATTGACAATTCTTCATTTGCTAATAATGGAGCTACGAAAACTTTTGCAGGCAATGTATTAATTGTCTATGACGACCAGATTAAAAGAACCTCTAAGGTTATAATTTCGAAATCAAATTTTTCAATTGGTACAGGATATGGCATGTATATGTGGTGTGATAATGATGCTGATGTAATCATTGAAAATAGTACGTTTTCTAACAATATTGTTTGTTCTGGAGGAGGAGTGGAGATAGTCTTGAATGGAGGTGGTAGTATTGAGTTTAACAACTGCATTTTATTCAACAATACTGCACGCTATGGAGGAGGAGGAGTGGACATTTATTCAAATGGGATTGCAGTATTGAGTTTACTAACTGCATTATATACAATAATACTGCTAAGTATTATGGTGGAGGAGTGTATATTCATTCATTCACAGAAGGTGTTAGTATTGAGTTTTTAAATTGCAATATATACAACAATATTGCTCATTATGATGGAGGAGGAGTGTACATTGATTTGTTCACAAACAATGGTAACATTATGTTTACTAATTGCACTATATATCGTAATAGTGCTCAGAATTATGGAGGAGGAGTTTACACTTATTTGTATACCGAAAGTGGTAGGAATGAGTTCAGTAACTGCACTTTATTCAACAATACTGCATCTTTTGCATCAGGTTTGGTTCTCCGTTCTGATCAAGCAAATTCAACAATTAGCTTTATTTTCACAAATTTTTTAATTCGTTTCAATAGATTAATCAATAACCTTGACATAAATCAAAAAAGCTATCAATCTGCTGTGTTATTAATCAACATTAATGATATTACTTTTGATAAGATTGATGTTAGTAATCATAACACAACTGGTTTAATTGCTGAAAATAGTCTAATAACATTTCATGGACATAACATGTTTGTAAACAATTCAGGCATTTATGGTGGAGGTATTGCTTTATATAAATCCTCACAACTAATAATAAATCAGTACGTAAACATATCATTTGTCAATAATCATGCAAGTGTGTCAGGTGGAGGAATCTTTGTATCACAAATTCTCGGTGTGGACAATACCACAGAGTGTTCCTTTAAAGTTATTCCTAATCATTATCCTAATGATACTAAATCAGTCTTATATTTTGTCAACAATACAGCTGACATATCTGGTGATGTCCTATATGGTGGTAAAATTGATGATTGTAAAAGCACACTTTACTTTGATCACCTATTTCACTATCCTCAACAGACAGGTCTATCAGTAGTGTCATCAGATCCTATTCAAGTGTGTTTTTGTGAATCAAATAAGCCAAATTGCTCTATTACAAATGTCAGTATATTTGCAACACCTGGAATTGATGTCAACATATCATTAGCTACAGTTGGTCTAAGAAAAGGCTTAACAATAGGTGTGATAAAAATGACATCATCAAACAGCTCAACCACTGTGCAAACTTACAACAACAGACTAAATACAACTTGCACTAATGTAACCTTTACATTACGAACAAATCCTTTATTGAAGACAACAGAAGTCTATGCTAAACTTGATAGTTCAATCAGTAAATTTTTACATGATTCTTACACTAAAATTATAGAAGTTACCATTGAGTCCTGTCAAAAGGGGTATCGTTTTTTAAATGGAGCTTGTGTTTGTGGATGGGAACTAAATATACTTCCAATAAAATGTGATAATAAAACTCTAATTATAACTAGAGAAGGTGATATGTGGATTGGTTATGAAAATGATTCAAACTGTCTTATTGTTTATCGTAAGCATTGTCCCTTCCATTATTGTACTAAGAGTAACATTAGTTTTACACTTGACTATTATTACAAGCAATGTCTTCAAAATCGATCTGGCATACTCTGTGGAGAATGTTCTAAAGGGTTTAGTCTCACTTTAGGCTACAATCAATGTGAATATTGTGAAAACAAGCATTTAGCTCTTATTATTCCATTTGCTTTAGCTGGTATAGCACTGGTAGCCTTTGTCATAGTTTTAAACTTAACTGTGTCTGTGGGTACAATCAATGGACTTATATTTTATGCTAATGTTGTCAAAATATATGAACACATCTTCTTTCCTGATGGTTCCATACCATTTCTTAGTCAGTTCATTTCCTGGGTCAATCTTGATCTAGGTATTAACACATGTTTCTATGATGGTATGGATTCTTGTAGTAAAGCATGGCTTCAGTTTGTTTTTCCAGCCTACATTTGGTTTATTTTAATACTTATCATAATATTGTTACAATATTCAAGCAGAATGGTTCGACTTGTTGGAAGACAAATAATTCCAGTTATAGCAACTATGATCCTCCTCTCTTATACTAAACTAATACGCACTGTTGTCCAGGCCCTTTATTTTATTGAAATTCCTTGTACTGATGAAAAGAAAAATGAAACATTACTGAGGTGGTATTTTGATGCTAATGTCCACTACCTAAAAGGTTGCCATCTTTCATTGTTCCTGTTCTCACTGGCTGTACTCATTTTACTTATTATTCCATACACCTTATACCTTCTTACTATACCATTATTTGAAGGACCTTTATCAAAGTACATGTGCTACTGCCAAAAGTTTTCAACATATATGAAGCCTTTCTTTGATGCATATGGAGGTCCATATAAGGACAAGTTTCGCTTTTGGACTGGATTTTTACTCTTAGTTCGTGTTGTCTTAGCATTGACTGTGTCTCTAAATACTGAGACTACTGTAAGTTTAGATTTATTAACATCTTTATTAATTATCATTGTCTTTACGTATCTGATTTTGAAAGGAATATATCGACATTTTTCTTTGGTTTGTCTTGAAGAATTTTTCATTCTTAATCTCATCTTTATGGCTTATATGAATGCAGAAAGCTCAAATGACAATGACAATTCAAAAGGACAAGTGTCAAGTATTGTTTTAGTATCAATATCATTTGTTGTATTCTGTGGTATTATATTTTATCACGTCTGGGATCGTCTGATATTCTACGGTGTCTGGGATCGATTGTTAAAGTCTCGTTTGCAACAACCAATTACAAAAGTCAGGAAGAGTTTTAAGAAACCTCCACCACCTGCTACTTCTAATGATATGGAACTTCCTTCAGTGCATCCAGTATCCCCTGGTGATGAAAAGACATCTAGTGCTTTGTCAATGGCGTCAGTGGAAATGAGACGAGAATCAATGCTGTTTGATCAAAATGACTAGTACTAGTGCTGCTGATTCTGACAACATTTGCTGATTACATGTATAGCTTTCACGTCCTATATGTATTACAATGTAGTAAGAATAATAATAAATTGTACTCTTTAACAATTTGACTTATTCAAGTGTGACATTATACGTTTACATGTTGTTATTAGCTAACAAGTATTAGTTTTGAAGTCAGCTTTTCAATTATAATAAATGGTTAATATTTATGTGCATCTAGTGACAGACATTTTGATATCTACAAAAAGAGGACAAGTCACTTAAAACCTGACTCACCATGTCATTGCTTATGGCAACAAGCACATAACATAATATTTTAAGGTGATCATAGTCAATAATATGATCAATGATTAGTAGTGAGTGTACAAACTATTTGATCATTTTCACTACTAGTTAAAAGAGGAGTGGCTGAAGATTAGATTTTAAGCCAGTATACGTATCTATTATTTCAACTATATCATAGAAGTAAGATTATAATGTTATGTACTCAGTTGACCAATTGTCAGAAGAATGTAAAGTGTATGACCATTGAATGATTTATGTCTTTTATACAGTATTTTTGAACAGTAACAGAATACTACAGTCTCAGCATTAAATGTTAAAATATAAATTAACAAACAAAACTCTCATCATACAAACCATAACTCATCTATCAGTAAAATGTTTTCTTCCTAGTAAATACATATATATATATATATCTTCAATCCTCCACAATACCCCACTGGGCTTACAGTCTCTACTTAATAATGCATATGCCAGGAGAAATATGCCAAGTACTATATAAAAAATGGAGCCCCAACCCCATCACACACTTATCTGTGTGACTTTACCATTTCTAATCCTATGTATAAACATAAATTATTAAATAAAAACAATACATACAATAAAACATTACATGTAAATCTAATACTATATTTTACTTACAGTCATTTTACAGTCGAACTCATCTTGGAGCACTATCATTGAAGTCAAAGGAAGCATCATTTCAGAAGCTGCATGGAAGAAACTAGATTATGTCAAATTAGCTTAGGAGCTGTAATTTTAAATCAACAAAAGATAATAATATTCAATTTAGTGTGTAAAGTTTGCTAGCAAGTAATGAATATAAAATTATTTTTAATCTTAGTGTTTATATACATCTAGTAACTTTTATTTAATTAACAAATATAAATAGTGTATCTGAGTGCTTATGACAACAAACATATAATGATAATATTGTTTAATGTAATCATCACAATCATTAATATTGCAACACAAAGTACATGATTAGTAGTGACACACAGATATTTAAATAATTTTTTTATTTATTTTGGTTTAGAATGTTGTTATAAAGTTTTCTTCACTAATAAATACAGACATCGCTGATATATATTAGATCTTAAATCAATGTCTATTATTTTGCTTATAATATTCTTGATACAACTTTACAGTCCCTGTATTAAAGTTTTGATGGCAAAAATTCTTTAGCTTGAACACTTATTATGATATGACCACTGTAACTATATGTTGCTTGTTGATTGTATGAAATAATGTATACTTATAGACAGATTAATCTACAATATTTATATTCTTGTGTCTGTTAGAGATGTTTAGCGAATTAAAAAGAATTTATAATGAAATCCTGTATAATGATATGACATATTATATAATAATAATTTTTGAAGCATGTATTTAGAACAGTTGTTAGATATGATAATCATATACAGACCTTTTAATCAAGTACTGATGAAACCTGCCTATAAAGAATGACTAATTAATGATTTAAAGAAAGTTAAGCATATAAATTGAATGGAGTGAGATACAACAAGGACATTTTGGAATGTTAAGTTAAAATAGAAAGTTTTAAGGAAAAAATAAAGATAAATTCAGATAATTGTCATTGAGAGTGATAAATTAATTAGAAGAATTAATTTCTATTGTTCAGGAAATTGTCTTGAGTAAACTAGTGTAGAAAAAATGACAAAGTCAAGGAAACAAAAAATTCACAAAATTATTTGATGGATTTGTTAGACAATTACTTCCTGCCTCACCTACTATAATGATAGATACATGTAAGCTATATTCAACCCCTCAGCTGCTGTATTATATATCTAAATCCCATGGGGTTATTATGGTAACTAATAGATAGTAGTAGTGAAGAAAACAAAAAGAGAACTAGAAACATGTTTAGAGAATATAAGAAAATCGTCTTAACAACCATTTAATTCAAGTGCTACAATATGTCATGTTATGTGCTATTGATGGTTCATGTGATATAGAGCTACCATTTCTATAACAACAGAGTGGTAACATTTATATACATCTAGTGATAGATCACTTTATAATCACTGTACTGGTCACCTCTTGTTCTACTCACCATATAACTGTTTATCATAACAGACACATGACACAAAACAAGCTTTTAATGTGATCAAAGACAACAATATGTTTATAAACATATATGATTAGTAGTGGGTGTACAGATTATGTCATTATTTACAAAGATTTCTCTACTAATTAAAAGAGGGGTGGCTAAAAAATTTTAAGTTCTATTATTTCGACTAAATTATAACTGTAGCAATGCAATGTTATGTACTCACTAGTTACCTGGAAATTCTGAAAAGAGCTTTCAACCTGGAATATTAAAAAGATTATATTGTCAATGTTGTACATTATTAAAAATGTAAACATTAAAAATAAAAAAGTTAATGATCATACATACAGGCACTGTATCACCACTACAGAGTGAAGAGTAAGGAGTTTGTCCCTTTGACAAACTGGAAGAATTTAATGTACATGACTTTGGAGTTGAAGGAGATGAGATAGGTTCTACACAAGTTTGAGCAATTTTCTTTATTTTCATATGGTCACCAAGTACAGGACATAATTCTCGAAGATATTCATCATTAAGTTCTATGAATGCAATTCCGTCAATTTTATTCTGTCTAAAAGTTTCAATAACATCTTCGTCTAATGATGGCAGCCTTCCCTCATAAAAACACAAATGTCATCGGGTGTCATACTATACTAAAGTCGTGAATACTCATTTTGATACAAAGAAGTCCAACAGAACTGGTAATTAAGAGAAAAAAATATCAGTATACAATAATATTGACTTATACCTACCGCTTATATGCAAGAACACTTATATTGACAGCAGAGATTACAGCTAGCCAGAAACTCGAACCAGCTTTAATTTAGCCACGTTCAATACACCAACCAAGTGAGCATGTCAATAACAGAAGAGACAAAGTTCGAGGTTGACAACAAATGATAATTCTCTCATGTGCTCAGTTGACAAATTATACGCATGCGCTAAAAACAAATGTAAATTGTAATTAGAAAAACTCCACTTAGATGTTTTGTCTAAATTTAGTAAGTTAACATATTTACTACATTCTGATTTATTTGCATTCCAAATCGTGCCCACTAGGGCTTTATCGAATAAAATTTGAACTTTGAGCTTTGTACTACTTTTGTCTATAGGTGCCAGTGCTGTTCTTCACCTTCTCAACAACTACTTAAGCTTGATAGTAACATTAGACTGGTACACTCTCAAAACCCACTGTTTTCCATTCATTGCAGTTATAAGTCTTGTTCGAGTACATTTACTAAAGCATAAGTATAAACCAAGTGATGGAAGTGTTATAGAGGATAAATTGGCGGAAACTCATCTGTTGAAGATATGCAAAGAGAGGAATCTAGTGGAGTCGTTTCTGAGCACTCTGATACGGTTTCTGATCTAACATTATACTGTGCTAAATGGATTCTAAAATTTATTGTGATAAAATACAATCTTTTTGAATAGAAATTTTTACAATTATTTAAAAGTAAAAATAATTACAAGAACTTTTGACTAGTATTCATTCATGTTTTTAATAGACCTAAAACACAATTTTACTATAAACACTAATATGGTTCATCATAACACTTGGAGAGACAAGGTAGTACCTTGTTGTCATCATAAGAACAAGATTTGACATTGGTGTTACTATGATACTAAAAATCCAAGATGATTATTAAGGTGTTATTGTGACAACATGTCCCTTGACACTATTGTGTTACCATGACACCAGCAATTTATTTTGCACGGTCAATTATTGAATATGACAATACTATATAGTTTGTATATAGTATTTATGCTTTTCTTCTCTTATAGTAATGTAATAAAAATAATAAGACAATTGTTTTGACTTAGCAATTTCTTAATTTAAGTGCTACAATATTATATTATATTATATTATATATATTATACGACACTCTACTGAATGTACTATTGTTGGTTTTTAGTCACCTTTTCTATTATGACAAACTTTTAACATTTATCTACATCTAATAATAAATCTTAACCCACTACTAATCATGGATGTTTATCAATGATATTATTGACTGTGATTACATTAAAGATTGTGTCATCTATGTGTGTAAACTGTAAAGTTTATCTATGTCTAGTGATAAATCTTAACCCACTACTAATCATGGATGTTTATAAATGATATTATTGACTGTGATCACTCTAAAACATTGTGTCATAATTATATGTCTGTAAATTATAATGTTGGTCTACATATAGTGATAAATAACTTTGCAATTATAAATAGTGTACAGATTACCACTTCATCTACTCATCGTGTTACTGTTTTTCACAATAGACATACAAGACAAAACAAGCTTTTAATGTGGTCACAGTTAATAATATGCATGATTCATAAAGATGTATGATTAGCAGTGGGTGTACAGGCTATATAATATATTAATTGTACATTGATTTAGAAATATTGTTGGAAATGTTTCTCCACTAGTAAATACAGGAGCATATATTAGATTTGTCTAAATTATTTTGTTTATGATATTCATGATACATGCAGTCTGTGCATTAATTTTTTTTTTAAATGATAAAATTTTAATATCAGAATTCACAACAATATGATATTGCTGCAATACATATATATATATGGTCTTATTCAATGACCACTATAAAAATGAATTGGTTAGTTTAACCAAAATGTACGTTTATTTTGTTTGCATATAGCAAACTTATTAGATGTATAAAATAAACAACATTATGATATTGTATTGTGAAATTGACTGTTAATGTAGATCATTATTGCGTGAAGAAATATTTCTTTGGAAAATGTCAGCCCAAGTTTGTTACTACGGAGTTTTTACATACACTTAAATGCATTTTCAGTTGATGCACTTCAATAAATTTTGCGTAACCAATTCATATATGAATTATTCAAAACTTTTGATTTAAACAGTGATTATTATATTACGAATATAATTAACATCTTTTCAATTTTTTTAGATAAGTATTTATAAAGATTTCTTTACAGAGCTATATGGGAGTGATCGTGGTATATAGTGTGTATTGTTAAGGTGCATTATTCAGATTGATATGACAAAACAGTCTATTGTTAATTCTGACAACATTTACTGATTACTTGTCATTCATATAATTGTTGTATCTTATATATAATAGTAGTGTAGTAAGAATAATAAGATAATTGTATTGTCTTAACAATTATATTATACAATGTTCTATTTATTGTGTTATTGTTAGATAGTCAGCATATACATTGTAAAGTTATCATTTCTAATATAATAAACAGTTAATGTTTATGTGTGTCTAATGGCAGATCACTTGACAATCATAAATAATGTACAGGTCACCTCATGCTCTATATAGTTGCTTATCACAGCAGACATGTGATATATATAGATATAAATGTCGATATATCTGTACCATTGTTAGCTAAACAAATAATTTTTAATGCATCAAAAAGACTATATTCGTCTTACTTTTGATAGAGGTGCAAACCATTGTTTAGTCAGAAAAACAAATCATTTCTGGAGGATATTATCGCCACGTACGTGCCACTTTCCGAATTAAATAATATTGTTTAAATAAACATTGATGTCCTGTGTCTTTTTTTATAAAAGATAGTCCGTAACAATCTATTTCGAATATCAAGCTAGAGAGTGATTTTTGACGCAAACAGCACTTCCATTGTATTTCATCATCTACTGTTAAACTGGCCGCCGTTATGAGCTGGTGTCATATCTATTACATAACATCAGTTATACTGTATATCTACAGTGGATATGTTACTGCTTCTGAGTATTATGTCTCTGCAGCTCCTAATGGACAGTCTTGTTCCTCTGATCAGTTACCTTGTCACAAACTCTCCTATTATATTGCTGATAGCGCATCTTTCTTCACTGATAATTCAGTCTTCTACTTCCTAGAGGGAACTCATACTCTACGAGGTATATTGAAGATCAACAACGTAAGTAATATAACTCTACAGGGACTGGGTCATGTAGAACAAGGTTTTCACGAGACAGTTATGCAATCTACCTCAGTAATAAGGTGTCCTTATAGCAAAAGATCTATCATAAACTTTGCTCGTAGTAATAATGTTGTCTTAAAATCATTAACAATAGCAAACTGTGAGTTTAACTTGAATCGATATTATATCATTAGCTTATACTTTGTTGACATCAAAAATGTCACTTTAGAATGTATATCAGTCCAGAATAGTTCAGGTTATGGACTCGTTATTTACAATGCTTATGATGTGTTAATTGTTAATTCTTCATTTGCTAATAATGGAGCTCATGAAGCAATTGCTGCCAACGCGTTAATTATCAATAATGATAGGCTTAGAACACCTTCCAGAGTAAAAATTGTGAGGTCAAATTTTACTCTCGGCTTAGGAAGTGGCATGTATTTGTGGTATATTAATGATAATGTAGCTGATTTAATCATTGAAAATAGTATGTTTTCGCACAATAATGCTTGGCATGGAGGAGGACTGAATATTATCTTACGTAATGGTGGTAGTATTAATATAAGTAATTGCATTATATACAACAATAGTGCTTGGATTGGAGGAGGAATGTATATTAATTTGCTTAAGAATGTCAATATTGATATTAGTGACTGCAATATATACAATAATGTAGCTGAATATGATGGAGGAGGATTGTACATGGATTTGTTCACAAGAAACGTTAGCATTGAGTTTATTAAATGCAATATATACAATAATACTGCCCAGTATGATGATGGAGGAGGAATGTACGTTGGTTCGTTAACAGTAAGTGGTGATATTGAGTTTATTAACTGCAATATATTCAATAATACTGCCCAATATGATGGAGGAGGAGTGTACATTGGCTTGTTCACAATAAGCGGTACTATTGAGTTTATTAGCTGCAACATATATGATAATATTGCTCAGTCTGATGGAGGAGGAGAATGCATTTACTTTTATACAGTAAATGGTATTATTGATTTCAGTAACTGCACTATATACAACAACACTGCGCACTTTGCATCAGGTTTGCTTCTCCATTCAGATCAAGGAGCCTCAACAAGAAGGTTCCTTTTCATAAATGTTTCACTTCAATTCAATAAAGCAATTAATAACTTTGATATACATCAAAAAGGATATCAAGCTGCTGTGGTATTAATCAATGTTAATAATGTTATGTTTGACCATATTGATGTTAGTAATCATAACACAACTGGTTTAGTTGCTGAAAATAGTCTAATAACATTTCATGGACATAACATGTTTGTAAACAATTCAGGTATTTATGGTGGAGGTATTGCTTTATACAAATCCTCTCAACTATTGCTAAAACAGAATACAAACATATCATTTATCAATAATCATGCCAGTGAGTCAGGTGGAGGGATCTTTATATCACAAATTTTTGGTGTAGATACCACCTCTAATTATTCCTTTAAAGTTATTCCTTATCATGATCCTAATGATACTAAAACAGTGTTATATTTTGTCAATAATAAAGCTGACATATCTGGTGATGTCTTATATGGTGGTAAAATTGATAATTGTACAAGCACACTTTACTTTAATCACCTATTTCACTATCCTCAACAGACAGGTCTATCAGCAGTGTCATCAGATCCTAATCGTGTGTGTTTTTGTCAATTAAATAGACCTAATTGCTCTATTACAAACATCATTAAATTTGCAAAACCTGGGCATGATGTCAACATATCACTAGCTACAGTTGGTCTACAAAATGGCACAACAGAGGGTGTAATAAAGCTGACATCAGATAGCTCATCAAAAGTTCAAACTAATAAAATAAATGCAAATTGCACTAATGTAACTTTCACATTAGAGATAAACATTTCATTGAACATAACACAAGTCTATGTTACACTTCAAAGTTCAGTCAGTGAACCTTTTAATGATCCTTATGCTAAATTAATTAAAATTAATATTGAGTCCTGTCCAAGTGGATTTCCATTGGTGAGTGGTACATGTGTTTGTAGTTCTGAATTAAATTCACCTTTAATAACTTGCAATAGTAAAACTCAAATTATAACTAGATTTGGTGATATGTGGATTGGTTACGAAAATGACTCAAACTGTCTTATTGTTTATCCTAACTGCCCCTTTGATTATTGTAATAACAGTAACGTTAGTTTCACACTTAACTATCATGACAAACAATGTCTTCATAATCGAGCTGGTATACTCTGTGGGCAATGTTCTGAAGGATTCAGTCTCATGTTAGGTACCAATCAATGTGGAAAATGTACTAATGACAACATAGCTCTTATTATTCCATTTGCTTTAGCTGGTATAGCACTGGTAGCTTTTGTTATTGTTTTAAACTTAACTGTGTCTGTGGGTACAATGAATGGACTTATATTCTATGCTAATGTTGTCAAAATATATGAACAATTCTTCTTTCCTAATGGTCCCATACCATTTCTTAGTTGGTTAATTTCATGGATCAATCTAGATCTGGGTATTGAGACTTGTTTTATTGATGGGATGGGTTCTTGCAGTAAAGCATGGCTACAGTTTATTTTTCCAGTATATGTTTGGTTTATTCTAATACTTATCATAATATTATCACGTTATTCTAGCAGAGTTGTTCGTCTTATTGGAAGACAAGCAATTCCAGTATTAGCCACTATGATCCTTCTCTCTTACACTAAACTGATACGCATTGTTTTCCATGCTCTTTATTCTACCAAAATTCCATGTACTGACGATAAGAATAATACTGTCTTATTACTGAGGTGGTATATTGATGCTAATGTCCAATTTTCAAGAGGTTGTCATCTACCATTGTTCCTGTTCTCACTGGCTATACTCATTTTACTAATTGTTCCATACACCTTCTACCTTCTTACTATACCATTATTTGAAGGACCTCTATCAAAGTACATGTGTTGCTGTCAAAAGTTGCCAACATATATGAAGCCTTTCTTCGATGCATACGGTGGTCCATATAAAGACAAGTGTCGTTTTTGGACTGGATTTTTACTCCTAGTTCGTGTTATCTTAGCACTGGTTGTGTCTTTAGATACTGAGGGTACTGTAAGCTTGGATGTGTTAACATCTATTTTAGTTGCTATTATTTTCATGTTTTTCCTTTTGAAGGGAATATATCGACATTTTTCTTTGGCTTGTCTTGAAAACTTTTTTATTCTTAACCTTGTGTTAGTGGCTTATATGAATCTACCAGCATCTGAGAAACCCAAAAGACACGTGATAAGTTATATTTTAATATTTGCAGCATTTGTTGTGTTTTGTAGTGTTATACTCTATCATATTTGGGATCGTCTGTTAAAATCGCATTCATTCAAAACAATTGCAAAAATCAAGAAAAAATTTAAGAAGTCTCCGCCATCTTTTCGTTCCGATGGTATAAAGTGTTCAAATATAGTTGAAAGTAAAACTGCTTCGATGTCAGTGTTGTCAATGGATATGCTAAGAGAATCATTACTGTTTGAACTTAATGACTAGTGTTGCTTATTCTGACAACATTTGCTGGTTACATGTCATTCATATTTTGTCATGTATTATATATAATAATAATGCTATAAGAATAATGAAAAAGTTGTTATGTCTTTATAATTGTTTTATTCAAGTGCTACAATGTTCAATTTACAGTGTTATTGTTAGCTAATGAATATTAACTAAAAATTATCTTTTCTATTTTAAGTTACACTTATTGTTTACATACATCTATTTAACAAACAATAACAAATGCTGTATCTCAAAACGCAAATTCTTATAACAATTGTGCATTTGTTTAGAAATGTAGTTAGAAAGATTTCTCCACTAGTAAAAACAGGAGTATATATTAGATGTTAACAGAGTCTATTATTTGTTTACAGTATTATTGTTATTGAAAAGTCTATACCATCTTTTTGATCCGATGATATGAAGTTCTAAGATCAAATAGTGTAACATTGATTTGATGTCAGTGTTGTCAATGAATACGTTATGAGAATCATTACTCTTTGAAATTGATGATTATAATAGCTTATTGATCCTTATTCTGACAACATTTGCTGATTACATATCATTTATATTTATCATGTCTTACATATATTAATAGTACTTATAAGAATAATTAAAAAATGGTGTTCTCTTTAAAAGACAAGTGCTATAATATTCAATTTAGTGTGTATATTTTGCTAGCAAGTATTGAATATAAAATTATTTTTAATCTTAGTGTTTATATACATCTAGTAAATTTACTTAATTGACAAATATAAATAGTGTATCTGACTGCTTATGATAACAGACATAATATGATAATATTGTTTAATGTAATCACAATCATTAATATTGTAGTACAAAGTATATTATTAGTAGTGGACTTACAGATATATAAATAAAAAATTTTTTATTTTGGTTGTTATAAAGTTTTCTTCACTAGTAAATACAGAAATGGCTGGTATATATTAGATGCTAAATCAATGTCTATTATTTTGCTTACAGTATTCTTCATACAATAAAAGAAGTTTATAGTCCTTGCATTAAAGTTTTGACGGCAAAAATTCTTTACTTATTATGATATGATCACTGTAATTATATGTTGCTTGTTGATTGTATGAAATAATATATACTTATAGACAGATTAATCTACAATATTTATATTCTTGTGTCTGTTAGAGATGTTTAGCGAATTGAAAACAATTTATAATGAAATCCTGTATAATGATATGACATATTATATAATAATAATTTTTGAAGCATGTATTTAGAACAATTGTTAGATATGATATTTATATACAGACCTTTAATCAAGTCCTGATGAAACCTGCCTATAAAGAATGACTAATTAATGATTTGAAGAAAGTTAAGCATATAAATTGAATGGAGTGAGATACAACAAGGACATTTTAGAATGTTAAGTTAAAATAGAAAGTTTTAAGGAAATAATAGAGATAATTTCAGATAATTGTCATTGAGAGTGATAGATTAATTGGAAGAATTAATTTCTATTGTTCAGGAAATTGGTTTGAAGATGAGTCAACTAGTGTCAGAAAAATGATAAAGTCAAAAAAAACGAAATTCACAAAATTATTTAATGAATTTGTTAGACATTTCATAGCAAAGTTACTTCCTGCCTCTCCCACTATAATGACAGATACATGTAAGCTATATTTAACCCCTCAGCTCCTGTACTCTATGTCTAAATCCCATGTAGCTATTACGGTAACTAAGAGATAACAAAACTGAAGAAAACAAATCAAAGAGTAAAAAAAGAGAACCAGAAATATCTTTAGAGAAAAGTGATATAGCTCCTTGTTAATCAGGTAATAATTAATTGGCTCATTTATTTTATAAAAGTCTATAAAAATAAAAAGGATTCATTTAATTATATTAACTTAATTATTAGGTTATTATTGTTATTATTAGGTTGTACTAAGAAAACAAGAGAGATTATTATAGCCTTCAAAAATTAATGCAACATGAAAGAGCAATAATATTAATGTCACTTAACAAGGACCTATATAGCTAACTTCAGGAAAAAATTAAAGTGATTTAATGTGTTAGATCAATCCTCAAATTTTGATTAAAAGGATCAAGGTACAAGTCAATCAATGAATCTCTTTTACTTTTTACAGATTTTAACAAACTTTTTGTTCACAGTCAATGCTATATATAGCACATGGCCTTTTTAAAAGATGGAAAATTGGGTTATAAAGTTTGGGAAACTTATTATATCAAAATATCAAACTTATTTCATGCAAGAAAGTAAATGTTATAATGTTTTGATTATTAACCCACTATTGACTATACTGTTTAAGTAGCTCATTGTCTTAACTTACTATTATTTTAAAAGTGCTGGGCCAGAGCTATTACCATGGAGTTGATTACAAGTAAGTTTTTATTCTAAGTGAGTGGAGGCAGTGATAATGTTAAATAGTTGCTAATTTCAAAAATTAAAGTGGCTATTTTTTACATATATCTAGTTACAGACAACTTGATATTTACAAATAGAGGACAAACCATTTTCTATTATACTCATCATGTGACTGTGTATCACAACAGGCACATGGCAGAAAATATTATAAGGTGATGACAATCAATTATATGGTAAATGATTAGTAGTGGGTGTACAGACTATGTCATCAGTTACAAAGATTTCTCTACTGATAAAAAGAGGAGTGGCTAAAAATTTGATTTTAAATACATAACATCTATTATTTCAACTAAATTATAAATGTAGGAATACAATGTTATATACTCACTTGACCATTGCTGTAAAGCATACAAGAAGGTTTTTTAGTAGTATTCAGTTATATAATATTACAGTTTATGCATTAAGAAGGTTGGAATGAAAATTAACCAACAAAACTCATATCATACAAATTATGAACTTATCAATTAGTAAAACGTTTCTTTCCTAGTAAATGCACATATATCTTCAGTCATTTTCAATACTCTGCTGGGCCTATTATCTCCTCTTAATAATACATATGACTGAGCCAGTAGAAATACATCACTAAAAGAAAAAAAGACACCGTTATGTTCTTATCTTTCTTTCTTCATAGTTAATTATATCATTAGACAACATTCACAATACATAATGATGTACAGTAATATAACCTTCAGGGTTTCATTTAGGGGGGGCATTTGCCCCCCCCCCCCCTTGCTATAGTCTTACTTCACCTTGGAAATTAGGTTAGCCATTTTTATTCAAGGGGTAATTGGATGTAATGAATACAGAACTGAAACTCAATACAAGGAATATACAGCATAAGATAACCATAGGCTAAACACAAGGAGTATGTACAGTTTTAACCTAAACACCAATAGTCTATGGGTGTTACCCTAAAAGCCTTATCAGCACCAGTATAACTTGGTCTATAGGTACTAAGTGTCTTATCAGCACCAGAAATAAGGTCATCTCATCATGTCATTTGAAAACCACAAATGGTCTGAAAATGTGCCAGAAGCAATCTCAGAGGGTCTAAAATTCAGAAATTTTCTGGGGACATGCTTCTAGACCACCAGCCTAGAGGACGTGCTGTCACGCACAGTCCCTTCATCCCCCTAAATTTTCTTGATGTATTATTTGCCCCCCCCCCCTTGTCCATTTTTCTAAATGAAACCCTGACCTTAATTTGTTAAATAGTTTCTGATTATTGGACTACACAATACTTTATTTGCATTACTAGTGAACTAAAAATATGCAGTACAAAAAATAACTTTGCTTCTTTATAATTGCTTTTAAAATAACAATTGTACTTCACACTACAAAGACAATTTATTAGTATCTGACTAATGGAAAACTCACCTGCCTTTGTAGTTTTCCATCCTTCTTTTTAATTCGTTTTCTAATAACTATTGGGCTATTCCTAATTAGTTCATTATTGAACTAATTAGCTTTCAACACTTTATGTTGAACAGGCCTGGAGATTCCATCCAAGCCTTCAGGCCATGACCTGGGCAATAATTTGTGTATACAATAAACATCTATTTTATTCTTTATTCAATGATCATGAATTGCTGCAATTTTAGCACTTTATTTGCAATGGCCTGGGCAGCTCATTTGAGCTTTCACCACCTTGTGTTGTTAACTTAGTTCTCTGACTACATGACTATACAGTACATTACCAAATTACTATTTGAACTACACACTATGTTGATTAAAGAGTAGCTGTTTCTTTATTAATTGATTTTATGATAATTATTGCACCTACTTCCTCATACTCCTAATTAGTTTATTTTGAACTATAAAAAAACATTATCTACTTCAACTTTGTAATTAAATTGGATTTCATTTCCTGTTATTTTAACATTGAACTACATACTACATAATAAACTTTAACTTGTTAGTTAGTTTACTAACTAATGAACTGTATTGTAACTATTGTGGTTTATTGACTAGAAACATAACACACAAACTATTGATTTCTTAATTAGGTTACTGTTAAAGTACTCACTGTATATAATATATTTTAACTATACTCTATTGTATAAGTGGCTGAAATACTGCTTATCAATATAGACAGTACATATAATGAGAACATTACTTTAATGTAACTTTAACCTAATATTAATATGTAAACGATGTATCATTAGTAGTGGGTATAAAGACTATATATATTTATATATATATATATATATATATATATATATATATATATATATATATATATATATATATATATATATATATATATATATATATTTTATATATATATATATATATATATATATATATATATATATATATATATATATATATATACTGTTTTATAATTACATTTTCATAAAGATATGATGAAATAGTCATAGCCAGAGTCAAACAGAATTAATTGGTCAGATAATTCATTTAAACAAATGTTTCAATGTATTTATATATTGTAGTGATACAGCAATCAAAATGTACAGATATCAGATATAACAGCCTTATTATTTAACAGTTTTTAGATAACATGCAGATGTAAAGTTTCCTTTTACGGATATATATATATATATATATATATATGGGAGTGCTCCTTAATGTGTATTATTAATTGGCTTATGTTTTCTGCACTACATACATTCTATATTATATTGTTTACCTGATTCGCTAGATGTTAAAATTATCTTGTATTATTGAGGTACCTTAATAGTTCTAGATAAAATAGACAATTTTAAAGTTATCTTTTCTATTTTAATAAACAGTTAATGTTTGTGTTTTTCAAATGCTCCTTAATGTGCATTATTAATTTACTGTTATTCTACACTACATATATGCTACTATGTTTACTTGATTTGCTAGATGTTACAATTATCTTGTATTATTGAGATATCTCAATAGTACTAGATGAGATAGTCATCTCTCCTTTTTGAGCTAATGACACTTGATATTAGCTTCTTCAGATACCTACACAATACTAGCTGTCATGACGTTACAGTTATTTTATGTTTTTGAAGTACCTCAATAGCACTTGATGACATAATCATATTGAACAACCTTAAACGAACTTGTTGTCATCATCAACTCATGTTCTTAAGCTACAGGTATCACAAAAGCCATTGATTAACACTTAGTGATTACGTGTCATTCAATATAATTGTTATATCTTATATTTAATATTGGTGTAGTAAGAATAATAAGATAATTGTATTGTCTTAACAATTAGATTATATAGTGTTCTATTTATTGTGTTATTGTTAGATAGTCAGCATATTCATTGTAAAGTTATTATTTCTAATATAATAAACAGTTAATGTTTATGTGTGTCTTATGACAGATCACTTGACAATCATAAATAATGTACAGGTCACCTCATGCTCTATATAGCTGCTTATCACAGCAGACATGTGATATATATAGATATAAATGTAGATATATGTAGTGTAGTAAGATAATTATATTGTCTCAACAATTATTTTATACAATGTTCTATTTACTTTGTTATTGTAACTAGTGAGTGTATTAATTTAAAAGTTATCTTTTCTATTTTAATAAACAGTTAATGTTTGTGTTTTTCAAATTCACATTAATATGATATAATACTATAATAGTATTTGTTTAATAGTCATACTATAAAGATTAATTGGCTTATTTAATCAATATATGGTTATACTGGATGGATTTAGTAAACTTATTAGAACCAAAAAGTAAACAACATAATGTTTTCATTATTAATGTATTTTGGAATTGACCATCAGTGTTATTTCAAACAACATTTACTGATTACATATCATTCATATAATTGTTATATCTTATATATAATAGTAGTATAGTAAGAATAATAAGATAATTGTATTGTCTCAACAATTGTTTTATACAATGCTCCATTTGTTGTGTTATTGTTAGCTTGTAAATATGTTAATTTTTTAAATTTCCAATTTATTTTATAACAAACTGTTAATGTTTACATACATGTAGTGATGAATTACTTTACAATTACAAATGATACATATCACTTCTTACTTCATGTACATGTAAATGGTTATCATAACAGAGATATGACACAAAGCAATCTTTTAATGTTATCACAGTCAATAATATAGTATAACAGCATGTATAATTAGTAGTGGGTGTACAGACTACAAGTTAATAAATTATTTATTTAGTGAAGAAATGTAGCTCTATGGTTTCCTCGATGTATAGACAACAGTGCCATATTAGTATATATATTATATTGCTCTTACTTCTGAGAGTATTGTTAAGTTATCAATAATAATGAGAAAAACAAATGATTTTAGATGATGTTACGGTTGTTACCGCCACGTGCCGTTCTTTAAACTTCGAAGTAGACGATTAAAATAAACATTAGCGTATAGTGTTTTATATAAAAGGCAGTCCATAACGATCTTTCGTACATCAATCGACTTTTAATTGAGATCTGTTTGATAAAGATTGATAAAAGTAAGAAAATCTAGATCAACTAGAAGTTGATTTTGAGGCTATAAAGTCAACTCCATATTATTTCATTCACCTACAGTTAAACACGCCGCCGTTATGAGTTGGTGTCATATCTATTATATAACATCAGTTATACTGTATATCTACAGTGGATATGTTACTGCTTCTGAGTATTATGTCTCCGCAGCTCCTAACGAAGAATCTTGTTTTTCTTATAACCTAACATGTTACAATCTCTCTTATTATGTTGCTAATTATTCATCTTACTTCACTAATGATACAGTCTTCTACTTCCTAGAGGGAACTCATATTCTACAAGGTATATTAAATATCAGCAATGTAAGTAATATAACTCTACAGGGACTGGGTCATTTAGAACAAGGATTCCATGAGACAGTAATGCAATCTACATCAGTAATAAGGTGTAGTAATAAGCACAGAACTGGTATACAATTTACTAGTAGTACTGAAATTGACTTGAAAATGTTAACAATAGCAAACTGTGGATTCACCTGGTATCGAGTCTATCGACATTATAATGTTAGTTTATACCTTGTTGACATCGATAGTGTGACATTAGAATGGGTATCAGTCCAAAATGATTCAAATCATGGACTTGTTCTAGTTAATGCTTATGATGTGTTAATTGTTAATTCCTCATTTGCTAATAATGGAGGTCATGAGGTGTTTTCAGGCAATGCATTAATTGTTTATATTAACCCACTTAGAAGACAACCCCAAGTTAAAATTGTGAAATCAAATTTTACATTAGGCTTTGGACAAGGCATGTATTTGTGGTGTGATCATGATAGTGCACCTGATGTAATGATTAGCAATAGTATGTTTTCAAGCAATTATGCTTGGTTTGGAGGAGGAATGGCTATTATCTTGAATGGAGGAGGCCATATTGAGGTTAGTAGTTGCACTATATCCAACAATACTGCTAAGTTTGGAGGTGGAATTTATATTGGATTATATGGGAAAAGTAGTATTGTACTTAGTGACAGTACCATATGCAACAATATTGCTTTGAAAGGAGGAGGAGTGTATATTGTATCCTATAGAAATGGCAGTATTGATATTAGTAATAGCTATATATACAACAATACTGTTGAAGTGAATGGAGGAGGAGTAATAATATATTCATCAGGAAGTGGTACTATTGAGTTTATTGGCTGTACTATATATATTAATACTGCTGAATCTGATGGAGGAGGAATTTACATTATTCCATATGAAGAAAGTGGTAGTATTGAGTTCAGTAACTGCACTATATCAAACAATTCTGCATACTATTCATCAGGTTTGGTTCTCCGTTCTTTCCAATCAACTTCAACAACTAGCTTTCATTTCACAAATGTTTCATTTCATTTTAATAAAGTATTTAATAGGCCAGTTGCACAACAAAATGGACATCGATCTGTTATCACATTGTTAAACATTGTTAATGTTACATTTACTCAACTTGAAGTTAGTAATCATAACACAACTGGTTTACTTGGGGACAATAGTCTAATAACATTTGATAAACATAATATGTTTGTAAACAATTCAGGTATTTATGGTGGAGGTATTGCTTTATATGATTACTCACAATTATTAATAAATAAGAATGCAAACATTACATTTATCAACAATCATGCAAGTAAGTCAGGAGGAGGAGTCTTTGTATATCATGATGAAGTTCTTGGTGTAGACATTGTACCTGATTGTTCCTTTAAAGTTATTCCTTATCATGATTGTAATGATACTAAAACAGTGTTATATTTTGTTAACAATAAAGCTGACATATCTGGTGATGTCCTATATGGTGGTAAAATTGATGATTGTACAAGCACACTTTACTTTGATCACCTATTTCACTATCCTCAACAGACAGGTCTATCAGCAGTGTCATCAGATCCTATTCAAGTATGCTTTTGTGAATTAAATAAGCCTAATTGTTCTATTACAAACAACAGTATATTTTCAACACCTGGAATTCATATTAATGTATCACTAGCTGCAGTAGGTGCTTTAGATGGTTTAACACAAGGTGCAATAAAATTGAGTTCATCAGACAATTCATCTGTTGTTCAAAATAATAACAATAGACTAATTACAATTTGTACTGACATAACTTTCACATTAAGAACAAACTCTTCATCAAACACAACACAAGTCTATGTTACACTTAATAATTCAATTAGTGATCCTATATATGACCCTTATGCTAAGGTCATTGAAGTTACTATCAAGCCCTGTCCTAATGGTTTTCCATTAGTAAATGGCATTTGTGTTTGCAGACCTGAATTAAATGCAGCTTCCATAACTTGTGATATTAACACTCAAATTATAACTAGAGATGGTGATATGTGGATTGGTTATGACAATAATTCACACTGTCTTATTGTTTATCCTAATTGCCCCTTCCATTATTGTAATGACAGTAGTATTAGCTTTATACTTCACTATCCTAGCAAACAATGTCTTCTTAATCGATCTGGTGTACTCTGTGGACAATGTGCTCAAGGATTTAGTCTCATATTAGGTTCCAATCAATGTGGACAATGTACTAATAACTACATAGCTCTTATCATTCCATTTGCTTTAGCTGGTATAGCACTGGTAGCTTTTGTTATTGTTTTAAACTTAACAGTGTCTGTGGGTACAATCAATGGACTTATATTCTATGCTAATGTTGTCAAAATATACGAACCCATCTTCTTTCCTAAACACCCTGTCAATTTTTTTAGTCAGTTTATTTCCTGGATCAATCTAGATCTAGGTATTAAGACTTGTTTCTATCATAACATGGATTCTTGTAGTAAAATGTGGCTTCAATTTGTCTTTCCAGCCTATGTTTGGTTTATTGTAATAAGTATTATAATATTATTACGATATTCAAGCAAAGCAGTTCGACTTGTTGGAAGGCAAGCAATTCCAGTCCTGGCCACAATGATCCTTCTTTCTTATACTAAACTAATACGCACAGTTTTCCAAGCTTTTTATTATACCAAAATTCCATGTACTGATGATAAGAATAATACTGTCTCATTATTAAGGTGGTATGTTGATGCTAATGTCCAATATTTCAGAGGATGTCATATACCATTGTTCCTGTTCTCACTGGCTGTACTCATTTTACTTATTGTTCCATACACCTTCTACCTTCTTACTATACCATTATTTGAAGGACCTTTATCAAAGTACATGTGTTGCTGCAAAAGTTTTTCAACATATATGAAGCCTTTCTTTGATGCATATGGAGGTCCATATAAGGACAAGTGTCGTTTCTGGACTGGTTTTTTACTATTAGTTCGTCTTATCTTAGCACTGGTTGTGTCTCTAGATACTGAGGCTACTAAAAGTTTAGATGTTTTAACATCTCTTCTAATTGTCATTATCTTCATGTATCACATTTTGAAAGGAATATATCGACACTTTCTTTTGGGCTTTCTGGAAGAATTTTTTATTCTTAACCTCATTTTTATGGCTTATTTCAATGTACAAACTTCAAATAATAATGACAAATTAAAAGGACAAGTGTCAAGTATTGTTTTAGTATCAATATCATTTGTAGTATTCTGTGGTATTATACTTTTTCATGTCTGGGATCGTCTGATGTTCTATCATGTCTGGGATTGTCTATTAAAATCTCATTTGCTACAACCAATTACAAAAGTCAAGAATATTTTCAAGAACCCTCCACCACCTTCTAGTTCTAATGATATTAAACTTCCTTTAATACATCTTGGATCAAGTGATGTTGAAAGAAGATCTGTTTCAATGTCAATTGTGTCATTGGAAATGGAACGAGAATCAATACTGTTTGATCAAGATGACTAGTGCTGCTGAAACTGTTGCTGATTATTTGTATTGTTATCATGTATTGTTTTAACAATTGACTTAATTATAACAATATTACATTCAGTGTGTTATTGTTTGCTAATGAGTATTAATTATTAAGTCATCTTTTTCTATTATAACAAACAGTTAATATTTAAATACATCCAGGCACGGATCACCTGATATTACAAATAGAGGAGAAGTCATTTCCTACTCTACTCTTCATATGACTGCTTGTTACAACAAGTACAAACAAAGAATATTAAAATGATCACAGTCAATAGTACAATAATTGAGTAGTATTGGGTGTACAGATTATATGATTACTTTAAAGGTTTTCTCTACTAGGTAAAAGAGGAGTGGATGAATGTTTATCTTTCCAGGTTATGTTTGGGCTCTCCTAATAATCATCATAATATTACTGGATTATTCCAATACAGTGTTCAATTTGTAGGAAGACAGACAATTTCAGTACTAACCACTATGATCTTTATCTCTTGTACAAAATTGATATAAATTGTTTTCCACATTGTACTAAATATGTGTATTTGTATGGACATATTTTTAACATGTCTTATGCAGTACATAATAACACTAGTTTAGTAAGTGTTAGTCCATTGACCATAGTCCATTGTAACATTTGATTGCAATATAAATATGGATTGTGTGACTTAGCCTGTAATCCAACGTAATCCATTTTTCTTTTAGTCAATATATATTGTCATATACTGTCTTACTTATTAATATTCATATACAGTAATATAAGTTTTACACTTCACTATCCCAGCAAACAATGTCTTCACAATCTGGTATGCTGGTATGGACAATGTGCTGAAGGATTCAGTCTCATTCCAAACAAATTTCATGTACTGATAGTAAGAATAATACTGTCTTATTACTTAGGTGGTACATTAATGCTAATATCGAATATCTAAGAGGTTGTCATATACCATTGTTCCTGTTCTCACTGGTTGTACTTATTTTACTTATTGTTCCATACACTTTCTATCTTCTTATTATACCATTATTTGAAGGACCTCTATCAAAATATATGTGTTGCTGTCAAAAGTTGTCAACGTATATGAAGCCTTTCTTTGATGCATATGGAGGTCCATATAAAGACAAGTATTGTTTTTGGACTGGATTCTTACTCCTTATTCGTGTTATCTTAGCACTGGTTGTGTCTCAAAATTCTGATGCTATTGTCAGTTTGGATGTGTTAACATCTCTTCTAATTGTCATTATCTTCATACATTATATTTTTTAGGGAATATATCGACGTTTTTCTTTGGGCTGTCTGGAAGAATTCTTCATTATTAACCTCATGTTTATGGCTTATTTCAATGTATTATTTATTATTTTAACTCAATTTTAGAAGTAGGAATACAATGTTATATACTCACTTGACCAGATATGAGAAGAACATATAGTAAATGTGAATAGAAGGTTGTTTGTTTACAATATTCTTAATACAGTAAAAGAAAACTACAATCTGTATATTAAGAGGTTAGAATAAAAATTAACAAACCAACTCATATCATATACACACAATCCATCCATTTGTCTGATATTTCTTTGCCAATAAATGCTCATATATCTTCAGTCATCCACAATACTGGGCTAACAATATTCTCTTAATAATACATATAACTGAACCAACAAAAACATGTTGAATGTTAGACTTTACATCATTGTTTATTATCTCAACTCAATTTTAGAAGTAGGAATACAATGCTATGTACTCACTTGACCAAATATTAGAAGAACGTATAGTAGATGTGAATAGAAGGTTGTTTGTTTACAATATTCTCAATACAGAAAAAGAAAACTACAATCTGTGTATTAAGAGGTTAGAATAAAAATTAACAAACCAACTCATATCATATACACACAATCCATCCATTTGTAAGATATTACTTTGCCAGTAAATTGTCATATATCTTCAATCATCCACAATACCCCACTGGGCCCAACAATATTCTCTTAATAATACATATAACTGAACCAGGAAAAACATGTTACCAACAAGCATAGAACTTCTTAGTATTTTCATCTTTGCAGCTTTGCCATTTTTTTGTCCATTGTATAACTATAAATGACTATATTATATATATAATGATGTAAATCTCCTACCACATTAAACTTACAGTGATTTCCTTGACTACGTTAAAATATTACACGGAAGTTACTGATAAAATGATTGCTATGAAAACATAAGATTCTGTGACATAACTTAACATGTAACCCAATGTAATTTACTCTCCCTTTAGTCAATATATATGTCCTTTGGTCAGATGTCCCTTGATAGACATGTATTTAAAATCAATAATGATTATAAAGTTTGAATAGTAATCTCATACTTTATTGGAAATAGTCCCAGTGTTGTTTTAGCAGTTGTCAGTACTTCTGTTATTTGAATATAGACTTGTTTATGCAAATCTATCTCAGCAATTATCTAATTTTTCGTTAATTACAGGAGCACTATAATGTGTTTTGGCAAAACAAAAGACACTATTCATGATGAGTGGAAGAAACAAATACTAATTTAAATATATTACAAATTACACTTCAAGTAGTAAGTAGTTGTACACAAATAAACATCATACGCACACGCACACATCAGATCAAGTATTGTGACCCATTGTAACTCGCCCAAGAATAATATATCGCTTTGAATACTCTCCATTGGGACACAATAGAGCTCTGCACACTTAACTTTGGTCCTTTGTATATAACATTGGCACCTCTTCCCATCTCTCTGCTGTAATGATGAATGCATGCAGTTGAGTATAGAAAAGTAGTTTAATATATCTGGCAAAAATGAGAAATAACTGTCTGCATAACTTCATACAATTAGTACATGTTAATAAAAATAGGTAGAAAGTATTTAATTAATAATAATTTTCTATTAATGATGTAACTCTTACTTTGAAAAATTATTTATCATTTTCTTGACAATGTTAACACCAAATGATGTTGTTCAATGAATTAAAACAATGTTTACTTAAACATTAATGTATTATGTCTCTTTAAAGAAAAGACAGTCAATATTGTTATAATAGGGTACACCACTTTTTCAAATGACCTCTACCAGTTAGAACAAAGCACTTTCTACACTTGCTGAAGTTAAAGGCATTCCTTTAATCAACATGCATTACTATAATCAATAGTGGCTTGTCATTAAATATCCATAATGATCTCTATTCCATGATGAAGGAGAATTACTTTAGCTGGTATCTAAGTTTAGTAGCTTTGTTAGAAATGTAACACATATACAAGAAACATTAGTTTTTGGGACTTAATTTTATTTTATGTGGTTTCACCATAGATAGTAGCTATGGTTTCAGTGAAAATCTTGTTGTCGTTTAAATACTGGCTTCCATTTAAATAAAACAGCCTATTGTGAGGTGTAGTACTCATGTACTGAGGATCATACGGAAAGCACATGAAATTAGCTCTATTTCCTTTTTCATAAAACAAGTTCGGCTCCTTGTTGACAAGTCTTTATACCAAACTTGTGGAAGCAACACCAGCTGATACAGAGTCACCATCAATAAAAAAATGAAAATAATCATACATTATAAATGATAATTTTATTTATAAAGAAATATTTGTTTGACCATCAAAGGATCAAGAACAGTAGTTTCTACATTACCCAAATCATGAATGTTGTTTCTGTATTAGAACAGAGAATTTAGTTTCTGTATTATGATAACAAGATGTACTACATATGATGAGAACATTAGTTTAATGTGATTATAACCTGATGTTAATACATAAACCATATATCATCAGTAGTGGTTGTAAAGGCTATAATATATACATATATATGTAACATGGATTGGTTGATTTAATCAATATATGTTTATACTGGTTATATTTAACAATTGTAATTCAGCAGAAAATGAACAACATAATGTTTTCATTACTAATCTACTATTCCTGCTATTAGGCCTGAGCTATTACTATGGAGTTCATTAAATGTAAGGCAGTAATATCGTTAATTGATACTGCCTTACTTGTAATGAACTCCATAGTAACAGCTCAGGCCTAAAGCAATATTAGATTAGTAATGAAAACATTATGTTGTTTATTTTCTCCTGAAATAAGTTTGTTAAATGCAACAAGTATAAACTTTTATTGATTAAATCAACCAATCAATGTATATATATACTTATATATATATATATAAATATATAGAGTATCTAGGCTATATTATATATATACATATATTATAGCCTTTACTTCAACTACTGATAATACATGGTTTACGTATTAATATCAGGTTATAATAACATCAAACTAATATAATAATAATAGCATATCTTATTACATATCTGGTAAGTTCCAGTGGTAATACTTTCATCTAATAAAGGATTATATCCTTTTTTTGCTACATTTTCATACCAATATAATAAAATGGTCATTGTCAGAGATAAACAGAGTTAATTGGTCACAATTCATTCAAACAAATGTTACAATGTATTTATATTTTGTAAGCATTCGTTCAACCAATCTCCATTTGTCAGATAAAACAGTCTTATTATTTTAACAGCTTTCAATATATTATATAGATGTAAAGTTTCCTTTTACTAAATTATATGGAAATGCTCCTTAATGTGCATTATTAATTTATTGTTATTCTACACTACATATATGCTATGATGTTTACTTGATTTGCTAGATGTTACAATTATCTTGCATTATTGAGATATCACAATAGTACTAGATGAGATACTCATCTCTCCTTTTTGAGCTAATGACACTTGATATTAGCTTCTTCAGATACCTACACAGTACTAGTTGTCATGACGTTACAGTTATTTTATGTTTTTGAAGTACCTCAAATAGCATGTAATGACATAATCATCTTGAACAACCTTAAACGTACTTGTTGTCATCATCAACTCATGTTCTTAAGCTACAGGTATCACAACAGCCATTGATTAACACTTAGTGATTACATGTCATTCAATATAATTGTTATATCTTATATATAACAGTAGTGTAGTAATAATAATAAGATAATTGTATTGTCTTAACAATTAGATTATACAGTGTTCTATTTATTGTGTTATTGTTAGATAGTCAGCATATTCATTGTAAAGTTATCATTTCTAATATAATAAACAGTTAATGTTTTTATGTGTATCTAATGTCAGATCACTTGACAATCATAAATAATGTACAGGTCACCTCATTCCCTATATGGCTGCTTATCACAGTAGACATGTGATATATATAGATATAAATGTAGATATATGTAGTGTAGTAAGATAATTATATTGTCTCAACAATTATTTTATATAATGTTCCATTTACTTTGTTATTGTAACTAGTGAGTGTATTAATTTTAAAGTTATCTTTTCTATTTTAATAAACAGTTAGTGTTTGTGTTTTTCAAATTTACATTAATATGATATAATACTATAATAGTCTTTGTTTAATGGTCATACTATAAAGATTAATTGGTTAAATTAATCATTATATGTTGGTTATACTTTTTGGATTCAGTAAACTTATTACATGCAAAAAAGTAAACAACATAATGTTTTCATTACTAATGTATTTTGTAATTGACCGTCAGTGTTATTTCTGACAACATTTACTGACTACATATCATTCATATAATTGTTATAATATCTTATATATAATAGTAATGTAGTAAGAATAAGATAATTGTATATTTTCTTAACAATTAGAATATACAATGTTTCATTTATTGTGTTATTGTTTGCTAGTAAATATGTTAATTACATAAATTTCCAATTTATTTAATAACAAACTTACTGGTCATATGTAGTTGTAGCAGAAATTATAGTCTATTATGGTCAGATGTATAGATCTAGATAACAGAGCCATATTCGTATATATACATGTATTAATACTCTATCAATATAATTATATTGCTTTTACTTCTGGAGGAGTGTTAAGTTATCTTTTAATGAGAAAAAAATTATTTTAGATGATATTACCATCACGTGCCGTTCTTTCAACTTCGAAGTAGACAATATTGTTTAAATAAACATTTGACCTTCATATAGAAGGCACTCCATAGCGATCTTTCGTACATCAATCGACTTTTAATTGATGTCTGTTTGATAAAGATTAATAAAAGTAAGAAAATCTAGGTCAACTAGAAGTTGATTTTGAGGCTATAAAGTCAACTCCATATTATTTCATTCACCTACAGTTAAACACGCATTTAATATAATTACATTTGTCAGAGAAAACAGTCTTATTATTTTAACAGCTTTCAATATATTATATAGATGTAAAGTTTCCTTTTACTAATATATATGGAAATGCTCCTTAATGTGCATTATTAATTTACTGTTATTCTACACTACATATATGCTATAATGTTTACTTGATTTGCTAGATGTTACAATTATCTTGTATTATTGAGATACCTCAATAGTACTAGATGAGATAGTCATCTCTCTTTTTTGAGCTAATGACACTTGATATTAGCTTCTTCAGATACCTACACAGTACTAGTTGTCATGACGTTACAGTTATTTTATGTTTTTGAAGTACCTCAAATAGCATGTGATGACATAATCATCTTGAACAACCTTAAACGTACTTGTTGTCATCATCAACTCATGTTCTTAAGCTACAGGTATCATAACAGCCATTGATTAACACTTAGTGATTACATGTCATTCAATATAATTGTTATATCTTATATATAATAGTAGTGTAGTGATAATAACAAGATAATTTTATGGTCTTAACAATTATATTATACAATGTTCTATTTATTGTGTTATTGTTAGATAGTCAGCATATTCATTGTAAAGTTATCATATCTAATATAATAAACAGTTAATGTTTTTTTGTGTATCTAATGACAGATCACTTGACAATCATAAATAATGTACAGGTCACCTCATGCTCTATATAGCTGCTTATCACAACAGATATAGGTATATGTAGTGTAGTAAGATAACTATATTGTCTCAACAATTATTTCATACAATGTTGCATTTACTTTGTTATTGTAGCTAGTGAGTGTATTAATTTAAAAGTTATCTTTTCTATTTAACAAACAGTTAATGTTTGTGTTTTTCAAATACACATTAATATGGTATAATACTATAATAGTCTTTTTTAATAGTCATACTATAAAGATTAATTGGTTTATTTAATCAATATATGGTTATACTGGATGGATTTAGTAAACTTATTAAATCCAAAAAGTAAACAACATAATGTTTTCATTATTAATGTATTTTGGAATTGACCGTCAGTGATATTTCTGACAACATTTACTGATTACATGTCATTCATATAATTGTTATATCTTATATATAATAGTAGTGTAGTAAGAATAAGATAATTATATATTTTCTTAACAATTATTATATACAATGTTCCATTTATTGTGTTATTGTTAGCTATTGAATATGTTAATTACTTAAATTTCCAATTTATTTTATAACAAACTGTTAATGTTTACATACATGTAGTGATGAATTACTTTACAATTACAAATGATACATATCACTTCTTACTTCATGTACATGTAAATGCTTATCATAACAGAGATATGACACAAAGCAATCTTTTAAAGTTATCACAGTCAATAATATAGTATAACAGCATGCTAATTAGTAGTGGGTGTACAGACTACAAGTTAATAAATTATTCATTTAGTGTAGAAATGTAGCTCTATAGTTTCCTCGATGTATAGACAACAGTGCCATGTTCGTATATATATATTATATTGCTCTTACTTCTGAGAGTATTGTTAAGTTATCAATAATAATGAGAAAAACAAATGATTTTAGATGATGTTACGGTTGTTACCGCCACGTGCCGTTCTTTAGACTTCGAAGTAGACAATTAAAATAAACATTAGCGTATAGTGTTTTATATAAAAGGCAGTCTATACCGATCTTTCGGACATCAATCGACTTTTAATTGAGATCTGTTTGATAAAAATTAATAAAAGTAAGAAATTCTAGATCAACTAGAAGCTTCTTTTTACGCTAACGGCAACTGCCATATATCATCTACTGTTAAACACGCCGCCGTTATGAGCTGGTGTCATATCTATTGTATAACATCAGTTATACTGTATATCTACAGTGGAGATGTTACTGCTTCTGAGTATTATGTCTCTGTAGCTCCTAATGGAGAATCCTGCCCTTATGATGATCTACCTTGTCACAACTTCTCCTACTATATTGCTAATTATCTGTCTTACTTCACTGATGATGCCATCTTCTACCTCTTAGAGGGAACTCATACTCTACAAGGTATATTAAATATCAGTAATGTAAGTAATATAACTCTACAGGGATTGGGTCATATAGAACAAGGCTTCCATGAGACAGTTATGCAATCCACCTCAGTAATAAGGTGTAGTGTTAGCAAAAGAACAGGTATACAATTTAGTAGCAGCAGTAATGTTGCATTGAAGTCGTTAACAATAACAGACTGCGGATTTAACTGGAATCAACAATATAGTGTTAGCTTATACTTTGTCAATATTGATAATGTCACATTAGAATATGTATCAGTCCAGAATGGTTCAGGTGATGGAGTCTTTATTCGTAATTCTTATGATGTGTTAATTGCTAATTCTTCATTTGCTAATAATATAACTCAAGAATATTTCTTAGCCAATGTATATATAGTCAATAATGACCACACTAACAGACTGTCCAAACTTACTATTTTGGAATCAAATTTTACACTGTATTTTGGATCTGGCATATACTTGTGGTATGGTGATGATCATGAAGCTGATGTAAACATTAGAAATAGTATGTTTTCACACAATAATGGTTGGTATGCAGGAGGGGTGTATATTACATTGCTCGGAGGTGGTAGTATTGAGTTCAGTAACTGCACTATATGTAACAATACTGCTTATAATGGAGGGGGAATGTGCATTAGATCATATAAGAATGGCAGTATTGAATTTAGTAACTGCAATATATACAACAATAGTGCCATAGCGAATGGAGGAGGAGTAAATGCGTTTTCATTTGATGAAAGTAGTATTAAGTTTAGTAACTGCATTATATACAATAATACTGCTCAGTCTGATGGAGGAGGAGTGCACATTGATTCACATGCAGAAACTAGTAGTATTGAGTTCAGTAACTGCACTATATCCAATAATACTGCATACTTTGCATCAGGTTTGCTTCTCCGTTCAGTTCAAGTCAATTTGGAATATAGCTTTCTTTTTACAAATGTTTCATTTCGTTTCAATGAAGTAATTCGTAAAATTGATGTATATCAAAAAGGATATCAATCTGCTGTGGTAGTAATCAATGTTAATAATGTTACATTTGATCAACTTGAAGTTAGTAATCATAACACAACTGGTTTAGTCGCTGAAAATAGTCTATTAACATTTGATAGAAATAACACCTTTGTAAACAATTCAGGCATTTATGGTGGAGGTATTGCTTTATACAAATCCTCTCAACTATTGCTAGAACAGAATACAAACATATCATTTATCAATAATCATGCAAGTGAGTCAGGTGGAGGAATCTTTATATATCATGATCAAGTTCTTGCCACAGACTGTTTCTTTAGAGTTATTCCTTATCATAACCTTAATGATACTAAAACAGTGTTATATTTTGTCAACAATACAGCTGACATATCTGGTGATGTCCTATACATTAATAAAGTTGAAGATTGTATAAACACACTTTACTTTAATCATCTATTTCACTATCCTCACCAGACAGGTCTATCAGTAGTGTCATCAGATCCTATTCAAGCATGTTTTTGTGAAACAAACAGAAAAAATTGCTCTATTAAAAGCATCAGCATATTTGCAATGCCTGGAATTAATGTCAATATATCACTAGCTACTGTTGGTATACATAACAGCTTAACAAAGGGTGTGATAAATTTGATATCAGATAGTTCCTCAGCTACCGTACTAGCTGAAAATACTAGAATAAATGCAGGTTGTACCAATGTAATCTTCAAGTTAACAGCAAATCCTTCAATAAAGACAACAAGGGTTCGTGCTATACTACAGCGTTCAATCAGTGAACATTTTTATCATTTATATGAACATTATGATAAAGTCATTAATGTTAACATTGAGTCCTGTCCAATTGGTTATCCATTGGTAAATGATATTTGCATTTGCAGGCCTGAATTAAAAACATGTTCAATAACTTGTAATGTCAACACCCAACTTATAAGAAGACATGACGATATGTGGATTGGTTATGAAAATGACTCAAACTGTCTTATTGTTTATCATAACTGCCCCTTTGATTATTGCAATGAAGGAACAGTTATTTTTAACATCACATCTCCTGAACCACAGTGTCTTCTCAATCGTTCTGGAACACTTTGTGGACAATGTGCTGAAGGACTCAGTCTCATGTTAGGTTCCAATCAATGTAGACAATGTACTAATAACTATATATTTCTTATCATTCCATTTGCTTCAGCTGGTATAGCACTGGTAGCTTTTGTAATCGCTTTAAACTTAACAGTGTCAGTGGGTACAATCAATGGACTTATATTCTATGCTAATGTTGTCAAAATGTTCGAACACATCTTCTTTCCTAAATATCCTGTGATGTATCTTAGTCAGTTCATTTCCTGGATCAACCTAGATCTGGATATTGAGACTTGTTTCATTCATGGCTTGGGTTCTTGCACTAAGACATGGTTACAGTTCATTTTTCCAGCCTATGTTTGGCTTATTTTATTACTTATCATAATATTATCAAAATATTCTAGCAAAGTAGTTCGACTTTTTGGAAAACAAATAATTCCAGTATTAGCCACTATGATCCTTCTTTCTTATGCAAAGCTGATACGTATTGTCTTTCAAGTCCTTCATTATACTAAAATACAATGTGATGGTGACAATAATGTCACATTGTTGAGGTGGTATATTGATGCCAATGTGCAATATGTACAAGGTTGTCATATACCATTGTTCCTGTTCTCACTGGCTGTACTTATTTTTCTTATTGTTCCATACACCTTATACCTTCTTACTATACCATTATTTGAAGGGCCTCTATCAAAGTACATGTGTTGTTTTAAAAGGTTTTCCACATATATAAAGCCTTTCTTTGATGCATATGGAGGTCCATATAAGGACAAGTGTCGTTTTTGGACTGGATTTTTATTACTTGTTCGGATTATCATAGCACTGACTGTCTCTGTAGACACTAACGCTACCAAAAGTTCGGATGTGTTACTATCTCTTTTAATAGTTATTATCTTCATGTATCTTATTTTCAAGGGAATATATCGACACATTCCTTTGGATTACCTGGAAGAATTTTTTATTCTTAACCTCATGCTTATGGCTTATATGAATGTACGAACTACAAATGACAACGACAAATTAAAAGGACAAGTGTCAAGTATTATTTTAGTATCAATATCATTTGTTATATTCTGTGGTATTATATTTTATCATGTTTGGGATCATCTGTTAAAATCTTATTTGCAACAACAAATTACAAATATCAAGAATAGATTCAAGAAACTTCCACCATCCTCAACTTCAAATGATATGGAACTTCCTTTTACACGTTCAGATCCTTCTGATGATGAAAGACCTATTCCAATATTGGTTGTGTCAATAGGAATGAAACAAGAATCAATGTTGTTTGACAAGGATGACCAATTTTGCTGATTCTGACAACATTTGCTGATTAAATGTATAGCTTTCATGTCATATGTATTTATATTGTTGTAAGAAATTGTCTTCTTTAATAATTTGACTTTTTCGGGTATAACATGATACATTTACATGTTGTTCTTAGCTAATAAATGTTTATTATGAAGTCACCTTTTCAATTACAACAAATGTTTAATATTTATCTACATCTAGATCTAGTGACAGACAACTTGATATTTACAAACAGAGGTGAAGTGCTTATTGATATAAGCAGTCACCATGTGACTGCTTATGGCAATAATCAAATAAAGCAAAAATGAAATGCACTAAAGTGCCTAACCTCGCTGTGGTCTTATCCAGAGACTTCCTTATCCTCTTCAAGTGACGTAATCCACGTGGATACGTAAGATGATTTGATGACTCTGCATTTCTCTTCATTCAAAGAGAAAAAAGTTTTGCCTTTTAGTGCGTCTACTGGGTACTTTGTACTCTAATTGACAAAAAATCCAATACTTTCCAACTTCTTAGTAAAAGTTAGTGATTCTCCAATGACAGCTATGGTGATAGTATTTTTTATTCACGCTCAATGTATTGACAAAGCTAAAGTTAGTAAAACTGTCATAACTTCCAAAGAAGTATTTTTGCAAAAAATATCACTTTAAAAAGTTGGAAAATGTCATAAGCTGTATGCAGGACATTTTTATTGAATTCTCGAGTCTTCACTGAAAGCTGTGCTTTTTAAAAGGTTTTTCAGACTTTTAAAGCTTTTTGTTCGTTTGATGCTCCTTTTGGCAGTATTCTTAAGAAGTACAGAAGTTTTGCTACCGTCCATAATAATTTGGTGTCTACCAGTACCGAGTTAAAGCAGTTCAAAGCCATTTGCCCAGGTAACAGACATACACACACACACTGACAGACTACAGTAAAGCGCCCACGCATAGCGAGGTTAACATTATGACATAAATATTAATTTCTAAGGAATTTTCAAAGAGTTTTTCCACCATCAATATATAAAGATCAAAACAAAGAGAACAGCCTTCATTTTATCACTGTGTGGAGACATGCAGCATTCTTAACAATGCAGATCAATGCAGAGTTCTTTTATATACAGTGTTACATCAGAAATAAATTGAAATAATTATAAAGAAAATCAAATAAAGAACAAGTAACAAATGCAATGTACAAATATAAGACTATATACTTTAAAATATAAATATGTATATATACATATAAATATAATATGTTCATACATATTTATATAAATTTTGCTGTACTCAGTAAATGCATTACTACTATTCAGGAGCACATGCTATCCTTTCTTTATAATTGGTTTTCCAACTAGTGAACTACACACTACCTTTTAGTGCTTCCTAATTAATTATATCATTAGACAACATTAACATCAATTATGATGTACAGAAATATAACTTCAATTTGTTAAATAGTTTCTTGACTAATTTGGACGTCACAATAGTCTATTCAGTTTAAAATTGAACTACACATTGTGCAGTTCAATATATAATATTTGTTCCTTTGTAATCAGTTTTTAAATGACAATTGTTCTTCACATTACAATATACTCTTAATTGGCATTTCTGATAAATGGACTTAGCCTTCATGGCTTTCCATCCTTTATTCTGATAACTAGAATAAAGGACTATACATTAATTTAATTTTGGCTCTCTAATTAGCTTACTATTCAACTATTGCTCAGAACACTTATTTATCTTGTTAAGTTAGTTTCCTGACTACTATACATTTACATAACTAGATGATTATTGAATTACACACTATGCCAATTAAAGAATAGCTATTGCTTCCTTGATTACTTTATGATAACTATTGGATTACATACTAGCCTATATTGACTTATTATAATTAGTTTATTTTGAACTATAAAAAATCTACTTCAACTTTCTAATGAAATTGGATTTTATTTCCTGATTGCTTTAATACTAAACAGACTACACAATAAACTAACTTTTACTAACTAATGGACTGTATTGTAACTATTATGGTTTATTGACTAGAAACATAACATACAAGCTTTTGACTTCCTAATTAGGTTGTACACACTATACATAATATGTTTTAACTATACTCTATTGTATATGTAACTGATATACTGCTTATCACTACATATAATACATATGATGAGAACATTAGTTTAATGTGATTATAACCTAATATTAATATGTATCATTATTAGTGGGTGGAAAGACTATATATATATATATATATATATAAACACTGATTGGTTTATTTAACCAATATCTGTTTATACAGGTCGCATTTAACAAACTTATTTAAGCAGATAATAAGCAACATAATGTTTTCATTACTTATCTACTATTGCTTTAGGCCTGAGCTGTTACTATAAAGTTCATTACAAGTAAGGCAGTAATATTGTTGATTGATGATATACTAAAGGTGGTTAAAATATCATATTTTTAAACACAAGGTCTATAATGCTTAAAAAAAGATACATATCTTCTAAGTTCCAGGGGTAATAGTTTCATATAATACAAAATTACATCCTGTTTTTGTTACATTTTCATGCCAATATGATAAAATGGTCATGATTAGAATTAAACAGACTTTATTGTTTAGATAATTTATTCAAACAAATCTTTCAATGTATTTATATTTAGCAGGGATTCAGCATTCAAAATGTCCAGTTGTCAGATATAACAGCCTTGTTATTTTAACAGCTTGTAGATAGCATGCAGATGTAAAGTTTCCTTTTACTAATGTATATGGGAGTGCTGCTTAATGTGCATTATTATTTTATCCTGCGCTACATACATTCTATTATGTTTACCTGATTCGCTAGATGTTACAATTATCTTGTACTATTGAGGTACCTCAATAGTACTAGATTATCATCTTAAGCCACAAGTATCACAATAACACTACATTAACATTTGTTGATCTCATATCATCTACACTGTAAAAATTGATTAGTTGATTTAACCAAAACATGGTTATTCAGGTTGCATATGCAAAAAGTAAACTTAATATTATTTTGATTACTAATGTGTTATAAAATTAATGGTTATGTAGCTATATAAACAGTAGTACATTAGTAATAAAAACAATGTTATGCTTATTTTTTCGACAAAATAAGTTTATAATTGCAACCTGTATAACCAAGTAATGGTTAAGTCAACTAATCAATTTTTACAGTGTATATAATTGTTATATCTTATATATAATAGTAGTGTTGTAAGAATAATAAGATAATGTATTGTCTTAACAATTATTTTATATAATGTTCCATTTACTGTGTTATTGTTAGCTAGTGAGTATATTAATTATAAAGTTATATAAATTTACATTTTCTTTTATACCAACTGCTAATATTTACGTACATCTAGTGATAGATCAATTTACAATTGCAAAAATGTACAAGTCACCTCTTACTTCATCATACATGTGACTGCTTATCATAACAGACATATGACACAAATATGATCACAGCCAACAATATGGTAAGATTTGTAATGGGTGTACAGACTACATGATTAATAAATTGTTCATCTAGTTAAGAATGTAGTTTTATAGTTTTTCTACTAGTAAATACAACAGCGTCAGGTATATATGTCTATAGTTCTACTATTTTTGTTTACAGTTTTCTTGATACAACGAAAGAATACTACAGTATAAGCAACGAAGCTTTGAATCACAAGATACTAGGTTCATAATTACGTTAAAGTGATATTATTACTATAGAATATTATATAGCGGTGTTTACTGGTCATGTGTAGTTATAGCATAAGCTTAGTCTATCGTCGTCAGATGTATAGACGAAATTCTTTCCTTTTTCAATTTTTCAATTTTCAATTTTTTAATATGCAATTATTACTTGTTAAAACAAACTGTGGTATGCATTAATGTTCCGTCAATACAATTATATTGCTTCTACTTTAGAGATGACTATTAAGTTATCTTTTGATGAGAAAAATAGATTTAGATGATGTTACCGATATGTGCCGTTCTTCGGACGTCGATACAGACAATATCGTTTAAATAAACAATGACGTTTTCTGTTCATATAAAAGGTAGCCCATAACGATCTGTTTCTGGCATCAATCGACTTTTTACTCAATCGACTTTTTACTTAATATCTTAATATATATTTGATCGTCATAAAAATCGATATAAGTAAAAAATCTAGATCTCAAAATCTGGAAGTTGAATTTTGTAGCAAAGGGCACACGTAATATTTCATTCATCTGCTGTTTAACACACTGCCATCATGAGCTGGTGTCATATCTATTATATAGCATCAGTTATACTGTATATCTACAGTGGAGATGTTACTGCTTCTAAGTATTATGTCTCTGCAGCTCCTAATGGAGTACCTTGTCCTACTAACACATTTTGTCACAGCCTCTCCTACTATATTGATGATTATTCGTCTTACTTCAATGATGATTCAGTCTTCTACTTTCTAGAGGGAACTCATACTCTACAAGGTATATTGTACATCATTAATGTAAGTAATATAACTTTACAGGGACTGGGTCATATAGAACAAGGCTTCCATAAGACAGTTACGCAATCCACCTCAGTAATAAGGTGTAATGTTAGCAACGAAAATGGTATACAATTTATTAGTAGCAGTGATGTTGTATTGAAGACATTAACAATAGCAGACTGTGGGTTTAAACGGGATCAATTATATAGTGCTAGTTTGTACTTTGCTAACATCGATAATGTTACATTAGAATATGTATCAGTCCAGAATGGTTCAGGTGATGGACTCGTTATTCGTAATTCTTATGATGTGTTAATTGCTAATTCTTCATTTGCTAATAATATAACTCAAGAATATTTCTTAGCCAATGTATATATAGTCAATAATGACCACACTAACAGACTGTCTAAACTTACTATTTTGGAATCAAATTTTACACTGTATTTTGGATCTGGCATATACTTGTGGTATGATGATGATCATGAAGCTGATGTAATCATTAGAAATGGTGTGTTTTCACACAATAATGGTTGGTATGCAGGAGGGGTGTATATTACATTGCTCGGAGGTGGTAGTATTGAGATTAGTAACTGTACAATATGTAACAATACTGCTTATAATGGAGGGGGAATGCATATTATATCATATAAGAATGGCAGTATTGAATTTAGTAACTGCAATATATGCAACAATAGTGCTATAGCTAATGGAGGAGGAGTGAATGCGTTTTTATTCGATGATAGTAGTATTAAGTTTAGTAACTGCATTATATACAATAATACTGCTCAGTCTGATGGAGGAGGAGTACACATTGATTCACATGCAGAAACTAGTAGTATTGAGTTCAGTAACTGCACTATATCCAATAATACTGCATACTTTGCATCAGGTTTGCTTCTCCGTTCAGTTCAAGTCAATTTGGAAAATAGCTTTCTTTTTACAAATGTTTCATTTCGTTTCAATGAAGTAATTCGTAAAATTGATGTATATCAAAAAGGATATCGATCTGTTGTTGTAGTAATCAATGTTAATAATGTTACATTTGATCAACTTGAAGTTAGTAATCATAACACAACTGGTTTAGTCGCTGAAAATAGTCTAATAACATTTGATGGACATAACATCTTTGTAAACAATTCAGGTATTTATGGTGGAGGTATTGCTTTATACAAATCCTCTCAACTATTGCTAAAACAGAATACAAACACATCATTTATAAGTAATCATGCAAGTGAGTCAGGTGGAGGAATCTTTATATATCATGATCAAGTTCTTGCCACAGACTGTTTCTTTAGAGTCATTCCTTATCATAACCTTAATGATACTAAAACAGTGTTATATTTTGTTAAAAATACAGCTGACATATCTGGTGATGTCCTATACATTAATAAAGTTGAAGATTGTATAAACACACTTTACTTCAATCATCTATTCCACTATCCTCAACAGACAGGTTTATCAGTAGTGTCATCAGATCCTATTCAAGTATGTTTTTGTGAAACAAACAGAAAAAATTGCTCTATTAAAAGCATCAGCATATTTGCAATGCCTGGAATTAATGTCAATATATCACTAGCTACTGTTGGTATACATAACAGCTTAACAAAAGGTGTGATAAATTTGATATCAGATAGTTCCTCAGCTACCGTACTAACTGACAATACTAGACTAAAAGCAGTTTGTACCAATGTAACCTTCAAGTTAACAGCAAATCCTTCATTAAAGACAACAAGGGTTCGCGCTACACTACAGCGTTCAATCAGTGAACATTTATATCATTTATATGAACATTATGATAAAGTCATTAATGTTAACATTGAGTCCTGTCCAATTGGTTATCCACTGGTAAATGATATTTGCATTTGCAGGCCTGAATTAAAAACATCTTCAATAACATGTAATGTCAACACCCAACTTATAAGAAGACATGATGATATGTGGATTGGTTATGAAAATGACTCAAACTGTCTTATTGTTTATCATAACTGCCCCTTTGATTATTGCAATGAAGGAACAGTTATTTTTAACATCACATCTCCTGAACCACAGTGTCTTCTCAATCGTTCTGGAACACTCTGTGGACAATGTGCTGAAGGACTCAGTCTCATGTTAGGTTCCAATCAATGTGGACAATGTACTAATGACTACATAGCTCTTATCATTCCATTTGCTTTAGCTGGTATAGCACTGGTAGCTTTTGTAATTGCTTTAAACTTAACTGTGTCAGTGGGTACAATCAATGGACTTATATTTTATGCTAATGTTGTCAAAATGTACGAACACATCTTTTTCCCTAAATATCCTGTGATTTTTCTTAGTCAATTCATTTCCTGGATCAACCTAGATCTGGATATTGAGACTTGTTTCATTCAAGGCATGGGTTCTTGCAGTAAGGCTTGGTTACAATTTATTTTTCCATCTTACATTTGGTTCATTCTAATACTTATCATAATATTATCAAAATATTCTAGCAAAGTAGTTCGACTTGTTGGAAGACAAGTAATTCCAGTACTAGCCACCATGATCCTTCTTTCTTATACCAAACTGATACGTATTGTCTTCCAAGTCCTTAATCACACTAATATACAATGTAGTGGTGAGAATAATGTCACATTACTGAGGTGGTACGTTGATGCTAATATCCAATATTTCAGAGGTTGTCATATACCATTGTTCTTGTTCTCGCTGGCTGTACTCATTTCTCTTATTGTTCCATACACCTTATACCTTCTTACTATACCATTATTTGAAGGACCTCTATCAAAGTACATGTGTTGCTGCCAAAAGTTGTCAACATATATGAAGCCTTTCTTTGATGCATATGGAGGTCCATATAAGGACAAGTGTCGTTTTTGGACTGGATTTTTATTGTTTGTTCGGATTATCATAGCACTGACTGTCTCTGTAGACACTAACGCTACCAAAAGTTCGGATGTGTTACTATCGTTTTTAATAGTTATTATCTTCATGTATCGCATTTTCAGGGGAATATATCGACACTTTCCTTTGGATTACCTGGAAGAATTTTTTATTCTTAACCTCATGCTTATGGCTTATATGAATGTACGAACTACAAATGACAGCGACAAATTAAAAGGACAAGTGTCAAGTATTATTTTAGTATCAATATCATTTGTTGTATTCTGTGGTATTATATTTTATCATGTTTGGGATCGTCTGAAGTTCTATCATGTCTGGGATTGTCTATTAAAATCTTATTTACAACAACAAATTACAAAAGTCAAGAATAGATTCAAGAAACCTCCACCATCCTCTACTTCTAATGATCTGAAACTTCCTTTCACACATTCAAATCCTTCTGATGATGAAAGAAGATCTGTTCCAATGTCAGTGGTGTCAATGGGAATGGAACGAGAATCAATGTTGTTTGACAAGGATGACTAATGTTGCTGATTCTGACAACATTTGATGATTAAATAATGTATAGCTTCTTATGTCCTATATGTATTATATATATTATGGTGTAGTAAGAAATTGTATTCTTTAATAATTTGACTTTTTATGCATAACATGATACATTTACATGTTGTTCTTAGCTAATAAGTGTTTATTATGAAGTCACCTTTTCAATTACAACAAATGGTTAATATTTATGTACATCTAGAGACAGACAACTTGATATTTACAAACAAGGTGAAGTGCTTGTTGCCATAAGTAGTCACTATGTGACTGCTTATGGCAATAAGCACATAACGCAAAAATTGATAAAGTGGGCATGGTCAGAGTTTAACGATAATTAGTTGGGTAATACATTCAAACTGATTTAATGTATTTATAGTTGGTAAGTTGTCAGTGACTAAAATTTCCATGTATCAGAAAAAAAATTAAAATCCTTTTGGAAAATATGTTAAGTTTCTTTTATTACTGCATGGAAGATGCTGAAGCTACCTCGTTCTGGATGAATCCTATGGAGGACCAACATACTGACTATGATCAAGTCCTCGAGAAATTTGATGTTTTCTTTAAAGTAAGGAAAAAATTCTAACTTCTGAACATGATTGCTTTAACAAGCACAGCCAAAACGACAAGTTTGCAGAACAGTTTATAATTTGTATTAACAGCCTCAGAAATAATTGTGACTTTGTAGACCAAGGGAGGCTGTGATCATAGATCATATTGTGTAGGAGTTCATGATTGTGTATTATTGACACTATTACAGATGGATGCAGACTTTACCCTCAAGAAGGCCAAAAGAATGACCCTCAGCATGAAAGTATTCATGAACATCAATAGACTCTAATAGTAGTCCAATAGTCAGACACTATCAAAGAGCATAAACACCGTCATACATACCGAAAGCCAAACCAAACCATGGTCAGATGAAAAATGTACTCACTGTGAGAGAAGTCATTACCCAAATCACAAATGTACAGCCAGAGTTGCCACATGCCATCCATGTAACAGAAGAGGTCACTTTAAATCACAATGTTCCTCAAAGGCAAACTCAATGGAACTGAGTATCAATGCAACCACAGATAGGATAAAAATGTGAGTGATGCAGTATATCAAGATGTAGTTAACTTAGAACACAGATCGATCTCATCTTGGAGCACTATGATAGAAGTCAATTGAAGCAGAAGTAACAGTCTTTTCAGAAGCTGCATGAAAGAAAGTTGATTATGTCAAATTAGCTTAGGAGCTGTAATTTTCCCACAACAGATTGAAAAGAGTCTCTTGCTATTGTTTAGGTCATGTGATAAGTTGCAAAGTAAATTCTGGAGTAGCACATTCAGTTAAAGACTGATCACAAATCTTTTGTGTCACTCCTTAGTAAGACTAATCTTTCACCTTGCATCCTTCATTTTCAGTTATGGCTTGCGTGGTTTGACTATTAATCTCATGTTTCTGGCAGGTTTATCTATGAATCTGATATATTATGATATTCTGTTGATCTCTAATGAAAAAAGAAAGGTGATAACAGTTGCTTATACAACAATGGTTTCTCACCTCCCTCCTAATGAAGACAGCTTACACAAGCAGATCAGATACATTTTTCTAATACTGATATGTTAACTGTATATCAAGCTGGCTGTCAGCTTTGTGGTGGTCAGGTGTTTCAAAAACAAATGGAAGAGTTTGTAAAAGCATGTCCTGTGTGCTTGAAGACTACTATTCCTCCTAAAGTACCACTACCACGAACTCCACTTTTTGGTTATCCATGGAATTAATTAAAGGCTCAATATACCTTTTGTATAACAGACTATTATTCCAGATATGTACAAGTTCAAAAACTTACTATTACTACTTCAACTAGTATAATCTCATCACTTAAAGATACATTTCCATACCACAGTATACCTCCACTCACAAATGATACTCCAGTGTGGGTTCTCACACAAGGATAGCAAGTTCCAGGAACATTCAGGCATGCTGCTGATGCTCCCAGATCACATGTTATGGATACATCATCTGGTCATCTTAGAAGAAACTATTAATCTCAGCGTCAGACATGAGAACACTGACGTACCAGAAACAGGTGACAGTTTAGAATGTACTTCGAAAACTATAGTTACTCGTTCTCATTATGAAACTATTATCCAACCACAAGGTCAATTAACCTACTATCAATCTTGAGAAATGGAGATGTAGATCACTTGTAAGAGTTGGTTATGATCTATATTTAGTTTGTGTTCTATATTAATTTTAATCATCTATTTCTATATTTAGTATATCATTACTGAGCATGCTCATGAGAACAAACCATGTGTTATGTTTAGTTCAGTCCTGATTTTGTACCGGGCTTTTGGCTCAAATGAATTTGTTGTGAAACAGTATAATTGTACATCCATGTGACTGCTTATAACAACATGTACATGGTATTAACAAGTTAAGGTGATCACAGTCAATATTACTGTAAATGATTAGTAGTGGGTGTACAGACTATACATGATTAGTTGCAAAATTTTCTTTTACTAGTTATAAGAGGAGTGGCTGAAGATTAGATTATATGTCTATAGTTTATCATGGAAGTAGGACTACAATGGTAATGTACTCACTTCAACAAATGTCACAAGAATGTAAGCATATAAGAAGGGTTGATTGTGACAACATTCTTGAACAGTAACAGAATACTACAGTACAAGTCTGTGCATTAAATGTTAAAATGCAAATTAATCAATAAACCTCACTCTATACAAGTCACAACTCATCCATTAGTAAAATGTTAAAATATTATTTGACTTGTTAATGTATATATTTATATAATAGAATATGATGTTTGATAATATGATGTTTATATAAACATGTATCAGTTTTCATTCACTGATTGGTAATTATTATTTGTATTTTTGTCAAGAAAAGCTGTTTTAATTTTAAGTATCTGATTACAATAAAAATAAATTGGTAATTTTAACCAATTCTTTGTCACTTAGGTTGACTACATACTACAATATTAATAATACATACTGTTTTAAGTAGTACTTAGTTTGAATAAACAGTTCATATAATATTGTGTGATAGTTATTACAATGACATCATTACTAGTAATGATCCTTGTCATGATCAAAGCTGCTTTATCAGATGGTGTCTTTTGATACAACCACAATGTTATTACAAACTATAGGGAGTAGGTCAGTGGTTAATTGATAACAGCATAGTTTTGATTGTTTTTCTAGATAACAGATTAAATATATAAGGACTACTGTCATATAATGCAGCGTTCTATCTAGAATTTTTTTTTGTGGGGGGGGGGGGGGGGGAGAATTGACTTCCAATGCACTTTTAGCTTGTGCTATTTTTCTTTTCTTGACTTTTTGTAATTTTTGATTCCTGTGTTTCATCTGTTAAGCATTCAGTTCCTTCAACACATATTCTCATTGCATGCTCTAATATTTCTTCTCCCATCCTGCTTCCCAATCTTGTTTTTATTAATTTCATGCAATTAAATCACAGTAAATTTTTGGGGGGAAGTTACTGTAGGATAAAACCCAGATAATGTTACTATCAAAACTATCACATAAACTTGTGGCTTGCTTATTGTGACTTTGTTCAATTGTACTGTTCTGCTAGTGTACCTCTTTTAACAAGTAAGTAATATATAATTGATATTATGACTTACCTTTTATTGAAACACTTATTTATTTAGGTTATTTTCTTTAAAACCAACTATTAATTCCATATCATGAGTTGGTGTCGTATCTATTATATAACATCAGTTATACTGTATATCTACAGTGAATATGTTACTGCTTCTGAGTATTATGTCTCTGCAGCTCCTAATGGAGAATCTTGTCCTTCTACTGATCTACCTTGTCATGACCTCTCCTACTATACTGCTAGTAATGCATCTTTCTTCACTGATGATACAATCTTCTACTTCCTAGAGGGAACTCATATTCTACAAGGTATATTAAATATCAGCAATGTAAGTAACATAACTCTACAAGGACTGGGTCATATAGAACAAGGCTTCCATGAGACTATTATACAATCTACATCAGTAATAAGGTGTAGTGATAAGCACAGAACTGGTATACAATTTACTAGTAGTACTGAAATTGAGTTGAAAATGTTAACAATAGCAAACTGTGGATTCACCTGGTATCGACATTATGATGTTAGCTTATGCTTTGTTGACATCGATAGTGTGACATTAGAATGGGTATCAGTCCAAAATAATTCAAATCATGGAATCGTTCTAGTTAATGCTTATGATGTGTTAATTGCTAATTCCTCATTTGCTAATAATGGAGCTCATGAGCTGTTTTCAGGCAATGCATTAATTGTTTATTTTAACCCACTTAAAAGACAACCCCAAGTTAAAATTGTGAAATCAAATTTTACATTAGGTTTAGGAAATGGCATATATTTGTGGTGTGATCGTGATATTGAACCAGATGTAATGATTGATAATAGTATGTTTTCAAACAATAATAATGCTTGGTCTGGAGGAGGAATGCGTATTGTCTTGAATGGAGGAGGCCATATTGAGGTTAGTAACTGCACTATATCCAACAATACTGCTAAGTTTGGAGGTGGAATTTATATTGGATCATATGGGAAAAGTAGTATTGACCTTAGTGACAGTACCATATGCAACAATATTGCTTTGAAAGGAGGAGGAGTGTATATTGGATCCTATAGAAATGGCAGTATTGATGTTAGTAGCTGCTATATATACAACAATGCTGTTGAAGTGAATGGAGGAGGAGTGATAATATATTCATCAGAAGGTGGTACTATTGAGTTTATTGACTGTAATATATATGATAATACTGCTGAATCTAATGGAGGAGGAATTTACATTATTTCATATGCAGAAAGTGGTAGTATTGAGTTCAGTAACTGCACTATATCAAACAATTCTGCATACTATGCATCAGGTTTGGTTCTCCGTTCTTTCCAATCAACTTCAACAAGTAGCTTTCATTTCACAAATGTTTCATTTCATTTCAATAAAGTATTTAATAGGCCAGTTGCACAACAAAATGGACATCGATCTGTTATCACATTGTTAAACATTGTTAATGTTACATTTACTCAACTTGAAGTTAGTAATCATAATACAACTGGTTTACTTGGGGACAATAGTCTAATAACATTTGATAAACATAACATGTTTGTAAACAATTCAGGTATTTATGGTGGAGGTATTGCTTTATATGATTACTCACAATTATTAATAAATGAGAATGCAAACATTACAGTTATCAATAATCATGCCAGTAAGTCAGGAGGAGGAATCTTTGTATATCATGATCAAGTTCTTGGTGTAGACATTGTACCTGATTGTTCCTTTAAAGTTATTCCTTATCATGATTGTAATGATACTAAAACAGTATTATATTTTGTTAACAATAAAGCTGACATATCTGGTGATGTCCTATATGGTGGTAAAATTGATGATTGTACAAGCACATTTTACTTTGATCACCTATTTCACTATCCTCAACAGACAGGTCTATCAACAGTGTCATCAGATCCTATTCAAGTATGCTTTTGTGAATTAAATAAGCCTAATTGCTCTATTACAAACAACAGTATATTTCCAACACCTGGAATTGATATTAATGTATCACTAGCTACAGTAGGTACTTTAGATGGTTTAACACAAGGTGCAATAAAATTGAGCTCATCAGACAGTTCATCTTTTGTTCAAAATATTAACAATAGACTAATTACAATTTGTACTGACATAACTTTCACATTAAGAACAAACTCTTCATCAAACAAAACACAAGTATATGTTACACTTAATAATTCAATTAGTGATCCTTTATATGATCCTTATGCAAAGGTCATTGAAGTTACTATCAAGCCCTGTCCTAATGGTTTTCCATTAGTAAATGGCATTTGTGTTTGCAGACCTGAATTAAATTTAGCTCCCATAAATTGTGATATTAACACTCAAATTATAACTAGAGATGGTGATATGTGGATTGGTTATGACAATAATTCACACTGTCTTATTGTTTATCCTAACTGCCCCTTCCATTATTGTAATGACAGTAATATTAGCTTTATACTTCACTATCCTAGCAAACAATGTCTTCTTAATCGATCTGGTGTACTCTGTGGACAATGTGCTGAAGGATTTAGTCTCATATTAGGTTCCGATCAATGTGGACAATGTACTAATGGCAACATAGCTCTTATCATTCCATTTGCCTTAGCTGGTATAGCACTGGTAGCTTTTGTTATTGTTTTAAACTTAACAGTATCTGTGGGTACAATCAATGGACTTATATTCTATGCTAATGTTGTCAAAATATACGAACCCATCTTCTTTCCTAAACACCCTGTCGATTTTTTTAGTCAGTTTATTTCCTGGATCAATCTAGATCTAGGTATTAAGACTTGTTTCTATCATAAGATGGACTCTTGTAGTAAAACATGGCTTCAATTTGTCTTTCCAGCCTATGTTTGGTTTATTGTAATATTTATTATAATATTATTACGATATTCTAGCAAAGCAGTTCGACTTGTTGGAAGGCAAGCAATTCCAGTCCTGGCCACAATGATCCTTCTTTCTTACACTAAACTGATACGCACAGTTTTCCAAGCTTTTTATTATACCAAAATTCCATGTACTGATGATAAGAATAATACTGTCTCATTATTGAGGTGGTATGTTGATGCTAATGTCCAATATTTCAGAGGATGTCATATACCATTGTTCTTGTTCTCACTGGCTGTACTCATTTTACTTATTATTCCATACACCTTCTACCTTCTTAGTATACCATTATTTGAAGGACCTCTATCAAAGTACATGTGTTGCTGCAAAAAGTTTTCAACATATATGAAGCCTTTCTTTGATGCATATGGAGGTCCATATAAGGACAAGTTCCGTTTTTGGACTGGATTTTTACTATTAGTTCGTGTTATCTTATCACTGGTTGTGTCTTTAGATACTAAGTCTACTAAAAGCCTGGATGTGTTAACATCTCTTCTAATTGTCATTATCTTCATGCATTACATTTCTAAAGGAATATATCGACATTTTCCTTTGGGCTGTCTGGAAGAATTTTTCATTCTTAACCTCTTGTTTATGGCTTATATGAATGTACGAACTTCAAATGACACTGATCAATTAAAAGGCCAAATGTCAAGTATTGTTTTAGTATCACTATCATTTGTAGTATTCTGTGGTATTATATTTTATCATGTCTGGGATCGTCTGATGTTCTATCATATCTGGGATTGTCTATTAAAATCTCATGTGCAACAACCAATTACAAAAGTGAAGAATATTTTCAAGAAGCCTCCACCATATTCTAGTTCTAATGATATTGAACTTCCTTTAATACATCCTGGATCACCTGATGTTGAAAGGAGATCTATTTCAATGTCAGTGTTGTCAATGGAAATAGAACGAGAATCAATATTGTTTGATCAAGATGACTAGTGCTGCTGAAACTGTTGCTGATTATATGTATTGTTGTCATGTATTGTTTTAACAATTGACTTAATACTACATTCACTGTGCTAATAAGTATTAATTATAAAGTCACCTTTTCTATTATAACAAACAGTTAATATTTAAATACAATCTAGAGACAGATCACCTGATATTACAAATAGAGGAGAAATCATTTCCTATCCTACTCTCCATATGACTGCTTGTTACAACAAGTACAGACAAAAAATATTAAAGTGATCACAGTCAATAGTACAGTAATTGATTAGTAGAGGGTGTACAGGGTATAATTATGATAAGTTTTCTCTACTAGGTAGAAGAGGAGTGACTGAATGTTAGACTTTATATCAATGTATCATTTCAACTCAATTTTAGAAGTAGGAATACAATGTTATATACTAACTTGACCAAATATCAGAAGAATGTAGAGTAGATGTGAATAGAAGGCTGTTTGTTTACAATATTCTCAATACAGTAAAAGAAAACTACAATCTGTGTATTAAGAGGTTAAAATAAAAATTAACAAACCAACTCATAACATATACATCACAATCCATCCATTTGTAAGATATTTTTTTGCCAGTAAATTGTCATATATCTTCAGTCATCCACAATACCCCACTGGGCCCAATAATATCCTCTTAATAATACATATAACTGAACCAGGAAAAACATGTTACCAACAAGCATAGAACTTCTTAGCATATAAAGTTGTTTTTTTGCGATATTCTTGATAGAGTAAAAGAATACTAAAATCTGTGTATTTAAATGTTAGAATAAAAATTAACAAAGAAATTCACATCATATACATCACAATCCATCCATTTGTGAGATATTTCATTGCCAGTAAATGCTCATATCTCTTTAGTAATCCACAACACCTCACTGTGTTAGTCCATTGACCATAGTCCATTATAACATTTGACTTATATTCATTACTAATTGCAATATAAACAAAGGATTGTGCGACTTAACTTAGCCATGTACAAGCTCCAATAATGAAAATGTACTTAAGTATATGTAGAAGTACTTTTGAGAGTACTTAATTACAAATACAAATACAAATGCTTTAACTGACTGATATAATGAATTAAGAAGCTCTTGGTAGTGCTAACTGGTTAGATACTGATCAAAATATCCAAACAGTATTATAATTATGGTACATTATTGCATCTTACAATCATCAGTTGTTTAAAAGTTTTCTCTACTACGTAAAGAGGAGTGGCTGAATTTTAGACTTTACGTCAGTGTATATTGTTTCAACTCAACTTTAGAAGAAGGAATGTAATGTTATGTACTCATTTGACCAAATATCAGAAGAATGTCAATTATATTAGCATAACAATATTCTTGATACAGTAAAACAATACTACAACCTGTGACTGAGAAGAATAAGAAATCTATCATTGTCTACATCTTTCTGAAAATTTTTCCTGGATTGCTGAAAAACCTCTCCATTATTGAAGACAAAGAAGTTACTTGGTAAATTTTTAAAAATCTACTTCAATTTTGTAATAAAATTTGATTTAATTTCATTAATAAACTATAGACTACACAATAAATTATAAAAGTGTTAGTTAGTTTACTGACTAATGACTAATGGACTGTATTGTGTAACCTCATCATGTTCTTATCTGTTTGAATTTACCATTTTTTATCCTACGTATAAACATAAATTATTAAAATAGAAACACTACATACAATGATATAAATCTCATATTATTTACTTACAGTCATTTACTTGACTTGAACTACAGACTACACAATATACTTTAACTTGTTAATTAGTTTACTGACTAAGTAAAATACTGTGAAATAACTTTATTTGACTGTCACTTTTTGTTTATATTAACTATTGTTTTTAAAAGGCTAGGTCAGAGCTGTTATTATATAGGTCTACAATGGTAGCAAGGAAGGAAGATATCTATCTGCTAATGTCCAGTGGTAATACATTCATATAACACAGAGTTATAGTTATATACACTCTGTTTTGTTACATTTTCATGTAAATACGACAGACTGGGCATGCTCAGTTTAACTGATGATTGGTTGAGTAATATATTCGAACATAACATTTTATGTATTTATATTTGGTAGAGATTCAGTAACCAAAATGTCCATGTATCAGAAAAAAAAGATACTTATCTAAACTGCTTTTAGAAAATATGTCAAGTTTCTTTTTATTAAGAAATATGGGAGTGCTCCTTAATGTGCATTATTAATTGGTTCATGTTATACTACACTATATACATACATTCTATATATATTTAAATATATTTATATATAAATATATTTACTACATATATTCTATCATACATGATTTCTTAAAATATAAAACCAGATTAAGGACAAGTAAACATATGCAATATACAAGTATGAGTAATTAATATGCATATGTGTGTGGGTGGGTGTGGGCTTGTTGCAGTCAGTAACAACTATTAAGTAGCACATTCCATCCTTTCTTTTCATAAATGGTTTCTAACTAGTGAACTAAACAATAAGTTTTACTGCTTCGTAATATAATTATATCATTTGACGATATTAACAACACATTATAATGTACGTACAGGAATACATCTTAAAAATATTCTGACTACTGGACTACACAATAGCACATACATTGATCTAGACACTATAGAGTGCAATCAATTACTTTACTTCTTCATAATTGTTTTTCAAATATCAATTATCCTTCATACAACAATATATTCTTTATTGGTTTTCTGACTAATGGACTACCCACTTGCATTTGTGATTTTTGACTAGAGAAATTATCAAACAAGCTTTAGTATCCTAAATATGGTGCCTGATTTGTCTCAAAAGGTTGATCTTCAAATGGTAACTTTACTTATTGTAGAATTGTAGTAACACTTGGCTATGATCAATTAATATTGGTTTGACTATCCTTCTCTCATGTTTCTAGCATGTTTATCTATGCATCTGATGTATTGTGATGTTCTCCTGTTGATTTCAGTAGCTCTATTGAAAAAAGAGAGGTGATAAAAGAGGTGGTTATACAAACAATGGTTTCTCACCTCCCTTAAATGAAAACAGCTTATGCAAGTATTGTCTAGCTCACTAAGCAGATTAGATAGGATGTTTCTAATACTAAAATGTTGTATATCAAGCTGGTCGAGTTAACATAGGATTAGAACAGACTCGATGAAGCATTAGTTAGTGAAAGGAGAGTTCAATATTGCAAACTATTTGTTGTTTATTGTGACTAAATAATGATTCATAAAGATCTACAAATGGAAGCTCCAAACAGGATACACCCAAGATCACTGATGTATTGTAAAATGCCATCGTCGTTTTACATGAGCTGTGTGGTGGCAAGGTGTTTCAAAAACAAATGGAAGGGTTTGTAAAGCATGTCCTGTATCCTTGACAGCCACTAACCCTACTAAAGTACCACTACCACAAACTTCATTTTTTGCCTATCCATGCATGGAAGAAATTAAAGGTTCAAATATCTTGTCGTAATGGACTAGTATTCCAAAGTTCAAAAATGTACTAATACTACTTCAACTAGTATAATCTCATCAGTTAAAGATACATTCCATACCATAGTATCCCTGCATGAGTGATAATAGACAACAAGTTGATTCCAAAGATATGAAGCAGTTTACTTCCACATACAACATTAAGCATGTAACTAGTAGTCTGTACTACCCTCAGTCAAATGGTATAGCTAAAAGACCAGTTAAAACTGCAAAGCTTCTATTGGAACATGTAACTGACCCTTATAGGGCACTTGTGACATACAGAGTGATACCACTTCCTTGCATGGAGGAAGTTAATCCCTACTGAGTTAGTAATGGAGTGTAAAATTCATACTGACATATCCCAGACAAGAAAGCACTTGATACCAGACTGGTGACATCAAAATATTCAGGGATATGAACAATAAGTACAAGAGAGAGCACAAGCATCAATTTGATCAATGGAGGGTTCAAGAACTACCTCCACTCACAAAGAATACTCCAATGTGGGTTCTTGTACAAGGACAGCAAGTTACAGGAACATTCAGACATGCTGCGGATATTCCAATATCATATGTTATGGATACATCATCTGGTCATCTTAGAAGAAACCATTAGTCAGACATGAGAACACTAACATCCTAGAATCAGGTGACAGTGTAGAATGTTTCTGGAACTATTACCTGCCATAAGGTTAATTAATCTACCATCAATCTTTAGAGAGGGAGATATAGAACAATTTGTAAGACTTGGTTATGATGTATATTTAGTTTCTATGTATTTAATCATCTATATTCTATATATAGTATATTATTACTGAGCAAGAGCAAACCATGTGTTATGTTTTAGATTCAATCCAGATTTTGTACCAGGCTTTTGGCTCAAATAAAAATTGCTTTGAGACAGTATAATTGTACATCCATGTGACTGCTTATTACAACACGTACATGGCATTAACGAGTTAAGGTGATCACAGTCAATATTATTGTAAATGATTAGTAGTGGGTGTACAGACTATATGACTAGTTGTAAAGTTTTCTTTACTAGTTATAAGAAGAGTGGCTGAAGATTAGATTTTAAGTCTATAGTTTATCATGGAAGTAGGAATACAATGGTAATGTACTCACTTCAACAAATATCACAAGAATGTAAACATATAAGAAGGGTTGTTTGTGACAACATTCTTGAACAGTAACAGAATACTACAGTACAAGTCTGTGCATTAAATGTTAAAATGCAAATTAATCAATAAACCTCACTATATACAAGTCACAACTCATCCATTAGTAAAATGTTAAAATATTATTTGACTTGTTAATGTATATATTTTATATAGTATTAAATAGAATATGATTTTTGATAATATGATGTTTATATAAACATGTACTTTGTTGAGTGTGTACTAACTAATGATTATTAAGTTTCATTCACTAATTGGTAATAACTATTTGTATTTTTGTCAAGAAAAGCAATTTTAATATTAAATGTCTGATTACAATAAAAGTAAATTGATAGGTTTAACCAATTCTTCGTCACTTAGTTTGTCTACACACTACAGTATTAACACATATATTATTTTAATTAATTATTTTGGACAATTCATGTACTTCAATAAATGACCTCACAAAAATTAGTACTATAAACAATGGACAAAAGAAGATACATTCTTCTACTTCCTAGAGGGAACTCATACTCTACAAGGTATATTAAATATCAGTAGTGTAAGTAATATAACTCTACAGGGACTGGGTCATATAAAACAAGGTTTTCATGAGACAGTTATGCAAACTACCTCAGTAATAAGTTGTAGTGATAGCAACAGAGCTGGTATACGATTTACTAGTAGTAGTGATGTTGCATTGAGGGTATTAACAATAGTAAACTGTGGATTTAATAGTTACATCAGTGAACAAGAAATCCCTCGCAATCCCTATGGGTCTTACTTGTATCTACATCATAGAGTTAGCTTGTTCTTTGTTGACATTAATACTGTCACATTAGAATGTGTATCAGTCCAGAATAGTTCAGGTAATGGACTTGTTCTAGTTAATGCTTTTAATTTGTTAATTAGAAAGTCTTCATTTGCTAATAATGGCGCTAGTGAGACATTTTCAGGAAATGCATTAATAGTCTATGATGACCAGCTTAAGAGACTCTCTAGAGTTCTTCTTTTGAAATCAAACTTTTCACTGGGCTTCGGATATGGTATGTCTTTGTGGTATGGTAATAATAATAAAGCTGATGTTATTATTGAAAATAGTATGTTTTCAAACAATATTGCTCAGTATGGAGGAGGAGTGGATATCAGCTTGAGTGAAGGTGGTAGTATTGAGTTTAGTAACTGCACTATATACAACAATACTGCTTGGTCTGGTGGAGGAGTGGACATATATTCATATGGGAATGGCAGTATTGAGTTTAGTAGCTGTACTATACACAGCAATACTGCAGAGTATAAAGGAGGAGGATTGGACATTCGTTTGAATGGAAATGACAGTATCAAGTTTAGTAACTGCACCATATACAACAACATTGCACGGTATGATGGAGGAGGAGTGGACTTTTATTCGTATAGGAATGACAGTATTGAGTTTAGTAGCTGCATTAAATATAACAATACTGCATGGTATGATGGAGGAGGAGTGGACATTCATTCGTATGGGAATGGCAGTATTGACTTTAGCAACTGCACCATATACAACAATCTTGCATGGTATGACGGAGGAGGAGTGGACATTCATTCATATGGGAGTGGCAGTATTGACTTTAGCAACTGTACCATATATAACAATACCGCATGGTATGATGGAGGAGGATTGGACATTCGTTCATATAGGAATGGCAGTGTTGAGTTTAGTAGCTGCACCATATACAACAATCTTGCATGGTATGATGGAGGAGGAGTGGACATTCATTCATATGGGAATAGCAGTATTGACTTTAGCAACTGTACCATATATAACAATACCGCATGGTATGATGGAGGAGGAGTGGACATTCGTTCATATAGGAATGGCAGTGTTGAGTTTAGTAGCTGCACCATATACAACAATACTGCATGGTATGATGGAGGAGGAGTGGACATTCATTCGTATGAAAATGGCAGTATTGACTTTAGCAACTGCACCATATACAACAATTCTGCATGGTATGATGGAGGAGGAGTGGACATTCGTTCATACAAGAATGCCAGTATTGAGTTTATTAGCTGCACCATATACAACAATCTTGCATGGTATGATGGAGGAGGAGTGGACATTCATTCATATGGGAATGGCAGTATTGACTTTAGCAAATGTACCATATATAACAATACTGCATGGTATGATGGAGGAGGATTGGACATTCGTTCATATAGGAATGGCAGTATTGACTTTAGCAACTGTACCATATACAACAATACTGCATGGTATGATGGAGGAGGAGTGGACATTCGTTCGTATAGGACTGGCAGTGTTGAGTTTAGTAACTGCACCATATACAATAACATTGCATGGTATGATGGAGGAGGATTGGACATTCGTTCGTATTGGAATGGCAGTGTTGAATTTAGTAACTGCGCTATATACAACAATACTGCACAGTATGATGGAGGAGGATTGGACATTCGTTCCTATAGGAATGGCAGTATTGAGCTTAGTAAATGCACCATATACAATAACATTGCATGGTATGATGGAGGAGGAGTGGACATTCATTCGTATGGGGATGGCAGTATTGAGTTTATTAAATGCACCATATACAATAACATTGCATGGTATGATGGAGGAGGAGTGGACTTTTATTTGTATGGGAATGGCAGTATTGAGTTTAGTAACTGCACCATATATAATAACATTGCATGGTATGATGGAGGAGGATTGGACATTCATTCATACAGGAATGGCAGTATTGAGTTTAATAACTGCACCATATACAATAACATTGCATGGTATGATGGTGGAGGAGTGGACTTTTATTCATATGGGGATGACAGTATTGACTTTAGCAACTGCACCATATACAACAATACTGCATTGTATAATGGAGGAGGAGCAGACATTCGTTCGTATGGGAATGGCAGTATTGAGTTTACTAACTGCACTATATACAGCAATACTGCACAGTATGAAGGAGGAGGATTAGACATTAGTTCTCATAGGAATGGTAATATTGAGTTTAGTAGCTGCACTATATACAACAATATTGCACAGTATGATGGAGGAGGAGTGGACATTCATTCAGATGGGAATGGCAGTATTGAGTTTAGTAGCTGTGCCTTATACAACAATACTGCACAGTATGATGGAAGAGGAGTGGAGATTTTTTCGTATGGGAATGGTACTATTGAGTTTAATAACTGCATTTTATACAATAATACTGCTCAGTATGATAATGGTGGAGGAATCCTAATTCATTCATACAATGGAAGCATTAATATTAATTTCTTTAACTGCGCTATATACAAGAATAATGCTCAGTATAATGGAGGAGGAGTGTACATTAAACAGTTCTCAGAAAGAGGTAATATTGCGTTTATAAACTGCAATATATATTGTAATAGTGCTCAGTATTATGGAGGAGGAGTGTCCACTACTTTGTATGCAGAAAGAGGTAGCAATGAGTTCAGTAACTGCACTATATCCAACAATACTGCATATGCTGGATCAGGTTTGGTTCTTCATTCTTTTCAAGCAACTTCAAAAAATTGCTTTCATTTCACAAATGTTTCATTTCATTTCAATAAAGTAATAAATAATCCTGATGTATACAAATACAGACATCGATCTGCAGTGGTATTAATCAATATTACTGATATTACATTTGATCAAATTGAAGTTAGTAATCATAACTCAACTGGTTTAGTTGCTGACAATAGTCTAATAACATTTGATGGACATAACATGTTTGTAAACAATTCAGGCATTTATGGTGGAGCTATTGCTTTATACGATTCCTCACAATTGTTACTAAATCAAAATACAAACATATCATTTGTCAATAATCATGCCAGTGTGTTAGGTGGAGGAATGTTTGTATCTCAAGTTATTGATATAAACAGTTCCACCAATTGCACCATTAAAGTTATTCCTCATCACTATCCTAATGATACTAAAACACTGTTATATTTCGTTAACAATACAGCTGACATATCTGGTGATGTCCTATATGGTGGTAAAATTGATGATTGTACAAGCACACTTTACTTTGATCACCTATTTCATTATCCTCAACAGACAGGTCTATCAGTAGTGACATCAGATCCTATTCAAGTGTGTTTTTGTGAATCACATGAACCAAATTGTTCTATTAAAGACATCAGTATAATTGCAATACCAGGAATTGATGTCAACATATCACTAGCTACAGTTGGTCTAAAAGACACCTTAACAGAGGGTGTGATAAAATTGAATTTATCAGATTACTCATCCATTGTGCAATATAATGATAATAGAGTAAATGCAAATTGTACTTATATAATTTTCAAGTTAATAACAAATCCTTCATTGAATACAACACAAGTCTATGCTACACTTGAAAGTTCAGTCAGTGAACCTTTATATGATTCTTATGCTAAAGTCATTAAAGTTACTATTGAGCCCTGTCCTAATGGGTATCCATTAGAAAATGATACTTGTGTTTGTAGATCTGAATTAAATTCAGATTCAATAACTTGTGATAATAACACTCTTATTATAACAAGAGATGGTGATATGTGGATTGGTTATGAAAATGATTCAAACTGTCTTATTGTTTATCCTAACTGCCCCTTTGATTATTGTAATAATAGCAATATTCGTTTTACACTTAACTATCATAGCAAACAATGTCTTCATAATCGAGATGGAGTACTCTGTGGACAATGTTATGAAGGATTCAGTCTCATGTTAGGTTCCAACCAATGTGGGAATTGTACTAATGACCAGGTAGCTCTTATCATTCCATTTGCTTTAGCTGGTATAGCATTAATAGCTTTTGTCATTACTTTAAACTTAACTGTGTCTGTGGGTACAATCAATGGACTTATATTCTATGCTAATGTTGTCAAAATATATGAACATATTTTATTTCCTAAAGGCCCTATACCATTTCTTAGTTGGTTTATTTCCTGGGTCAATCTTGATCTGGGTATTAACACATGTTTCTATCATGGTATGGATTCTTGTAGCAAAGCATGGCTTCAGTTTGTCTTTCCAGTCTACGTTTGGTTGATTCTATTAGTCATCATAATATTGTTACGATATTCTAGTAAAATGGTTCGACTTGTTGGCAGACAAATAATTCCAGTCATAGCAACTATGATCCTTCTCTCTTATACAAAACTAATACGCACTGTTGTCCAGGCCCTTTATTTCATCGAAATTCCATGTGGTGATGACAAGAGAAAAGAAACATTACTAAGGTGGTATTTTGATGCCAATGTCCAATTTCTAAAAGGTTGTCATCTTTCATTGTTCCTATTCTCACTGACTGTACTCATTTTACTTATTATTCCATACACCTTTTATCTTCTCAGTATACCATTATTTGAAGGACCTCTATCAAAGTACATGTGCTACTTCCAAAAGTTGTCAACAAATATGAAACCTTTCTTTGATGCATATGGAGGTCCATATAAGGACAATTGTCGTTTTTGGACTGGATTTTTACTCCTAGTTCGTGTTATCTTAGCACTGGTTGTGTCTTTAGACAATGAGACTACTGTAAGCTTAGATTTGTTAACATCTATTTTAATCATCATTGTCTTCATGTATCTCATTTTGAAGGGAATATATCGACATTTTCCTTTGGTTTGTCTGGAAGAATTTTTCATTCTTAACCTCATTTTTATGGCTTATATGAACGCAGAAAATTCAAATGATAAAGATAAATTTAAAGGGCAAGTGTCAAGTATTGTCTTAGTATTAATATCATTTGTTGTATTCTGTGGTATTATATTATACCATGTCTGGGATCGTCTGATGTTCTATCATGTCTGTGATTGTCTCTTCAAGTCTCGTTTGGCTACAACCAATATTACAAAGGTCAAAAAGATATTGAATAAACCTCCACCATCTTCTAGTCCTATTGATATGGAACTTCCTTCAATGCATCCAGTTGATGAAAGGAAATCTACTATAACAGTGATATCAATGGAAATGAAACGAGAATCAATACTGTTTGATCAAGTTGACTAGAGCTACTGATCTGACAACGTTTGCTGATTACATGTATAGTTGTAGTTTTTTTACACAATAGTTTGCTATAAGGAAATTTGTATTTTAATTCAAGTGCATGGCACATAATTCTATTTTCTATGTTATTTTTGGCTAATGAGTATAAACTGCAAAATAACCTTCTAATTATAATAAAAAGTTAATGTTTCTGTGGCAACATACTCTATTATGTGTAAGATCATGTTATAGTTTCATTTGCAGCAACTTGTCATGAAAGTTAAGAACATATTCAAGAAGCCTTCAAAACTTACAAATGATGATACTATGAAAATTCTATATTGATTCCAGTATCTCCTGCCTTTGTATGTATAACTACTTCAGTGTTGATGATGTCAATGGAAATGACGTGAGCAGATTCACTACTATTAGATGATAAAAATGACAAATGTTGACAATGTTTGACATTTTCTATATTGTACTGACTATATGTTATTTGTATAGACATGTTTAACATGTCTAATACAGTACATAACCTTAGTGTATGTAATCCATTGTAACACTTGACTAACATTATGTTATAATACAAGTACTTGTGCATACATACAACAATTTAACTTGTGTGCATATGTTCCAGGCCAAAAAAATTGAGAATCTGCCCACACCACAAAGTCAATTCATATTTATACTGTCAATAATAACTATGAATTATTAATTATTATTTAGTAATTAAATTATTGCTCTCAATGCTTTAAATTTATTAAAAATATATTTAAGAACATTTCCTGATATTATATTTCCATATACAGAAGGTTAAGAAAATATTGTTCAAGTTTGTTATTCCTAGGGATCTTACACACATTTGCAAGCATAGACTATACCAGATTGTTATGTTCAACTAATTGGACTATTGTCACCTTATTGATTATTTAGTAAATATGAATCTAATTACAGTACTGTATAAATAGTCTTGGCTTTTCTAATTTTTGTAGTATTGTTATCATCTGAGTATCTTAATGAAAAACATAATATTTGTTATAACTTAAAGGACATAACACAGATCTGTACAAAAAAGGTGTGGGATTTATACTATTACATTTAAGTCTTTAATTGTTCTTATAGTCATGTTTATAATAGAGCATCTCAAGCTTAGCTAAAGTGACAAAGTCTGATCACATTAACAACAACTCATTGCTTGTTTATAGTTTTAGATCACACCCACTTATTTAACTAGATTACTAAGTATGGTAAAATAATTGCCACAAAAACGCTGAATTTTGTAACATACCTTAACTTACTCTAATCCAATGCGACTAACAGCAACCTATTGTAATCCACTTTCTTTCTAGTAAGGTAGCCAAAGGTGTACATTCCAATTGTATTTTCCATCGTTCAATGAAGTTAAGCGTGGAGCACGAGCACCCTTGAGCTGTCACTTAGAATGAAGCAAAGTGACATGTTTCCAATTAGGATGAGGGTATAGGATTTAAATTGTTAAATATTTCATCAAAGGATAGAAAATAGAATTGGAATTGGAATATTTTTGAAAAACTTCAAAGCAGAATAGATTTTTAAATAAAAAAATGCTACTTTCACTGTGTTATTCTTAGCTAATGTGTATTAATTATAAAGTCACTTTTCCATTATAAAAAAATGAATATTTATGTACATCTAGTGACAGATCACTTGACATTTACAAGTAGTAGACAAGTCACTTCCTATCCTACTCTCTGTGACCAATATGATTATTTCGACATAACAATAAATAATAATGGTGAAGTGAAAGAAACAAATATTGACCATATTTTATAGGAGTTCATTATTGACAATATTACAGATGGATGCAGACTTTTACCTCAAGAAGGCCAAAAGAATGGTCCCTCAGCATGAAAGTATTCATGAACATCAATAATAGTAGTCTAATAGTAGTCCAATAGTCAGACACTGTCAAAGAGCATAAACACCGTCATACATACAAAAAGCAAAAGCAAACTATGGTCAGACAAAAAATGTACTCACTGTGAGAGAAGTCATTACCCAAATCACAAATCTACAGCCAGAGTTGCCACACGCCATCCATGTAACAGAAGAGGTCATTTTAAATCACAATGTACCTCAAAGACAAATACAATGCAAATGAGTATTGATGAAACCACAGATAGGAGAAAGATGCGAGTGATGCAGTATATCAAGATGTGTAGTTAATTTAGAACACAGCTCGATCTCATCTTGGAGCACTATCATTGAAGTCAATGGAGGCAGAAGTAACAATCATTACAGAAGTTCCATGGAAGAAACTTCATTATGTCAAATTAACTTAGAAGCTGTAATTGTACATCAACAAAAGAATGCACATTAGAGAGCAACTACATAAACCTCAAGAGCTATGAGCAAACAGCCAAGGTACTTATAGATTGAAAAGAGTCTCTTGTCATTGTTTAGGGAATGTGATAAGTTGCAAAGTATGTTCTGGAGTAGCAAATTCAGTTAAATGATCACAAATCCTTTGTGTCACTCTTTAGTAAGACTAGTCTTGCCAACCTTTCATCTTGTATCCTTCATTTTCGGCTATGGCTTGCCTGGTTTATCTATGCATCTGTTGCATTATGATATTCTCCAGTAGCTCTAATGAAAAAAAGAGAGGTGATAACAGTGCTTATACAAACAATGGTTTCTCACCTCCCTTCTGATGATAACAGTTTACACAAGTATTTGCCTAGGTAAACAGTTTCTAATACTGAAATGTTGTATATCAAGCACGTCGAGTAAAAGACTTAATACAGAATAGGTTAGTGAAAGGAGTGCTCACTATTGCAAACAATTGTTGTTGCATTTTGATTAAATAATGACTCCTAAAGATCTAGGCCAAGTGTTTCAAAAACAAATGGAAGAGTTTGTAAAAGCATGTCCTGTGTGCTTGAAGACTACTATTCTTCCTAAAGTACCACTACCACAAAGTCCACTTTTTGCTTATCCATGGGAGAAATTAAAGGCTCAATAATAAAAATCAATATATATATCTTGTTGTAATGGACTATTATTCCAGATATGTATAAGTTCAAAAACTTACTAATACTACTTCAGGTAGTCTAATCTCATATCACTTAAAGATATATTTTCACACCACGGTATCCCTGCATGAGTGATAACAGAGAACAATTTGATTACAAGGACATGAAGTAGTTTGCTTCTACATACGATTTTAATTTCAGTATTAACTAGTAGTCCGTACTACCCTGAACCGTGAAGACTCTATTAGAACATGCAACTGACCCTTATATAGCACTTGTGACTTACGGAGCAATACCACTTCCTTGACTCAAGTTAATCCCTACTGAGTTACTTAATGAGGCATAAATTTCATACTGACTGACCCAGACAAGAAAGCACTTGATACCAGAATGGTGAAAGGATTCAGAGAAATACACCAGAACTATTAGAAAGAGCACAAGCATCAATTTGATAAATAATGAAGGATTCAAGAACTACCTCCACTCACAAAGAATACTCCAGTGTGGGTTACGACACAAGCACAGTGAGTTCCAGAACATTCAAACATACTGCCGATACTCCTAGATCATAAGCTGTGGATACATCATCTGGTCATTTTTAAGAAACTAGCAATCCCACTTTCAGATTTGAGAATATCAACATTCCATACACAGGTGACAATTTATAATGTACTTCGAACACTATAGTTACTCGTTCTCATTCTGGACATTTCCGCACACCACAAGGTCAAATAACTATCAATTTATTGTAAGACTTGGTTATGATCTATGTTTAACTTGTGTTCTAAATTTAATCATCTATATTCTATATTTAGTACATGATTACTGAGCATGCTCAAGGGAACAAACCATGTGTTATCTTTTGATTCAGTCCTAATTTTGTACTAGGTTTTTTGGCTCAAACAAAAAAATTGTTATGAGGCAGTATAATTGTACATCCATATGAATGCTTATCACTACACATGTGTGGTATTAACAATTTAAGGTGATCACAGTCAATATTATGGTATAATTAGTGGGTGTATATACAGACTATATAATTTGTTGTGAAGTTTTCTCTACTAATTAAAAGAGAAGCGGATAAAGATTTAATTTTAAGTCTATATTTCATCTACCTTATAGAAGTAGGTATACAACGTTTAATGTACTCACTTCACAAATCTCAGAAAAACGTAAAAGTAAATAAAAATGGCTATTTCTATACGTCATTCTTGAACAGTAACAGAATACTACAGTACAAGTCTGTGGATTCAATGTTAGAATGCAAATTAATCAATAAACTCACTCTATACAAATCACAACTCCTTCATTAGTAAAATGTTGAAATAATATTCGCTTTGTTAATGTATACACTTTAGAAAATATTTAATAGAATGTGATTTTTGATAATATGATGTTTATACATGTACTTTACTGAGTGTATACTAACAATGAATGATTATCAGTTTTTTAGAAATTAATTGGTAATTACTATTTGTATTTTTATCAAGAAAAGCTGTTTTAATAGTAACTGTCCTGTTACAATAAAAATAAATTGATAGTTTTAATCAATTTGTGGTCACTTAGGTTGAGTATATACTACAATATTAATAATACAAAGTGTTTTAAATATTACTTATTTTGAATGAACAGTTCATATACTTCAAAAATTGACCTCACAAAAGTAGTTCTGCAAGCAATAGACAAAAGAAGGTATTATATTGTGTGACAGTTATTACAATAACATCATTAGTAATGACAGTCTTTGTCATGATCAAAGCTGCTTTATCAGATTGGGTGTCTTTTGATACAACCACAGATGTTATTACAAACTATAGGGAGTAGGTCAGTGGTTAATTGATAACAGCATTGTTTTGATTGTTTTTTTCCTAAAAAAAAGATTTTAAGTCGTGTATCTGTTCAATTGAATATATGGACTGCTGCCATGTGATGTTACTATCAAAACTATTGCACATACTTGTAGCCTGCAGGTTATACTTATTGTGATATTTGTTCACTGGTATTGTGCTGCTAGTGTACCTCTTTTAACAAGTAAGCAATACTGCATTGATATTATGAATAATTTCTTATTAATACACATATTTGTTTAGGTTATTATTTTTTCTTTAGAATCAATTAATATTGACACATTATATTATGAGGTGTCATATCTATTATATAACATCAGTTATACTGTATATCTACAGTGGATATGTTACTGCTTCTGAGTATTATGTCTCTGCAGCTCCTAATGGAGAAGATTGTCCTTCTGATAACACTTCTTGTTACAACCTCTCCTACTATGTTGCTGATTATTCGTTTTACTTCACTGATGATACCATTTTCTACTTCCTAAATGAAACTCATAGTTTACAAGGTATATTAAATATCAGCAATGTTAGTAATATAACTCTACAGGGACAGGATCATATAGAACAAGGCTTCCATGAGACTGTTATGCAATCCACCTCAGTCATAATGTGTAGTGATAGCAACAGAACTGGTATACGATTTAGTAGTAGCAGAAATATTACAATTAAATCATTAACAATAGCAAACTGTGGCTTTGATAATTATATCAGTTACGAAGAAATCCCTAGCAATCACTGTGGGCCTTACAGGTATCAACATCATAGAGTTAGCTTGTTTTTTGTTAACATCAGCAATGTCACATTAGAACATGTATCAGTCCAAAATAGTTCAGGTCATGGACTTGTTCTGGTTAATACTTATGATGTGTTAATTGATAATTCCTCATTTGCTAATAATGGAGCTTCAGGCATTGCATTGATAGTCTATGATGCCCAGCCTAAAAGACTCTCTAGAGTTATTATTTTGAAATCAAATTTTACACTGGGGTTAGGATATGGTATGTCTTTGTGGTATGGTGATGATAATGAAGCTGATGTAATCATTGAAAATAGCATATATTCATACAATAATGCTTGGTCTGGAGGAGGAGTGAATATTAGCTTGCATGGAGGTGGTAGTATTGAGTTTGATGATTGCATCATATGCAACAATACTGCACAGAATGATGGAGGCGGAGTGGACATTTATACATATGGGAATGCCAGTATTTACTTTAATAACTGCAATATATACAACAATACTGCTCTAAATGATGATGGTGGAGGAGTATATACTCGTTCATTTACTGAAAGTACTAATATTGAGTTTTTCAGCTGCACTATATACAACAATACTGCACAGGACAATGGAGGAGGAGTGTATTTTAATATGTATGGGAATTGCAGTATTAAGTTTAGTAAATGTATTATATATGACAATACTGCACAGAATCGTGGAGGAGGAGTGAGTATTTATAGGAATGGGAATGGAAGTATTGAGTTTAATAACTGCACTATATACAACAATACTGCAAGGTATTGGGGAGGAGGAGTGAATTTTATTATGTTTGGAAATTGCAGTATTGAGTTTAGTAAATGTATTATATATGACAATACTGCACAGTATGATGGTGGAGGAGTGGGTATTTATATGAATGGGAATGGAAGTATTGATTTTAGTAACTGTACTATATATAGCAACATTGCATGGTATGATGGAGGTGGAGTGGACTTTTTTTGGTATGGGGATTACAGTATTGAATTTAGTAATTGCGTCATATGTGACAATACTGCACGAGATGATGGAGGAGGAGTAGGTGTTTATACATATGGGTATGGGAATGGCAATATTGACTTTAGTAACTGTAAAATATACAACAATACTGCTCAATATGATGATGGTGGAGGAATATTTATCCATTCCTTTACAAGAAGTGTTACAATTGAGTTTTTTAATTGCAATATATACGACAATACTGCACAGTATTGGGGAGGAGGAGTTTACTTTTATTCGTATGGGAATGGCAGCATTGAGTTTAATGACTGTGCTTTATACAACAATACTGCATGGTATAATGGAGGAGGAGTGTACATTACTTCAAATGGGAATGGCAGTATAGATTTTAGTAATTGCAAAGTATACAACAACACTTCTCAAGATAGTAGTGGTGGAGGAATATATATTCGTTCGTATAGAGAAAGTGTTAGTATTGAGTTTTTTAAGTGCACTATATACAACAACACTGCTCAGTATAATGGAGGAGGAGTTGATATTCATTTGTACTCAGAAAGTAGCAATATTACATTTATTAACTGTGCCATAAATTGTAATAATGCTAAGTATTATGGAGGAGGAGTGTCCACTTATTTGAATGTAAAAAGTAACAGCAATGTGTTCAGTAATTGCAATATATCCAACAATAGTGCATACCTTGGATCAGGTTTGGTTCTGCATTCTTTTCAATCAACTTCCACAAGTAGCTTTCACTTCACAAATGTTGCAATTCTTTTCAATAAAGTAATGAATAACATCGATGCATATCAGAATAGATATAAATCTGCTGTAGTATTAATCAATGTTACTAATGTCACATTAGACGAAATTCAAGTTATTAGTCATAATTCAACTGGTTTAGTTGCTGAAAATAGTCTAATAAAATTTAATGGTGATAACATGTTTGTAAACAATTCAGGCATTAATGGTGGTGGTATTGCTTTATATGAATCTTCCCAACTAATAATAAATCAGAATGCAAACATATCATTTATTAATAATCATGCCAGTGAGTCAGGTGGAGGAATCTTTGTATCACAAGTTCTTGGTTTAGATATTACTAATGAATGTTCTTTTAAAGTTATTCCTTATCATGATCCTAATGATATTAAAACACTATTATATTTTGTAAACAATACAGCTGACATATCTGGTGATGTCTTATATGGTGGTAAAATTGATGATTGTACAAGGACACTTTACTTTGATCACCTATTTTACTATCCTCAACAGACAGGTCTATCAGTAGTGACATCAGATCCTATTCAAGCATGTTTTTGTGAATTAAATAAGCCTAATTGCTCTATTACAAACATCAGTATATTTGCAATACCTGGAATCGATGTCAATATCCCACTAGCTACAGTTGGTCTAAAAGATAGCTTAACAAAGGGTGCGATAAAATTAACTTCATCAGATAACACATCCATTGTGCAGTATAACAACAATAGATTAAATGCAAACTGTACTAACATAACTTTTAAGATAATAACAAATCCTTCACTGAACACAACTCAAGTCTATGCTACACTTGAAACTTCAATCAGAAAACCTTTATCTGACCCTTATGCTAATATCTTTGAAGTTACTATTGAGCCCTGTCCTAATGGATATCCATTAGTAAATGATACTTGTGTATGTAGGTTTGAATTAAATTCAGATTCAATAACTTGTGATAATAACACTCTTATTATAACAAGAATTGGTGATATGTGGATTGGTTATGAAAATGATTCAAACTGTCTTATTGTTTATCCTAATTGCCCCTTTGATTATTGTAATAACAGTAATATTAGTTTTACACTTAACTATCATAATAAACAATGTCTACATGGTCGATCAGGCATACTCTGTGGACAATGTTCTAAAAATCTCAGTCTCATGTTAGGTTCCAATCAATGTGGGAATTGTACTAATGACCACATAGCTCTTATCATTCCATTTGCTTTCGCTGGTATAGCACTAGTTGCTTTTGTCATGGTTTTAAACTTAACAGTGTCTGTGGGTACAATCAATGGACTTATATTCTATGCTAATGTTGTCAAAATGTACGAACACGTCTTCTTTCCTAATGGTCCAATACCATTTCTTAGCTGGTTCATTTCTTGGGTCAATCTTGATCTAGGTATCAACACATGTTTCTATCATACTATGGATTCTTGTAGTAAAGCATGGCTTCAGTTTGTCTTTCCAGTCTACATTTGGTTGATTCTATTAGTCATCATAATATTGTTACGATATTCTACCAAAGTGGTTCGACTTGTTGGAAGACAAATAATTCCAGTCATAGCAACTATGATCCTTTTCTCCTATACTAAACTAATACGCACTGTTGTCCAGGCCCTTTATTGGGTTGAAATTCCATGCATTGATGATGATAAGAATAATACCATATCATTATTGAGGTGGTATTTCGATGCTAACGTCCACTATCTAGAAGGTTGTCATCTACCATTGTTTTTGTTCTCATCTGCTGTACTCATTTTACTTATTATTCCATACTCCTTCTACCTTCTTACTATACCATTATTTGAAGGACCTTTATCAAAATACATGTGCTTTTGCCAAAAGTTGTCAACAAATGTGAAACCTTTCTTTGATGCATATGGAGGTCCATATAAGGACAAGTGTCGTTTTTGGACTGGATTTTTACTGCTACTTCGTGTTATCTTAGCACTGGTTGTTTCACTAAATATTAACTCTATTGCAAGCTATGATGTGTTAGCATCTATTTTAATCATCATTATCCTAATGTATTTCATTTTGAAGGGAATATATCGACATATTCTTTTGGAATATCTAGAAAAATTTTTTATTCTTAACCTCATGTTTATGACTTATATGAATTCAGAAACTTCCAACAAGAATAATGATTCAAAAAGACAATGGTCAAGTTTTGTTTCAGTATTATTAACATTTATTGTATTCTGTGGTATTATATTATATCATGTCTGGGATCGTCTGATGTTCTTTAAAGTGTGTGATCGTGTCTTCAGGTCTCATTGGCAGCAACAAATCGCAAAAGTCAAAAGAATGTTCAAGAAACCTCCACCACCTTCTACTTGTAATGATATGGAACTTCCATTAATACATCCAGAATCATCTGATGATGAAAGAAGATCTATTTCAATGTCTGTGCTGTCAGTAGAAATGGAACGAGAAGCAATACTGTTTGATCAAGATGACTAGCACTATTGAAAAGTTTGCTGATTACATGTATTGTTGTCATATCTTTAATGTATTATAATGTAGTAAGAATAATATGAAATTGTACTGTTTTGGCCATTGATTTCTAAAGTAAAGTTGTTGCTACATTTATTGTGTTATTCTTAGCTAATGATTATAAAATCACTTTTTCTATTTTATCAAACTGTTTAATATTTATATGTATATCTAGTGACAGATCACTTGACATTTACAAATAGTGGACAACTGAATTCCTGCCACACCCTCCATATAATTGCTTATCACAACAAAGACATGTTGAATAACAATGTAAGGTCAATAGCATGGCAAATGATTAGTAGTGGGTGTACAGATTAATAATATAGACATAAAGTTTTCTCTACTAGTTAATATAGGAGGAGTTTGATCTACATTTTGATAATTTAGTGTCTATTATTTCAATTAGTGGATTACAATGATAATGTACTCATTTGACAAAAAGAGGTAAGAATATACAAGTACATAATCTTGAAGGAGGCTTCTTTGTTACAGTATTGTTGATACAGTATAAGAATACTACAGTCTATGCATTCAAATGGGTGAAATGAAAGTTAGCCAACAAAACACATATTATCACAATTCATCCATTAGTAAGATGCTGCTTTGCTAATAAATGACATATATCTTCAACGAATCACAATACTCCACTGAGCCAAATATGTCCTGTTAATAACACTTATGGTTGAGCCAAGGTAAACATATTATCAAAAGAATATAGAGCCTCTTTATGTTCTCATCTTTGTGGCTTTGTCATTTCCCTATCTCATGTACAAACATGAATGAATGTATTATGTATAATGATGTAATTCTCATACTGTATTTACTTAAAGATGTTTGCTCTTTACATTAAAATCTGAAGCTAAAAATGTAAGACAGAAATTGTTTAATAATATTTCTGTTGTAGCCACTGAACAATGTATGAATCTAGAAAAATAAATAGCATGTCTTTAAAAATACTTCAATTATTCTTCCAGGTAATTTTTGGATCACCCTAATTATCATCATTACATTTCAGAATAATTCACTAAAATGGCTCAATTTGTTGAAGACAAACAATTATAATTATAGCCACTATGATCTTTTCTCATATACAAAACTGATTTATACAAACTGTCATTGTCATTTATCATTATTCTTGTTCCCACTATCTGTACTTGTTTTATTAATTGTACCATTAATTGATAAAACGTTTTGCACTACTGCTAATACTTGTACTACTACCACAACTGAAAGAATATGAAGGATTTCTTTGATGCATGTGGAGATCCATGTTAGGATAAAAACCATTTTTGACAAGACTTTTACTGGTAGTTCATATTATCATAGCAATGTTTGTGCTTCTATAAACTAAGATTACAAAAAACTTGGAGTGTTAATATGTATCTTCACTTAATTTTTTTGAAAAAAAACATTTCAGCAGGAGTTGTCCTCAACCTCATTTTAATGACTACAAAAACTTCAAAAAAAGAATATTATCAAGTATTGTATTATCATATCTGTAGCATTTGTTGCATTTTGTAGATTATATTCTATCATTTTTGGGATCAGGTTTCTTTCACAACAAATAATCACAAAATCAAGGAGATGTTTCAAAAGTCTCCAAAGCTTCTATTTTTGATGATAGAAACATTTCTACAAAATGATTGTTATGGTAACGTGACTTATCATAATCTACAATAACTTTTGTAATCTGCTTTCACTTCAGTCAATATATGCTCTTTGGACAGAACTCTCTTGATAAATATGTACATAAAAATTTATAATCATGATATGTCATACCTGATATGGTACTTTCCTTATTGGTAATAGTTCCAGTGCTGTTTCATTAGGCTTAATTGTTAATTCTATTAATTGTTTCTAAGCTAGGATTGTTTATACAAATATTTATGGATCTCAGGAATTGTCTAATTCATCATTTATTACTTGTTAGTTAGTTTACTGACTAATGGACTGCATTGTAACTATTCTGGTTTATTGACTAGAAAAATAACACACAAACTATTGATTTCCTAATTAGGTTACTATTGAAGTACACACTATACATAATATGCTTTAACTATACTCTATTGTATATGTGACTGATATACTGCTTAAAAATAAACAATGTAATGTTTTCATTACTAATGTATTTTGGAATTGACTGTTCATGTATGCTATGTCAGGACAGTTACAGGAGTACACTTCAATGTAATAAAATACTTCATTGTATTTTGTATATGAATTGGTACAACCTAAACAATTATTATTCATTTTAATAAATTGAATACGAATATACAATATTTATAATTAACATATTTTGTTTGTTTATAGATAAGTATTTGTAAAGTTTCTTCACAGAGATAAATGGGAGTGATCCTGGTATAAGTTAAGTGTTAAGGTACATTAGTCAGATTGATATGACAAAACAGTCGGGTGTTAATTCAGACAATATTTGTCTGATTACATGTCATTCATATAATTGTTATATCTTATATATAATAGTAGTTTAGTAAGAATAATAAGATAATTGTCTTGACAATTATTTTATACAATGTTCTATTTATTGTGTTATTGTTAGCTAGTGAGTATATTAAATATATAAATTTACATTTTCTTTTATAACAAACTGTTAATGTTTTCGTACATCTAGTGACCAATCTAGGGACTTTACAATTAAAATAATGTACAAGTCACCTCTTACTTCATTGTACATGTGACTGCTTATCACAACAGACACATGACATAAAACAATCTTTTAATGTGATTACAGTCAATAACATACATGATTAGTAATAATACTAATCATATATTAATCCATTATTGATTCTGGCCAGAGCTATTACTTTAGAGTTCATTACAAGTAAATTAGTGATCCAAGAATCTGAGGCAGTAATAATACTGATAATTTTGCAATACTAATATATTCATAGAACACAGGTCTACAATGTTAGGATAAAAGGATAAGATGTATCTGCTAAGTTCCAGTGATAATACACAAGCTTTTGACTTCCAAATTAGGTTACTATTAAAGTACACACTATATGTAATATACTTTAACTATACTCTATTGTATATGTGACTGATATATTGCTTATCACTATATATAATACATATGATGAGGACATTAGTTTAATGTGATTATAACCTGATATTAATACATAAACCATGTATTATTAGTAGTGGGTGGAAAGACACTATATATATATATATATATATATATATCACATTATTAATTAATTAGTTGGTTTAATCAATATATGATGATACAAGTTGTATTTAGCAAACTTATTTTATGTAAAAAGTAAATATCAATATAAGTAATATTTGATTATTAGCCCATTAATATAGACCAGAGCTGTTACTATGGAGTTCATTACAAGTAAGTTAGTAGTTCAAGTATCTGAGGCAGTAATACTGGTAATTGATGATGCATTTAAGTTTGTAATACAAATATATTCTTATCATACAGGTCTACAATGTTAAGATAGAAGGAAGATATATATCTGCTAAGTTCCAGTGATAATACATTCATATAACAGAGTTATATCATGTTTATGTTACATTTTCATATCAATATCATGACATGGGCGTGGCCAGAGTTAAAAAGCTAATTGATTAGGCAGTATATTCTAATATATGCTTCAATATCTTCATAATTTATAGGGATTCAGCATCCAAAATGCCATTTATTAGATGAAACAACTTATTTATTTAACAGTTTTGAGATAACCAGTAGATTTAAGTTTCCTTTATTAAGATATATGGGATTGCTCCTTAATGTGCGTTATTAATTGGCTTATATTATTCTGCGCTATATATATTCTATGATGTTTGCCTGATTTTTTGTAGATGTCACAATTATCTTGTATCTTTGAAGTACATTAATAGCATATGTTTAACATTAATAGTAATTGTTGACATCATCAACTTATCTTCTTAAGCAATTGCAATAAAATTTGATGTCATTATCATGTCATCTTCTTAAGCTACAGGTATCACAATAGCACTAGATTAATATTTACTGATTACATATCATTTGTTATATCTTATATATAATAGTAGTGTGTAAGAATAGTATGATTATTGTATTGTCTTAATTATTATTTTATACAATGTTCTATTTATTGTGTTATTGTTAGCTAGTAAGTATATTAATTATGTAGTTATCATAACTGTTATATAAGCAGTTAATGTTTACATACATCTAGTGACAGATCACTTGATAACTGTAAATATCTGTATTAGTCACCTCTTCTCTACTCACCATATGACTCCTTATCATAACAGACACCTTACACAAAAGACACAAAACAAACTTACTCGCAATGATAATGTTATAGTACAATAATATCTGTTATTAGTAGTGGGTGTATAGACTACATGTTAATAAATAGTTTATTTGGTTTAGAAATGAAGTTATAAAGTTTTATCCACTAATAAATACAGGTATGGCTGGAAACTGCTTGTTAATGTGATCACAACAGACATCTGCCATATTTGTATATTAAATTACAACATGTTAAATAAACAGTACATATAGTAATGTTCTATCAATATAATTATATTGCTCTTACTTTGAGAGGATTGTTAAGTTATCTTTTAATGAGAAAAACAAATGATTTTAAATGACGTTTTCGTCACGTGCCGTTGTTCGATGTTATTTAAATAAACATCGACGTCTGTTGTTTTATGTAAAAGGCAGTCGGTAACGATCTATTTCGGACATCAATAAACTTTTACTTAACATCTGGTTGATCCTCATAACGAACAATAAAAGTAACAAAATCTAGATCTACTAGAATTTGAATTTTGAGACAAAAGGGAAGTCCCAAAGTATTTCCTTCATATCCTATTGAACATACTGCCGTCATGAACTGGTGTCATATCTATTATATAACATCAGTTATACTGTATATCTACAGTACGTGTGTTACTGCTTCTGAGTATTATGTCTCTGCAGCTTCTAATGGTGAAGATTGTCCTTCTGCTAATACTTCTTGTTACAACCTCTCCTACTATCTTGCTGATTACTCGTTTTACTTCACTGATGATACCATCTTCTACTTCCTAAATGGAACTCATACTCTACAAGGTATATTAAATATCAATAATGTAAGTAATATAACTCTACAGGGACTGGGTGATATAGAACAAGGCTTCCATGAGACTGTTATGCAATCCACCTCAGTAATAATGTGTAGTGATAGTGACGGAACTGGAATACGATTTAGTAGTAGTGGAAATATTACAATTAAATCATTAACAATAGCAAACTGTGGCTTTGATAATTATATCAGTTATAAAGAAATCCCTCGCAATCACTGTCGGCCTTACTGGTATCAATATCATAGAGTTAGCTTGTTCTTTGTTGACATTAATAGTGTCATATTAGAATATATATCAGTCCAAAATAGTTCAGGTCATGGACTCGTTCTAGTTAACGCCTTTAATGTGTTAATTGATAATTCTTCATTTACTAATAATGGAGCTTCAGGCAATACATTAATTGTCTATGATGACCAGCTTAAAAAGCTCTCTAGAGTTAATATTTTGAAATCAAATTTTTCGCTGGGGTTAGGATATGGTATGTATTTGTGGTATAGTAATGATAATGAAGCTGATGTAATCATTGAAAATAGTATATATTTATACAATAATGCTTGGTCTGGAGGAGGAATGAATATTAGCTTACATGGAGGTGGTAGTATTGAGTTTAGTAACTGCACTATATATGACAATACTGCAAGGGATGATGGAGGAGGAGTAGACATTTATACAAATGGGAATGGAAGTATCAAGTTTAGCAATTGCACCATATATAATAATACTGCAATTAATGTCGGAGGAGGAGTGTACTTTAAGTCTAATGGGAATTGCAGTATTGAGTTTAGTAACTGCACTATATATGACAATACTGCATGGTATGATGGAGGAGGAGTGGGCATTTATACAAATGGGAATGGAATTATTGAGTTTAGTAACTGCATCATATATAACAATACTGCAATATATGATGGAGGTGGAGTGTACTTTAAGTCTAATGGGAATTGTAGTATTGAGTTTAGTAATTGCAATATATCCCACAATACTGCACGGGACGATGGAGGAGGAGTATGGATTATTTATACAATAAGGAATGGCAGTATTGAGTTTAGAGATTGCATTATATCCCACAATACTGCACGTGATGATGGAGGAGGAGTAGGGATTACTTATACATATGGGAATGGTAGTATTGAGTTCAATAATTGTAGAATACACAACAATACTGCTCAATATGATCATAGCGGAGGAGTGTATATTCGTTCCTTGTCAGGACATGTTAGTACTGAGATTTTTAACTGCACTATATACAACAATACTGCACGATATTATGGAGGAGGAATGAGCTTTTATTTGTATGGAAATGGCAGTATAGACTTTAGTAACTGCAAAATATACAACAACACTTCTCAATTTAGTGGTGGTGGAGGAGTGCATAGTCATTTGTATACAGGAAGTGTTAGTATGAAGTTTTTTAACTGCACTATATACAACAATAATGCTCGGTATATTGGAGGAGGAGTGGACATTCACTCAGAAAGTGGTAATGAGTTTGAGTTTAGTAACTGCACTATATCAAACAATTCTGCAGGGTTTGGATCAGGCTTGTGTCTCCGTTCTTTTCAATCAACTTCCACAAGTAGCTTTCACTTCACAAACGTTGTAATACGTTTCAATAAATTAATCAATAATGTTGATGCAAATCAGAAAAGTTATACATCTGCTGTATTATTAATTAATCTTGCTAATGTCACATTTGATGAAATTCATGTTATTAGTCATGACACAACTGGTTTAGTTGGTGTCAATAGTCTAATAACATTTAATAGATGTAACAAATTTTTAAAAAATTCAGGCAATTATGGTGGAGGTATTGCTTTATATGAATCTTCCCAACTAATAATAAATCAGAATGCAAACATATCATTTATTAATAATCATGCCAGTGTGTCAGGTGGAGGAATCTTTGTATCACAAGTTCTTGGTGTAGATACTGCCTCTAATTGTTCCTTTAAAGTTATTCCTTTTCATGATCCTAATGATAATAAAACAGTGTTATATTTTGCTAACAATACAGCTGACATATCTGGTGATGTCCTATATGGTGGTAAAATTGATGATTGTACAAGCACACTTTACTTTGATCACCTATTTTACTATCCTAAACAGACAGGTTTATCAGTAGTGACATCAGATCCTATTCAAGTCTGTTTTTGTGAATCACATAAACCAAATTGTTCTATCAAAGACATCAGTAAAATTGCAATACCTGGAATTGATGTCAACATATCACTAGCTACAGTTGGTCTAAAAAATAGCTTAACAAAGGGTGCAATAAAATTAACTTCATCAGATAACTCATCCATTGTGGAGTATAACAACAATAAAATAAATGTAAGATGTACTGACATAACTTTTAAGGTAATAATAAATCCGTCATTAAACACAACTCAAGTCTATGCTACACTTGAAAGTTCAATCAGAAAGCCTTTTTCTGACCCTTATGCTAATATCATTGAAGTTACTATTGAGCCCTGTCCTAATGGATATCCATTAGTAAATGATACTTGTGTATGTAGGTTTGAATTAAATTCAGATTCAATAACTTGTGATAATAACACTCTTATTATAACAAGAATTGGTGATATGTGGATTGGTTATGAAAATGATTCAAACTGTCTTATTGTTTATCCTAACTGCCCCTTTGATTATTGTAATAACAGTAATATTAGTTTTACACTTAAATATCATAGCAAACAATGTCTTCATAATCGAGATGGAGTACTCTGTGGACAATGTTCTAAAGGATTCAGTCTTACGTTAGGTTCCAATCAATGTGAACAATGTACTAATAACTACATAGCTCTTATCATTCCATTTGCTTTAGCTGGTATAGCACTCATAGCTTTTATTATTATTTTGAACTTAACTGTGTCTGTGGGTACAATCAATGGACTTATATTCTATGCTAATGTTGTCAAACTATACGAACATGTCTTCTTTCCTGATGCTCCAATACCATTTCTTAGCTGGTTTATTTCCTGGGTCAATCTTGATCTAGGTATCAACACTTGTTTCTACCATGGTATGGATTCTTGCATAAAGGCATGGCTTCAGTTTGTCTTTCCAGCCTATATTTGGTTTCTCCTAATTCTTATCATAATATTGTTACAACGTTCAAGCAAAGTTGTTCGACTTGTTGGAAGACAAATAATTCCAGTCATAGCAACTTTGATCCTTCTCTCTTATACAAAACTAATACGCACTGTTGTCCAGGCCCTTTATTTTATCAAAATTCCATGTATTGATAATAAGAATACTGTCTCATCGTGGAGGTGGTATTTTGATGCTAATGTCCACTATCTAAAAGGTTGTCATCTGTCATTGTTTCTATTCTCACTGGCTGTGCTTGTTTTACTTATTATTCCATACACCTTCTACCTTCTTACTATACCATTATTTGAAGGACCTTTATCAAAATATATGTGCTACTTCCAAAAGTTGTTAACAAATGTGAAACGTTTCTTTGATGCATATGGAGGTCCATATAAGGACAATTGTCGTTTTTGGACTGGCTTTTTACTGCTACTTCGTGTTATCTTAGCGCTGGTTGTTTCACTAAATACTAACTCTACTGCAAGCTATGATGTGTTAACATCTAGTTTGATCATCATTATCTTCATGTATTTTATTTTGAAGAGAGTATATCGACATATTCTTTTGGATTATCTAGAAAAATTTTTCATTCTTAATCTTATGTTTATGGTTTATATGAATGCAGAAAATTCTACCAACAATAATTATCAAAAAAGACAATGGTCAAGTTTTGTTTTAGTATTATTATCATTTATTGTATTCTGTGGTATTATATTTTATCATGTGTGGGATCGTCTGATGTTCTATAATGTCTGGGATCGTGTCTTCAAGTCTCATTGGGAACAAACAATTACAAAAATGAAAATGATATTCAAAAAACCTCCACCATCTTCTACTTCTAATAATATGGAACTTCCTTTCATACATCCAGAATCGCCTTATAGTGAAAAGAGATCAATTTCGATGTCAGTGGTGTCAGTACAAATGAAACGAGAATCAATACTGCTTGATCAAGATGACTAGTACTGCTGAAACTAATGCTTATTACATGTATTGTTCTCATGTCTTTAATAATTAATGTTATAAGAATAATTAGAAATTATATTGTTTAACAAATTGACTTATTAAGTAATATAATGCCATAGTTAGAACGTTATTATTTGGTAACGAGTATTATTTATAAAGTCACTTTTTCTATCATAACAAAGAATTAATATTCTTTTCTATTTCCTATACTGCATTCACTGTGTTATTATTTGCTAATGAGTATTAAGTTATGAAGTCACCTTTTCTATTATAACAAACTGTTAATATTATGTACATCTAGTGACAATCACTTACAACGAGAGGACAAGTCATTCCCTACACTACTCTCCATGTTACTGCTATTGACAAAAGTCAACAAATATGAAGAATTTTTTTGATGGTCCATATATGGACAAGTGCAATTTTTGATAAGACTTTTGGTAGTAGTTCATATTTTACAGCACTGGTTGTATTTCTATAAACTGAGACTACAATAAGCTTGGATATGTTGATAAGTATCTTAATTTTTATTAGCTTTATGTAATTATTCTTAAGACGCTATTTCACCTGGAGTTGTCCTTCTCTATCAACTTCACATTAATAATCACAAAAACATCAAAAAGACAATTATGAAGTATCGCATTAGTATCAGTAGCATTTCTTGCATTCTGTAGTATTATATTTTATCATCTCAGGGATCATCTGGTGATTTTCATTCACAACAACTAACTAATCACAAAGGTCAAGGAGATATTCGAAAAGTCTCCACAACCTTCTAATTTTGATAATAAGGAAATTCCTATATAATGATTGCCATGGTAACATAAAATTGTGTCACTTAATGTAACCTACAGTAACCCATTGTAATCTGCTTTCCCTTCAGTCAATATTTGCTACTTGGGCAGGAGTCTCTTGATAAATGTGTATATAAAATTAATAATCATTACAAAGTTTGAGTATTAATGTCAAAACTGATATGGTACTTCCCTAATTGGTAACAGTTCCAGTGCTCTCTCAGCGAGTGTTTGGTACTTCTGTTGTTTGTAAAGCTAAAGTTGTTTATACAAATACTTATTTATCTCAGCAATTGTCTACTTATCATTTAATACAGCTGTATTAAAAGGTCTGAAACAAATGACGATTTGCCAAAACCATAGACAGTAATCATGATAAGTGGAAGAAGCAAATACTCACTGAACTATATGATGAAAATTTCATTTCAAACAGTCTCTGCCAAATAGTACAAACCGCTTTCAACAATTGCTCCAGTTCAAGATATATCTTCAGGATTAAGCTTAAGATCAATGCATTTATGCATTCTATTACTATTATAATCATAATAGCTTGTCATCAAGTATATATAATGCTCTCGTGTCATAAATGTTGTAGCTTTGTTAGAAAAGTAGGATACAATTGACTAGAAAAATAACACACAAGCTTTTGATTTTCTAATTAGGTTACTATTAAAGTACACACTATATATAATATCCTTTAACTATACTCTATTGTATATGTGACTAATATACTGCTTATCACTATAGACAGTACATATAATGAGAATATTATTTTAATGTGATTATAAAAATGATATTAATACAAGCAACTTGTACCATAAATAGTGGGTGTAAAGACTATTATACATAAATTTGGGTATGTATGTATGTATGTAGTATGCATATATATATAATTTAACTATGGTTATACAAGTTGCATTTAATAAACTTATTTCAACAAAAATAAACAAAATAATGTTTTCACACTAAATGCATAATCGTTTAGGCCAGAGCTGTTACTATGGAGTTCATTACAAGTAAGTTATCAGTCCAAGAATCTGAGGCAATAATACTGATAATACTGATAATTGATTAGGCAATACATTCTAACATGTGCTCAATATCATATTTTATAGGGATTCAGCATCCAAAATGTCCATCTATTAGATAAAACATCTTATTTATTTACAGCTTTTAGATAACCAGTAGATTTAAGTTTCTTTTATTAAGATATATGGGATTGCTCCTTAATGTGCATTATTAATTGGTTTATATTATTCTGCACTATATATATTCTATGATGTTTGCCTGATTCTCGTAGATGTCACAATTATCTTGTATCTTTGAAGTACATTAATAGCACATCAGCAACCTTAATAGTAATTGTTGTCATCATCAACTTATCTTCTTAAATAATTCCAATAAAATTTGATGTCACTATCATGTTATCTTCTTAAACTACAAGTATCATAACAACACTAGATTAACATTTACTGATTACATGTCATTCATATAATTGTTACATCTTATATATAATAGTAATTGTATTGTCTTAACAGTTATTTTATATCATGTTGTGTTATTGATAGCTAGAATAAGTATATTAATTATATAGTTATCATATCTATTATAATAAACAGTTAATGTTTACATACATCTAGTGACAGATCACTTGATATAACTGTAAATAATGTGCTAGCCACTTCTTCTCTACTCACCATGTGACTCCTTATGTCAACAGTCACCTTACACAAAGACACAAAACTAACTTAAAAGCAACAGAAATATTACGGTACAATAATATCTATTATTACTACTAGTAGTAGTATACATGTTTAATAAAATGTTCTCTCAGTATTAGGATTAGAGAATTTAGCTCGTCCTGTATTGTAACTATTGTGGTTTACTGATCACTAGAAACATAACACACAAACTTTTGATTTTCTAATTAGGTTACTATTAAAGTACACACTATACATAATATGCTTTAACTATACTCTATTGTATATGTGACTGATATTCTGCTTATCACTACAGACAGTACATATAATGAGAACATTAGTTTAATGTGATTATAACATCATATTAATACATACAACATCTATTGTAAATAGTGAGTGTGAAGATTATATAAATATATATATATATATATATATATATATATATATATATATATATATATATATATATATAATAATTATACTGGAGTATCTAAGTCTGTTAAAGAGTGCTCGATGTCGTTTAGACAGAGAGGGATAGAACAGAATTAAAGGACAAAAGAACAGGGCTCTCGCTGTGTTGCTGTTACTCCGAGTTTCACGCGTTATGCGATCATCAGACAGCCATCTGATGATCGCATAACGCGTGAAACTCGGAGTAACAGCAACACAGCGAGAACCCTGTTCTTTTGTCCTTTAATTCTGTTCTGTGTGTGTGTGTGTGTGTGTGTGTGTGTGTGTGTGTGTGTGTGTGTATTAGATATATATATATATAATATTATATATAACTTTAAACATATATTGGTTGATTTAATCAATATATGTTTATACAGGTTGCATTTAATAAACTTATTTTAACAAAAAAAACAGAATAATGTTATTATTACTTATTCACTGTTAATTTGGACCAGAGCTGTGACAATGGAGTTTATGAAAAGTAACTTACAGTCAAAAAACTGAGGCAATAATATTGGTCATTGATGATTCATTACTAATGTATTCTTATCTCACAGGTCTACAATGAAAACAAGGAAGGAAGACATGTATCTACTAAGTTCAAGCGGTAATACATTCATATAACATAAATTTACAAAAAATAAACAATGCAATGTTTTCATTACTAATGTATCTTACTGGCAATGATAATGTTACAATAATATCTGTTATTAGTAGTGAGTGTATAGACTACATGTTAATAAATAGTTTAGTTATAAAGTTTTCTCCACTAATAAATACAGGTATGGCTGGAAACTGCTTGTTAATGTGATCACAACAGACATCTGACATATTTGTATATTAAATTACAACATGTTAAATAAACAGTAGCATATAGTAATGTTCTATAAATATAATTATATTGCTCTTACTTTGAGAGGATTGTTAAGTTATCTTTGATGAGAAAAACAAATGATTTTAAATGACGTTTTCGCCACGTGATGTTCTTCGAAGTAGACAATGTTATTTAAATAAACATCGACGTCTGTTGTTTTATGTAAAAGGCAGTCAGTAACGATCTATTTCGGACATCAATAAACTTTTAAGTAACATCTGGTTGATCACCATAACGAACAACAAAAGTAACAAATAGATCTACTAGAATTTGAATTTTGAGACAAACGGGAAGTTCCAAAGTATTTCCTTCATATCCTATTGAAGATACTGCCGTCATGAGCTGGTGTCATATCTATTATATAACATCAGTTATACTGTATATCTACAGTGGATATGTTACTGCTTCTGAGTATTATGTCTCTGCAGCTCCTAATGGAGAAGATTGTCCTTCTGTTAACACTTCTTGTTACAACCTCTCATACTATGTTGCTGATTATTCGTTTTACTTCACTGATGATACCATCTTCTACTTCCTAAATGGAACTCATACTCTACAAGGTATATTAAATATCAGCAATGTAAGTAATATAACTCTACAGGGACTGGGTCATATAGAACAAGGATTTCATGAGACTGTTATGCAATCAACCTCAGTAATAATGTGTAGTGATAGCAATAGAACTGGAATACGATTTAGTCGTAGCAGAAATATTACAATTAAATCATTAACAATAGCAAACTGTGGCTTTGATAATTATATCAGTTACGAAGAAATCCCTAATAATCCCTATAAATCTCACTGGCATCTACATCATAGAGTGAGTTTGTTCTTTGTTGGTATTAATAGTGTCAAATTAGAATGTGTATCAATCCAGAATAGTTCAGGTTATGGACTCGTTCTGGTTAATGCTTATGATGTGTTAGTTGATAATTCCTCATTTGCTAATAATGGAGCTTCAGGCAATGTATTAATAGTCTATGATGACCAGCTTAAAAAACTCTCTAGAGTTATTATTTTGAAATCAAATTTTACACTGGGGCTAGGATATGGTATGTATTTGTGGTATAGTAATGATAATGAAGCTAATGTAATCATTGAAAATAGTATGTTTTTACACAACAATGCTTGGTCTGGAGGAGGAGTGAATATTAGCTTGCATGGAGGTGGTAGTATTGAGTTTAGAAATTGCACTATATTCAACAATACTGCTCAATATGATGGAGGAGGTATGGATATTCGTACGTATGGGAATAGCAGTATTGACTTAAATAACTGCAAAATATACAGCAATACTGCTAACTATGATAATGGTGGAGGAGTGTGTATTCATTCGTTTACAGAAAGTATTAGCATCGAGTTTAGTAACTGCACTATATACAACAATACGTCACAGTATGATGGAGGAGGAATATACTTTTATACGAATGGAAATGGAAGTATTAAGTTTGTTAGCTGTATTATAGACAGCAATACTGCACAGTATGATGGAGGAGGAGTGGGCATTAATACAAATGGGAATGGAAGTGTTGAGTTTAGCAACTCCAATATATACAACAATACTGCTTGGTATTGGGGAGGTGGATTGTACTTTAGTTCGTACAGGAATGGCAGTATTCAGTTTAGCAATTGTATTATATACGGCAATACTGCACGGAATGATGGAGGAGGAGTGGGCGTTTATACAAAAAGACATGTCAGTATTGACTTTAGTAACTGCACTATATGCAACAATTTTGCGTGGTATGATGGAGGAGGAATAGACGTTTACACCAATGGGTATAACAGTATTGACTTTAGAAACTGCACTATATGCAACAATACAGCATGGTATGATGGAGGAGGAGCGGACATTAAGTCAAATGGGTATGGCAGTATTGATATTAGTAACTGCAACATATACAACAATACTGCTCAATATGATGATGGTGGAGGAATGGACATTTATATGTATGGGAATGGCAGTATTGACTTTAGTAACTGCAAAATTTACAACAATACTGCTCAATATGATAATGGTGGAGGAGTGTATATTCGTTTGTTTGCAGAAAATACTAGTATTGAGTTTTTTAACTGCACTATATACAACAATACTGCACAGTATTGGGGAGGAGGAGTGTACTTTACTTTATATGGGAATGGCAGTATTCAGTTTAGTAACTGTATTATATACGATAATACTGCATTGAATGATGGAGGAGGAGTGGCCATTTATACAAAAAGGGATGGAAATTTTGAGTTTAATAACTGCACCATATGCAACAATATTGCATGGTATGATGGAGGAGGAGTTCGCTTTTATACGAATGGGTATGTCAATATTAACTTTAGTAGTTGCAAAATATACAACAACGCTGCTCTAAATGATGATGGTGGAGGAGTGGATATATTTTATACAAATGGGAATGGCATTATTGACTTTAGTAACTGCAAAATTTACAACAATACTGCTCAATATGATAGTGGTGGAGGAATGTATATTCGTTTGTTTACAGGAATTGTTAGTATTGAGGTTTTTAACTGCACTATATATAACAATACTGCACGGTATAATGGAGGAGGAGTGGAGTTTTATTCAAATGGGAATGGCAGTATAGAGTTTAGTAACTGTAACATATCCAACAATACTGCTCAATATCATGATGGTGGAGGAGTGCATATTCGTTCGTTTACAAGAACTGTTAGTACTAAGTTTTTTAACTGTGCTATATACAACAATTCTGCTCAGCATAATGGAGGAGGAGTGAATATTATTTTGTACTTAGAAAATAGTAATCTTATTTTTATTAACTGCACTATAAATTACAATAGTGCTCAGTATTATGGAGGAGGAGTTTCCACTCATTGGTATGCAGAAAGAGGTAGCAATGAGTTCAGTGACTGCACTATATCCAACAATAATGCATATGCTGGATCAGGTTTGGCTCTTTTTTCTTTTCAATCAACTTCTACAAGTAGCTTTTTTTTCACAAATGTTGCAATTCTTTTCAATAATGTAATCAATGACATTGATGTATATCAGAAAGGATATCAATCTGCTACGGTATTAATCGATGTTGCTAATGTCACATTTGATCAAATTGAAGTTAGTAATCATAACACAACTGGTTTAGTTGGTGTCAATAGTCTAATAACATTTGATAGACATAACATGTTTGTAAACAATTCAGGCATTTATGGTGGAGGTATTGCTTTATACAAATCGTCACAATTATTAGTAAATCAAAATACAAACATATCATTTATCAACAATCATGCCAATAAATCAGGTGGAGGAATCTTTGTATCACTAGTTCTTGATGTAAACAATAACACCGATTGCTCCTTTAAAGTTATTCCTTATCATGATCCTAGTGATAATAAAACAGTGTTATATTTTGTTAACAATACAGCTGACATATCTGGTGATGTCCTATATGGTGGTAAAATTGATGATTGTACAAGCACACTTTACTTTGATCACCTATTTCACTATCCTCAACAAACAGGTCTATCAGTAGTGACATCAGATCCTATTCAAGTCTGCTTTTGTGAATCACATGAACCAATTTGCTCTATCAAAGACATCAGTGTATTTGCAAAACCTGGAATTAATGTCAACATATCACTCTCTACAGTTGGTCTAAAAGATACTTTAACAAAAGGTGCAATAAAATTAACTTCATCAGATAACTCATCCATTGTGCAGTATAAAAACAATAGATTAAATGCAAACTGTACTAACATAACTTTTAAGATAATAACAAATCCTTCACTGAACACAACTCAAGTCTATGCTACACTTGAACGTTCAATCAGAAAGCCTTTTTCTGACCCTTATGCTAAAGATATTGAAGTTACTATTGAGCCATGTCCTAATGGGTATCCATTAGAAAACGATATTTGTGTATGTCGGTTTGAATTAAATTCAGATTCAATAACTTGTGATAATAACACTCTAATTATAACAAGAACTGGTGATATGTGGATTGGTTATGAAAATGATTCAAACTGTCTTATTGTTTATCCTAACTGCCCCTTTGATTATTGTAATAACAGTAATATTAGTTTTACACTTAACTATCATAATAAACAATGTCTACATGGTCGATCAGGCATACTCTGTGGACAATGTTCTAAAAATCTCAGTCTCATGTTAGGTTCCAATCAATGTGGGAATTGTACTAATGACCATATAGCTCTTATCATTCCATTTGCTTTAGCTGGTATAGCACTGGTAGCTTTTATTATTATTTTGAACTTAACAGTTTCTGTGGGTACAATCAATGGACTTATATTCTATGCTAATGTTGTCAAAATATATGAACACATCTTCTTTCCTAATGGTCCAATACCATTTCTTAGCTGGTTCATTTCTTGGGTCAATCTTGATCTAGGTATAAGCACATGTTTCTATCATAGTATGGATTCTTGTAGTAAAGCATGGCTTCAGTTTGTCTTTCCAGCCTACATTTGGTTGATTCTATTAGTCATCATAATATTGTTACGATATTCTAGCAAAATAGTTCGACTTGTTGGAAGACAAATAATTCCAGTCATAGCAACTATGATCCTTCTTTCTTATACTAAACTAATACGTACTGTTGTCCAGGCCCTTTATTTTGTTGAAATTCCATGTATTGATAATAAGAATACTGACTCGTTATTGAGATGGTATTTTGATGCTAATGTACCCTACCTAAAAGGTTGTCATCTTTCATTGTTCCTGTTCTCACTGGCTATACTTATATTACTTATTATTCCATACACCTTTTACCTTCTTACTATACCATTATTTGAGGGACCTCTACTAAAATACATGTGTTGCTGCCAAAAGTTGTTAACAAATGTGAAACCTTTCTTTGATGCATATGGAGGTCCATATAAGGACAAGTGTCGTTTTTGGACTGGATTTTTACTGCTACTTCGTGTTATCTTAGCACTGGTTGTTTCACTAAATATTAACTCTATTGCAAGCTATGATGTGTTAGCATCTATTTTGATCATCATTATCCTCATGTATTTCATTTTGAATAGAGTATATCGACATATTCCTTTGGATTATCTAGAAAAATTTTTCATTCTTAATCTTATGTTTATGACTTATATGAATGCAGAAAATTCTACCAACAATAATGATTCAAAAAGACAATGGTCAAGTTTTGTTTTAGTATTATTATCATTTATCGTATTCTGTGGTATTATACTTTATCATGTCTGCGATTGTCTGATGTTCTATAATGTCTGGGATCATGTCTTCAAGTCTCATTGGCATCAAACAATTACAAAAATCAAAAAGATATTCAAGAAACCTCCACCATCTTCTACTGCTAATGATATGCAACTTCCTTTCATACATCCAGAGTCACCTAATGGTGAAAGGAGATCAATTTCGATGTCTATGGTGTCAGTACAAATGAAACGAGAATCAATACTGCTTGATCAAGATGACTAGTGCTGCTGCAACTTATGCTGATTACATGTATTGTTGTCATGTCTCATAGAAAGAATGATTAGAAATTGTACTGTTTTAATAAATTGTTATTAACTTATTAAGTAATACAATGCCATAATGTTATTGTTTATTAATGAGTATTATTTATAAAGTCACCATTTCTATCTTAGCAAACTGTACGTTAATATTATGTACATCTAGCGACAGATCACTTAATATTTACAACTAGAGGACAAGTCATTTCCTACCCTACTCTCCATGTGACTGCTTATCACAACAAACACTTGTTGCAATTTAAGGTAATCACAAATAATAATACTGAGAATGATTAGTAGTGGTTATACAGACTAATAAAATAGTTATAAAGTTTTCTCTACTAGTTAATATAGGAATGGCTGGATATTACATTTTCATAACTTATTGTCTATTATTTCAATTAAAGTATAAATATTATGTTAATGTACTCACTGACCAAAAGACAGAAGAATGTAAAAGAATATAAGCATTGAAGGAGGCTTGTTTCTTTCAGTGTTCTTGATAAAGTAAAAGAATACTACAATCTATGCATTTAAAAAGGTTGGAATTAAAATTAACCAACAAAACTCATATTATAGAAATCACAATTCATCCATTAGTAAGACATCTCTTGGCTAATAACCTAACCATTATATAATTTCTGTAGAATCTTCATGATCATTTCAAAGATACTATAGGACATCATCAAGAAGTACCCCCTATTAATTACACCTCACGTGGTATCAGCTGATTGCAATACAGAAGCTACAACTAGTGTTGTGACCACACCCACTTCATATACCATGTCATCTGAAAAACCAATGAACTTGAAAGGTCAACGTATAAGAATTTCTTTGATGCATATGAAGGTCCATGTATGGACAAGTGCCATTTTTGACAATTAAGTCTTTCAAGTAGTAGTTCATATTCTTGAGACGATATTTAACCTGGAGTCGTCCTTCTTTATCAACTTCATTCATGTTAATGACCACAAAAACTTCAAAAAGACAATTATCAAGTGTTGCATTAGCATCAATAGTATTTGCTGCGTTGTATTATACTCTATCATCTCTGGGATCATTTGTTGAAGTTTCATTCACAATAACTAATCACAAAAGTCAAGGAGATATTCAAGAAGTTCTCCAAAACTTTCTAATTTTGATGACATGGAAATTTCTACATAATGATTGCCAAGACAACATGGAATCGTGTGAATTATCGTAACCTAAAGTAACCCATTGCAATCTACTTTCCCTTCAATCAATATATGCTCTTTGGGCAGAAGTCCTTTGCTAAATGCGTATATAAAATTAACAATCATTTTAAAGTTTGAGTACCAAAGTGATACCTGATATGGTACTTCCCTTATTGGTAATAATAGTTCCAGTGCTGTTTCATCAAGTTTTGGCACTTCTATTGTTTGTAAAGCTAGTGTTGTTCATACAAATATTTATGCATTTCATTGATTGTCTAATTCATTATTAATTTATTACAGAAGTATCATAAGGTGTGAAACAATATGACAATTTATCAAAACTGTAGGCAGTAATCATGAAACAAGTACTAACTGAACTCTGGGTTTTATCTACTGGGGGGTCGAGGGAAGCTTCCCTCCCAAACTCAGTAACGTCTCCCCCCCCCCCCCCAAAAAAAAAATTACAGTGATTTAGTAGCATGAAATTAATAAAAACAAGATTGAGAAGCAGGTTAGGAGAAGAAACATTAGAGCATGCAATGAGAATACGTATTGAAGGACCTGACTCTTTAACAGATGAAACAACGGAAGAAATTATTGAAAATTACAAAAAAAGTCAAGAAAAGAAAAATAGCATTGTAGTTAATAATTATTATTTATTCTCTTTAGTTATTCACTAAAGCTAAAAGTGCATTGGAAGTCAACTTCTCCCCCAAAAAAAATCCTAGATAGAACACTGGAACTGTATAACGAAGTTACATTTCAAAGTGGACAAGTGGTATGTGGTTCTACATAAATAGACATGGAAAATCACACCCATAGACTGAGTACTGTAACCTATTTTAACCCACCCAATAAGAATATGTTGCATTAAAGCCTTCAATATGGCTGCTCATTTTGATTACAATAAAAAACATTAGTCTTTGTTTTAAGTGCTGAATTCAAGTTGAGTACAGAAAAAGAATTTAATTTGCCCAGTCAAATATGACTAGTGATAACTACTTAATATATTCACACACATTAGTACAAACTAGTACTAATTATTAATTAATTATTAAAAAATAAATAGTTTGGTTACTATTAAATTACACACTATACATAATATGTTTTAGCTATACTCTATTGTATATGTGACTGATATATTGATTATCATTACAGACAATACATACAATGAGAGCATTAGTTTAATGTGATTATAGCCTGCATAGAACAGTAATTATTGGCAGTAGGTGTCAACACTATATATATATATATTTATATAATTATATAAGTTTAAACATTAATTGGTTTATTTAATCAATATATGGTTATACAGGTTACATTTAACAAAATTATTTCATGTATAAAGTAAACATCATATTGTTTTGATACCTAAGGCATTATTGTTTTAGGCCAGAGCTGTTTCTATATGGAGCTCATTATACAAGTAAGTTAGTAGTTTAAGTGAGTTGAGGCAGTAATATTATAAAGTAAGTGATGATGCAGTGGTAATTAAGGTAGTAATGCTATTCTATTATCATACAGACCTTCAATGTCAAGAAGAAAGATAAATATGTATCTGCTAAGTTCCAGGGGTAATACTTTCATGTAAGATAGAGTACTTCCTGTTTTTGTTACATTTTGCCACAGTTAAACAGATAATTGGTTGAGTAATACATTTGAACAAATACTTTAATGTATTTTATATTGTGGGGATTCATTCGACAAAAATTCTATGTATCAGTAAAACCAGCTTATTTCTTTAACAGCTTTTAGATTAAATGTAGATTTAAAGTTTCATTTTACTGACATATATAGGAGTGCTCCTTAATATACATTATTAATTGATTTATGTTATTCTACACTACATACATTTTATGATATTTACCTGATTTTCTGTAGATGTCATAATTATCTCAATTTCTTATTTGTCTTGAGTAACCTCAATAATATTTGCCATTATCATCATATCATCTTAAGAAACCTCAAATACATTCTTTGTCATTATCATCTCGTCTTCGTAAATTACAGGTATCACAATAGCACTAGATTAACATTTGGTGATTACATGTCATTCATATAAGTATTGTTATATCTTATATATAATAGCAGTATAGTAAGAGTAATAAGATAATTGTACTGTCTCAACAATTATTTATACAATGTTTTATTTGCTGTGTTATTGTTAGCTAGTGAGTAGATTAATTTAAAAGTTATCTTTTCTATTACAACAAACAGTTAATGTTTGTGTTTGAAAAATTTATGTTAATATGATACTGTGTGTTCGATAATTATATAGTCTTGTTTATCAATCACAATGTAAACATTGATTTGCTTGACTAAATCGATATATGTTTATACAAATTGCATTTAGCAAACTTATTAGACGCAAAAAGTAAATAATATAATGTCTTGATTACTAATGTTTTTGGAATTGACTGTTCATAATTATTATTGATTGAACTAATGAACATTGTAAAGGACTGTTACTATGTAGCTTTTACATACACTTCAATGTATTATGAGTATATTCATATGCCTCCATTATTTTGTATATGGATTGGTGCAACCAAAACACTCATTAATCATTTAAATATGATATACCATAAATATGACAGCATCTTTTTATTTGTTTTTAGATAAGTATTTGTAAAGTTTCTTCAAAGAGATAAATGGGAATTATCCTGGTATATTAATATGTATTGTTAAGGTACATTATTCAGATTGATATGACAAAACAGTATAATGTTAATTCTAACATCCTTTACTGATTACATGTCACTCATATAATCATTGTATCTTATATATAATAGTAGTGTAGTAAAAATAATAAGACAAGATAATTGTATTGTCTTAACAATTAGATTATACATTGTTCCATTTATTGTGTTATTATAGCTAGTGATTTTATCATTTATATAAATTTACATTTTCTATTATAACAAACTGTTAATGTTTACATATATCTAGTGACAGATCACTTGACAATTACAAATACTGCAAAGGTCACCTCTTACTCTATATTCATCATATGACTGCTTATCATAACAGACACATGACATACAAAAAAATTTTAATGTGATCACAATCAATGATATGGTAGACAATAGGTATGATTAGTAGCATGTGTACTGACTAGGTGATTAATAAATTCATTGAGTTTAGAAATGTAGTTGTATAGTTTTATCTACTAGTAAATTAAATAAGAGAGAATAAGCTTCCACTATATTACTACATATGATCAATGAACAACACTATATCATATTTTATAGTAACAATATGACGTTAATATAGTTTTGAATCCTAAATCTTGTGATTTTAAGTTTTAATGTACAGACTGTAGCATTCTTTAATTTTATTGTAACAAAAATATTTTCCAGTGTCTTATTCACGTTTACAATTATTACTTGATAAAACGAACAGCTGTGATATGTATTAATGTTCTTTATAACTATGTGCTTTGTTCTTACTTCTGTGAAGATTTTGAGTTAAATTTTGATGAGAATGACAAATCATTTTAGATGACCGTCACGTGCCGTTCTTCAAACTTCGAAGTAGTCAATATAGTTTAAATAAACATTGCCGACATGTGTTGTATATAAAGGTAGTCTATTAACGATCAATTTCGGAGATCAATAGACTTTCAGTTAAGTTCTCTTTATATCTTTGGAAACATCAATAAAAGTTACAAATTTCAGGTCTTCTAAAAGGTGCATTTTCACACAAGCGACAAGTCCATAGTATTTTGTTCGCCTGCTGTTAAACACGCTGCCGTCATGAGCTGGTGTCATATCTATTATATAACATCAGTTATACTGTATATCTACAGTGGATATGTTACTGCTTCTGAGTATTATGTCTCTGCAGCTCCTAATGGAGAAGATTGTCCATCTGTTGATATTTCATGTCACAACCTCTCCTATTATACTGATGATAATGCATCTTACTTCACTGATGATACCATCTTCTACTTCCTAAATGGAACTCATACTTTACAAGGTATATTACATATCAGCAATGTAAGTAATATAACTCTACAGGGACTGGGTCATATAGAACATGGCTTTCATGAAACAGTTATGCAATCAACCTCAGTAATAAGGTGTAGTGATAGCGGTATACGATTTAGCCGCAGCGGAGATATTACGATTAAATTATTAACAGTAGCAAACTGTGTGTTCGATAATTATATCCATGAACACGAAATCCCTCTCAATCCCTGTGGGTATTACTGGTACCGACATCATAGGGTTGGCTTGTTCTTTGTTGACATTAATAGTGTCACATTAGAACGTGTATCAGTCCAAAATAGTTCAGGTAACGGACTCGTTCTAGTTAATGTTTATGATGTGTTAATTGATAATTCTTCAGTTACTAATAATGGAGATCTGGAAACGTTTGTAGGCAATGTATTAATTGTCTATGATGACCAGCTTAAAAGACTCTCAAGTGTTAGAATTTTAAAATCAAATTTTACATTAGGCTTAGGGTATGGTATATTTTTGCTGTATCTTAATGATAATAAAGCTAAGATAATCATTGAAAATAGTGTGTTTTCAAATAATATTGGAGGAGGAGGAGTGTATATTAACTTGCATGGAGATGGCAGTATTGAATTTAGTAACTGTAATATATTCGACAATACTGCACAATATAGTGGAGGAGGAGTGGATATTTATTTTTGGGAGGATGGTAGTATTGGATTTAGTAACTGTACTATATACAACAATACTGCACAATATAGTGGAGGAGGAGTAGACTTTTATTCATATGGGAGTGGTAGTATTGAGTTTAGTAACTGCATTATATATAATAATACTGCTCAGTCTGGTGGCGGCGGAGGAGTGTATATTAGTTTGTACAGTACTAGTGGAAGTCTTACTACTGAGTTTTTAAATTGCATTATATACAATAATACTGCTCAATATAATGGAGGAGGAGTATACATTAATCTGTTCTCAGAAAGTGGTAATATTATATTTATTAACTGCACTATAAATTACAATAGTGCTCAGTATTATGGAGGAGGATTATGCACTTATTTTTATGCAGAAAGAGGTAGCAATGAGTTCAGTAACTGCACTATATCCAAAAATACTGCATACCTTGCATCAGGTTTGGTTCTTCGTTCAGCTCAAACAAAATCAACAGCTAGCTTTCATTTCACAAATTTTTTAATTCATTCCAATGAAATAATCAATAACCACGATGTATATCATAATAGATATCAATCTGCTGTGGTATTAATCAACGTTAATAATATTACATTTGACAAAATTGAAGTTATCAATCACAACACAACTGGTTTAGTTGGTGACAATAGTCTAATAACATTTGATAAAAATAACATGTTTGTAAACAATTCAGGCATTTATGGTGGAGGTATTGCTTTATATGATTCTGCACAATTATTACTAAATCATAACACAAATATATCATTTATTAATAATAATGCCATTGAATCAGGTGGAGGAATCTTTGTATCTCAAGCTCTTGATTTAGACAATATCACTGATTGCTCTTTTAAAGTTATTCCTTATCATGATCCTAATGATACTAAAACAGTGTTATATTTTGTTAACAATACAGCTGACATATCTGGTGATGTCCTATATGGTGGTAAAATTGATAATTGTATGAGTACACTTTACTTTGATCACCTATTTCATTATCCTCAACAGACAGGTCTATCAGTAGTATCATCAGATCCTATTGAAGTATGTTTTTGCGAATCAAAAATGCCTAATTGCTCTATTTCAAATATCAGTAGAAATGCAACACCTGGAATTGATGTCAATGTGTCACTAGTTACAATTGGTCTAAAAAATGGTTTAACACAGGGTGTAATAAAATTGAATATATCGGATAGCTCATCCACTGTGCTATATGACAACAAAAGACTAAATGCAAATTGCAGTAATATAAATTTCAAAATAATAACAGATCCTTTATTGAACAAAACACAAGTCTATTTTACACTTAATAGGTCAATCAGTGAACCTTTTGATGACCCATATGCTAAAGTAATTGAAATTACCATTAAGTCATGTCCAATTGGGTTTCCATTAATAAGTGGCAGTTGCGTTTGTGGATCTAAATTGAATTCCTCTTCAATAAAATGTGATAACAAAACCTTAATTATAACTAGAGTTGGTAATATGTGGATTGGTTCTGAAAATGATTCCAAATGTCTAATTGTTCATCTTAAATGTCCCTTCAATTATTGTAATAAGAATTCTGTTAGTTTTAAAATTAACAATCATAATAAACAATGTCTACATGGTCGATCAGGCATACTCTGTGGACAATGTTCTAAAAATCTCAGTCTCATGTTAGGTTCCAATCAATGTGATAATTGTACTAATGACCACATAGCTCTTATCATTCCATTTGCTTTAGCTGGTATAGCACTAGTAGCTTTCATTATTATTTTGAACCTAACAGTTTCTGTGGGTACAATCAATGGACTTATATTCTATGCTAATATTGTTAAGATATATGAACATATCTTCTTTCCTAATGGTCCCATACCATTTCTTAGTCAGTTCATTTCTTGGGTCAATCTTGATCTAGGTATAAACACATGTTTCTATCATAGTATGGATTCTTGTAGTAAAGCATGGCTTCAGTTTGTCTTTCCAGTCTACATTTGGTTGATTCTATTAGTCATCATAATATTGTTACGATATTCTAGCAGAATGGTTCGACTTGTTGGAAGACAGATAATTCCAGTCATAGCAACTATGATCCTTCTTTCTTATGCAAAACTAATACGTACTGTTGTCCAGGCCCTTTATTTTGTTGACATTTGTTGTACTAATGAAAAGAAAAATGAAACATTTTTTTTTTGAGGTGGTATTTTGATGCTAACGTCGACTATCTAAAAGGTTGTCATCTAACATTATTCCTGTTCTCACTGGTTGTACTCACTTTACTTATTATTCCATACACCTTTTACCTTCTTACTATACCATTATTTGAAGGACCTTTATCAAAGTATATGTGCTACTTCCAAAAGTTGTCAACATATATGAAGCCTTTCTTTGATGCATATGGAGGCCCATATAAGGACAAATGTCGTTTTTGGACAGGACTTTTACTGCTAGTTCGTGTTATTTTAGCCCTTGTTGTGTCTCTAGATGCTAAGTCTACTGTAAGCTTAGATTTGTTAACATCTATTTTAATCATCATTGTCTTCATGTATCTCATTTTAAAGGGAATATATCGACATATTCCTTTGGATTATTTGGAAACATTTTTCATTCTTAACCTTATATTTATGGTTTATGTGAATGCAGAAACTTCAAATGTAAATGATGATTCAAAAGGACAATCCTCAAATAATAGTTTCGAAGAACAATGTTCAAGTAATAGTTCAAAAGGACAATGTTCAAGTTTTGTTTTAGTATTATTATCATTTATCGTTTTTTGTGGCATTATATTATATCATGTCTGGGATCGTCTGATGTTCTATAATGTCTGGGATCGTATCTTCAAGTCTCATTGCCAACAACCACTTACAAAGGTCAAAGAGATATTGAAGAAACCTTCACTACCTTCTAGTTCTAATGATATGGAACTTCCTTTAATACATCCAGGATCACCTGATGTTGAAAGGAGATCAATTTCAATGTCAGTGGTGTCAGTGGAAATGAAACGAGAATCAATATTGTTTGATCAAAATGACTAGTGTTGCTGAAACTCATGCTGATTACTTGTATTGTTTTCATGTCATATACATATTAGTAGTGTAGAAAAATATCCTGTTTTAAGAATAGACTTTTAAGTAAAACAATGCTACTTTCACTGTGTTATTCTTAGCTAATGTGTATTAATTATTAAATCACTTTTCTATTATAACTCAATCAATATTTATATACATCTAGTGACATATAACATGACATTTAATAGTAGTAGATGAATTATTTTCTATCCTACTCTCTATGTGACTGTTTATCACAACAACCACATGTTGTATCACAACATAACAATTTAAGGTTATCAGTCATTAATATGGTAATCTATTAGTAGTGGGTGTACAAACTAATACAATAGTTATAAAGTTTTCTCTACTAGTTAATACAGGAGTGGCTGGATATTAGATTTTTATAAGTTAGTGTCTATTATTTCAATTAAAGAATAAATAAAATGTTAATTTACTTACTTGACCAAAAGACAGAAGAGTATAAATGTATATGAGCATTGGAAGAATTGTATTTTTGTTTACATTATTTTTGATAGAGTAAATAAATGCTACATGCAGTCTATGCATTTAAAAGGTTGAAAGAAAATGAACTAACAAAACTCACAATCAAAAAAATCATAATTCATTCCATTAGTAAGATTTGTCATTGGCAGTAAATGTACATATGTATCTTCAGTCATTGACAATTCCCCCACTGCACTTACTATCTCTCCTCTTAGTAACATATATGATTGACCAGGAGAAACATGTCACCTAAACAAAATAAAGCTCATTCTTTTTTATCTGTCTAGCTTCATCATGGTCATATGCTATGTACAAGCATGAAAAAGTATTATATATTAATGATATAATTTCTTACCGTATGCAGTTAAAGTCATTTTCTTGACTACATTAGAATCTGTAGTTAAAAATATTAGATAGAAATTGCATATAAATTTGTCTTTTATAGTCACTGAACAATTCGATGATGTAAAATATTCAAATGAGGGGATAAGTCCTCCTAATAATAACATGATATTTTCAGCCAAATTGATACACATTGTCTTCCAGGTCCTTCATTACACTAATATAAAATGTAGATGTAAGAATATTGTCATATTATTGAGGTGGTACATTGATGCTAATATCCTATATGTAAGAGGTTGTCATATATCCTTTTTCCTGTTCTCACTGGCTGTACTCATTTTACTAATGATCCATATACTTTTTACCTTCTTACTATACCATTATTTGAAGGACCTTCATAAAAATACATGCTTAGCTGCCAAACATTGTTAAGACATAATATGAAGTCATTCTTTCATGCATATGGAGGTCTATATAAGGACAAAAGTCTACTATTGTTTATTCAATCACAACATATTAAGATGTATAATGAATAATGTTTGTCTTCTTAAAATTAGTTTTTCAATGACATTTGTCGTACACTCTATAAAGTACTCTTTATTGGTTTTCTGACTAATTGCCTGCCCATCTGCCATTGTGCTTTATGACTAGAGAAGCATCAGACCAACTTTTGACTTCTTAATTATGGTGCCCAATTTGTTCAATCCCTTGAAAAAGTAATTCTCTATTATTATTATCATTATTATTATTATTTTCTATTCTTATAAGAACACATCTATTTATGAATTGTTTGCTTGATTGATAAATGGATGTGATTATAATCTTGTAAAAGAGTGTTGACTTTTCTAGAAAAAACGTTTTGAAACAAACTGCCTCCCATTTTACTACACAGAAACTTTATCTTGTTAAGTTCTGACCAGTTGATTACACACTAACATAATTAGATTACTTTTGAAGTTCACACTATGTTAATTAAATAGCTGTTTCTTCTTTCATTGATTTTTTGATAACTAATGTAACAAATGTGGTTTATTGACTAGAAAATAACACAAAAGCTTTTGATTTCCTAATTAGGTTACTATTAAAGAACACACTATACATAATATACTTTAACTATACTCTATTATATATCATTACAGACAATACATATGATGAGAGCATTAGTTTAATGTGATTATAACCTGATACATAAACCATGTATTATTAGTAGTGGGTGTAAACCAATCAATTAATACTGTGTTATAAATATATTATATATATATATTAATATATTTAATCAATATATGGTCATACAGGTTATATTTAACAAACTTATTACTGCAAAAAATAAACAACATATCGTCTTCATTACTTATTCTCTGTTTAATTTGGGCTAGAGCTATTACTATGGAGTTTATTAAAAGTAAGTTAGTAGTAAAAGAATCTGAGGCAGTAATACTGTTTATTGATGATGTATTGAAGGTAGTATTACTAATGTATTCTTATCACACAGGTCTACAATGCTAAGAAGGAAGGAAGTCATGTATCTACTAAGTTCCAGTGGTAATAAATTAATATAACTTAGAGTTACACCCTTTTTTGTAATATTTTCATGATGATACAATGAAATGGGTGTAGTCAGAGTTAAACAGATAATTATTAGATAATATGTTCAAACATATGTTTCAATATATTTTGTAGAGATTCATTCAACCAAAATGTCCATGTATCAGATAAAGAGCTTGTTTAGTTTACAGCTTTCAGTTTATATGTAGATGTAAAGTTTGCTTTTAGTCTGAAATATTTCGTTATTAATTGGTTTATGTAATACCATACTACATTTTATGACATTTACCCAAGTTTCTGTAGATGTCACATTATCTTGTGCCTTTGAGGTATCTCAATAGCATTTGATGACATAATTATCTTGAGCAACCTTAATAGCACTTGTTGTCATGAATCATATCATCATAAAGCAACCTCAATAACATAACTACCACTATCTATCAGTTATCACAATAACACTAAATTAACATTATCTGATTATATGTCATTCATATAATTGTTATATTTTATATATAATAGTAATGTAGTAATAATAATTGTATTGTCTTAACAATTATTAAATTTTCCATTTACTGTGTTATTGTTAGTTAGTGAATACATTAATTATAAAGTTTTCTTTTCTAGTACAATAACAGTTAGTGTTTACATTTGGTAAACTCATGTTAATATAATACTGATATTATGTATAGTCTTGTTTATCAATGGCACGGTAAAAATTAATTAGTTGATTTAATCAATATATGTTTATACTGGTTGTATTTGACAAACTTATTAGACACAAAAAATAAACAATATAATATTTTGATTACTGATGTATTTTAATTGGAATTGTTTGTTCATGTAGCTTAATTATTGATTGAACTAATGAAGATTATAAAATACTGGGCCAGGACTGTTACTGTGGAGTTTTTACATACAGTTCAATGTAATATGAGTATATTCATACACTTCAGTGTATTTTGTATATTGATTAATACAACCAAACACTCATTAAATTAATTAAATGGGATATACCATAAATACAATTAACATCTTTTTGTTTGTTTTTAGATAAGTATTTGTATAGGTTCTTCTCAGAGATATTTGGGAGTATTTTAATGTATTGATTAATTAATAAGTGATCCTGGTTATTAGTGTTAAGGTACATTATTCAAATTGATATGACAAAACAGTCTAGTGTTAATTCTGACAATTGTTGATTACATATCATTCATGTCATTGTTATATCTTATATATACTAGTAGTGTAGTAAGAATAATAAGATAATTGTATTGTCTTAACAATAATAGATTATACAATGTTCCATTTACTGTGTTATTGTTAGCTAGTGAATACATTAATTATATATATTTTTTATTTTATACAAACTGTTAATGTTTACATACATCTTGTAACAGATCACTTGACAACTACAAGTATTGTACTAGTCACCTCTTCTCTACTTACCAGGTGACTCCTTATCACAACAGAACCCTGACACAAAAGACACAAGTACATATTCACCTTGATATGGAAAATCAATCTTGTCTTAATTCTGACGACACTAGACCAAATGATAGATTAATTGAGTATTATAAATAGTTTACAAGTCACCTCTTTATTATTATTATTATTATTATTATTATCATTTTACAGAACAATAATAGAGTTATAAAAATGAGACAAATGGTAAGTGATAGAAATAAGAGGGGTATTGAACTGAGGGCCTATTAGTAAGTCCTACTAATAGCCTAAGTGATGAAGTTGATTAAAGTGATTTAGTGAATTGTGAGGGAAGGGAACAAAGAGAACATTTGCTGCATGGGCAAACAAAATGGAATGAGCAGGGGTTGGAGGGGTCAAACTTGTTGGTAAAACAGACCCAAAAGAATTTTGTTAGCTGTTTCTTAATAGTGTTAATAGATAAGTCTAGATCAATTGGGGGAAGGGCATTCCACAGTCTTGGAATTCGATTAAAGAAGAAATGGCGAAAGTAATTAGTAGAGGAAATGGAATGAATCATTTTATGGGAACTAGCAGATCTAGTGTCAGAAGAGCTAAAAGAAATAAGACTATGAATATCAATACAGCAATGAGAAGACTGGAGACAACTAACCCTAAAGATTATGTCATTTAGTTCCATGGAGAGCATGAGAGGCAGTATGTGAAGAGAAGTGAGGCGAGACTTGTAGTTGGAGAGGAAGTCATTTAAGATAAATTTAGAAGCACGCCTTTGAATATTCTCAATTTTGATAATGTCCTTTATCAGATGGGGACGCCAGATTTGAGAGCCATAGAGAATCTGTGGTCTAATAAGAGAGATGTAAAGAGTCCTTTCGGTAGAGATAGAGCTGATATGATGGAATGCTTCACTGTACATGTGACTGCTTATCATAGCAGACATACGACAAAAACAATCTTTTAATATTCTATAAAACATGAACATGATTAGTGGTGGGTGTACTGACTACATGTTAAATAAAGTTTCATTTGGTTTAGAAATGTGATTGTTTCTCAACTACTATCTGTGCATTAAAGTTTTGACAAACAAAATTTAAAATTCAAAACTCACATTAATATGATATTACTACTATTTAAATACAATCTTGTATATATATATATATATATCACTGTAATAATTAATTGGTTGATTTAATCAATATGTGGTTATACTGGTTGGATTTATTAAACATTAGATGCAAAAAGTAAACACCATAATGTTTTGATTACTAATGTATTTTGGAGTTGATTGTTCATGACTATTGTTTGAACTAGTAATGTTCTAAATTATGCTGTTACTGTGGATTTTTACATATGCCACCAGTGTATTTTTTATATAGATTGATGCAGACAAAACCTTATTTGCCAAAAATTAATTTAAACAGTGAATATACTATTAATGTAATTAACACCTTTTCAATTTAAAATAAGTATTTCTTCACAGACATATATATACAAGTGATCCTGGTATATTAGTGTGTATTGTTAAAGTACATTATTCAGCTTGATACATCAAGACAATCTAGTCTTAATTCTGACAAGATTTACTGTTTACATGTCATTCATATAATTGTTATATTATCTTATATATAATAGTAGTGTAGTAAGAATTATAACATAATTGTATTGTCTCAAAAATTATTTCATAAAATGTTCTATTTACTTTGTTATTGTAGCTAGTAAGTATAAACTTATTATTTCTATTATAACAAATTGTTAATGTTTACATACATCTAGTAACAATCACTTTACAATTACAAATACTGTACAGATCACTTCTTATTTCACTGTACATGTGAATATTTATCATAGACATGTGACACAACCAATCTTTTAATATGATCATAGTCAATAATAATTTACAACAACAGTATAATTAGTAGTGGGTGCATATATAGACTACATGTTTAATGAATTCTTCATTTGATTTCTTCATTTGATTTACAAATGTGCATAGCTATAACGTTTTCTTCACTAATAAATACAGGAGTGGCTGGTATATATTAGATCTTACCATATTCTCAATACAGTGAAAGAATATTAAATGATTCAAAATTATGTGATATAATTATTATACAGATTTATTAATTGGTCATATGTACTATGTAGAAGTAGCGGAAGCTTAGTCTCTCGTTGTCAGGTATACAAACAAACTTCGTTATTTATTGGATAAACTTTTTGACTTAACAGCTTTCAGATAATATGAAGATGTAAATTTTGCATTTGGTAAGAAATATGGGAGTGGTCCTTAATATGCATTATTAATTGTTCATGTTATACTGCTCTACATACATTCTTTGACATTTACCTAAGTTTCTGTAAATGTGATATTATCTTGTACCTTTGAGGTATCTCAATAGCACTTGATGACATAATCATTTTGAGCAACCTTAATAGCACTTCCTTGTTATTATCATATCATCTTAATTAAAGGAACCTCAATAACACATCTATCACTATAATCTTATCTTCTTAAGCAATAAAACTTGATGTCATCATCATCTCATCTTCTTAAACTACAAGTATTACAATAGCACTAGATTAACATTGTCTGCTTACATGCAATTCATATAATAGCAATATAGTAAGAATAATAACATAATTGTATTGTATCAACAATTATTTTATACAATGTTCTATTTACTGTGTTATTGTTTCTTAGATAGTACATTAATTAAAAGGTTTTCTTTTCTATTACAACAACAATTATGTTTGCGTTTGGTAAATTCATATTAATATAATATTGATACTATATATTGTCTTGTTTATCAATCACACAGTAAAAATTAATTAGTTGATTTAATCAATATATGTTTATACTGGTTGTATTTAGTAAAGTTATTAGATGCAAAAAATAAACAATAAATGTTTTGGTTACTAATGTATTTTGGAATTGACTGTTCATATAGTTTATTATTGAACTAATGAACATTGTAAAGTACTGTTATTATGGAGTTTTTTACATACACTTCAATGTATTATGAGTATATTCATACAATACAGTATATATTGTATATGGATTGATGCAACCAAAACACTCATTAATCATTTAAGTAAATTAAATATGATATATCATAAATACAATTAACATCTTTTTATTTGTAAAGTTTTTTTTTCCTGGTATATAACTATAACTATAACTAGTTTCTAACTCTCACTTTAAACTACAATATATCAATTATATATTGTACTTTATTATTCCTACTACTTAACATTCAGGCAAAAAAGTCAATTGACTGTTTGTGTAGCTTATTATTGATTGAACTAGTAATGTTTTAAATTATACTGAGTAGAGCTGTTACTGTGGATTTTTACATAAGTCTTCAGTGTATTTTGTATATAGATTGATGCAACCAAAACCTTCATCAATTATTTTGCCAAAACTTAATTTAAACAGTGAATATGCTATTAATGTAATTAACAACATTTCAATTTTAAATAAGTATTTGTAAAGTTTTTTCACAGACATACATATACAAGTGATCCTGGTATATTAGTGTGTATTGTTAAAGTATATTATCTTGATTGATATGACAAAACAGTCTAATGTTAATTCTGACATCATGTACTGATTACATGTCATTCATATAATTGTTATATTTTATATATACTAGTAGTGTAGTAAGAATAATAAGATAATTGTATTGTCTTAACAATTATTTTATACAATGTTCTATTTACTGTGTTATTGTAGCTAGTAAAGTATATTAATTATAAAGTTATCATTTCTATTATAACAAACTGTTAAAGTTTGCATACATCTAGTAACGATCATTTTACAATTGCAAATAGTGTACAGATCACTTCTTATTTCACTGTACATGTGACTACTTATCATAATAGACATGTGACACAAAGCATATTCTTTTAATGTGATCACAGTTAATAATATGGTACAACAGCATGTATGAGTAGTAATGGGTATACAAACTATGTGATTAATAAATTGTTCATTTAGTTTACAAATTTTGTTGTATAGTTTTCTCTACTAGTAAATACAGGAGTGGCTGGTATATATTAGATCTTAAATCATTGTTTATTGTTTTGTTTACAATATTCTCAATACAGCGAAAGAATACTACAATCAAAGCATTACAGATTTCTATTACAAAATTTTAGATTCAAAATTATGTGATATTATTACTCTATAAATTTATATAGTGTTATTTACTGGTCATTTGTAAATTTTTAAAAGTAGCGGAAGCTTAGTCTCTTATCGTCAGGTATACAAACAAAATACTTTCCAGTGACATATTTGTATATACAACAACTACTTGTTAAAACATTCAGTGACATGTATTAATGTTCTATCAATATAATTATATGGTTCTTATTTCTAAAAGGATTGTTAAGTTATCTTTTGATGAGAAAAACATATTATTTTTAGATGATGTTACCAACACGTGCCATCCTTCAAACTTCAGAGTAAACGAAATTGTTTAATGAATAAACATTGACGTCTTGTGTTTTATATAAAAGCATTAAAGTTAGTCCATAACCATCAATTTCAGACATCAATCGACTTTTATCTGGTTGATCCTCATAAAGAACAATAAAAGTAACAAAATCTAGATCTACTAGAATTTGAATTTTGAGACAATCGACAAATCTCGTAGTATTTCATTTATCTACTGTTGAACACGCTACCACATCATGAGCTGGTGTCATATCTATTATATAACATCAGTTATACTGTATATCTACAGTGGATATGTTACTGCTTCTGAGTATTATGTCTCTGCAGCTCCAAATGGAGAATCTTGTCCTTCTACTGATCTACCTTGTCATGACCTCTCCTACTATACTGCTTATAGTGCATCTTACTTCACTGATGATGCCATCTTCTACTTTCTACAGGGAACTCATACTCTACAAGGTATATTAAATATCAGCAACGTAAGTAATATAACTCTACAGGGAATGGGTCATATAGAACAAGGCTTTCATGAGACAGTTATGCAATCTACCTCAGTAATAATGTGTAGTGATAGCAACAGAACTGGTATACGATTTAGTAGTAGTGGTAATATTACAATTAAATCATTAACAGTAGCAACCTGTGGGTTCGATAATTATATCAGTCTCCAAGAAATCCCCCACAATCCTGGTGGGTTTTACTGGTATCTATATCATAGAGTTAGCTTCTTCTTTGTTGACATCAATAGTGTCACATTAGAGTGTATTTCAGTCCAGAATAGTTCAGGTCATGGACTTGTTATAGTTAATGCCTTTGATGTGTTAATTGATAATTCCTCATTTGTGAATAATGGAATCTCAGGCAATACATTAATTGTCAATGATGACCAGCTTAAAAGACTCTCTAGAGTTACTATTTTGAAATCACATTTTTCACTGGGCTTAGGATATGGTATGTATTTTTGGTATGGTAATAATAGTGAAGCTGATCTAATCATTAAAAATAGTATATTTTCAAACAATATTGCTTTGTCTGGAGGAGGAGTGAATATTAGCTTGCATGGAGGTGGTAGTGTTGAGTTTAGTAACTGCACTATATACAACAATACCGCACGTTATGGAGGAGGAATGGACATTTCTACATATAGGAATGGCAGTATTAAGTTTAGTAACTGCACTATATACAACAATACTGCACAGTTTGGAGGAGGAATGGACATTTATACATATGGGAATGGCAGTATTGAGCTTAGTAACTGCACTATATACAACAATACTTCGTGGTATGATGGAGGAGGAGTGGACATTTCTACATATGGGAATGGCAGTATTGAGCTTAGTAACTGCACTATATACAACAATACTGCATGGTATGGAGGAGGAATGGACATATATACATATGGGAATGGCAGTATTGAACTTAGTAACTGCACTATATACAACAATACTGCATGGTATGATGGAGGAGGAGTGGACATTTCTACATATGGGAATGGCAGTATTGAGCTTAGTAACTGCACTATATACAACAATACTGCATTGTATGGAGGAGGAATGGACATTTATATATATGGGAATGGCAATATCGAGTTTAGTGACTGCACTATACGCAGCAATACTGCACATTATGGAGGAGGAGGAGTGGACTTAAATTCGTATTGGAATGGCAGTATTGAGTTTAGCAACTGCACTATATACAACAATACTGCACGTTATAGAGGAGGAGGAGGAGTGGACTTAAATTCGTATGGGAATGGCAGTATTGAGTTTAGTAACTGCACTATATACAACAATACTGCACGTTATAGAGGAGGAGGAGGAGTGGACTTATATTTGTATGGGAATGGCAGTATTGAGTTTAGTAGCTGCACTATATACAACAATTCTGCACGTTATGATGGAGGAGGAGTGGACATTTATTCGTATGGGAATGGCAGTATTGAGTTTAGTAACTGCACTATATACAACAATGCTGCACGTTATAGAGGAGGAGGAGGAGTGGACTTATATTTGTATGGGAATGGCAGTATTGAGTTTAGTAACTGCACTATATACAACAATACTGCACGTTATGATATAGGAGGAGTGGACATTTCTACATATGGGAAAGGCAATATCGAGTTTAGTACCTGCACTATATACAACAATGCTGCACGTTATGGAGGAGGAGGAGTGGACATTAATTCATATGGGGATGGCAGTACTGAGTTTAGTAACTGCACTATATACAACAATGCTGCACGTTATGGAGAAGGAGGAGGAGTGGACTTATATTCGTATGGGAATGGCAGTATTGAGTTTAGTAGCTGCACTATATACAACAATACTGCACGTTATAGTGGAGGAGGAGTGGAGTTATATTCGTATGGGAATGGCAGTATTGAGTTTAGTAATTGCACTATATACAACAATGCTGCACGTTATAGAGGAGGAGGAGGAGTGGACTTATATTTGTATGGGAATGGCAGTATTGAGTTTAGTAGCTGCACTATATACAACAATTCTGCACGTTATGATGGAGGAGGAGTGGACATTTATTCGTATGGGAATGGCAGTATTGAGTTTAGTAACTGCAGAATATCCAACAATACTGCTCAATACTCTGATGGTGGAGGAGTGGCTATTTATTCAATCAGAGGAAGTGTTAGTATTGAGTTTTTTAACTGCACTTTATACAAGAATACTGCTCAGTATAATGGAGCAGGACTGTACATTACACTATTCTCAGACAATGGTAATATTGCGCTTATTAACTGCAACATATATTGTAATAGTGCTCAGTCTTATGGAGGAGGAGTGTTCATTTATTTGTACACAAGAAGTAGTAGCAATAAGTTTAGCAACTGCATTATATCCAACAATTCTGCATGCTATGCATCAGGTTTGTATCTCTCTTATCGAGCAATTTCAACTTCAACAAGTAGCTTTCATTTCACAAATGTTTTAATCCTTTCCAACGAAGTAATCAATAACTGTTATGTATATCAAAAAATATATCAATCTGCTGTGACATTAAAAAACATTAATAATGTTACATTTGACCAAATTGAAGTTAGTAATCATAACACAACTGGTTTAGTTGGTGTCAATAGTCTAATAACATTTGATAGACATGACATGTTTCTAAACAATTCAGGCATTTATGGTGGAGGTATTGCTTTATATGAATCTTCCCAACTAATAATAAAAGAACATACCAATATATCATTTGTCAATAATCATGCCAGTGTGTCAGGTGGAGGAATCTTTGTATCAAAAGTTCTTGATATAGAAAATACAACCGATTGCACCTTTAAAGTTATTCCTCATCATGATCCTAATGATAAAAAAACAGTGTTATATTTTGTCAACAATACAGCTGACATATCTGGTGATGTCCTATATGGTGGTAAAATTGATGATTGTACAAGCACACTTTACTTTGATCACCTATTTTACTATCCTCAGCAGACAGGTTTATCAGTAGTGACATCAGATCCTATTCAAGTCTGTTTTTGTGAATCACATGAACTAAATTGCTCTATTGAAGACATCAGTATATTCGCAATACCTGGGGTTAATGTCAACATCTCACTAGCTATAGTTGGTCTAAAAGATAGCTTAAAAGAGGGTGTGATAAAATTGAATTTATCGGAGAACTCATCCACTCTGCAATATGCCAACAATAGACTAAATGCAAATTGTACTAATATAATTTTCAAGTTAATAACAAACCCTTCATTGAACAAAACTCAAGTCTATGCTACACTTAATAGTTCAATCCATGAACCTTTATATGACCCTTATGCTAAAGTCATTGATGTTACTATTGAGCCCTGTCCTAATGGGTATCCATTAGAAAATGATACTTGTGTTTGTAGATCTGAATTAAATTCAGATTCAATAACTTGTGATAATGACACTCTAGTTATAACAAGAATTGGTGATATGTGGATTGGTTATGAAAATGATTCAAACTGTCTTATTGTTTATCCTAACTGCCCCTTTGATTATTGTAATAAGAATAATGTTAGTTTTATACTTAACTATCATAACAAACAATGTCTTCATAATCGAGATGGAGTACTCTGTGGACAATGTTCTAAAGGATTCAGTCTTACGTTAGGTTCCAATCAATGTGGACAATGTACTAATAACTACATAGCTCTTATCATTCCATTTACTTTAGCTGGTATAGCAGTGATAGCTTTTATCATTGTTTTGAACTTAACTGTGTCTGTGGGTACAATCAATGGACTTATATTCTATGCTAATGTTGTCAAACTATACGAACATGTCTTTTTTCCTAAAGGTACCATACCATTTCTTAGTCAGTTCATTTCCTGGGTCAATCTTGACTTAGGTATAAACACATGTTTCTATCATGGTATGGATTCTTGTATCAAAGCATGGCTTCAGTTTGTCTTTCCAGCCTACATTTGGTTTCTCCTAATACTTATCATAATATCATTACGATATTCTACCAAAATGGTTCGACTTGTTGGAAGACAAATAATTCCAGTCATAGCAACTATGATCCTTCTCTCTTATACAAAACTAATACACACTGTTGTCCAGGCCCTTTATTGGGTTGAAATTCCATGTAGTGATGATAAGAATAATACTGACTCATTATTGAGGTGGTATTTTGACGCTAATGTCAACTATCTAGAAGGTTGTCATCTTTTATTGTTCCTGTTCTCACTGACTGTACTCATTTTACTTATTATTCCATACACCTTCTACCTTCTTACTATACCATTATTTGAAGGACCTTTATCAAAATACATGTGCTACTTCCAAAAGTTGTTAACAAATGTGAGACCAATCTTTGATGCATATGGAGGTCCATATAAGGACAAATGTCGTTTTTGGACTGGCTTTTTACTGCTACTTCGTGTTATCTTAGCACTGGTTGTGTCACTAAATACTAACTCTACTGCAAGCTATGATGTCTTAGCATCTATTCTGATCATCATTGTCTTCATGTATTTCCTTTTGAAGGAAATATATCGACATTTTCCTTTGGATTTTCTCGAAAAATTTTTCATTCTTAACCTCATGTTTATGGCTTATATGAATGAAGAAACTTCTACCAACAATAATGATTCCAAGAGACAATGGTCAAGTTTTGTTTCAGTATTATTATCATTTATCATTTTCTGTGGTATTATATTATATCATGTCTGGGATCGTCTGATGTTCTATAATGTCTGGGATCGTGTCTTCAAGTCTAATTGGCAGCAACAAATCATAAAAGTCAAAAAAATATTCAAGAAACCTCCACCACCTACTTCTAATGATATGGAACTTCCTTTAATGCATCCAAAATCCCCCGATGGTGAAAAAAGATCTATTTCAATGTCAGTGGTGTCAGTAGGAATGAAACGAGAATCAATACTGTTTGATCAAGATGATTAGTGCTGCAGAAACTTTTGCTGATTACATGTATTGCTGTCATATTTTATAGGTAGTAGCAATGTAGTAAGAATAATAAGAAATTGTATTATTTTAACAATTGACTTTTAAGTACAGCAATGCTACATTCATTGTGTTATTGTTTGCTAATGATTACTAATTATAAAGTCACCTTTTCTGTTATAACAAACAGTTAATATTAATGTACATCTAGTGACAGATCAATTGACATTTACAAATAGTAGACAAGTTATTTCCTTCCATACTCTTCATGTGACTACCTGTCACAATAAAGACATATTGAATAACAATTTAAGGTATTCACAGTCAATAATATGGTAAATGATTAATAGTGGGTGTATGGATTAATAATATATTTATAAAGTTGTTTCTGCTAGTTAATATAGGAGTGGCTGGATATTACATTTTGATTGTTACTTCAATTAAAGTATGATTAAAATGTTAGTGTACTCATTGAAGAAAAGACAGAAGAGTATAAAAGTATATATATAATATATATATATATATATATTATATAACACAATAATAATTGATTGGTTGATTTAATCAATATATGGTTATACTGGTTATATTTAACAAACTTATTACTGCAAAAATATACAACATATTGTCTTCATTACTTATTCTCTGTTTAATTTGGGCCAGAGCTATTACTATGGAGTTTATTAAATGTAAGTTAGTAGTAAAATAATCTGAGGCAGTAACACTGTTTATTGATAATGTATTGAAGGTAGTAATACTAATGTATTCTTATCACACAGGTCTACAATGCTAAGAAGGAAGGAAGTCATGTATCTACTAAGTTCCAGTCTTAATAAATTAATATAACTTAGAGTTACACCCTTTTTTGTAATATTTTCATGATGATACAATGAAATGGGTGTGGTCAGAGTTAAACAGATAATTATTAGATAACATGTTCAAACAATGTTTCAATTTAATTATATTTTGTAGAGATTCATTCAACCAAAATGTCCATGTATCAGATAAACAGCTTGTTTAGTTTACAGCTTTCAGTTAATGTGTAGATGTAAAGTTTGATTTTGGTCTGAAATATAGCATTATTAATTGGTCTATGTAATACCGTACATTTTATGATTTTTACCCAAGTTTCTGTAGATGTCACATTATCTTGTGCCTTTGAGGTATCTCAATAGCATTTGATGACATAATTATCTTGAGCAACCTTAATTGCACTTGTTTTCATCAATCATATCATCATAAAGCAACCTCAATAACATAACTACCACTATCATTCAGGTATCACAATAGCACTAAATTAACACTGTTTGATTATATGTCATTCATATAATTGTTATATTTTATATATAATAAGTTACTTAAATGTAAACATTATATATATATATATATATATACATAACTTTAAACATTGATTGGTTGATTTAATCATTATTATGTTTGCATTTAACAAACTTATTTCATGTAAAAAGTAAACATCATATTGTTTTGATAGTTAACCCATTAGTGTTTTAGGCCAGAGCTGTTTTTATATGGAACTCATTACAAGTAAGAAGCTTAAGTGAGTTGAATTATACTGGTAAGTGATGATCCAGTGGTAATTAAGTTAGTAATACTAATGTATTATCATATAGACCTCCAATGTCAAGAAGAAAGATAAATATGTGTCTGCTAAGTTCCAGGGGTAATACTTTGATGTAAGATATAGTTATTTCCTGTTTTTGTTACATTTAATGTTAATATCATAAAATGGGCATGGCCATGCAGAGTTAAACAGATAATGGCTGAGTAATACATTTAAACAAATACTTTAATGAATTTATATATTGTGGGGATTTATTCAACAAAAATTCTATTTATCAGTAAAACCAGCTTATTTCTTTTAACAGCTTTTAGATTAAATGTAGATTTAAAGTTTCATTTTACTGATATATATAGAGTGCTCCTTAATATACATTATTAATTGATTTTTGTTATTCTACATTACATACATTCTATCATATTTACCTGATTTTTGGTAGATGTCACAATTATCACATGTCTTTAATAGGCACTTGATGACTTATTTGTCTTGAGTAATCTCAGTAATATTTGTCGTTATGATCATATCATCATATCATCAAGAAAAATTAAATACATTCTTTGTCATTATCATCTCGTCTTCTTAAATTACAGGTAGGACAATAGCACTAGATTAACATTTGCTGATTACATATCATTCATATCATTGTTATATCTTATATATAATAGTAGTGTAGTAAAAATAATAATATAATTATATTGTCTTAACAATTATTTTATACAATTTTCTATTTATTGTGTTATTGTTGGTTAGTAAGTAGATTAATTTTCTTTTCTATTACAACAAACAGTGAATGATTATGTTTGCAAAATTTACATTAATATGATATTGCTTTTATAATCACATTGTAAACATTGATTGATTGATTAAATCAATATATAGTTTTACTGGTTGCATATAGTAAACTTATTAGATGCAAAAAATAAACAATAAATGTTTTGATTATTAATGTATTTTGGATTTGATTGTTCATATAGTTTATTATTGATTGAACTAATGAACATTGTATATACTGGGCCAGGACTGTTACTATATAGTTTTTACATACACTTCATTGTAATGGAGTATATGCATATACTTCAGTGTAGTTTGTATATGGATTGGTAAAGCCAAAACAATCATTAATCTTTTTAATAAACTAAATATGATATACTATAAATATAATTAACATCTATTTATTTGTTTTTAGATAAATATTTGTAAATTTTCTTAACAGAGATATATAGGAGTGTTCATTAGGTATATTAGCATGCATTAATTGTTGAGGTGTAGATTATTGATATAGATTGATATGACAAAACAGTCTAGTGTTAATTCAGACAACCTTAATTTTATTGATTACATTTTATTCATATAATTGTTATATCTTATATATAATAGTAGTGTAGTAACATTAACAAGATAACTGTGTTGTCTTAACAAGTATTTTATACAATGTTCCATTTACTGTGTTATTGTTAGATAGTAAGTATATTAATTATAAAGTTATCATTTCTACTATAATAAACATTTAATGTTTAAGTACATCTAGTGATAGATCACTTGACAATTACAAACATGTACAGGTCACCTCTTATCCTACTCACCATGTCTCAACAATTATTTTATACAATGTTCAATTTACAGTGTTATTGTTAGCTAGTAAGTATATTAATTATAAAGTTATCATTTCTATTATAAAAAACTGTTAATGTTTACATTCATTACTTGACAATTACAATTAGTGTACAGATCACCTCTTACTCCACTCACTATGTGACAGCTTATAATACAGACACATGACAAAACAATCTTTTAATGTGATCATAATCAATAATATGATTCATAAACATGTATGATTAATAGGGAGTGTTCAGAATATATGATTAACAATCTTTCCATTTTGGTTTAAAAGTATAATTGAATGTTAAACTTAAAAAATGAATATATATATATATATATATATATATATATATATATATATATATATATATATATATATATATATATATATATATATACATCTATATATAATATATATATCAAATGTTCCATCAACATATATATGGCCCTTGCTTTTGAGAGGAATATTTTAGGTTCTGAAAAATAACCATAAACAGGTAGCAAGATGATGTTACCACTAGAGATTGGTTCATAGGACAAAGATTTATAATAAATTGTTCAGGTATAGTGTAGTGATTCAAAAATTTACAACACCTTATCAGATTGTTTCAAGTCTATTCAAAATAATTCTATTTTACTAAACATCTAAAGATTCATTTTAACAAAAGCAATCACTGTCATTTGAAATATTATTTATTTTTATTAATTTATAAATCAAGTTCATTATCATAGTGTATGTTATTTTTAATTACAATGTGTGGGTGTGTCAAGGAGACTTATTGATGTCCTCTTATTGATGTCTGCATTAATTGTTGAGGTGTAGATTATTGATACAGATTGATATGACAAAGCAGTCTAGTGTTAATTCAGACAACCTTAATTTAATTGATTACATTTTATTCATATAATTGTTATATCTTATATATAATAGTAGTGTAGTAACATTAACAAGATAACTGTGTTGTCTTAACAATTATTTTATGCAATGTTCCATTTACTGTGTTATTTTTAGGTGGTAAGTATATTAATTATAAAGTTATCATTTCTATTATAATAAACAGTTAATGTTTAAGTACATCTAGTGATAGATCACTTGACAATTACAAACATGTACAGGTCACCTCTTATCCTACTCACCATGTCTCAACAATTATTTTATACAATGTTCTATTTACAGTGTTATTGTTAGCTAGTAAGTATATTAATTATAAAGTTATCATTTCTATTATAAAAAACTGTTAATGTTTACATACATTACTTGACAATTACAATTAGTGTACAGATCACCTCTTACTCCATTCACTATGTGACAGCTTATAACAACAGACACATGACAAAAACAATCTTTTAATGTGATCATAATATGATTCATAAACATGTATGATTAATAGGGAGTGTTCAGAATATATGATTAACAATCTTTCCATTTTGGTTTAAAAGAATAATTAAATGTTAAACTTAAAAAATGAATATATATATATATATATATATATATATATATATATATATACATATATATAATATATATATCAAATGTTCCATCAACATATATATGGCCCTTGCTTTTGAGAGAAATATTTTAGGTTCTGAAAAATAACCATAAACAGGTAGCAAGATGATGTTACCACTAGAGATTGGTTCATAGGACAAAGATTTATAATAAATTGTTCAGGTATAGTGTAGTGATTCAAAAAATTAGAACACCTTATCAGATTGTCTCAAGTCTATTCAAAATAATTCTATTTTACTAAACATCTAAAGATTCATTTTAACAAAAGCAATCACTGTCATTTGAAACATTATTTATTTTTATTAATTTATAAACTAAGTTCATTATCATAGTGTATGTTATTTTTAATTACAATGTGTGGGTGTGTCAAGGAGACTTATTGATGTCCTCTTATTGATGTCTGCATTAATTGTTGAGGTGTAGATTATTGATATAGATTGATATGACAAAACAGTCTAGTGTTAATTCAGACAACCTTAATTTTATTGATTACATTTTATTCATATAATTGTTATATCTTATATATAATAGTGGTGTAGTAACATTAACAAGATAACTGTGTTGTCTTAACAATTATTTTATGCAATGTTCCATTTACTGTGTTATTGTTAGATAGTAAGTATATTAATTATAAAGTTATCATTTCTATTATAATAAACAATTAATGTTTAAGTAGATCTAGTGATAGATCACTTGACAATTACAAACATGTACAGGTCACCCCTTATCCTACTCACCAAAAACAATCTTTTAATGTGATCATAATATTCCTCTCAAAAGCAAGGGCCATATATATGTTGATGGAACATTTGATATGTATATTATATATATGTATATATATATATATATATATATATATATTCATTTTTTAAGTTTAACATTTAATTATTCTTTTAAAACAAAACGGAAAGATTGTTAATCATATATTCTGAACACTCCCTATTAATCATACATGTTTATGAATCATATTATGATCACATTAAATTATATCTTATATATAATAGTGGTGTAGTAACATTAACAAGATAACTGTGTTGTCTTAACAATTATTTTATGCGATGTTATTTTTAATTACAATGTGTGGGTGTGTCAAGGAGACTTATTGATGTCCTCTTATTGATATCTGCATTAATTGTTGAGGTGTAGATTATTGATACAGATTGATATGACAAAACAGTCTAGTGTTAATTCAGACAACCTTAATTTTATTGATTACATTTTATTCATATAATTGTTATATCTTATATATAATAGTGGTGTAGTAACATTAACAAGATAACTGTGTTGTCTTGACATTTATTTTATACAATGTTCCATTTACTATGTTATTGCTAGCTAGTAAGTATATTAATTATAAAGTTATCATTTCTATTATAATAAACAGTTAATATTTACATACATCTAGTGACAGATTTAACAACTACAAGTAATGTCCCAGTCACCTCTTCTCTATTTGCCATATGACTTATTATCACAACAGACACCTGACACAAAAAGCACAAAACAAACTAACAGGCAACAGTAATATTACAGTACAATAATTTCTGTTCAATAATTTCTTTAATAACTAGTTCGTGAGATTTAGTTATAAAGTTTTCTCCAATAGTAGATATAGTTATGACGGGAGACTGCTTGTGTTAATGTGATCACAGTACAATTAGTGGTGGGTGTAAAGACTACATGATTAATAAATTCTTCATTTAGAAAGTAGCTACATAAGTTTTCTCCAATAGTAAATACAAAAGTGGCTGGTATACATTAGATATCAAATCACAATTAAGAATACTACAAAGTATGCCTTTAATGTTTAACTATCAAAATTAATATCAATATGATATCACTGCTATGTATAGTCTAGTTTAATGGTCGCATTATAAAAATTAATTGGTTGATTTAATCAATATATGGTTATGATGGTTGTATTTAACAAACTTAGTAAAGTTATTTCATGCAAAAATATACAACATAATGTTTTGATTACTAATATTTTTTAGAATTGATTGTTCATGTAGATCATTTGTAACCAATCTAGGCCAAAGCTGTTACTATGGAGTCCTCCATACACTTCACTGTATTTTGAATCTGTGAACGCATTTCAGTGTACTTCGTATATTGATTGATGCAACCAAAATTTTTTTAAAGATTTAATTTAACAATTGATATATTAGATACGTTTTTGTAAAGTTTCTTAACAGAGTTATTTGGGAGTGCTCCTGGTATATTGGTCACCTTAATTCTGACAATACTAGATCTAGTGATAGATTTTTTAAGTATATATATATTACAAATAGTTTCCAGCATCTATTATTTGGTTAACAATATTTAAATACAGTTAAAGAATACTACAGTCAAAGCATTACAACTTTCCTATTATAAAATTTTAGATTCAAAATATATTATTACTATATAATATCATATAGTGTTATTTATTAGTCATACGTAAAAGAAGCGGAAGCTTAGTCTTTCGTCGTCAGGTATATACACACAAAATTCTTTCCAGCGTCATACTCATATATACAATAAAACATACAGTAGTGACATGTATTAATGTTCTATCAATATAATTATGTTGCTCTTACTTCTGAGAAGATTGTTAAGTTATCTTTTGATAAGAAAAACATTAATTACGTACCGTCACGTGCCATTGTAGACGAAATAAATATCGACGTCTTGTGTTTTGTATAAAAGTTCATAGCGTTCTATTTCGGACACCAATCGTGTTTTAGTTTTAATCTGACGCATCCTCATAAAGAACTATAAAAAAACGAAATCTCGATCTCCAAGAATTTAAATTTTGACACAAACGGCAAACCCTTAGTATTTCATTCATCTACTGTTGAACACATTACCATCATGAGCTGCTGTCATATCTATTATATAACATCAGTTATACTGTATATCTACAGTGGATATGTTACTGCTTCTGAGTATTATGTCTCTGCAACTACTAATGAAGAATCTTGCCCTTCAAATGACCTACCTTGTCACAACCTCTCCTACTATATTGATGATTATTTGTCTTACTTCACTGATGATGCCATTTTCTACTTCCTAGAGGGAACTCATACTCTACAAGGTATATTAAATATCAGCAATGTAAGTAATATAACTTTACAGGGTCTGGGTCATATAGAACAAGGCTTTCATGAGACAGTTATACAATATACTTCAGTAATAAGTTGTAGTGATAAGAACAGAACTGGTATGCGATTTAGTAATAGTAGTGATGTTGTATTGAAGTTATTAACAATAGCAAACTGTCGGTTCGATAATCAAATCAGTCAACAAGAAGTCCCTCACAATCCTTGTGGGTATTACTGGTATCTACGTCATAGAGTTAGCTTGTTTTTTGTGGGCATTAATAGTGTCACATTAGAATGTGTATCAGTCCAAAATAGTTCAGGTAATGGACTCGTTTTAGTTAATGTTTATGATGTGCTAATTGATAATTCCTCATTTGCTAATAATGGAGGTAGTGAGAGGTTTTCAGGCAATGTATTAGTTGTCTATGATGATGAGCTGGTTAAAAGAATCTCTAGCGTTATAATTTTGAAATCAAACTTCACACTGGGCTTAGGATATGGTATGTATTTGTGGTATGATTATGATAATGAAGCTAATGTAATTGTTGAAAATAGTATGTTCTTAAACAATAGCGGTCGATATGGTGGAGGAGTGGATATTGTTTTTCGTGGAGGTGGTAATATTGAGTTTAATAACTGCATTATATGCAACAATACTGCATGGTATGGAGGAGGTGTGGACTATTATTCATATGGGAATGGCAGTATTGTGCTTAGTAACTGCACTATATGCAACAACACTGCACGGTATGGAGGAGGTGTGGACTATTATTCGTATGGGAATAGCAGTATTGTGCTTAGTAACTGCACTGTATTCAACAACACTGCACGGTATGGAGGAGGAGGACTAGACATTTATTCGTATGGGAATGGCAGTATTGTGCTTAGTAACTGCACTGTATTCAACAATACTGCACGATATGGAGGAGGAATGGATATTTCTTCGTCTGGGAATGGCATTATTGAGCTTAGTAACTGTACTGTATTCAACAACACTGCACGGTATGGAGGAGGAGGACTAGGTATTTATTCATATGGGAATGGCAGTATTGAGCTTACTAGTTGCACTCTATATAAAAATATTGCATTCGGTGCGGGAGGAGTGCACATTTATTCAAATAGGAATGGTAGTATTAAGTTTAGTAACTGCACTATATACAGTAATAATGCATGGTATGAAGGGGGGGGAGTGGACTATTATTCATATGGGAATGGCAGCATTGAGTTTAGTAACTGCACTATATTCAACAATTCTGCACGGTATGATGGAGGAGGAGTGGACATTGGTTCGTATGGAAATGGCAGCATTGAGTTTAGTAACTGCAAAATATACAACAACACTGCTCAATATGATAATGGTGGAGGAGTGCAAATTCGTTCGTTCAGAGGAAGTCTTAGTATTGACTTTTTTAACAGTACTATATACAACAATACTGCTCAGTATAGTGGTGGAGGAGTGTATGTTAGTTTATACTCAGACAATGGTAATATTACGTTCATTAACTGCACTATATATCGTAATAGTGCTCAGTATTATGGAGGAGGATTGTCCACTTATTTGTACGCAAAGGGCGGCAGCAATGAGTTCAGCAACTGCACTATATACAACAATATTGCACGCTTTGGATCAGGTTTGGTTCTCAATTCAGTTCGATCAATTTCCCAAAGTAACTTTCATTTCACAAATGTTGTAATAGTTTCCAATGAAATAATTAATAACCTTGATATAATAATAATATATCCAAAAAGATATAAGTCTGCTGTGGTATTAATCAACGTTAATGTTACATTTGAACAAATTGATGTTAGCAATCACAACACAACTGGTTTAGTTGCTGAAAATAGTCTAATAACAATTGATAGACATAACATGTTTGTAAACAATTCAGGTACTTATGGTGGAGGTATTGCTTTATATGAATCTTCACAACTATTAATAAAAGAAAATGCAAATGTATCATTTTTCAATAATCATGCCAGCAAGTCAGGTGGAGGAATCTTTGTATCACAGATTCTTGATGTAGATACTGTCTCTAATTGCACCTTTAAAGTTATTCCTCATCATTATCCTAATGATACTAAAACAGTGTTATATTTTGTTAACAATACAGCTGACATATCTGGTGATGTCCTATATGGTGGTAAAATTGATGATTGTACAAGCACACTTTACTTTGATCACCTATTTCACTATCCTCAACAGACAGGTCTATCAGTAGTGACATCAGATCCTATTCAAGTCTGTTTTTGTGAATCACATAAACCAAATTGCTCTGTTAAAGACATCAGTATATTTGCAATACCTGGAATTAATGTCATCATATCACTAGCTACAGTAGGTCTAAAAGAAACCTTAACAGAGGGTGTGATAAAATTGAATTTATCAGATAACTCATCCATTGTGCAATATGACAATAATAGACTAAATGCAATTTGTACTAATGTAACCTTCACATTAAGAACTAACCCTTCATTGAGCACAACACAAGTCTATGCTACACTTAATAGTTCAATCTTTGAACATTTATATGATGACCCTTATGTCAAAGTCATTGAAGTTACTATTGAGCCCTGTCCTAATGGATATCCATTAGTAAGTGATACTTGTATTTGTAGATCTGAATTACATTTAACTCCAATAACTTGTGATAGTAAAAGTCTACTTATAACTAGAGATGGTAATATGTGGATTGGTTATGAAAATGATTCAAACTGTCTTATTATTTATCGTAACTGCCCCTTTGATTACTGTAATAAGAATAATGTTAGTTTCACACTTAGCTATCATAACAAACAATGTCTTCATAATCGATATGGAATACTCTGTGGACAATGTAGTGAAGGACTCAGTCTCATGTTAGGTTCCAATGAATGTGGACAATGTACTAATGACAACGTAGCTCTTATCATTCTATTTGCTTTAGCTGGTATAGCACTGGTAGCTTTCGTCATTGCTTTAAATTTAACAGTGTCTGTTGGCACAATCAATGGACTTATATTCTATGCTAATGTTATCAAAATATATGAACACATCTTCTTTCCTAAAGGTCCTATACCATTTCTTAGTTGGTTCATTTCCTGGGTCAATCTTGACCTAGGTATTAACACATGTTTCTTCCATGGTATGAATTCTTGCAGTAAAGCATGGCTACAGTTTGTCTTTCCAGCCTATATTTGGCTTCTCCTAATACTTATCATAATATTGTTACGATATTCTAGCAGAATGGTTAGACTTGTAGGAAGACAAATAATTCCAGTCATAGCAACTATGATCCTTCTTTCTTATACAAAACTAATACGTACTGTTGTCCAGGCCCTTTATTCCATTGAAATTCCTTGTACTGATGAAAAGAAAAATGAAACATTGCTGAGGTGGTATTTTGATGCTAATGTCCACTACCTAAAAGGTTGTCACATACCATTGTTCCTTTTCTCACTGGCTGTACTCATTTTACTTATTATTCCATACACCTTCTATCTTCTTACTATACCATTATTTGAAGGACCTCTATCAAAATACTTGGACTCCTGCCATATATGAAACCTTTCTTTGATGCATACGGAGGTCCATATAAGGACAAGCGTCGTTTTTGGACTGGATGTTTACTGCTAGTTCGTGTTGTTTTAGCACTGACAGTGTCTCTAGATACTAAATCTACTGTAAGCTTAGATTTGTTAACATCTATTTTAATCATCATTGTCTTCATGTATCTCATTTTGAAGGGAATATATCGACATATTCCTTTGGATTATTTGGAAACATTTTTCATTCTTAACCTCACGTTTATGGCTTATATGAATGCAGAAACTTCAAATGACATTAATAGTTCAAAAGGACACTGGTCAAGTTTTTTTTTAGTATTATTATCATTTATCGTTTTTTGTGGCATTATATTATATCATGTCTGGGATCGTCTGATATTCTATAATGTCTGGGATCGTATCTTCAAGTCTCATTGCCAACAACCAATTACAAAGGTCAAAGAGATACTGAAGAAACCTCCACCATCTTCTAGTTCTAATGATATGGAACTTCCTTTAATACATCCTGGATCACCTAATGATGAAAGGAGATCAATATCAACATCAGTGGTATCAATGGATATGAAACGAGAATCAATATTGTTTGATCAAGATGACTAGTGCTGCTGAAAGTTTTGCTGATTACATGTATTGTTGTCATGCATTGTAGTTATGTAACAAGAATAGTAAGAATAATAAAAATATATTATTTTAAGAATTGACTTTTAAGTAAAACAATGCTAGTTTCATTGTGTTATTCTTAGCTGATGTGTATTAATTATAAAGTCACTTTTCTATTATAACAAACAATGAATGTTTATGTACATCTAGTGACAGATCACTTGACATTTACAAGTAGTAGACGAGTCATTTCCTATCCTACTCTCTATGTGACTGCTTATCACAACAAACACATGTTGTATAACAACATAACAATTTAAGGTGATCGCAGTCAATAACAATATGGTAATCTATTAGGAGTGGGTGTACAAACTAATAAAATAGTTATAAAGTATTCTTTACTAGTTAATACAGGAGTGGCTGGATATTACATTTTTATAAGTTAGTGTCTATTATTTGAATTAAAGTATAGCTATGTTAATGTACTCACTTGACCAAAGGACAGAAGAAAGTAAACGAATATGAGCATTGAAAGAGGCTTGTTTGTTGTTTTTACAGTAAAACAATATTACAGTCTATACATTAAAATGGTTGAAGAGAAAATTAACCAACAAACTCACATCATAAACATCCACTAATATGATGTTTATTTGTAGTAAATGCACATAAATATATATTCATATCTCATATATCATATATATCTTCAGCTATCCATGATACCTAACTAGGCCCAATATCTCCTCTTAGTAATACATATGACTGAGCTAGGAGAATATTCACCTAAAGAAAAAATAGAGCCCTTTGTGTTTTTATCTCTATAGCTTCATTATTTTTATTATATGTACATGTTTGAGAACGTATTATTATATATAATGATGTAAATCTCTTATGTATGTAGTTACATTCATTTTTTTGAATAAATAGAATTTGTAGTCAAAAACATAAGACAGAAATTGCCTAAAAATTGTAACTAATGAACAATTTGAAACTGTAAAGTATTCAAATGTAAATCCTTTTAATAGTCATCATGATCAATATTATCAGAATATTCCAGTAAGTGGAGCCAGTGAGAACAGGAACAATTTTATATAATAACCTCTTAGATATTGTACAATAACGTCAACGTACCATAACTTAAATGTGACATTATTCATACTGCATCTACTATTAGTCAAATAAAAAGTTTTGAAAACAATTCATATCATGTTTTGTATAAGAGAGAAAGATATTGTAGCTAGTACCATAACTGTTTGACTTCTGACAAGTTGGACCATACTCTATGTATTGTACCATACACTTTCTACCTTCTTACTATACCATTCATTACCTGAAGGACCTCTATCAAAGTGCATGTGTTGCTGCCACCATACAGTTCATAGTGTTCATTTGTTGTATATAATAATTTAGCTCATCACAGTATTGTAATAATAACATTTACAAAAAATTTACACTGAAAATAATAGCAGTTGTATAATATTTTTCTTGTGATATTAACCTCCAATTGTTAATCCATTTGTGTATACTCTGTTCAGTGAGCTCACTGCTAAAATCATTTAGTTACAACATTAAACTATCATCTGAGCATGCACATACAGATAGATACTATATAAAAAATAAATGAGTTTTTAATGTATAATTGCTAATATATGTAAGTATGTATATTTCTTGAGCGTCTCTTTTTGAATTCACTGTTAAATTATTTGGTTTCATAACTGATCAAATATTTTAATGCACAGACGGTAGTATTGTTTTAAATTATCAGTAAATAAGTCCAATTCACTGTAAAAACGAATTGGTTGATTTAACCAACATATGTCTAGATTTAAGCTAGATTTAAGCAAACATTTTCAGTCCAAACCAAACATATCATTTTACTGGAATACTATGACAGTTTATTTATCCAAAGACATATTAGTAACGAAAACATTATGTTGTTTACTTTCAGTTTGCATCAAATAAAACAAGCAATCAGTATCAGTTAATTCAACTAATCAGGAACATATATGCATATATAATTATAATATATATTGTTGTAAGCACTTATAACTGCAATGTAATCATTATTAGAATGAAGTCATATATATCTTTCTCAATATAATTTTGATAGGTGAAAGTTCAGCCTCATGTGCTGGACTGTATTTAAGCATTTTCAAATCGGATAACACACAGTCAGATTATGGAGCTAGATGCTTTAGTAGAAGTAATAAGATGTTAGTTTTCCCCTGCAGGAAGTAACTTAGTATCTCATGGCCTGGCAAGTTTGCTATGTTCACACTGTTAGTTATTGCTAAACAAAGACATGTATTTAACGTTACATCAACTTAATTATATGGCTCTTTCTTTGAAGGCAATTTTAAGTTATTTTTGTTGAGAAGAATGCACATCAAATTTTTTGATGATGTACTATAATGTGACGTTTTTCGAGGCGTTGCTTAATTATTGACGTCTATTTTGCGCTTTGAAACGATAGTCGATATCAGTAACAACCTATTTAAGACATCATCGACTTTACTCAACGTCTGTTTGGTTCTCGTTAAATTCTATAGAATTTACGAGATCTCCTAAAAAGTGAAAATCGTCCTAAAGTCCATAGTATTTCGTTATTTTCATTATTCTGTTGAAAAGCCTGCTATATCATGAGGAGGTGTCATATCTATTATATAACATCAGTTATACTGTATATCTACAGTGGATATGTTACTGCTTCTGAGTATTATGTCTCTGCAGCTCCTAATGGAGAAGACTGTCCTTCTACTAGTACTGATCTACCTTGTCATAACCTCTCATACTATACTGCTGATTATACATCTTACTTCACTGATGATGCCATCTTCTATTTCCTAGAGGGAACTCATACTCTACAAGGTACATTGGAGATCAGTGGTGTAAGTAATATAACTCTACAGGGACTGGGTCATATAGAACAAGCCTTTCATGAAACAGTTATGCAATCTACCTCAGTAATAAGGTGTAGTGATTACAACAGACCTTCTGGTATACAATTTACTAGTAGCAATGATGTTGTATTGAAATCATTAACAATAGCAAACTGTGAGTTCTATACATTTATCAGCAACCAAGCATTCCCTTACAAAAGCAATGTTAGTTTGTTTTTTCTTGACACTGATACAGTCACATTGGAATGGGTATCAATCCAGAATGGGTCAGTTTATGGTCTCTGTCTAGTCAATACTTTGGATGTGTTAATTATTAATTCCTCATTTGCTAATAATAGAGGTCTTATGTCTTCAGGAGGCAATGCATTAATTGTTTATGATAATAAGCATGAAGGACTCTTCAGAGTTAACATTGTGAAATCAAATTTTACATTGGGCTTAGGAAATGGCTTGGATTTCTGGTATTTTAGTAATAACAGAGCTGATGTAACCATTAAAACTTGTCATTTTTCACACAATACTGTCTTGTATGGAGGAGGGATGCAAATTATATCTCATGGAAATGGTAGGTTAGAGATTGGTAACTGTACTATATACAACAATACTGGTCATTATGGAGGAGGACTGTTCATGAGATTATATGGAAATAGTTCTATTGAGTTTGGTAATTCCACTATATACAACAATATATCTCCTCTGTATGGTGGAGGAATGTTCATTGTTTCGAATGGAGGTGGTAGTACAGAATTTCATAACTGCACTATATACAACAATACCGCATATATTGCATCAGCAATGGTTCTTTATGATTTTAGAGTTGCTTCAACAGGTAGCTTTCTCTTTGCAAACGTTTTATTTCATTTCAATAAAGTAAGCAACAAGTTTGATGTATACAAAACTGCTTTGCTATTAATCAACATTCATAATGTTTTTTTTGAACAAATTGAGATTAATAGTCATAATACAACTGGTTTAATGGGTGTCAATAGCAGGTTAACATTTGCTAAAAGAAGTAAATTTGTAAGCAATTCAGGCATTTATGGTGGAGGTATTGCTTTATTCGAATCCTCCCAGTTATTACTGAATCAAAATGCAAACGTATCATTTGTAAATAATCATGCCAGTGTGTCAGGTGGAGGAATCTTTGTATCACAAGTTCTTGGTGTAGACATTGCTACAGATTGTTCCTTTAGAGTTGTTCCTTATCATTATTCTAATGATATTAAAACAGTGCTATATTTTGTCAACAATACAGCTGACATATCTGGTGATGTATTGTATGGAGGTAAAATTAATGATTGTTTACACAGACTCAATTTTGATCATTTATTTTACTACCCTCAACAATCTGGTCCATCAGCAGTGCCATCAGACCCTGTTCAAGTGTGTTTTTGTGAATCATTTCAACCAAATTGCTCTGTTAGGAACAAGAATAAGTCTGTAATACCTGGGATTGATGTCAATGTATCACTAGCTACAGTTGGTATAAAGGATGGCATAACAGAGGGTGTTATAAAATTAACATCATCAGATAATTCATCAACAGTTCAAACTAACAACAATAGACTAAATGCAACTTGTACTAACGTAACCTTCACATTAAAAACAAACCCTTCAATGAATACAACAAGAATCTATGCTACACTTGAATGGACAGTCAGTGATCCTTTATATAATCGTTTGGCTAAAGTCATTGAAGTTACCATTGAGTCTTGTCCAATTGGGTTTCCATTAGTCAATGACACATGTGTTTGCAGATCTGAATTAATTAGGTCTTCAATAACTTGTGATATTAATACCCAAATGTTAACTAGACATGGTAATAAGTGGATTGGTTATCAAAATGACTCAGATTGTCTTATTATTTATCATCACTGCCCCTTTGATTACTGCATTGATGGAACAGTTCATTTTAAAATCACATCTCCTCATCCACAGTGTCTTCACAATCGATCTGGACTACTCTGTGGACAATGTAGTGAAGGATTTAGTCTCATGTTAGGTTCCAATCGATGCAAAGAATGTACTAATAACTACATAGCTCTTATCATTCCATTTGCTTTAGCTGGTATAGCACTGGTAGCTTTCGTCATTATTTTAAACTTAACTGTGTCGGTGGGTACAATCAATGGACTTATATTCTATGCTAATGTTGTCAAAATATACGAACCCATCTTCTTTCCTGATGGTCCCATACCATTACTTAGTCAATTCATTTCATGGATCAATCTAGATCTGGGAATTAAGACTTGTTTCATTGATGGCATTGGCTCTTGCAGTAAGGCATGGCTACAATTTGTCTTTCCAGCCTACATTTGGTTTATTCTATTTCTTATCATAATATTGTCACGATATTCTAGCAAGGTGGTTCAACTTGTTGGAAGACAAGTAATTCCAGTATTAGCCACTATGATTCTTCTCTCTTATACAAAACTGATACGCATTGTCTTTCAGGTCCTTCATTACACTAATATAGAATGTAGTGGTAAGAATAATGTCACATTGCTGAGGTGGTACATTGATGCTAATGTCCAATATATAAGAGGTTGTCATATACCATTGTTCCTGTTCTCACTGGCTGTACTCATTTTACTAGTTGTTCCATACACCTTCTATCTTCTTACTATACCATTATTTGAAGGACCTCTATCAAAGTATATGTGTTGCTGTCAAAAGTTGTCAACGTATATGAAGCCTTTCTTTGATGCATATGGAGGTCCATATAAGGACAAATGTCGTTTTTGGACTGGATTTTTATTACTAGTTCGTGTTGTCTTAGCACTGGTTGTGTCTGTAGATACTAAAACTACTGTACACCTAGATGTGTTAACATCTCTTTTAGTCGTTATTATGTTCATGTATCTCCTTTTGAAGGGAATATATCGACATTTTCCTTTGATTTGCCTAGAAGAATTTTTTATTCTTAACCTCATGTTTATGGCTTATATGAATGTACAAACTTCATATGACAATGACAATTCAAAAGGACAAGTGTCAAGTATTGTTTTAATATCAGTATCATTTGTTGTATTTTGTGGTATTATATTGTATCATATCTGGGACCATCTATTGAGGTCTCATTTGCAGCAAATAATTACAAAAGTCAAAAAGATGCTCAAGAAGCCTCTACCACTTTCTACTTCTAATGATATGAAACTTCCTTTAATGCATTCAAGATCTCCTGGTGCTGAAAGGAAATCTGTTTCAATATCTATAGTGTCAGTAGAAATGAGACGAGAATCTATACTGTTTGATCAAGATGACTAGTGCTGCTAATTTAGACAACATTCACTGATTACATGTATCATTGTCATGTCTCGTATATAATAGTTGTGTAGTAAGAATAATAAGAAAATTGTATTGTATTAATATTCTTATTCAAGAATTAAAATATTCTATTTACTGTGTTATTGTTAGCTAGTGAGAATTAATTATAAAGTTACTTTTCTATATATTATAACAAACTGTTAATGTTTATGTACATCTAGTGACAGATCACTTGACAATTATAAATATATAGGGCAAGCTTGATAAAAGGTGATCTATGCATATGTGTGGTTGCTTGTCACAACAGAAACATGACACAAGTCAAGGTGATGATAGTCTATTAACGTGTAGAGATTACATGATCCATAACTTTTGTTTTGCCATTATGTTTAGTGATCTAATTATAGAATTTCTCCACTAGTAAATACAGGAGTGGCTGTTATTTATTAGACATTAAGTCTATTATTTAATTTGTTTATAGTATCCTTGATACAGTAAAATAACACCAGATAAGAACTCTATGGTTTTGTGATGTAATACATCAATCTGATATCACTACTATATACTGTTGCTGTGTGTGGATTATGTATAGTAGTATAGGACTAGAGCAAGTATCTACATTATTCTTAACACTTATTAATATAACAAAATCATTATCCAGTGCTAATGTTTGCATACAATAGTTGTGTTACAAAGACTCCTCCTCTTGATATTTTTATATGTTTTTTTATTAATAATTGGGAAGATTCATATAAAGCAATAACTCCACCATAAATGCCTGAATTGTTTATAAATCTATTATTTCCATCAAAAGTTATTAAACTATTAAAACCCACTGAACCTGTTGTGTTATGATCACTAACTTCAATTTGGTCAAAAATAATATTTTCAATGTTGATTAATACCACAGCAGAATGATATCTATCAAGTTTATTGGTTACTTTGTTGAATTGAAGTAAAACATTTTTAAAATGAATGTTAGTTTTTGAAGCAATGTTAACTCGAGAAGCATAGAGAAATAAACCTGATCCAAGGTATGCAGTATTGTTGTATATAGTGCTGTTAGCTATTTCAATAAACCTGATCCAAGGTATGCAGTATTGTTGTATATAGTGCTGTTAGCTATTTCAAAACTACCATTTCCATATGAAGCAATGAGCACTCCTCCTCCATATAATAACTCAGCAATATTTTTGTATATAGAACATTTATAAAAACTAACAGAGAAAGATTAGCTGTCTGGTAAAATTTGAAAGTGTTCAGGCTCTCTTATAACAGATGCAAAGACACAAACAGTTTATGGAACAATCACTAAACCATCGTCTTGAGGTTAGACTCTCTGCTATAATCATATTTAATAATATTTACAAGATAACTTAATGTTTTATTAGTTGGTTACTATGGAAAGTAATGCTCAACATCTTTAAAAAAAGGAAGGTCAGAAGAAGTTAAAAGATTTTCAAAGTTTGAGAGTTAAAATGGAAACTGATCTGTTAGGTCTGAGATCAGAAAGGACGCAGGCATTGGAATGAAATGTTCAATTATTGGAAGCTAAGTTGTGATCTTGAAATACTGAATAGCTAAACTAATTAACTTATTCATGACCACTAGAAGTATTTAGACACACCCACTTGAAGAAATGGCGCTAAGAGTGAGACTGTCTCACAGCATCATACTAGTAATTGTAAGTTCTTAAAATTTAAAAATCACTTGGTTTTTGTTTCTTTGTTTCTCTGATTATAATAGTACATTCAGATTGTTACAGATGTTGGTGGTCATCAAGAACAATGTGTAAACATCCATTAAGTACTTTTAATGAAGGGAGTTTCCATTTTTTCCTTACAATATCCTCACACTGATCCTGACTGTCTCCCTCTATCACTGTACAATGATGTATTACCATACTACACTATACCAATGTGGTAAGTTTGATTGAGGTCACGTGACAGTGATATATACTAATATATATTATAGTATTGTACTTAGATATGTACATATATCATATCATTATCTATATTTGTACTATAATAATTATAAATGTAACTTTGTTCCTTTTATCTAGTTATCTGTTTATCTAGATTGTATGTCTATATAATTATACTATTATCCAGTACCCCTTAAATCAAGTTATCTAATGATGACTTACCTCATGATCTTCAATCATCATTATCACAATATGTTAGTTAATGAGGTTTGTTCATCTATCCAATCATTCATCCATTAATCATATATTTGTCTATCTATCCATCCATTCATCCATCCATTGTATCCTATCATTGATCCATTTATCCATTGTTCATCTACAATGAGTTATTACTAATCTATTATTAATTCATTATTAATTATAATTGTTATCTCTCTATTATAGGTGAAGTCATTATCATAGGATGATCAATTAGTAGCTCTGTTAGTACACAGTTTACCACAATTTGAATGTGGGATAGACCCTGCTATTAAACAAATTAATGTCATGTATCATACTTCGGCCTTTAAAGGTAGAGTTTTTTGTTCAATTTTGTAACATAATTATATCCATTTGACGTACGGAGCTCTCAATGATGTTATAAATAATGTCTTTAATTGATTACAGGAAGAATTAATTCTCTCAGTATGAAACTTCTTTTAGTCCTTTGTTAATAAGAGTACTTTAGTATGTTATCCAACCTCTATACTGAGCACATGTCTATACTGGGACAATTTATATTGTGCTATTTTACTGAGGACAACTCTATACTGTAGACACCTTTATACTAAAGGCACTATTTATAATGTGTCCACTATAAAAATTAGATATTTCTCTGTACAATTACTAGTGATCTCTCATACTACATAAAAATCAAATGTGTCTCTTTATTCTCCAGATACACTCTGGTAATTGTTATGTTACTGTTTGTGGTGTCAAGATAGTAGGTTGTGCCATCAAGTACATACTACAAGAACTGGTAAACTGCCCATTATGTCCACCTGTTGATTTATTCATTTAATTTATATATTTAACTTAATAATATTTACAAGATAACTTAATATTTTATTAGTTGGTTACTATGGAAAGTAATGTTTGACAACTTAAAATAGAGGAAGGTCAGCAGAAGCAGTAAAAGATCCAAAATTTGAGAGTTAAAATGGAAACTGATCTGTTAGGTTTGAGATCAGAGAGAACACAAACATTGGAATGAAATGCTCAATTATTGGAAGCTTATGATCTTCAAAAATATACAAAATTATAGAAAGATTTTTTTTTCTCTATTTAACCATCCACTTGTACAGTACATGCATTCATCTATTGTAGTACCCACTCATTCATCCTTTTATGTATCCATCCATTTATCTATGCATCAATCCACACACCAATCAGCTGTTCATGTACTCATCATTCTATTTGCTAATTGATTTATTCACCTATCTGTCCATTAATCCACTTATCTATCCATTTATTAATACGTCCATCCATTCAATCAGGTGTGTTCTCTTAGCAACAAACTCAAGGAGAAGGACATAGAAATCTCAAAACTTCAAGAATCCCTATAATTCCATTCCGAGGGTAGCAGAGAACTCCAACAACATCTTGATGCAGTACTAAATGAGAAAACTGCAACAAATTGAATCAAGAATTGATAAATACTAAAAAGGAAAGAGACTGCAAAGGAGAACTTGAAACAACTCAAAATAAGTTATGAAGAAAGATTAAAGCACTTACAAACACAACATGATGCAGCTATGACCAAACTCTAAACAAGTTTGAATCTGATTGAAGAAGATCTTGTAGCATTGATGACAAAAGCTGAAGAATACAAGCCTATAAGACAAAAGTATTGTGAATTAAATCGACATTTAGAACAAGAGCTTTGGAACTCCATCAAAAAGGTGATATTATTGATAATCTATACCAGTATTTAAAAGGTGAAAATGATCATGCCAACAATGTGGGATATATTTCGGTGGTTATTCTAAATTAGATCATTTGAATGACAATGATAAACAGGAGTGTGGCTCTGATGACAGAGAGGTGGAGCTACATGTGCCATATGTCTTATCTGATCCACTTACTTGTACAAAACCCAAACCCTCTTTCCATTGGGATCAATGCATTACTTACCTTCAATGATAGTCAAAATTTCAACTACTTAATAGTGAAGTGTTACCCTGTCTGATGATCCCATTTTTCCAACCACCAGTCACATGACTTCAACACTTATTTTATCGTCAGACAAACCACACCTCAAATTCTCAACACATTATTTTACTGTAAGAATGCTATACTATGCAAGACCATTCCCATACCATTTACAAATAGAGGGTTTCCCTCCAAGCTACTATATAGCACTGGCAGATCTGAGTTCATACAACTAGTCGGATACACTATGATAGCTGTCTACTAGTTTCTTTAATTCATAGTATTATATTGATATACACATAGTGTAATAGAAAATGACTTTGAGACCTTTACACTGACTATTTTGGAATTTACTGATAGAAATATAGTATCCTCTATCACATATAGACATTTTATTATAAATATATTTCTTTCTAGTAACAAGTTGTAGAATAGTTAAAGTACTGTTGAAGACTTTTAATTAATTGTTAATTGTATCAATTAATAATCAATTAATGTTGGTCACGTGGATGGTGGTGGAGGTGTCAAATTTTTCACGAGTTTACTTGACTGCTTGTCAAATTGAAGCGTGACAAAGATCTCTTGATAATATAAAAGTTACTTCATTTTTCATGTCTCTATCTTCTCTACGACTCGCCTCGTCGCTGGATCATCTCGTCACTTCGTTGGATCGACTCGCCTCGTCGTTGGATCATCTCGTCACTTCGTTGGATCGACTCGCCTCGTCGTTGGATCATCTCGTCACTTCGCTGGATCATTTTTTTCTTAGTTATGTCATCTTTATTTATTTCTTTTCTTTTTTATTTTATTTTTTAATTCTTTGTTTATGTAAACATTTTATTTTCACCCTTCGTTTCTACAGGACTCGGGTTGATGTTCTTGACTGTTTGTTCTTTTCTGATGTTCTTGACTGTTCTTCTCTGATGTTCTTGACTGTTCTTATCTGATGTTTTTGACTGTTCTTCTATGACGTTCTTGACTGTTCTTCTTTGATGTTCTTGACTGTTTGTTCTTTTCTGATGTTCTTGACTGTTCTTCTCTGATGTTCTTGACTGTTCTTCTCTGATGTTTTTGACTGTTCTTCTATGACGTTCTTGACTGTTCTTCTTTGATGTTCTTGACTGTTCTTCTCTGATGTTCTCTGGATCTAAAAGATGAGTCGCTCTCCTGTTCATTGGACTCTTTCCTGTCTTCCTTCAAGCCTTCTTTCCTCTTCTTTTATTTTTTTTTTAATTTTATTTTGGGCTATCTAGCCTATCTACACCATACACACACTCATACAATCTCTAAAAATCATATTCCCCTCGCCGCCTGGCGGCCAAAAAAAATTTTTTTTAATATCCAAGGCCGCCAGGTGGCGGGGGGAACCTCTGATCTTCTAGAGTGCGTGTGTGTGTGCTGTGTGTGTGTGTAGGTTGGTAGTCCTTTTTCACTTCCTCTGTCTCTCTTCACTCTCTATCCATTCATTGTCACCAGTTCAGTTTTGACTACTCTTTTTCTTTCCCTGCAGGAGCAGCACAGTTGAAAAGGTGAGCTACCTCTCCATCCATTCATTCATTCTTTAGTAATCCAGTTGTTCCAGCTAACTTTCTTTTTCTTCCTCTATGTTCTCTACTTGTGGACTGACTGGAAGACTCTTGTGGACTGACTGGAGGGCTCTCGTGGACTCTTCAACAATGGAGACTGTTTTATTTTAATTTTTACTTTTCTTTTTTGTTATTTTCAATGTTTTTCTTTATACTTTATTTTTGGATATTGCTTTGAAGTTCTCAAAAACATTTTTTTAATCTAAACTTTGTCAAAAGTCAATCTTCAGTTAAAATTATTTATTAATCTTCAAATTAAACATTCTATAACATTTTAACTTTGAATTTGTTTCATAAAAATTGAGATTGTTAAGAATTGAGTTTTTTTGCAACTACAATAGACACTGAATATCTTAGTAATCTTTTTACAACTAATAGATCATTTATCATTATTGTTAATTGTTTTTTTTAAAGTAAAAGAACTTTATTAATATTAGTTTGTATTATATTATCATTAATGTTTTTAGCATAGATCATTTATCATTATTGTTAATTGTATTTTTTTAAACTAAAAGAACTTTATTAATATTAGTTTGTATCATATTATCATTAATGTTTTTAGCAAAAAGCTATACCAGTTAATTAATTATTTTTTTAATAATTATTTAAAAATCTATCAATATCTTGCTGTTCTTTTTACGCGTGCAATGTAATATTTCCCGCCAAAATAGTAGTAGTCACGCGTTTGTTGTTCCTTCCTAGTTGTGTGCTCGTCATATTTTCCCGCCTATTCAACATGTGAATTCTCATTGGCTGGAGACCTTTGATCCTTTGACTGGACTCTCTCCCTCCTTTGACTGACTCTTTCAGTTTTAGTGTTCCACTAATTAAAAATATAGAATAGAATGTGTCAAGGACAAGAGTATTAAGATGGAGTGTCAAAAGAACTCTTCATATTTATAGATGTTATATACCTATGATTGATCAGTCGATAACAAAACAATAATTGGAGGTATTATGTTAGAAACTTAAAATTTGGCTATAATTTGACTATAATTGTTCTATCAGTTATTTCAATCAACTTATTTCTTAAATTTTTATTTTATTTTTGTGTTTAATTGTTAAAATTCAAATTTATTTATCAGTCACAGTAGATTTACATGTAATACATCAACATGTTTAAAAGGGCTAATGTATAATTTTATCAAATTAGAACTGAATTGAGAGCATGAAATGGTACATTTCAAAATCCAGATTTGTGAAAACTGGCACTAGCTGATTCAAGTCCAGTTAGGTTAGTCAAGTTACCACAAATAGCAAGAATGTACATGTAATATGATAACATATAGTATGGTATGGAAGCTACCCTCAATAGGTACACATGTACATGGTAATAATGGTATGGAAACTATCCTTAATAGGTAGACATGTATACGTACATGTAATATGCTAATAATAGTATGGAAGCCACACTCAATAGGTACAGATGTACATATAATATGGTACGGAAGCTACCCTCAATAGGTACACATGTACATATAGTATGGTACGGAAGCTACCCTCAATAGGTACACATAAGTACATGTACATGTAATATGGTAATAATGGTATGAAGCTACCCTCAATAGGTACACATGTACATGTAATATGGTAATAATGGTATGAAGCTACCCACAATAGGTACACATGTACATGTACATGTAATATTGTAATAATGGTATGAAGCTACCCTCAATAGGTACACATGTACATGTAATATGGTTATAATGGTATGAAGCTACCCACAATAGGTACACATATACATTTACATGTAATATGGTAATAATGGTATGAAGCTACCCTCAATAGGTACACTTGTACATGTTCATGTGTATTAGTTAATGTGTTAAGTGAAGGTATCATATGTAAGATAAATGAAAAACTATCATAGCCCTATTTGTTGGTCTCTACTCTTTACAACTATTGTATATACCAGTAATAATTAGCATGAGAATGAGACTTTTGGAATAAAGTCTCGTTCCCATATCATAGACTGATTCTCATACCATATCATAAAGATTGTATGAAAAGAAGTCTCATTTCCAATCCTCATGTTTCATTCTCATGTATAAATACTAGTAGATACTTAAAAATTTAAATGTCATCTTTTAGATTATTGAAGAAAAGAAGAAAATTTTATATCAAATATCTAATCAGCTCTCATCAGAAATAGAGGAGTATCGTAAACAAGCTAGATTTAGAATCTAAAACTAGAGAAATTGAAATAATGAGAGAACATTTACAGAGAACTGAACAAAGCAGAATTGTCTCTGAAGTAAGTTATTATCAAATTGTGTTTATCTGGACATATCATACTAGTGTGTTCATTTATCACTATACAATGATATATTACCATACTACACTGTACCAATGTGGCAAGTTTGATTGAGATCACATAGACAGTGATATATACTTAATATATATTATAGTATTGTAATATTTTACTGGTACATATACATATGTGGTATGTGTGATTAATATATACTAATATATATTCTAATATTGTACTTAGATATGTTCATATATTCCAATATCATAACATTATCTATATTTATACTATAATAATTATAAATGTAACTTTGTTCCTTATATCTTGTTATCTCTTTATCTAGATTGTATGTTTATATAATTATTTGTCCATCTTATATTCTATTCAATTATATATTATATTTCAATATTCTCTAGTGGTGTATATGGTACTGAAGATTACTTACTACCTTACTAATCCATTGGTTATCATGCTATTACCCAGTACCCCTTTAATCAAGTTATCTAATGATCACTTACCTCATGATCTTCAATCGTCATTATTACAACATGTTAGTTAATGAGGTTTGTCTGTTGATATATCTTACAATCCATTCATTCATCCATTAATCATCTATTTGTCCATCTATTCAACTATTCATCCATTAATCATCTATTTCTCCATCTATCCAACCATTCATCCATTCATTGTATCCTATCATTGATCCATTTATCCATTATTCATCTAGAATATGTTATTATTATTAATAATTTATTATTAATTATAATTATTATCTCTCTATTATAGGTGAAGTCATTATCAGAGGATGATCTATTAATAGTTCTATTAGTACACAGTTTACCACAATTTTAATATGGGGTAGACCCTGTTATTAAACAAATTAATGTTATGTATCATACCTGGGCCTTTAAAGGTATATATTTTGTATGTTCAATTTTATTCATTAGGTATATAGAACTTTTAATGATGTTAGAAAATTATATCATTAATTGATTACATTACAGTAATATAAATATGTATAGAGTCCATATAAGGACAAGTGTCATTTTTGGACTGTATATTAATTATTAATTCATGTTATCTTAGCACTGGTTGTGTCTCTAGATACTGAGGCTACTGTAAGCTTGGGCGTGTTAACATCTATTTTAGTTGTTATTATTTTCATGTATCTCCTTTTGAAGGGAATATATCGACATTTTCCTTTGGTTTGTCTCGAAGAATTTTTTATTCTTAACCTTGTTTTGATGGCTCATATGAACCTACCAACATCTGAAAAACCCAAAAGACAAGTGACGAGTATTAATATTGTTTTAATGTCAATATCATTCATAGTATTCTGTGGTATTATACTCTATCATATCTGGGATTGTCTGTTAAAGTCTCATTCACACATGCCAATTGAAAAATTCAAGATGTTCAAGAAACTCCCACCACCTTCTGGTTCTAATGATTTAGAACTTACTTCAATGCATCTTGGATCACCTAGTATTGAAAGTAAACCTACTTCAACATCAATATTGTCTGTGGAAATGAGACGAGAAACACTGCTGCTTCTGACATAATATCATTCATATTTGTCATGTCTTATATATATTAGTGATGTTATATGAATTATAAGAAAATTGTATTGTCTTAACTGAGTGCTACAAAGTTCTATTTACTTTGATATTGTTGGCTAGTAAAATATTAATTATGAAGTTGTATTTTCTATTATAGCAAACTGTTAATGTTTACTTACACGTAGTAACAAATTACTTTACAACTACAAACAGTCTACTTGTCACCTATTATCCTACTCACTTTGTGGTTGCTATCACAACAGTTTGTGGTGATCAAAGTCAATAATTAGTGGGTGTGGTTTAATTAAGCATTACCAATATTTTTATTTTAATAGCAGTTTTTTCTGATATCATCAACTTTTACTGAGCGTCTGTTTGGTTCTCGTAAAGAAACAACAGCATCTCCTAAAAGGTAAATATTAAAGAAAGTTATGACAACTCATAAGTATTTCTTTCATCTTAGTTTGCCATATCATGAGCTGGTGTCATATCTATTATATAACATCAGTTATACTGTATATCTACAGTGGATATGTTACTGCTTCTGAGTATTATGTCTCTGCAGCTCCTAATGGAGAATCGTGTCCTTCTACTGATCTACCTTGTCACAACCTCACCTACTATACTGCTGATTATGCGTCTTACTTCACTGATGACACAATCTTCTACTTTCTAGAGGGAATTCATACTCTACAAGGTACATTGGAGATCAATAATGTAACTAATATAACACTACAGGGACTGGGTCATATTGAACAAGGTTTTCATGAGACAGTCATGCAATCAACCTCAATCATAATGTGTAGTGACACCAGAGAATGTGGTATTGAACTTCTTAGTAGCAGAAGTGTTGCAATGAAATCATTAACTATAGCAAATTGTGGGTTCAATATTTATATCAATGACCAAATACATTTTAACGAAACCACTGTTAGCTTACTCTTTGTTGACATTGTTAATGTCACATTGGAACAGGTATCAGTCCAGAATAGTTCGAGTTTTGGACTTGGTCTAGTTAATGCTTATGATGTGTTAATTACTAATTCTTCATTTGCTCGTAATGGAGCTCCCAAAGCATTTAGAGGCAACACATTAATACTCTATAATGATCAGTATGAAGCATTCTTCAGAGTCAACATTGTAAAGTCAAATTTTACACTGGGTTTAGGATATGGTATGATTATGTTGTATGATAATGATAATGAAGCTGAGATAATCATTGAAAATAGTAAATTTTCACATAATAATGGAGGAGGAGGAATTTTAATTCAATTGTATGAAGAAAGTGGTAGTATTGAGTTTCGTAACTGCACTATATACAATAATATAGCTCAGAATGATGGAGGAGGCGTGTCTATAGAGTCATATAGGAATAGTAGTATTAAATTTAGTAACTGCATTATATACAACAATACTGCTATAAGATTTGGAGGAGGAGTGTACATTTATTCAGAAGGTGATAGAATTGAGTTAGGTAATTGTGCTATTTACAACAATATTGCTCAGTCGTTTGGAGGGGGAATAAAATTCATTTCGTTAGATGGTAGTAGTATTGAGTTTCGTAGTTGCACTATATACAACAATTATGCTGAGCTTTATGGAGGAGGAGTGGATATTGATTCATACGGTGGTATTAGTAGATTTGGTAACTGCACAATATACAACAATGTAGCTCAGCAATATGCAGGAGGAGGCATAGGAGCACACATTGCATCATATGAGAATAGAAGTATTGTAACATTTGTTAACTGCACTATATACAACAATTCTGCCCAGCAATATGGAGGAGGAGTGGGTTTTAGTTCAAGTGGAGATGGTAGTGTTAAGTTTTCTAACTGCACTATATACAAAAATACAGGAACGTTGTATGGAGGAGGATTGCTCATTGGTTCATATGGAAATGGTAGTTTTGAAATAGCTAACAGCACTATATATAACAATACTGCATATCTTGGATCAGGTTTGTTTCTCCATGCTTCTCGAGTTAACATTACTTCAAAAGCTAGCATTCATTTTAAAAATATTTTAGTTCAATTCAATAAAGTAACCAACAAGCTTGATAGATATCAATCTGCTGTGGCGTTAATCAACATTGAAAATGTTATTTTTGACCACATCAAAGTTAGTAATCGTAACACAACAGGTTTAGTGGGTTTTAATAGTTTAATAACTTTTGATGGAAATAATACATTTATGAACAATTCAGGCATTTATGGTGGAGGTATTGCTTTATATGAATCTTCCCAATTATTAATAAAAAAACATACAAACATATCATTTTTCAATAATCATGCTAGTGAGTCAGGTGGAGGAATCTTTGTAACACAACTCTTGTATGTAAACATTAGCACTGAATGTTTCATTTCTTATAATTCTTCTGATAATTCTAGTGCTGTCTTAAATTTTATCAACAATATAGCTGAGAGATCTGGTGATGTTTTGTATGGTGGGGACCTTAATACTTTATGGTGCTCTAACAACTTTGATCTTCTATTTAGTTACCCTCAACAGACCGGTCTATCAGTAGTGTCATCAGATCCTATTCAAGTGTGTTTTTGTGAATTTAATACACCTAATTGCTCTGTTAAAAACATCTCTATAACTGCAATGTCTGGGATTGATGTCACTATATCATTAGCAACTGTTGGCTCAAGGAATGGGTTAACAAATGGTATGATAAAATTAACAGATATTTCATCCAATGAGTACACAGCTGTATACAATATAATATCTGCAACTTGTACTAACATTAACTACAAGTTGAAAGCAAACACTTCTACAATGAACACAACACTAATTTATGTAAGACTAGAAAGGTCAATCAGTGACCATTTACAAGACCCTTATGCTAAAGTCATTGAAGTTACCATTGAGTCTTGTCCAATTGGGTTTCCATTAGTCAATGACACATGCGTTTGCAGATCTGAATTAAATACGTCTTCAATAACTTGTGATATTAACACTCAAATTATAACTAGAGATGGTGATATATGGATAGGTTATGAAAATGACTCAAACTGTCTTATTGTTTATCATCACTGCCCCTTTGATTACTGCAATGATGGAATAGTTCATTTTAAAATCACCTCACCTCATCCACAGTGTCTTCACAATCGATCTGGATTACTGTGTGGACAATGTAGTGAAGGACTTAGTCTCTTGTTAGGTACCAATCAATGTGGACAATGTACTAATAACTACATAGCTCTTATCATTCCATTTGCTTTAGCTGGTATAGCACTGGTAGCTTTTCTCATTACTTTAAACTTAACTGTGTCTGTGGGTACAATCAATGGACTTATATTCTATGCTAACGTTGTCAAAATATACAAGCCCATCTTCTTTCCTGATGGTCCCATACCATTTCTTAGTCAATTCATTTCATGGATCAATCTGGATCTGGGTATTGAGACTTGTTTCATTGATGGTATGGGTTCTTGTAGTAAGGCATGGCTACAGTTCTTCTTTCCAGCATATGTTTGGTTTATTTTATTACTTGTCATAATATTGTCACGATATTCTAGCAAAGTAGTTCAACTTGTTGGAAGACAAGTAATTCCAGTATTAGCCACTATGATCCTTCTCTCTTATACAAAACTAATACGCATTGTCTTCCAGGTCCTTCATCACACTAATATAGAATGTAGTGGTGAGAACAATGTCAGATTACTGAGGTGGTACATTGATGCTAATGTCCAATATGTAAGAGGTTGTCATATACCATTGTTCCTGTTCTCACTGGCTGTTCTTATTTTACTTATTATTCCATACACCTTCTACCTTCTTACTATACCATTATTTGAAGGACCTCTATCAAAATACATGCACTCCTGCCAAAGTTTAACAAACATGAAGCCTTTTTTTGATGCATATGGAGGTCCATATAAGGACAAGTGTCGTTTTTGGACTGGATTTTTACTACTAGTTCGTGTTATCTTAGCACTGGTTGTATCTCTAGATACTGAGGCTACTGTAAGCTTGTGTGTGTTAACATCTATTTTAGTCATTATTATCTTCATGTATCTCCCTTTGAAAGGAATATATCGACATTTTTCTTTGGTTTGTCTTGAAGAGTTTTTCATTCTTAACCTTGTTTTGATGGCTCATATGAACCTACCAACGTCTGAAAAACCCAAAAGACAAGTGACGAGTATTAATATTGTTTTAATGTCAATATCATTCATAGTATTCTGTGGTATTTTACTCTATCATGTCTGGGATCGTCTGTTAAAGTCTCATTCACACATACCAATCGAAAAATTCAAGAAGATATTCAAGAAACCTCCACCACCTTCTAGTTCTAATGATGTAGAACTTCCTTCAACACGTCCAGGATCCCCTAGTGTTGAAAGTAAACCTACTTCAACATCAATATTGTCAGTAGAAATGAGACGAGAATCACTATTGTTTGACGACCAGTCCTGATTCAGGCATAACATCATTCATATTTGTAGTTTAGTATGAAAAATAAGAAAATTGTACTTTTTTTACAACTAATTCTAATATTATATTTTCTATTTACTGTGTTATTGTTGGCTAGTAAGTATATTAATTATAAAGTTATCTTTTCTATTATAATAAACAGTTAATGTTTACATATACTGAGTGAGTTTTCTTAATTGACATATACAAGTCATTTTCTACATTACTCAACATGTGGTTGCTTACCACAACAGACACATGACACGAAACAAATTGAAATTGTTCACAGTCATTCATAGCACAAATAATTAGTAGTGGGTGTACAGACTACTTGATTAATAAAAGAAATTATCAAGTTTTCTCTAGTAGTAAATATGGGAGTGGCTGGTATAAATTAGTCAGTATGTATAAGTTTGTTTACAGAGTATTCTTGATACAGTAAAAGAATATTAGTCTGTACATTACTGGCTTAACTCTTAAACCCAAATGACATCAAATGTTAATTTGGTATAACATCTCTATATAGTGTATAATGAAAATCATTACATTCCAATTGTCAATGTAATTACGCTTTCCAACTTTATTGTTGACAGTAATATGTAAGATGTTAATTATCAAAACTTAAATTACTGTTTCCTACTTTCACTTTCTACATAATATAACAATGTCACTAAATATGGTGTGTGACTTCAGTTAACTTTTGAAGAGTCTATCAATAGAATAAATGGCATTGGTTATATTAAAATTTATTAATATTAAGGAATTTAATCTACCAATACTTTTTCTTCTATTGACATGTCTTTAAAAGTTAAATGTGATGAGTGAAGGTAGAAAATCATGATTCAAACATGATCAAATATATGTTTGACACTTTAAAAAGCATTGTGCCATTTAAATCAAGTCGTGGTTACGATAGTGTTATCTATACAATGTAAATGCAGTATTGTGTTATCCACAAATCTAAACTAGTATAACTGAAAACCTAAAATCAAGTAAGAAACGTTAAAGTAATATCATTGTACTTTATAACCCAATTATTGAAGCCATGAACAATAGATGGATACTATTTCAACAAAGCATCTGTAACTAGCAAGTAAAAACTATAGCTGATTATATTGACATGCTCTGCAAATTGTATGTTTATCTCATAACTTTAACATAGCAAAATTACTAAAGCAGTTTTGTCGAACACAATCATGTAACAGTTGAAATAACACATCAATTTTGACAGTACATATGTTATGGTTTTCTGCATTCATTGTTTAATACTATAAAAGTTATAATAAGTTATTTGAAGACACACATCTCTTACACCATACTTAATGTCAGTGTTATATATAAACAGTCAAAGTAGGAAATGGTAACTTGTAATGAATTTTCCAATCATTATTTTAGTGGTTTATGTTTGTCCTATAAATGTTTAGAGGATATGTAACACTGAATGTCATGTGATTGTTGTATGATGTCTGACTGCTTCTGATTATAATTATAACACGATTGTCACATGATATTCTGTGATGGCTATATATTTGCTTAGTGATAATAACCACATAACAGGCCTGGCCTGTGTGAAAGCAACCAAGTAGCTAATAGCAACATATTATCCATAGTGTAATCTTCAGTAAGATAACAGTAATATACATCACATATAACAAATTTCAGCTTACAATGACTTGAATAAAAGAATGGATAAGACAAAGACCTTGTTTTCAATGGAAACTAAAACTTTTAAGCAGAAATCTCGTGAAAAATATAACACTTTGCCAGCCCCTCCCTCAAAAATAAAGAGGGCTTGCCGCCCAGGATACTGTCTGAAATTGGATACACCTCATCTCAAAATCTGAGTATGGAAGGCTCATAAAAATGAACAATGTCATGACTATTTTAGTCAGTATTGGAATATTAGAGTTTCAGAAGATAATTTTGTATGTATATTGACTTAAATATATTATAACATTATTTTATATATATCTATAAATATGCACACTTAGGCTCTCTTGTTAGTCATTTGGGCTAGGTATGACTTTGTACAGTTGACTGAAGTACAAAGAGACTGACAGGATTATCTGGTAAATTAAATAACATGAAAGGCACGTTTAACTATATCAAATAATAGCATTATAATATGGACTAGCATTGTAACCAATGTTCATTCTTTTAAAGTGTTAGTATGATGTTATATCTGGACTATTTTGTTATATGTTAATGTACATTAATGGCATGTACTCTTTTAATCTAAAATATAGTATGAACTTGATCTTCTGGTTAAAAGCAATCATTATTTATAATAGTAAATTCCATATTATTGACCATACTTAGAGTGCAGCAGTGTTAATCATGTTATCATGTTTGTTTCCCTTTGTTATCATTTATTTTTTTTTCTACCTGTAAAATATATATATAGGGATTTTAAGATTTCATATTTATGTGTGCATATATATAATATGTATCTCCATGTCTATTTGCAGACCACACCCATTCACATCTGTGTGTGTACTTAGGTTATCTTAAGATTATTCTATTGATCTTAGCTACATAATAAATCTCTTGTTTTCTATAATACCAAAAGCTTATTATCATAGAATCTTATAATGATTTTGGCAATTAATAATATTTTTTATTTATAACAGTCTTAAGTTTAGCTAGAATATAGAAAAATTGAGAGTATAATCAATAATTATTATTAATTTTATATATTCACATATCGCAATAGATACATCTATACTAATTGACGTACCTGAGAACTGTTACTACTCATTACTAGCTAAAGAGGTATGCATGACTCTATAATCATTCCATTAATTATGATGTCATAATGATGTCACAGGAAACACTGACACCTAATACTGGTATAGTAGTTGATATAGCTGTCACTGGTGCTAAGAAGACACTCACTATACGCTCATCAATACTGGTATGTTACTGTATATTACAATAGAACCTCTTCTTATAGACATATCTTGCAATCTTGATATAAGACATAATTTAAAGGTGCAGGAACATAGAGATGATTTTGCATTTTTATTAATACTTAACTAGACATTTATCAGGGTATTGATTTGTTGATTTGGCATGTTTGAATACTAAGTCAAGGGTCAACGAAAAGGTGAAGCGACACGCTGAATCATGCTGTACAGATCAACGTGATAATACAGATGATTCTTTAACATAAATATATCACGTTGATAGCGCTTACTTATCTTTTAATTCATTCACCAATAAATTCCATGCAAATATTTTGTAAAAATACTACCAAAATTTAACTCATCAAACATTATTAAGGTTGTAATTGACCACATTCTATGCTCAGCAAAAAAGATAGTGTACTTGAACAACAAACAATTTCACAACAAAATGTTGTAGAAGATTTCACTATTTTGTCAAGTGAGTTGCTTAATTCTTTCAGTTCAAATGCTATTATACACCATTAAAAATATATTGGTTGATTTAACCAATCCATTTGGTCATTTATATTGCATATAATACAGAATGATACACTGAGAAATAAACATTACAATGTTTTTAAAACTACACTAATTACTAGTTGATACATGCTAGTCAAGTAGTTAATTGTAACATATAAAAATTATCTTATTAATTTAGACACAAAAACTATGTGAGGGCTGTTACTATGAAATTTATATAGGACATCCCTAAGAGTCTGGTACACATGTATGTCTTTTTTGATAAGTCTTTTTAAAAAGAATGTGAACTATAACTTCCATAGTTATTAATAACAAAGTAATATAATTATGTTGCTAATACATTTTGTAGACATGTGTTCTATATAAGAGATTTAAAACTATTTTAACACTGAACACTATTTTTTAAAACATGTAAGCAATCGAAGAGATCTTAGTTAAACTCTTTAACACTAAACACCACTATTGTATATGATATTAAATATAATTTAATTTATGAAATCTTTATTCTTATCGTCACTGTACCTATTACACTAGCCTCATACCTAGACATTTAGTGAAGAAACACTTGGGTATGAGGCTACTACTATATTTATCATTTCGTGTGCTACATGCAATTCATCACAATCATCCCTGGTTTCATTGTATTGAATGACTAACAAAGAATTATAAATCAATAACAATGTTAAAAAATGACTTAGTAAATCTTTTATCAAAAGTTAATCCTAAACTACTAGCAAAACAAAAGATAACATTATAAAAAAGGAAACCGAAAACATGACATTTTTATAACTAATTAAAGAGTGGTCATAAAATTGGGATCTTGTCCAAAATCCAGTTTGAGTTCAGAGGTTAATCACTTAGTGCACACAACACAAGTAATAGCTCTTCTAGCACAATAAGGACTGCATGGAAGGCCATAGCCACAAACTGCCTCTACGAAATAGAACAGAGCACCATTTGTATTTTTTGCACTTCCAGGTATAACATCAGGATAATTATCAACGCATTCATATACTGCATTCCTATTATGGGGATGATATTCTGTCATCAAGTATCCATAGTACTCTCTAGTCCATGACTTAGGACAAGATATTTTAGCTGGTATCATAAGTTTACTGGATTTCCTAGGAACATGGCAAACTGCGCAAGGAACATTGTAGTCATGTGTACTTTTGCTGAATATCCTGTTGTTAGTTTGATATTCAGCTCCATATAAGTAAGACTGCCAAGAAGGTCTAACAGAACTTAAATACTGAGGATCCTTTGGTAGGCAAAGATAGTTAGCTCCATTTCCCTTTTGATGATGCGAACCACCACCAGCGTAACCATCATAAATACGCTCGGTTCCACGTCGACAAGTAGTCTTGCCCCATCTTGTGTAAGTCACACCACCACCATTTGCTGGACCATCAGGAGAGATCGTGAGTATAATATCTTTTCCAGGTGTGAGTCTGATACGAACATCTTGCTCGTTAACGGTTTCTTCATTTTTTTCTACTTCTGCAAAAGAAAGTTATAATATTAAATTGTCCAGATTTCTATATCAACACACCATTATCAGTACTCAAATCAGCTGTAATATCTATTACATATAAATAATAAAGTATAATTTTTACTATTATATTCACACATACCAAATTTTTCTGTGTCATCATCATCAACAGCTTGGAATGCAGTTTCTATTTTTTCTGCAGTTTCCTCATTTTCTGCAGTTTCTGCAAAAAATGACACAAAAGTAGATAAATATGACAATAACAATAATATATACCAGATGGAGTGCTGAATGTTACTTGCACAAAAAGTATAAAAAATGAAAGAAAAAGGATAGTCTTCATTTTATTGCTGGAGATCAGTAGCTTTCTTAAAAAGTAAAACTGCTGGAGATGAGAGGAAAAGAGCTCTTTTTATAAAGCAACCTACTCTCATGATGACTACATATGACATCATCATAACACATATATATGTTTTATCAGAGTAGAAGGAATTTTGTTATTATATAAACTTTGCATGTATTTATCACTGACAATAGCAAATTTAATTTCTAGTACCACATGTATTACAATGTGACTGTCTAAACTAATTAATATATAAATTCTTAAGTCTCCAGTCTTCAAAATTATGGAATAACTCTAGTCATTTACTATACTATAGAATCACCAACAAAGACGTCAATAATAATAGTAATATGGAACTCTTACATAGTACATAATCACAAACACTATATCTAGGGACATTGTAATTGTTTTTATTGGTAATTGTAATAAATTACTAACAATTACTTTTTCCTTACAATTGCAATTGTAATGATAGTTGACATTTTAAAAGTGAAAAATGTAACCTATTTTACTGTAATTAGTGAACAATTAACATTAAATCTTACTGTGCAATGTATTTATAAAATTGTCTTCCTATTATATGTACTTTAGTATGCATGACAAATTTCATTGTTTGTATTAAACTATCAGTTTCAGAATTTCATAAGTTTTTATATTAATCTTAATAGTAAACCAAATATTGATGAGGTAATTAAAATGTAGTTACAATTATAATTAATTACATATCTGCAATTAATAATTGTAATTGTAACAATCACATGATTAATTGTAATTTTATTGATCACAGGATTAATTGTAATTGTAATGATTGCAGAGTGTTAAAGTCCATAAGCATAATTGTTGATACCACACACTCAATATGATGAAATTATCCTCATAGTGGCTTAATTAATACAAGGCTATCATGACCATGAGAAACAGCTTTGATACAATTATTCCCTATATTATTCTAATGTTTGAGCAAGTTCTCTTTGACACATGGCAAGCTAAGAATTATTATAATTTGTCAGATACTCGGTACTGCAGACAAATTTTTGTAATTGAAAGCTTTCATTAGAGTATGTATAATGTCCACCATTTTTATTGTATAAAAGTAATACCCAAATATTGATTTACAAAAATCACTGATAACTTGAATTAAAAGATTTTAAGAAAACTGTCAAAATTTTGCCTACATTACTACCCAAAAATTGAAGCCATTTTGTAAAAAATTAATAGCTATAATAGACAAAAGTTTGACATATGCATAATGCAACAAGGTTTCACACTATCTATTAGCTACAAATGTAGTTGGAGGTGGTATTTGGTCTGGGAATGAGTCTATTTTCTTGATGTCACAATGCCAGCTGAGTATCTAGCAGGCATGTGTTTATCTAATTAAAAGGTGTGGCTTTCAGTTATCCCTGCTTGAAATTCTTAATTGTTAATTACTTTGAATCCACATCACTAGTAAAATTCAATGTTAGTTGCATATATAATTATAATTATATATATGAGGAGATGCTGAGCAGCAAACATTATTCTATTTTTATTATTTATTTATTTATTTTTTATTATATATTATTTTTATTATTATTTTTCTATTTTCATTTAAATTATTTACAAGTAAAATGGATAGTTTCATAATTAATTAAATGTTACCAAAGATTTTGCATGCATGCATATTTCATTACTAGTACAATATTGTTCATTTGCATGAGATTTATAATATTAATAAGATTAATAATAACTGTTTAATTTGCTGTTTTAAACCTGTGAAAGTATGTACAGAAGGTCATAAGTATGTCACTGCAATAAGAATTATTACAATCTACTACTATAATTCCATTCAATATTCTCCATGAGAAGACTATCACATATCCATATCAACAGCTATCTTCATTGTTGTTGACTTTGCATGCTTGCATAGTGAATGATTGTGTTATTGTCGTGAGTTACAATTCATTTTCCATAAATCCAATTTATATTAAAGTAGTGTCATTGATACTAAATGTAAATGAATATTGATAGTTAAATTTAGTAACTTTTTGTTTAAAGTAAGCAGATGATAAGCTATATAATAATAATAATAGTATGTAGTTATTATAATAGTATATAATAATATACTATTATATACTATTATATTAACTGGAATATTCTTATATTCAACAGTTGTGTACTAAGATCACACATGCAAATAAATGTACTCAGTATTTAGAAAGTTATAAATCTTGTTTACTGTATTTCAATGGACAACAATGGATAATGAAGGATACATTGAAGAATATGAAATATAATTAACTGTCACTGTTCATAGGCCAAGACTTCATGTTTTTATTGGCTCTTGGAAAGACTGCAATAATTATTGTTTTATTAGTTTTTTTATAATGATAGTTTTTTTGTATGATCTCTGACTGCTTCTGATAGTAATTATAACATGATTGTCACATGATATTCTGTGATGGCTATATATTTGCTTAATGATAATAACCACATAACAGGCCTGGCCTGTGTGAAAGCAACCAAGTAGCTAATAGCAACATGTTGTCCATAGTGTAATCTTCAGTAAGATAACAGTAATATATCTCACATATAACAAATTTCAGCTTACAATGAATTGATTAAAAGATAAGACAGCAACCTTGTTTTCACTGGAAACTAAAACTTTTAAGCAGAAATCTCGTGAAAAATATAACAGGATTGCCATTAATGTAGTCTCGCTTTGCCAGCCCCTCCAGCTCTTTTAAAGTGTTAATATGATGTTATATCTGGACCATTTTGTTTATATGTTAATGTACATTAATGGCATGTACTCTTTTAATCTAAAATATAATATGAACTTGATCTTCCGGTTAAAAGCAAGCATATTTATAATAGTAAATTCCATATTATTGACCATACTTAGAGTGCAGCAGTGTTAATCATGTTATCATGTTTGTTTCCCTTTGTTATCATTTAATTTTTTTTCTACCTGTAAAATATATATATTGGGATTTTAAGATTTCATATTTATGTGTGCATATATATATAAGTATCTCCATGTCTATTTGCAGACCACACCCATTCACATCAATGTTGTGTGTGTGTGTACTTAGGTTATCTTAAGATTATTCTATTGATCTTAGCTACATAATAAATCTCTTGTTTTCTATAATACCAAAAAGCTTATTATCATAGAATCTTATAATGATTTTGGCAATTAATAATATTTATTTTTATTTATAACGGTCTTAAGTTTAGCTAGAATATATAAAAATTGAGAGTATAATCAATATTATTAATTTCATATATTCACATATTGAAATAATTACATCTATACCAATTGACGTACCTGAGAACTATTACTACTCATTACTAACTAAAGAGGTATGTATGACTCTATAATCATTCCATTAATTATGATGTCACAGGAAACACTGACACCTAATACTGGTATAGTAGTTGATATAGCTGTCACTGGTGCTAAGAAGATACTCACTATACGCTCATCAATACTGGTATGTTACTGTATATTACAATAGAACCTCTTCTTATAGACATATCTTGCAATCTTGATATAAGACATAATTTAAAGGTGCAGGAACATAGAGATGATTTTGCATTTTTATTAATACTTAACTAGACATTTATCAGGGTATTGATTTGTTGATTTGGCATGTTTGAATACTAAGTCAAGGGTCAACGAAAAGGTGAAGCGACACGCTGAATCATGCTATATAGATCAACATGATTGTACAGATGATTCTTTTTAACATAATATAAGTATTTCACATTGGTGCATCCCTTAATTCACTCACCAATAAATTCCATGCAAATATTTTTGAAAATACTACCAAAATTTAACTCATCAAACATTATTAAGGTTGTAATTGACCACATTCTACTCTCAGCAAAAGATAGTCTATTTGAACAACAAACAATTTCACAACAAAATGTTGTAGAGGATTTTCACTAGTTATTTTGTCAAGCGAGTCACTTAATTCTTTAAGTTCAAATGCTATACACCATTAAAAATATATTGGTTGATTTAACCAATCCATTTGGTCATTTATATTGCATATAATACAGAATGATACACTGAGAAATAAACATTACAATGTTTTTAAAGCTACACTAATTACTAGTTGATACATGCTAGTCAAGTAGTTAATTGTAACATATAAAAATTATCTTATTAATTTAGACACAAAAACTATGTGAGGGCTGTTACTATGAAATTTATAATAAGACATTCCTAAGAGTCTGGTACACATGTATGTCTGTTTGATAAATCTTTTTATTAAAGAATGTGAAGTATTGCTTCCATAGTAATTAGTAGCATGGTAATATAATTATGTTGCTAATACATTTTGTAGGCATGTATTCTACATAAGAGATTTAAAACTATTTTAACACTGAACGCTATTTTTTAACACATTTATGCAACTGAAGAAATCTTAGTTAAACTCTTGAACACTGAGCACCACTATTATATATGATATTAAATATAATTAAACTTATGAAATCTTTATTCTTATCGTCATTGTACCTTTTACACTAGCCTCATACCTAGATATTTAGTGAAGGAACACTTGGGTATGAGGCTACTACTATATTTATCATTTGGTGTGCTATATGCATATTCATCACAATCATCCCTGTTTTCATTGTATTGAATTACTAACAAAGAATTGAAAATCAATAACAATGACTTAGTACACTCTTTTATCAAAGGTAATCCTAAACTACTAGCAAAACAAAAGATAACATTTTAATAAAAAAGAAAATGAGGCCTAAAATATGACATTTTTATAACTAATTAAAGAGTAGTCATAAGATTGAGATCTTGTCCAAAACCCAGTTTGAATTCAGAGGTTAATCACTTAGTGCACACAACACAAGTAACAGCTCTTCTAGCACAATAGGGACCACATGGAAGGCCATAGCCACAAACTGCCTCTACGAAATAGAACAGAGCACCATTTGTATTTTTTGCACTTCCAGCAATAACGTCAGGATAATTGTCAATACATTCATATACTGCATTCCTATTATTGGGATGATATTCTGTCATTAAGTATCCATAATACTCTCTAGTCCATGACTTAGGACAAGATATTTTAGCTGGTATCATAAGTTTACTGGATTTCCTAGGAGCATGGCAAACTGCACAAGGAACATTGTAGTTATGTGTAGTTTTGCCAAATATCTTGTTGTTAGTTTCAAATTCAGCTCCATATAAGTAAGACTGCCAAGAAGGTCTAACAGAACTTAAATACTGAGGATCCTTTGGGAGACAAAGATAGTTAGCTCCATTTCCCTTTTGATTATACCAACCACCACCAACGTAACCATCATAAATACGCTCAGTTCCACGTCGACAAGTAGTCTTGCCCCATCTTGTGTAAGTCACACCACCACCATTTGCTGGACCATCAGGCGTGATTGTGAGTATAATATTTTTTCCAGGTGTGAGTCTGATGCGAACATCTTGCTCGTTAACAGTTTCTTCATTTTTTTCTATTTCTGCAAAAAAAGCACTAATATTAAATTATACAGATTACTATATCAACATACCATTATCAGTATTCAAATCATTTGCAATATCTATTAGATATGAATAATAAAGTATAATTTTTATTAATATTCACACATACCAGACGTCTCTGTGTCATCATCATCAACAGTTTGGAATGCAGTGTCTATTTTTTCTGCAGTTTCCTCATTTTCTGCAGTTTCTGCGAAAAATGACATAAATGTAGATAATTATGACAATAGCAATAATATATACCAGATGGATTGCTGAATGTTACTTGCACAAAAAATATAAACAATGAAAGAAAAAGGATAGTCTTCATTTTATTGCTGGAGATCAGTAGCTTTGTTAACAGTAAAACTGCTGGAGATGAGAGAAAAAAAGCTCTTTTTATAAAGCAACCTACTCTCATAATGACTACATATGACATCATCATAACACATATATATGTTTTATCAGAGTAGAAGGAATTTTGTTATTATATAAACTTTGCATGTATTTATCACTGACAATAGCAAATTTAATTTCTAGTCCACATAGTACACTACAACATTATGCATGACTGTACTATACTATAGAATCACTAACAAAGACATCAGTAGTAATAATAATATGGAACTCTTATATAGTACATAATCACAAACACTAGGTCTAAGCCTACTAGGGACATTGTTATTATTGGTAATTGTAATAAGTTATTAACAATTACTATTTTCAATGAAATGTAATATTTGGGAATGAGTCTATTTTCTTGATGTCACAATGCCAGCTGAGTATCTAGCAGGCACGTGGTTTATCTAATTAAACAGGTGTGTCTTTCATAATGTATCAGAGGCACTACAGTTATCCCTGCTTGAGACTCTTAATTAATAATTTCTTTGAATCCACATCACTAATAAAATTCAATGGCCATATTAGTTGCATATATAATTATATATATGAGGAGATGCTGAGCAGCAAACATTATTTTATTTTTATTATTTATTTTTATTTTTTTATTCTATATTATTTTTATTATTATTTTTCTATTTTTACTTAAACTATTTACAAGTAAAATGAATAGTTGCATAATTAATTAAATATTATAAAAGATTTTGCATGTGTGCAGGTTCGTTACTAGTGCAACATTGTTCACATTCTTTGAGATCAAAATAACTTACTTATTATGACATCCAATTACATATTTGCATGAGATGAATAATATTAATAAGATTAATAATAACTGTTTAATTTGCTGTTTAAAACCTGTGAAAGTATGTATAGAAGGTCATAAGTACGTCACTGCAATAAGAATTAGTACACTCTACTACTATAATTATATTTAATATTCTCCATGAGAAGACTATCACATATCCATATCAACAGCTATCTTCATTGTTGTTGACTTTGCATGCTTGCATAGTGAATGATTGTGTTATTGTCGTGAGTTACAATTCATTTTTCCATAAATCCAATTTATATTAAAGTAGTGTCATTGATACTAAATGTAAATGAATATTGATAGTTAGATTTAGTAACTTTTTGTTTAAAGTAAGCAGATGATAAGCTATATAACAATAATAGTATGTAGTTATTATAATAGTATATAATAATATATTATTATATACTATTATATTAACTGGAATATTCTTATATTCAACAGTTGTGTACTAAGATCACACATGCAAATAAATGTACTCAGTATTTAGAAAATTATAAATCTTGTTTACTGTATTTCAATGGACAACAATGGATAATGAAGGAGACATTGAAGAATATGAAATATAATTAACTGTCACTTTTCATAGGCCAAGATTTCATGTTTTTATGAGCTCCTGGAAAGACTGCAATAATTATTGTTTTATTAGTTTTCTTATAACGAATACTTTTCTAATTGGTATCAATTTAATTTGTCATTAATTTTTCACATAATTAAAATCAATTCTAAGATAAATTATTGCTATGCGGACATTTGACGTTAATTAACACCTTACGTTCACTCGCTTAATATTATTTAGCGAATGTTCTATTAGAACAATACGGTATTCCAGAAAGAGGCGTGGTTAATCTACTTCAGCTCTGCACTGCACATACTCCTCTCAATGCCATCATGGTATTTGAGTCTGTGCTAGCTGACATTTTAAACCGTTACTTGAAACCATATGTAAAGAAATTGGATACTTCTCAGCTTAAAATTGGCGTATGGAAAGGTATTCGCACGTGTATAATGTATTTGAGGTGAATATTATTATTTTAGGCAATGTCAGTCTTGGAAAATTAGAACTAAAAGAAGATATTTTTGTAAGTACATCAAATTAAAAAGTAGTATTTCATACATATTTTTGTAAAGCCTCATTCCCAGACTGCTTTGTCAGTCGTTTGGGCTAGATATGAGTCTGTACAGTTGACTTGAGTGTAGAGAGAATGATCAGATTATCTGGTAGCTCAAATAATGTAAAAATGCTTTGTAACAACATTTATGATATTGGACTAGTATTACAACTCAATGTACATTTTAAAAAAATTATACTATGAGATTATATGTAGATTTATGCTAATAATGGGGTGTGACTTTTTAGAATTTTTTTTCATTCTTTAACTATAGGATGAGCTTGATCTTCCAGTTAAAATCAAAGCCAGTTATATTGGTAAGCTCCATTATGATTGACCACACCTCCTGGAGTATAGTATTGATAAGCATATTTCATTTTCACTCCTGTAATAATAATATATCTGATTTTTATCTTACTTATCTCTGGCCATTAACAAGTGTCTTTTATACACATAAATGATGTCACTACATTGAAACCAGTTATTTTAAGTACATACTAGGATATCATATCCTAAGCATATTATTTTTAATATACCTCATTATATTGTAATACTGTGTGCTATAAATGTTTGATGTGATATTTACTAAGTCCTTTTATGAATTTGTCCTCTTCATATATGTGTAATATTATTTGGCAGTGTTCAACATATTTTTAAATGTTATGATATTTCTTTATATTAATGTTAATTACAATGTTTTTTTTGCTAAACGTCACAATTTATTAAACCAATGTTATATCACAATAAGGCCCTATGACATAGGTCAAGTATATGCTCATTTAGAAATGATAACTAAAGTTGTCAATGTCATAATCAAATTGTTGTCCCAAAGGAATATGATATATAAACTACATCAATATACTGTTTGGCAGTGTTTAAACAAATATCTTAGGCTCTCAAATGACAACTGTCAGACCTGCTATTCACACAATTGTTTTAATCACTCACAGTTTATCTGAAACCTAAATTTATTTATGCAAAAACTATTTTGATACAATTCTATTCATCTATCTAAGTGTGTTTATTAATTTCTTTATATTTATTTTTTAATTTTTTTCTTTATTTTTTTCTATGCATATAATTGTAGGTGGTATTGTTATGAAGATACCATGGAAGAAACTAGCTAAAGACCCTATAATTATAAATATTGATGAGGTCTATATTATTGCAGCTCCTTATATGGGTATGTAATATTGAGTATGCCCCTGTTGTTATTATTGTTAATTAGATTGTCCTTATGATGCTGAAAAAGAAAAGAAACGAGTACAGAAAGAAAAAGAAAATCAAATTCAGAAAATTGAAAATGCTGCTAAAAAATTAAAACAAAGTTAGAATATTGAGATACATTATAATAATATAATTACTGACTATATTAAAGGGGCCAACAATACATTATATCTCATACAAATGTAACTATGATGTATAAACCATACATCACAGTAGGTGTGGTCATTTATATGATTGCAATGCTGTTTCCAGAACTTACTTATATAATAATCACAAACAGTTAAAATGTCTTTTCTACTTCTCTGTAGCTTCTTGAGCACAGTCCAGTGTCACTATAAATTTATTTATAAATTAAAGTATCATTCTATTCTGCATAAAATATATTGTACTTCAGATGTAGCCTCAATGATCATGCAGCATTATTTTTTGCCTCTTGCTTTGTGAGCATCTAAACCACACCCTCTAAAGCATTATAACCTGTATAGAACACCAAAAATTGCTTTTAATGAGTGGTCCTCATTGACTGTTGTTAGGTAGAAATAAAAGGTTATTTTTTTCAGAAAACTTACTATCGTTACAACTATTTTCTGAACCACTCTATAGTACATTTAAGCGTGAAGCCTTTCTTTACTACATGCGTGACCACGTGTAATGTTATATATGCATATATATTCTGTTTTTTATTGGTCACCTGATGGAACTGTTTGAATTGTATTAATAATTAAATTAATAATCAAGTCGTTCACTCTACCATGGTAAAGGGTTTCCCTGTACCATGGTAGGGGGTTTTCCCTGTATCATAGCAAGGGGTTTTCCCTGTATCATAGTAAGGGGTTTCCCCTGTCCCATATTCTACCAGAATATTTGTAGTATAATTATGTAAATAATGTCTGTATTATAAAGTAAATAAATTTTGTTTTTATTATTATTATTATTATTATTTTACTTTACTTTTTTCTGTAGAGCAAAAGAAAGATGCTAAGTCAAAAGGGAAGGAAGATAAGTCAGAGAGACCTGATACATTCACTGAGAAGCTTGTAGCTCATCTTGTGAAAAATTTACAAGTTAGTTCATTAATGGATGAATAAATAGATAAATGGATGAATAAATAAATAAATGGATGAATAAATAGATAAATGGATGAATAAATAAAAAAATGGATGAATAAATAGATAAATGGACAAACAGATGAATAAATGGATGGAGCAATTAATAGATAAAGTGCTTATGTTTGTAGATACTAACCACTTGTTAATATTATTATATATTTAACAGGTTAGAATACGTGATATTCATGTACGTTATGAAGACAATGTTACTAATCCTCTATCTACTATTGCTGTTGGAGCTACACTACATAGTCTAGTACTACAGGTAGAGAGAGAAAGAGATGAGGAGAGAGATAGGGAAGGAGGAAGAGAGAAGCAGTCACACAGAGATACACAGACAAAAATGACTTTTGATAAGTGTATTTTTGTCTATAGAGCACTGATGCTAACTGGAAGCAATGTGTTGTCAAGGAGACAGCTACTCTCATTTACAAGGTATTCTAACTCTCACTTAATATACTATTTATTATCACTAATAACAGCTCTTAGAATTGAATTCTGCCAGTATGTATTGGACACCATATGCTCAAAGCCTTACTGATCTCCCTGGCGATGCATGGATGGTAAACTGCACACACATATATTAGATAATGTATATTGTATTTAATGTCCTTACTGTTTCTAAGGAGGCTATAACTCTTGGTAGTATACTTGTACACGTAGAAATGTATAAAATGCAAATGTAATTGTATTAGTTGTATTTAATTTAGGATGCTATGAGAGACCAGATTTGTCGACCGGGAGCTGATCCTCCTGCTATTAACAAATATAGTATGTTTTACTATAAACTAATGCTAGACAATATAAAGGACTCATTTAATAGTATATGGTGCATTACAATTTTCATACATTTTTAAGAAAATAGGCAGCATTACCTTACTCAATCTCTACTTAACATTAACTGTATGTACTGTTTTACATTGCTTGGTTATATTATAAGTAATGCCCATTTTGTTTTGAAAGCAAAGTCCATATATGCATAGATATATCTGTTAAGTATACCTCTGTCCTTTAAAGTTTTCATTACAAGAATGTATGTTATATCAATGTGAATTCGAATACTTCAATATCAGTCTTAAAGGATAATATTAACTTGAGTTTTGATATTTTATTATTATTTTATTATTGAATGACTCGTCTTAGTTCTGCTACCAATGTCAGCTATTGCCAGAGTGAAACTTAACCTCAAACCTGGAGTGGTGTTAGATATACCTCAGGTACATGTAATTATAATTATACCCACATTATCATAGGAAAATTCTCACATAAGGGATAATAATAGTAAAACTTCCATATAAGGATTTTTAGTAAACTTCCATATAAGGATTGTAGTAATAGGCTTCCATATAAGGATTATAATAATAAACTTAGGGTTATGGTAGTGTTCTCAATGTATAGGTTATAAAATATATTACTACGTTAGAATGGAATTAATGCCAAGAATCTTGAGTATATAGAGGATATTCTCAATTCTGAGAGTCCTTCATAAGATGTTCCACTCTCTTGTATACTTATTTTGGCACTGATGCTACTTCTATTAATAACTATTAATAACCTCTCTTTATCTAGTTATTTGGCAGTCTTGAATGTGAAGAAATATCTGTGTCTTTATCTGAGGATCAGGTAAAAGCCACACCTCTTTAATTATTTTACATCACTTTTTTAGTTTAAGAGTTTAATGATCACATTGGATGCCTTTAATCGTCACAAGTTGAATCAAAAATACTTGAAATACAAACCTGTTAAACCAGTATTACAAGACAAACGGGCTTGGTGGTTGTATGCTTATAAATCTGTGGTGGATGATGTTGTGAAAAGAAAACTTAATATGTGGTCTTGGAACTATATGAAGGAACACAGGTTTCTATCTGTCTCTTTGTCTCTGTGTCTGATTCTCTGTCATTCTCTCCCCTCTCTCTTTCTCTCCCTCCCTCCCTCTCTTTCTCTCTCTCTCTCTCTCTCTCTCTCTCTCTCTCCCTCTCTCTCTCTTTTTCTCTACTTAATGTCTATTTACAGAGCTAAATGTCGTACATACATTAGTAAATATCACGAGAAGCTTACTAGTTTAAACACATCTACATCTTTGCTTAAAGAGATCGAGGTACATACTATAGTAGACACAATGTATTATAAATACATGTACTAAATATACTGTACATACATGAAATATATTTAATATTTTAAAACTATTCTTTTACAGTCTTTAGAACATGATCTTGATGTATTTAACATAATCTTTTGTAGGAAAACTGCTAAGAAACTGGTGCGTACATCTAATGTAATATTTTACTTAATAAAAATACAAAATTGTATTTCAGAAAAAGAAACAAGTGGGACCTTCTAAAAAGACCGTGACATCACCTCAGGTTTCCCTTACATCATTGTCTCAGGCCACACCCCAACAACAAGCCACACCCATTAAGTCACAAGCTGTTGAAAAAACACAAGCTCATGAAACTACTAAGGACAAAGGTCGCTCTCCAGCTGTTGAAGCTAAAGGAAGAATTAAAGTTACTGATAGTAAGAGTAAAGGGAGTAAAAAGGAAGGCTTTTGGTCACGTTTTAAAAAATCTGCCAAAGAACCAAAAGCCTCACCTTTAGTTAGTACTGGAGACACACTAAGTGATATAGCTGTACCTGCTGTAATTCAAGGCAAAGAAACATGTAAGTAAGAAATAAATATATTTAGGAGTATGTATTATTTGTTTGACTATATATACCAGGCCTGGGGTAATAGTAATATGTAATAATAGAAGGGAAAGATAATTTCATATTACGTATATATTACATCATTGGTCCCTGTAGAGCGCCTGTTCAGTATAGCAGGTAAGATTTTCTAACCTGATAGGTGCTCCCTGAGTGACTCTGTATTTCAAAAACTGATCACCATAAATGCAATGGACATGTTAGTGATGTTACAACTGCTTGATTCAAGTTCTTAAATACAAATTACAAAATCTTAACCCTGTTGTGAAGTAATAATAATAGTAATAGTAATAGACTTCAAAGTAATAGTAATAGTAATATATTACATTGCAATATAATTGACCCCAGGCCTGATATATACATGTACATGTATGTAATAGTTTACATGTAAGGTAGTATTAAGTACTATATATGTCCTCCTTTGTTCTGGTACTGGTCTGGTCACGTAATCTGTATTTTGCTTTTAACCTACTTATTTTTGTACATATATAATATTCTGTCCATGCTATATAGCTGAAGAAGATCGCAAACAATTTTATGAAGTAATTGGATATTCAGAAGATGAAGAATACGTTGAATATCCTAAAGAGGTATAATATTTTATAACACCATAAACTCTATTGTATAGTATATCTACTAGTATATTGCCCATCATATTGTAGTGTTAGTGAAACAAGTCACTATTGAACTAGCAGGGAAAAAAGAAAGGCAAAAATATATTTATATAAAGGACTTATATTATAATGATTGTTTATAGATTAGCTACAGTGATTACTAAGAATGTTGCTGCTACAATTCTTAATAGACCGTCGTCTAAAGCAGTGAGGTAATGTCCTAATAACCTTATTTAATTAAAATTTAATTGGCTTTAATTAGTGTTAATGCTAGTGTGGGTGGGATCAATGTCACAGGAGTATCACATGATAGTCAGGAGACTCTTATGGTGACGGCTGATGGAGATATGGGTAGTCCCCTTGTTAATTTCCAACTGGAGATGAACCCATTGGATCGTCCTGAAATGGACCTTATAGTGAGAACAAATGTACAACCTTTAAAAGTGATCTATGATGAAGTAAGTGGGTGTGGTTATTGGGTGTCATTTATTGCTATTGTAGGCTACTATTGATGGACTTATTGGAGCGTTTAGAATTCGAAAGAACATTCATTTGCAAGAGTAAGTGCATGTGTATATATTAATATACATGTACATGTACATGGTCTACATATGGAGTTTATTTAAGGCTTACAATTATTTTCCACTCATTAAATTCTGTTATTACAAGAACAATAGGAAAGGAATTCTTTACATGCCAAATGAAGGCCTTTTCATTAGCATATCCTAAATCTGTTTAGACCACATGTTATATGAATATATATTTTTGTCTGTTATCTTTTGTGCCAGGAGATAGATCATCACAATAGTATATGAGGAAATCCTATATCTGTTAGGTTATGCAGTATGTTTTAAGATTGTCAGTGATACATTTATTCAACCAAAATTATAACATCACAGCCTTAACTATGACAACATGTACAGATAAGCTTGTCTATATGTACTGCATAAATAGATGTTTTTTTTTTTTTTTCTATAGACTTACTTCTGCAGCATCATCAACTCTGGAAGATTTACGGACACAAACTACTGCTGGTTTTCAAGAGGCCATACAGAATCGTAAACAGTTAGAAGTTGATGTTACTATCCACTCACCATATATTATAATACCTGAAACTGGTCACTATAATGAGTAAGTATATCATGTACTGTATTGTAGTCTAGGACATGTTGTTAGTTACTGTATATATTATAATACCTGAAACTGGTCACTATAATGAGTAAGTATATCATGTACTGTATTGTAGTCTAGGACATGTTGTTAGTTACTCTATTGAGATATTACTGTTGATTAAAGGGATATCCTCTTTTTGTTTAAATATCTTTACATATAATTAACCTCTTCTAAAAGGTAATCTGAATTAAATATTTAACATGTTATTAAGAACCAAGGACAGCTTATTTGATTCCATCGTTTTCAATGTGGAGTGCTTTGTTTCAAGTATTCAATGTTTCCTGCACATCTTCATGCTGTGGTAGTTCTATACTGATATTTTAAACACAAATTTTCATACATGTACTTCTCTATTATTATACAGGAGCTGTCATTTGTTGATTGTGGACTTAGGCAAACTGTCTCTATCGGGAACCACCAAAGATCCAAAGACTTTATATAAGGTACTCCCATATACATGTAATATATAAATACATGTACATGTACGATATTGACCTTTGATTTCTAACCAATACCTAACATTACTGTATGTACATGCACTTCATCTTTTCTTTTTTAATTTAGGAGTTGGCTAGTCTTAGTCGTCAAACATTTAGTACTTATTATGATACATTTTCTGTTCAACTAACAGACCTTCAAATCCTAGTAGCTAAACCTGGTAAGATACTTCCTTTCAACTATACCACATGTATAAGTGACATATCTTTGTACAAGATATCTGGTTATATTTTTATATAATAAATGATGTACACAGTATGCATGTGTCTAGAGATTATAGTTAAATAAAATATGCATTATAATACATTTAGTCTATGTACATGATTAATTGATTTATTTTTTTATTGTTAATAGGTCAAAATTGGCAGAAAGCTTGTAGTTCTCATTCTACACCACTTCATATCTTAGACCCTACTGGTTTTGAAATTGAATTGAAAAAGAGCATTGTTTCAGAAGATGCATTGTTGCCTAGGTAACCAACCATCTACATTATAACAATAGAGTTTGTGCTACAATAAAACTCAAATATGTTTCTCAGCAAAGTAAATATACAAGTAAACTTTCTAATTGGGATGTATTTGTTTCTAAATACTTGTAATGTATTAATGTCTACCTTTTAGGGAAGTCCCTATGATTAATGAGATAATTACATTGTTATTTACACTAATATATATTATGGTAGTCACTTCATTAGCATACTATATAATATAAATTATTTTCACTTCATTTTTTATTTTCACTTTCAACATGCTATTAGTTTACAGATAGCAGGTAAACTAAATGGATTTGAAGTTAAACTAAATGACGATAAACTCAGCTCTCTATTAAAAATAATCACCTCATTACAACTACCACCACCAGCTCTGAAGAATACAACTGACTATTATAATGAGTTACCTGTAAGAACTATGTCATGTGATAATCATATGACTTATCTACTAGATCATTTGATTGTCATGTTATATTTTATAGCCTCCTCCCACTGTTGCTGCTAACGATTATTCAAAAAACATCCAATTAGCCAGAACTGTTTCCGTGGATACCATGTCTATAGCCAGCTTTGATGATGAAGGTATAGTTTGTACATGTGCATGTATGTATGTAATACAATGTATTTCCGTCATAAAGGACATATTTGGTAGATAGACACTAGTCTGTTTTTATAATGCTTCCTCAATTTTATTTATTGTTAATTAATATTTAAAGTTGTAATATATGCCCTCTATATTGAAGACACTTGTTCTAGTCTCATACTAATACTTTAGTGTACTATACAACTCTATATTGAGGACACTTGTTCTAGTCTCATACTAATACTTTAGTGTATTATACAACCTCTATATTGAGGACACTTGTTCTAGTCCCATACTAATACTTTAGTGTATTGTACAACCTCTATATTGAGGACACTTGTTCTAGTCCCATACTAATACTGTAGTGTATTATACAACTCTACATTAAGGACACCTCTATACTAAGGACAATTCTCAAGATTCCATAGTGGAGAGCTTCCACTATACATGTATACTTCCAAATTGTTCTACTATATAAACATGTACATTATATCAATTAAGATACTAGTACTTCGTATGACATGTAAATGTACATTGTAGATGACTTATCAATTACACCCACTTCATCACTCCAAAGTTCAAGGTACTAGTCCTCTTCTTGCATTACATGTAATTATTTAATTATTAAATATTACTCTAGGGGCTCCCCTGACAATGAAGAAGTAGCTCATGTTGTTTTCACTGACGTAAAAGTCAATCTTACTATCAGAAAGGTTATATACAGCAAATACCTATAGTACATGTATATGTGACCTTTGTGACTTACATTAATATATCACTGTTCCTGATTGTTCTATAGATTAGTGTATCATTAAGTCAAGTAGAGAAAGGAGATAAAGAGAAGACCCTTTTATTAGTGGGTGTTAATGGCACTAATGCTGAAGTGTTTGATCGTAGCTGGGATCTTCAAGGGAAAGTGTCTGTTCGTGATATTGTTATTTTGGATTATATAACTTTAGGTAATGTCAGTAAATCTATAGTTAAATATTAAACTGTTAATAAATTCACTCTTTGTCTCTCTGTCTTTATGTTTGTCTCTCCCTCTTCCTCTCTCTCTCCTCTTCCTCCCCCCCTCTCTGTCTGTCTCTGTCTCTGTCTCTGTCTTTCTGTCTCTGTCTCTGTCTCTGTCTCTCTCTCTCTCTCTCTCTCTCCTCTTCCTCCCCCCCCCTCTCTGTCTCTCTCTCTTTCTCTCTCTCTCCTCTTCCTCCCTCCCTCTCTCTCTGTCTCTCTCTCTGTCTCTCTCTGTCTGTCTGTCTGTCTGTCTCTCTCTCTCTCTCTCTCTCTGCACATAGATTCTCAGGGAAAACCCACCTACTTACTAAAGACTAGTTCTCTAACAGATGGAAACTTTCTTAGTGCACGTTTTGTCTCAGTAAGTCATTACATAATACACAGTTCTTGTCATATACAAATGTTTATAGATTACTTCAGTTGGAAAAGACTTTGCTGCTAAATATACTGGTTTAGGGAACACAGCTACAGTAGAAATGTCACTAATTCAAATAAGACTACATGAACAAACTGTAGCTGGACTGATTAAGTTTGGTCTGTCCTTAAAACCTGCTCTTGAAAAGTATGTAAAAATCAGGTCATTTTTAATTCATAGCTGTTAACATAAGGTTATATTTAATGCATAGCTGTTAACATAAGGTCATATTTAATGCATAGCTGTTAATAAATATACAATTAAATAAGTATCATTTTAATGACAATGATATACATGTACATGATGTAGTTATGTTCACAGATGCACACGCACACACGCACACACACACACACACACACACACACACACACACACACACACACAGAGACAGAGACAAATGTCTGTTTTGTTGTATTATAATGTATTGATTCAATTTTACTTTTCAATTTTTTATTTGTATCATTTTATAGACCTGATACCATTCCTGATGAATCATTACCTATCTCCTCCAGTCTGAAACCTGCAGACACTACAGGTACATTGCACATTAAAGCTGCCATGACAATCATGTTACAAAGAAAAGTATTTTATTTGAATATGATGTAGGATATGAGCTATCTGAGCTGGTAGAGGATGCCACACCCCCTAAAGAGTTTCATATAGAGGCTTCATTTGAGGGTATTGATTTTACCATTAGCAGTAGTACTCAAGACATTGTCCACTCTGTAGTCAAAGGTAATAACTTAAGAGTGTGTAGTATCTACATGTGTACATATACTTAATGGGTAGGTTTGTCCTGTTACAACTTTATGACCAGTTTTATCTGTTATGATATCTTAAGCATTTCTCATTACAGAGATTGATTGTACATTATAATGTTAACAATATGCTTTAGACTAACCACAACTCTGATTATGAGGATGTGATCATGTCCTAGTGAGATATTCTATGCCCACATACATGTAACTTCAACTCTACATTTCATCAGTTACAATAAACATTTCTCTGCATAAGGGCACCCTCTATATTCATGATACTTGTTCTAGTCCCATACTAACACTAGGACACCTCTATACTTAAAAGTATACCAATAAAAGATGTCACTTATCACTTATTTACTTACTAACTGACTAGACACTTCTTAATTGATGACTGTTCCATTAGTGCATTAGTGATGTTATAGTAGCATATGAAATAAGTAGTCAGGAATGTATTGTTATGATAATTAAGACTAATTACTACCAAGGTATATACAAATGTAGTCAATGTAACAATTTCCGTCTGGGTTAATTGCTTTGTTCGTTACAAATTGTTATTATAGCTACTACAAAAATTCCCGTAATGATAGGTCAGTTCTACATTACACATATCTATATATATATAATGTGCATGTACAGTTATTAATATATATATAGTTATTAATATACTAAAGTATAGTGTTTATAGTGTTAATATACTAAAGTGTTGTGTATACTTAGTGTTGGCACTCATCCATTAAGCATATTGCTGTAACTCTATAAACTACTGATTTACATAGCACATTTTTCCCATAATATGTTTGGGTTGATACTAATGATATTACTATTTCCATTAACTGTCTTTATGTACTTGCTTTATAGTTAATGATGTACTATAGCATATGTATTGTGATATTGAGTCATTTGAATAGTTGTGTCTTTAAGTAAAAAGATTATTTTATTCACTTAATAAAAAATCATCATAAGATTATTTTTAAGGTACTGTTATTACTGTAAGGGACTATATTGGAGATTTGTGAAAACTATAATGCTGCCCATGGATACTTACAGAAGCTTCAAGCCTTGATCATTCATACCCAATTCAAATTATTCTTGATAGCAATGATTCTATAAAGTTGATATGTACCTGCTTACTTTATAAAGTTTTGTATCATTCGTCAGTATCATGCAACAATATGATAAAACAATATGAAAGGGACATCCCCCATTACATAACATGTTTTACAAAAGAATCTTAGAATCACCTGGCACACTCGTGTGCCATGTGGTAATAATTAAATAGTACCCCTGTTCGTTATAATTGTAACGTACACATGCATATTATATGATATTCGAGAGTTAGGGGGGAATCCTATGACCTCTCTTTCATTTTGTCTTTTTTGAATCATGTTACTTGTAAAATTGTACATTAAATATTTTAATTACAGGGTTTTTTGTCAATGCTGATCTGAAAGCTAGAGAAAAAATTATCAATGCAAGGTAATATAGTAATTAATAGATGTGGTCATGTCCATTATGGTTGCTATGGTTACAGTATGAAAGACTTGGTCGTTAGTAATCCAGTACCTGGTGCTCCTGTACCAAAGATTGTACATAAGATTGAAGAAGAGAAGGACATGATCAACTTACAAGTAAGGAATTCACATGTACATGCACATATTTGTAATGGTAGATTGATAAGCATTCGATCTAAGTGACATGTGTTAAACAAACTTTATAGTAGAATGCGTAAATTGACAAGTGAATAGCAATGAACAGAGCATGATGGATATATTGATGTTTAACTAAACAATAGAACAGAAGCAAATATACTCATAGGAAAATAGATCATAATTTAAACACCTATAATGTTATTCTTCTCTCTTGTCATACACAATGTAGATAATAGTCTATCCTAATGGTACTAAAGGTCCTAACAAACACGACTTAGATAAAGTTGATGCCTCAATATCTGCTGAAGCACAACGTCTTAAAGTTCATTTGGACACCCAATTTTTTAGCAATGTTTTGGTAACACATGATGTCATAATGATGTCATAATAACACCTATTTTTAGGGTTTTATACAACAACTTAAAATTAATTCAGAAGCATTGCTAGCAGCTTATACTGCAACTACAGGGACTGCTACAGCTACTGTAAGTCACCATGACTAGCACATTTTGAAGAGTACCTGAATAACATGCATGTATTATTAAGATATGTATTAACCTTTGGTCTAGTTCTCATGTTGTCTCTTAGCATACATCTTAGACATTACTACATTATAGTACATATACATGTAGTACAAGCTTCCCCTATGATCAAGTTACATAAACTTCCAAATATAGTAATGAAGCCAAACACAGAGAGTATAATAGTATATTTTATAAGTGTATATAGCGCAAGTAAGGCCATCTTTGCTATATGTTACTTTATTACTATAGCAACGATGTCATTATGATGTTATTATGATGTCATTATTATTACAGGCATCAGCTATTAAAGACACTGCTAGTAAAACAGCATTTCGAATGAAACTAAATATATCATTACATGCCCCTCTAATTATTATACCATATGAAAGTCCTAATAGTAATGGAACAATACATATTGATCTTGGGGACTTCAATATATCAAATCGATTTGTTCATGGATATGATATATATGATACTCGAGGCTCTGTGGTTAGTTTGGACTCTGCTCATACTATACTGGATCGTATTGAAGTCAAGACTAGTAGCATATGTGTGTGTCGAGAATGTCATATGAAAGGAGTTGCCGAGGGTATTGCTGTACGAAGTGATATTATGGATCCTCTTGAGTTTACAGCTGTTGTGACGAGGAATTTGTCTCCGGGACAAACTCTTTTGTTTCCTGATGTATCTATTAAATTGAACCTTGAGAATGAGATACAGGTACAGTGTCATGTGAAGGTCATGTGACTCACTTTGGAACCCCTCCATAGTGGAGACTTATAGTTTATGCCATAGAAACCAAAGTACATGTACATGTATTATACAGGACTAGAACTAATATCCTTAGATAAAAAATGCCTTTAGTCAGGAATTTATTTAGAGGGGTTTCCCCCCTTAGGAAGCCTCATCCCTTGACATATTTATTTGATATTTCAATTTTATGTATTTGTAAAATGAACAGGAATTAGTACTATGATGATAATACAATTGTTACCTTATAATGGACATTATTAGGTGGTGATAATATTCATTACTAAAACCACAATATGGCCAGTCTATTTATACAATAAATTATGACATAATTATTGACTATTTCTAATGAGTTAACCCCACTATTATATTTTGGTAGATGCCATACATGTAAGTAGAGAGACATTAGATTGCTCGCCCTAACATTTTCAAAGTTGAATGTTGTCCCCTTGAAACATTTTCTAAATCGAGCCTTGTTAATGCTGTGTGTCCTTTATGAGAGGTTCCACTGTGTGACCATTAAACTATATTATCATTATACTTTTGTGTCATGTGACTATCATGTGATCATCTAGTTTCATTTGTCTGATGAAGATATACAAGCTTTTGTGACTATTGCACTAACTGTTACTAAAATAGCTGATGTCATAGCTCCACCTACTAAACCAGTTACCCATCCTCGTACGCGTACCTTAACGAAGGGATCTACTCATTTTCACTCACCCAAATTCGTTAAATCAACTCCAGGTAATTAATTATGCTTATAATGTTCTAATTAATGATTAATTTTCAAGGAGCTCGTTTAGCACAATTAGATCCAGATCAAGTCATCAAATTAAATCTTGAAATCAACCTATCATCTGTCTCCTTAGAACTGTCAAATGAAGACCACACCCTCATTAAGGGGATGAGCACAGGTACCCCTATTGATTAAATGTAATTATTATTTATCATTATTATAAAAGGTGTAAATGCTGGTATCAAATTGACTCCTAAGAAAGTCATAATTAAAGCAAGGTATGATGTCATTATGATGTCATTTGATTTAATAGTCAAATTTAGTGTTGATAAACTTGGGATCACTGATTTAGAAAAGAATATTGAGACATGTCATAAGCAGGTACATGTACATGTACTATTAAATGTATATTTTATAATTCATTAAATGTCTAAATTTTGTTTTGTTTTCAAACAAAAATTTTAAATAATTTTTTTTATAATTTATCCGTCATAGGTTCTGTCATTTGTAGAAGGATGGGAAAAAGCTGTATCAGTTGAGGTATGTTACTTTGATTGTCCTCATTACTGACCTCCGCCCACTTTATAATTAGGTTGATGTCCCTCTTCAAAAGTCACAACAAAGTGGAATATTTCCTTTAGCTACAGTTAAATTAAATGTTGCGCAGTTGAAATTACTTCTAACAGTCTTTTTGATTGAAAGATTATTGGTTAGTACAACAAGAGTAAAATTTAGATGTGTCCATAGGTAGATTGTAGAGTTTGCTACTAAATAGACTATTGAGATTATTAGTAGACAGGTTGCAGAGGTTGCTAGTAAATAGAATGTAGATTTTAAAGGTTGATAGTAGATGCTCTATTTCTCTATAACATTGTTCATGTACCACACTTGATGTAAATTTACATGTGCATGTATATATAATTTGAATACTTTAATGATGCAATATTTGTGAGTAGAGATGTTAACAATGCCTTATTTTATACTATTAGTTATTTTTTGGTTGTTTCTATTAACTAATATTCAGTACTCAAAAAACTAAACTTTAAATACATTCAGAATGACATATATGACATGTATATTGATACAAGACATCGTTATTTGTAACTACTGTTCAATTTTTTAGGCTTTTGTCTTGAGTCTTGATATTAACCCTCAACTTGTCAAATCAGCTACTAAAAGAGCACAAGATGGTGCCTCAGTTGCTACTGAATTGGTACAAGATGTCTTTGTCAAACTAAATGTGTCTCTTCATGCTCCTACTGTGTTCTTACCTGTTGATGAAAATGTTGCCTTCATGATTGATTTGGGAGAATTTCAGTTAAATAACGAAGCCAATGAGATGGATACTAATCTGGTAGTTGATACTTTTAGAATAACTCTTGACAAATTTAAAGCATCACGGTAAGTATATTAGTAATATTAGTTCTATGACATTCCATTGACTGGCTATTGTATATTTGTACTTATAGTAATATTAATTCCTAACATTGAAGTTGGACAGTTAGATCAACTGTTGAGTATTAAAACATAATGTCTTTTCAGCATCGTCAGAAGACACTGGTTCAATCCCTGTAGATACTGTGTAATCTCCTGATATTTTTTACAAGCAAATCCACATGCATTTGTATGCAGTAAAGTCAGTTTATTGTCTTCTCTTGTTTATTGTTTAGTGTTCTCCTGGGTGTTGAAGAAAAGGAAAGACTAGCTATTGTAACTGAACGTATCCTCATTCAACCATACTCCATGATGGTTAACTTACAAAGAAACTTATGTCCATGGAATACTAAACTACCGAGTATTACTGTCACATTACTTATGGGGAATTTTGAAGTATGTATTTTCTATGGGATATATATTAACTCTCTCTCTCTTTCTCTGTAGCTACTTCTTGGTCAAGAGGATTTAGATAGTTTGGTAAAATTTGGCTTAAATATGGCAGAAAAAATTGTGCCATTAGTTAAGAAGAAAGGTAGCCCATTTTGTGATACTACCATTGTTCATATTGCTTTAATTCTTTGTGTATATTACACTAATTGTTAATTTAGGTACAGGTGAAATTGCTGGAGCTGTAGTGGAAGGACTGACAGGTAAGCAAACCTCATACCCATACTGTTAGACTGAATCTCATTCCACTAGAAGATACTACAATCAAAACTGAGCCTGTTGAAAGTGATGAAGAAGTTCAAGAAACTTACAAGAAAGTGACTGTTGCTGTCTCTTTGACTGGATTTAAATCGCAAATATTCAAAAATGAACCTACGCTGGTAATGGATGGATGGATAGATAGAAGGATGGATGGATAGACGGATAGATGGATGGATGCATACTGGTACTGGATAGATTGATAAATGGATGAATCGATGGATAGATACAATTTAAGAGACAGAGGAAGGAACATGGATTTTAGGTTTTATGTGGATTGATAAATTTTGTATCTGTTATTTTATTTTTGTAGTCTTCTGAAACTGGTATACTACAAGTAATACCTGTTGAAAATGGTTTAGCAAGTTTTGAACTTGTATTGGCTGAGGTATTAGTGAACATCCAAAATAATGGTGATGTTGATGTCACAGCATCAATAAAAGACTTTGCTTTGCTTGACTTACAAGTTGAGAGTCAGAATAAGAATACAGGGTAAGGAGAGAGAGAGAGAGAGAGAGAGAGAGAGAGAGAGGGAGGGAGAGAGGGAGAGGGAGAGAGAGGGAGAGAGAGAGAGAGAAAGAGAGGGAGAGGGAGAGAGAGAGAGAGAGAGAGAGAGAGAGAGAGAAACACTAGTACAAGTTTGCATACATGTACAAAACTGTTTCTTCTCACTAGGAATCGTGTTCTTCAACATTACACTAGTAATCCACTTAATGCTTATACTGGTAGAATTGATCGACCTGTTTTTAAAGTCGAATACTATATGATCAACAAAGAACACTCAGGTATAGATAGTACATGCGTACATATCATTAGTAATTTTCAATGTACAGTTCTTCTGGAGGTGTGCAATATATTGCTGTTGAGTGACATTGCTTTTGTAAAGAGTATAGTCGAGTATTTTAAGGCTCTTTTCAAGGATGTTAAACCACCACAATTTGACCAGTCCAATAATGAAGATCATCTTTTTCTTGAACCTAATAAAGACAATGATAAACCTACTCCATTACTGAATATACCTCCACTGAAAATAAGTACTAATATAAAAAACATTCGTGTAGCTATCATTGAAAATGCTGAGACAACTAAACCTCAAGCCTTAACTCTAAAGGTTCATAATTTCATACTGGTAGTATGGGTTTCAGTTTTTGTTGTATAGGTCTCAGTCTATTGTCTTCTACAATTAAATTCAGAATCTAATCTTAAGCAAGCTTCTTTTAATGTTGCTGATCTCGGCATAACTACATGTTCATTTTATGATCTAGAAACTAACACATCTGTGGTATGTGTCTATTTGATTACCATGTATCCATATCTCTGACATGTATCCATTTTTCTATGTATATATCCATATAATTTATTCACTGTAATTTTTTTATTTATTTCTATCGCAATCAATAAGTCATTCATCCATTTATCCAATCATTTATCCATTTGTCCATTTCTAAAATCCTATGTATCCATATCATTAGGTCCTACTACCATGTTCTATGTTTTTTACCATATCTGGTCCACTCGATAAACTCAATATGATGGATATCAATGGAACAATTGAGACAATATCATTAAAATTATCCCCTCCTATTGTACGCCTTATAATACATGCTGTGCAAACGTTAGCACTGACATCAGTAAGTATAATGATAACCATTATCATCCATGCATGACTGTCTCAAGGCTGTCATATCATATCTGATAATATCATGTAATTGTCACATGATAGTCACTTGATGTCATGTGATACTCTGTTTACAGGAAAAACCTAAGCCACCTCCTGCTCCAACTGACTTATGGCAGAAGAAACCTCTTTTATTTTCAAACCTATGGTACTTGTTACCAGGTACACTATGAATGCATGATATCTATGTACTGGAATACTGCACAATTATAATACATTGTATATACATTGTTTTTTACTGTATTTTGTCCTTTTATTCTTTCTAGTACCATTGTATACTGATACATCACAAAATATTGATGAGTCAGTTGAAGATAAAGGGGAAGTTGTAAGTAGTATTGTGACATGATACCATACTCAGACCTGGTGTCTAATACATTGCAATGTAATCTATTACTATTACTTCGAAATTTTGTCACTATGTGCTGACAGTGCTATAGTTTGAACTTTGAAGTTGGTATAAGTTGTTTCTTTGTGCTATTACTGCCTACTAAGCATCAGATGTATGTTGCCTATACCTTGCTAACTAATCAGAGAGTGACAGAGAGTCAGAGACACATGCTAAATTCCTAACTAACACAACACAGGACTAAAATAGTAATGTAATAGAAATGTAATATGAAATTACATATTACTTTCCCTTTTATTATTATTACTCCACTATTTTCAAACATATATTACTTTTACTATTATATGAAAAAATGTAATTATTACTATTATATATTACAATTACCCCAGGCCCGTACCATAGAAGTTCAAATTGCTGACAAAAAGCTTAGACTTTTAATAAAGTGATATCACTATCTTGGTAGTCTAGTGACCTTGCCCCTCCTCCTTTTGATAAGCTGATAGGCAAAGGAAGGTTTTGATGTGAATTTGGCTTACTGCCCCATTAGAATATATGTAGCTATACCACAGGTCCACAGCAGGACCACACTGTTGCCGTTATGTTAGATAAGTTTTAAGCATTACAGTTTTAGTTAAACTTCAAGCATGACTCATGGAAGCTCGTACTACCTTGGAGGGAGACTAATAACTTGAAAATATGTTAAGAAGTCAATTTTTACATAACTTTCAACAGATTTAATGCTACATTGAAGAAGGACAGCATGGTGGACTTTACTAATTATATAAGCAAAGAATTTTGATTGGTATAGTAGTTGTTATAACAACATTTGTAACCACTATTGTAACAGTAATAATGATATTCATAACCACTATTGATAATAATAAGAAGAACCTATACTTGTATGTAACCAAGAATGAATGTGAATAATGTTAATGTAATGAGTATATCAATATATACTGCATTTTACATGTGTATTGTACATTTATAAGTAAAATGTAGTCCTGTTTTATCACTTTAACAATATTTGTTGATGTAAATTGAGACTGTAACAAATTGCACAAACTCCATCATTATTAGACCAAAATAAAAGGCTTTAATAAGAATAACTTAATTTCAGATTATTCATTCAATATTAAAGTAATTTTCTACCACTCTAAGAGTCTGTTTGTTCTAAATGTACATGCATTTTGTTTTTATATGTACTAGTATCTACTTGTATAGCTAACACTATCTGTTGAGGGATTTGAGATCATGTTAGAAACAGAAGCAACTGACCGAGCTCCAGCAACTCCAGTCTTATCAATAAATGCTAGCACTGTAATACAAGTATTTGACTGGACAGGACTAGTGAGTCATGTGACATTGTTGTGACATCACATGAGATCATATTTTATAGTTAAAAGTAACTGGTGATGTTCGTTGTGAGGCTTCCTACTTTAATCAAGAGTTATCATCGTGGGAGCCCCTATTGGAACCATTAGAATTAAGTAGTGGAAAATTACATGAATGGACTATGACATTAGAGGTTAGTTATTAAATGTTGCTTATGAATGAAAGTGGTATATGAGAGTGAATTTTCAAAGAGAAAATTTTCATGAATTTGTGACTTTAAAAATTGCAGTTATTTGCTAATTGTCATGCTGCCTACTATCCACTATGTCAATTAATGTAGAAGATAGCACACTTATATATGGTATCCTGTGTGTGTTGAAAAGAACAGAATTTCTTTTAAATATTGATACAAAACATAATACTTACATGAACAAATTACTCTCACCATAATATAAAAATTTTATTTTATTTTTATGAATGACTTAAAATTTTAAATTCAACAATATACATCTCTTAAATTTCTGTACACACATGTGATACATTATTTTTACATATACACATATATATTATAATATATATTTTTACACATGTAAGTGTATAAGGAAAATGGTATCCATTGTATTTGTGCATGTACTACAATATCACCTATTAATATACATATATATATCCATTGTGTTTATAAATAAACTTGTAATGATAGTAATATATATGAATATTGCACTAGTATAATACATGTACATTGTACATGTACATTTAGACCAGTTGTATATACATGTTCTTGTAATTACTCTCTTTACATTCTTGTCTAGCTCCAATGAGCAATATACACATATAACTAACTACATGACTACTTGACTTTGTGCACATTTAAAATAGCATTTTGTCATTTTAACTGTTGTCTTTGTTACTAGAATTTCATCAATACGGTGTGAGCCCAATATTGAATTAACACAAAGCCAAAACTGATTAACTCAGTAAATATAGCACCAACTAGAAGCCAAAAAGTTGTCTTTGTAGTTTATGTCCAATAATGAGGGAGAGGCAGGTACTATTTCAATTGAAATAACAGGGTTAGGTTCAGTTGAAATAGTATCTGCTCATATATAGCTTCAAATGAAGCCATAATTCAACTACTATAGCAAAATGGGTGTAAAAGTAAAGTGGTTGTAGATACAACTAGTTGGCATTGTACATATTGAGTTACAATAGTATTGATGTTGTAGCAACTTAGAATTGGGTTTACATCATATTGATGAAACTGTGGTAACAAAGAGCTCAGTTAAAATGACAAAATGCTTTTTACAGTGTGTACATTTTAGACCAGTTGTATAATATACATGTACTTACTTCTCTCTAGGTAACTCGTAGTCTAGCTCCAACTGGTCCTAGTCCACAAGTCTCTATATCATCAAGTACTAGTAGTATTGAGCAGCAAGTTCCTGATCCTAAATTCTTAATTGAACTAAAAGCTACTGATCCTGTGCAATTAACTGTTACTCGTACATCACTACAACTTATAAAAGACTTAGCAGAGGTATGGTATCTGTATTAGTATTATACTCCTTGACCACACACAATTCTATCAATAACTTTGTCAACCTCACTATCAAAATTACTTTTAAAATCTCATTTTTTGTAGGCTTATAGGCGAGAATATGGTAAGAAAGTTGAAGGTAAAATTAATGTTAAAGCATTGACTGGCTCGCCATTTACTATTATTAATAAAGTGAGTAACTATAGGAGCCTAGGCAATAATTAAGTTATTATTGCTCTCTTTATAGTTGGGTATTGATACACCACTCTTTGTTAAACCAGGAAAATCACTAAAAGTAAGTAAATTATACGTAATGAAGTTGGGAGTAAATTATACGTCTACAACAAGTACTTTTAGTCGAGAGCTTAGAGATGTACGCATTAATGTGTAATACAGAAGAACCTTCATACTTACAAGGACATTTTAGTTACTTGTTCAAGTCTACCATATAGCTAGTATTTTTGTTAAAATTTAACCCTTTGTTGCCAAACTTTATCTTTGTAAGTTAAACATATAGAGGACACAATGTCATCATAAATTGTATAAACATTTCATTCATAAATAAACAAAAAATAACATTCCATATTAAGGACATTTACCAAGGCTTCATATACATATACATGTAATATATCACTATAATAATTTATTACATTAGTTATTGCTTGTACACTCTGTTACAGATATTAGGTGGTAAACCGTTTGCAAAATTATTAGATGGAGAGTCTGTGGATCTGCTCTTCCAGAAAAACCTTGCTCGGACATGTTATGCATCTTTGGTAACCATGGAAACTAAGAGAGAATGCACCATTGACTTAAGTGTAAGTTGTATATGCGTATCTTAGTACCCTTCAGTACATGTATCTGATTAATTAAAGGGACATCCTCTTTTAAGCTGTAGTGACATAGGCTGACGTCCTTTATAATGAGGTGTTAATGCATTCAATTATAGGGTCAATCATTTATTAATGAAGCATACTTAGTTGGATTGCTGCAGGATAACAGCAACAAGCAACACGTACATATAAATGCTAGTACTATAATCAGCATTGTCTCTAGTGAAATCCTTACTTTATAGTAGATGTACAATACTATATAAGATGTCATGCACTAATAAACTTACCTAATATGCATTACTACTGTTTATATGCTGTAGATTGGTAAGACATATCATAATCTTATGTCTATACCAATTGATGTACCTGGCAACTATTACTACTCATTACTAGCTAAAGAGGTATGACCCTATAATCATTCCATTAATTATGATGGTATAATAATGTCATAGGAGACACTGACACCTAATACTGGTATAGTAGTTGATATAGCTGTCACTGGTGCTAAGAAGACACTCACTATACGCTCATCAATACTGGTATGTTACTGTATATTACAATAGCACCTTTTCTATTAGACATATATTACATGTATATGTAAAAGTACATGTATATTGATACCAGACATAATTAAAGGTGGAAGAACATAGAGAGGATTTTGCATTTTTATTAATACTGAGCTAGATATATTTTCAAGGTATTAATTTGTTGATTTGGCAGATTTGAGTACTAAGTCAAGGGTCAACGAAAGAGGTAAAGTGACACGCTGAATCACGCTGTACAGATCAGATGATTTTTTACCATAAATACATCACGTTAATAGTACTTACTCATCTTTTAATTCACTCGCCAATAAGTTCCATGCAAATATTTTTGAAAATATTACCAAAATGTAACTCATCAAATATTATTAAGGTTATAATTGACCGCATTTTATGCTCAGCAAACAAATGATTTCACTACAAAATGTTGTAGAAGATTTTCACTATTTATTTTGTTAAGTGAATCATTCAAATGCTATATATCATTTAAAATAGATTGGTCAATTTAATCTGTGGGTCATTTGTATCGCATATAATACAGAATAATGCACTGTGAAATAAACAGTACAATGTTTTTAAAACTACACTAATTACTAGTTGACACATGTTAGTCAAGCAGTTATAATTTGTAACTTATAAAAATTATGTTATTAATTAGACACAAAACTATGTGAGGGCTGTTACTATGAAATGTATAATAGGACATCCCTAAGGATCTGGTATGTCTGTTTTGATAAGTCTTTTATAAAAGAATGTGAACTATAACATCCATAGTTATTAATAACAAAGTAATATAATTATGTTGCTAATACATTTTGTAGACATGTGTTCTATATAAGAGATTTAAAACTATTTTAACACTGAACGCTATTTTTTAAAACATGTAAGCAATCGAAGAGATCTTAGTTAAACTCTTTAACACTGAACACCACTATAGTATATGATATTAAATATAATTAAATTTATGAAATCTTTATTCTTATTGTCATTGTACCTGCTATACTAGCCTCATACCTAGGCATTTAGTGAAGGAACACTGGGGTATGAGGCAACTACTATATGTATCATTTGGTGTGTTATATGCATATACATCACAATCATCACTGTTTTCTTTGTATTGAATTACTATCATAGAATTTAAAATCAATAACAATGTTAAACAATGAATTGCCAAAATCTTTTATCAAAAGGTAATCCTAAACTACTAACAAAACAAAAGATAACATTTTAATAAAAAAGAAAATGAAGCCTAAAACATGACATTTTATCACTAATTAAAAGTAGTCTTATGATTGAGAACTTGTCCAAAATTCGGGTTTGAGCTCAGAGGTTGATCACTTAGTGCACACAGCACAAGTAATAGCTCTCCTAGCAACATAGGGACCACATGGAAGGCCATAGTTGCAAACTGCCTCAACGAAATAAAACAGAGCTCCATTTGTATTTTTTGCACTTCCAGCAATAACATCAGGATAATTATCAATGCATTCATATTGCATGTTGCCATTGGAGCCATGTGAGCTTGTCATCAAGTATCCATAGTACTCTCGAGTCCATGACCTAGGGCAAGATACTTTAGCTGGTATCACAAGTTTACTGGATTTCCTAGGAACATGGCAAACTGCGCAAGGAACATTGTAGTTCTGTGTAGTTTTGCCAAATATCTTGTTGTTAGTTTCAAATTCAGCTCCATATAAGTAAGACTGCCAAGAAGGTCTAACAGAACTTAAATATTGAGGATCCTTTGGGAGACAAAGATAGTTAGCTCCATTTCCCTTTTGACTATACCAACCACCACCAACGTAACCATCATAAATACGCTCAGTTCCACGTCGACAAGTCCTCTTGCCCCATCTTGTATAAGTAACACCACCACCATTTGCTGGACCATCAGGAGAGATCGTGAGTATAATATCTTTTCCAGGTGTGAGTCTGATACGAACATCTTGCTCGTTAATGGTTTCTTCATTTTTTTCTATTTCTACAAAAGAAAGAAATTATATTGAATTGTCCAGATTACTGTATCAACATACCATTATCAGTATTCAAATCATTTGCAATATCTATTAGATATGAATAATAAAGTATAATTTTTATTAATATTCACACATACCAGACGTCTCTGTGTCATCATCATCAACAGTTTGGAATGCAGTGTCTATATTTTCTGCAGTTTCTGCAGTTTCTGCAAAAAATGACACAAAAGTAGATAATTATGACAATAACAATAATATATACCAGATGGAGTGCTGAATGTGACATGCACAAAAAATATAAAAACTGAAAGAAACAGGATAGCCTTCATTTTATTGCTGGAGATTAATATCCTTGTTAACAGTAAAACTGCTGGAGATGAGAGGAAAAGAGCTCTTTTTATAAAGCAGCCTACTCTTGTAATGACTACATATGACATCATCATAGCACAGATGTGTTTTCTCAAAGTAGGAGGGAATTTGTTATTATACAAACTATGCATACTATTACATGTAACTCTATATGTCTAATAGAAATACCTGTAGCCATATCAATATAGCAATAAATATGGAGATGACTGAATATAGTATGTGACTTATAAAGGTGACAAATTAAAGTATGGATATAACTGAATTGGGATAGCGTTGTATAGCACGACCAATGCATATAAGAATGCATTCTGATTTTTATAGATGTTTGTTAAGTGAATAGTATATATTAAAACATTCCAAGTGTAATATAATGTTTGTTATGTACATTTTGTTTACACGATGTCTTTTAGCAATTGAAGACACAATTTTAAACACCAGCAATGATGTTTGATCTAAAATTTTTAATATACAATTGACTAATAAAGGTGACAAAATAAAGTAACTGCATGTATTTATCACTGACAATAGCAAATTTAATTTCTAGTACCACACCCACTACAATGTTGTGTGTGACTGTTAAAACTAATCAGTATATAAATTCTTACGTTTCCAGTCTTAAAAAATTGGGCAAACATTTTAGTTGTTTACTATATTATAGAATCACTATACAATGATAGGAAGGAAATACAATATTTTCACATTACTGTAAATTTAAGCGTGTTAAGCAGACAATTTATTACTTGGCTGTTATACCACTATTAGGTGCATGTAACATATACATTATGCACCATTTCACCATTATTCCTAATCACTGCCAATGGTATTATTACCACATCTGCACATTAATCCCTAAACTCTAAACTATAAGTGGTTTACCTAAATATACATGCTCAAGCACAATGTTCACTTGTTTGTTGTTGTTGTTTTTTTTTACCAAAATGGTGCTTTGTATTACAAAGATGATCAAATGTCAAGACATTGTTAAATTATTATTTTCAAAGATTTTTTGTATAATTGCTCTACAGGAATATAAATAATTGTGTAGGTGAGTATCCTAGAGAGTTTAGTGGCTATTGAATTCTGTGCACAAAGGCCTGTCTAGTTAATTCTCAAACGGTGAAGAACTGTCCTACCAAAATTCTTTTTACACTAACAGTTTAGAGTCAGATTGTTGTATGTTGTTTATGTAATAAAAGTAAATGATACACACATTTCATGTGTAGGCTACAACACATGCAAATTGCTTGGAATGTGAGGTAAAGTTGAGGGAAATAACCTCATTTTTGATTGATTTAATTGGTAAAGAACAGCAATATAATGATAGAATAAGCTCTCTAGTGAATGAGCAACACACCTACTAGTGTGTTAAGGATGATGCCCCTCCATTTTATAATTATAATTATAATTTATAACTAAATTTTATAACTTTACTATAATTGCTAACTGACACTTGTTAGTTAAATAATTAATTGGACTATGAAAATTATCTTATTAGAAGAACATCTAACCAATATGACAACTGTTACTATTAAATTTATAATGAGACATCCTAGGGACTAGTACACATAAATATATGCCCATTTTGAGAAATCATTTATAAATGATCATGAACTGTCAATTCCGTAGTAATTAATAAAAAATAGTACATTATAGTATGTTGTTTATACAATTTGTAGACATATAATGACTTAATGAATGACTTAGTAAAATCTTTTGTCAAAAAGTAATCCTACACTACTAGAAAAACCAAAAATGACATTATTAAAAAGAAAGCCTAAAACATGACATTTTTATCAATAATTAAAAAGCAATATTAAGAGTCCAAAATTCGGTTGGATTCAGAGATTAATCACTTAGTACACACAGTGTAACAGCTCTTCTAGCACAATATGGACCACATGGAAGGCCATGGTTGCAAACTGCCTCTACGAAATAGATGAGAGCACCATCTGTATTTTTTGCACTTCCAGCAATAACATCAGGATAATAATCAACACATTCATATTTCATGTTGCTGTAGTGGCCATGATAGCTTGTCATCAAGTATCCATAGTACTCTCTAGTCCATGACTTGACCCTCGTCCTTATCCAACATTTGTGACAACCCTAATCCAACCAGAGTAACCATTCCAAACATGCAGCCTGTTAGGAAGATGTTGTTTAGGCCTAAAGACCCTACTCTTATTTCATTACCATCTGCATGTATTTGTAAGTATATGTATATCTTGACACCAGTCATAGTTAAAAGGCAAACAGACATGGAGTGGATTTTATATTTTGTCACTATAAGAGGACGTCTAATTGTGTCCTTTTAAGAAGTCATTTATTTATACTGGCCTTACACCTATGCATTCAGTGAAAAAACACCAAACACAATACATTAGTAGTACACAGCCTAGTATATAATCATTATACTGTAATAATTGACTGTTTACTATAGTTCACATTATATTGCACTGCACTAAGCCATAGTTGAGTAATTGACATAATGTAACTCTTTATAATCATCAAATAGCATTATGCCTACCAATAGTAATGTTATATCCTTGATTGTGACCATCTGACCAGTACTGAATTGTTTACAGACTAAGGTCTATTCATGTTCATCTTGCTGGTAAAAAAATTATCATAACTTTCTAATAACTCGACCAAATTCAAAATTTCAAAGTCAAGTGGCATCCTGACGACCGTCTGTTCTTTTGATGTCATCTTTTATATGATACAACACAAAAGACAAGAAAACAGCCTTCTTACAATCCTCTGTTATATTGTTTGGAGCTGTATACGTTGTACATACTTTGGGAAGTTATGCCGCTTCTGGTCAAATACTTCGAGCTTGCCCCAGTAGTCTGTGCCATCTAGTTAGTGAGTTCGGTTCAGCTGTAATCGCCAAATATGTTGTAACCTGGCCAAGATAGGTTCAACATATAACAATAATATAAAGGAATAAAGAGAGAGTCAACTTGTACAAAACTCAAAAAAGAACTAACTCAAAACGTGCTCACACAATACATACATGTGCTCATCTGGGGAATATATATAAATATTCATATATTATTACCATATTCATAATTATCACACTTTAATAGTGAATATTTGGCCAGTACTGAATTGTCTACTGACTAAACTCAATTTATTTTGAGTTTGCAGGTAGAGAATTCAGGTTGTATAGAGATGTTTCCTCAGAACTGCAACTACTATGGAACTGGTTCGGCCAAAATAAATAATGTTATGTAAATATATTAACTTTGCATATTCACAACCATCATCCCTGTTTTCATTGAATTGTATTGAAATTACTATCAAATTATTGACAATGTTAAACAATGACTTAGTAAAATCTTTTATCAAAAAGTAATCCTACAATACTAGCAAAAGAAAACATTACAAGAAAGAAAATGAAACCTAAAATATGACATTTTATCACTGCTATAAAGTAATCTTAAAATTATCTCATTGTTCGGAATTTAGTTTGAGTTCAGAGGTTGATTACTTAGTGCACACAACACAAGTAACAGCTCTCCTAGCAACATAGGGACCACATGGAAGGCCATAGTTGCAAACTGCTTCAACAAAATGAAACAGAGCACCATTTGTATTTTTGGCAGTTCCAGGTATTAGATCAGGATTATGATCGATGCATTCATAGAGTGAATTTCTATTGTGGACACGGTATTCTGTCATCAAGTATCCATAGTACTCCCTAGTCCATGATCTAGGACAAGATATTTTAGCTGGTATCATAAGCTTAGTGGATTTCTTAGGAGCGTGGCAAACTGCACAAGGAACATTGTAGTCATGAGTATTTCCACTGAATATCTTGTTGTGACTTTGGTATTCAGCTCCATATAAGTATGACTGATAACTGGGACTAGTAGTACTTAAATACTGAGGATCCTTTGGCAGGCAAAGATAGTTGGCTCCATTTCCCTTTTGATTATAAAAACCACCACCAGCATAACCTTCATACACAAGCTCAGCTCCTTGTCGACAAGTCGTCTTGCCCCATCTTGTATAAGCAACACCACCACCAGCACCATCAGGAGAGATTGTAAGTATAATATCTTTTCCAGGTGTGAGTTTGATGCGGACATCTTGCTCATTAGCAGTTTCTTCATTTTTTTCTATTCCTGCAAAGAAAACAATGATGTTGAAATTTTCCAGATTGCTATATAAACATACGTACCATCATCAATATCCATGGCATTTTCAAAATCTATTATATGCGAATAATAAAGTATAATTTTGCTATTATTCACACATACCTGACTTCTCTTTTTCACCATCATCAACATCTTGGAATGCAGTGTCTATAGTTTCTGCAGGTTCTGCAAAAATAATGTAAAAAGAGATGTTTATGACAAAAGCAGCAATATATACCATATGAAGTGCTAAATGCTATGTCCACGAAAAATATAAAAAATGAAAAAAACAGGATAATCTTCATTTTATTGCTAAAGATCAATAGCTTTCTTAACAATAAAACTGCTGGAGACAAGAGGAAAGAGCTTTTTTATAATGTAGCAACTGTCATCATGACTACATATGACATCATCATAGTACATATATGTTTTCTCAAAGTAGGAAATTGTTATTATGTATCTATATATTAGAAACACCTCTAGCTATATCTATATAATGATAGATAGGAAATGACTGAATGTGTAAGTGATAAATAAAGGTGACAAATTAAAAGTGAACTGCAAACATTTATCATTAAAAACAGCAACTTTAATTACACATACCACAAGTATTACAAAGTTGTTTATGAGTGTTTAAAAAGTGGTGTAAGTCTCTTAATATTACCATCAAGTCACACTAGAATGACCACTCAAACAATGTTAGGTTGATTTCCTGACATAACTAGTAGTAAATACAATGATTGCGGCTTTACTATGAATATAAATGTGTTAAACAGACAATTCATTACTCGTCAGTTATATTACTATTAGGTACATGTAACATGTACATTATGGTATGGCATTTCAGCTAAAAATAATCATTGCTGCCAACGTTATCCATTTGCACATGCACATAGCACAGTTAAACGTATTCACGGCTAGACCTTAGACCTAAACTCTAAATGGGTTCAGGCATTCTGAACAGAAATGGTCTCTCTTGTTCTGTTACTATGGTGAATAGTGCTATGGAGCATGTAGAGTAGACAATCTTATCCTTTTTTGAGCATCCACATTCACGTGACACTTGTACTTGTATTTTCCCTACAATTATTGACAATTTCAATAAAATATAAGGTCATCCCTACATACATGTAGTACAGTTGTGTCCTTTTAAGAAGTCCTTTATTTATAAAAGAGATGATTGGTCAATTCCATAGTAATTAATAATAAAAACAGTATAGTATGTTATGTTGTTAATACATTTTATAGACACACGAGTAACCTACAAGATCTTAGTTAAAAGCAAAACAACTAACATGATCACTAAAATACATTATCCCAGTGAGTAACTGACATAATGTAATTATCTATGATCATTATAATAAAGTTGTATTTTTGATAGTGAGTATCTGATCAGTACTACAATGTCTACTGATTAAACTTGAGTTTGCAAGTAGATAATTCAGATTGTATAGAGGAGATTTTTCCTCAGGATTGCACCTGCTATGGAACTGGTTCAGCCAAAATAAACAATGTTATGTAAATATAGTAACTTTGCATATTCATCACCATCATCGATACCTGTTTTCATTGTATTTAAATTACTATCAAAGAATTGAAAAATGATAACAATGAATTAGTCAAAAAGTAATCCTACACTACTGGCATAGCAAAAGATAACATTACAAAAAAGAAAATGAAGCCTAAAATATGACATTCTTTTCACTACTTTAAAAATAATCTTAATAATCTTGACCATGTGACCAGTACTGAATTGTTTACAGACTAGACTCCATTTGTTTTGAGTTTTCAAATAGATAATTCAGATTATATATTTACATAATATTACTTACTTTGCTGTGCTAGTTCCATAACAGTTATAATTCTAAGGAAACATCTAATATAGTGTGCTATATGCATATGCATCACAATCATCAGTTTTCATTGTATTGAATTTACTATCAAAGAATTAAAAGTCAATAACAATCTGTTAAACAATGACTGAGTAAACACTATTGTCAAAAAGTAATCCTACATTACTAGAAAAACAAAAGATATCAATATAAGAAAAAGAAAATGAAGCCTAAAAAATTATACTTTTGTCACTACTTTAAAAGTAATCTCATTGTCCAAAAATCGGTTTTAGTTCAGAAAGTTGATCACTTAGTGCACATAACACAAGTAATAGCTCTTCTAGCAACATACTTGTCAGAACTACATGGAAGGCCATAGTTGCAAACTGCCTCTATGAAATAGAACCGAGCACCATTATGTCTTGCACTTCCATCTATAATATCAGGATAATAATCGACACATTCATATACTGAATTCCTATTATGGTTATGATGTTCTGTCATCAAGTATCCATAGTACTCTCGGGTCCATGACCTAGGGCAAGATACTTTAGCTGGTATCATAAGTTTAGTGGATTTGTTAGGAACATAGCAAACTGCACAAGGAGCATAACGGTCATGTGTAGTTTTGCCAAATATTTTGTTGTTAGTTTCGTATTCAGTTCCGTATAAGTAAGACTGCCAAGTTGGAGCAGCAGTACTTAAATATTGAGGGTCCTTTGGCAGGCAAATATAGTTGGCTCCGTTTCCTTTTTGAACATAATGACCACCACCAACATAACCTTCATAAATAAGCTCAGCTCCACGTCTACAAGTCCTCTTGCCCCATCTTGTATAAGTCACACCACCACCAGTACCATCAGGAGAGATTGTGAGTATAATATTTTTTCTTTTTGTGAGTTTGATGTGAATATCTTGCTCATTAGTAGCTTCTTTTGTTTTTATTCCTGCAAAATATAAACGATATTCTTTTCCAGATTACATATTACTAATACATACCTCCATCAACATCCATAGCATTTTCAGAATCTATTAGATTGAAATAATATATATATTTACAATTATTCACACATATACCTGACATTTCTATTTCATCATCATCAACAGCTTCGAATGCAGTGTCTATATTTTCTGCATTTTCTGCAAAAATGACACAAATATAGATAATTATGACAATAGCAATAATATATACCAGATGGAATGCTGAAGGTCACATCCGCAAAAAGTATAAAAAATGAAAGAAACAGGATAGTCTTCATTTTATTGCTGGAGATCAGTAGCTTTGTTAACAGTATAACTGCTGGAGATGAGAGGAAAAGAGCTCTTTTATAAAGCAACCTACTCTCATGATGACTACATACGAATTATCATAGCACATAATATATAGGTTTTTTTAAGGTAATTTATTTGTTATTATATGTGACCTGATTTGCAATAAGTGCCACTTATGGCTAAACATTTGTGATATGATTTATGAAAAAGGTCTTCTATCAAAACATCACAAAGTCAGTTTTGTATACATACACCTGCTATATATGCACAACTATTCATCGTAACAGCATATATCCAAAACTGTTTTTAGAGGTGTTTTAACAGTTGTTCTTTTTTATAAATTGTGTCACAAATGTTTTTACAGAAGTTGTCCCTTATTATGAATCAGGTCACATATACACTGTAAAAACTGATTGTTTGACTTAACCAATATATAATTCTACAGATTGCATGATTGAAACTGCTTACAATATGTTACAACTAAATACCTAATATATTGCAATCTGAGTGTGATTTCAATGCTCATACAGCACTTAGCTTCACCTTGTGCTATATGAGCATCTCAACCATACCCCTTATGCATATAGTACTCAGAACAGTGCTTTAACTAATACATACTTGAGCCACACTAAGTCAATATATATATATATATATATATATATATATATACCAGAATTTGAAGGACCAAAGAACAGAGCTCTCGCTTTGTTGCTGTTACTCCAAGTTTCATGCGTTATGTGATCACCAGACAGCTGTCTGATGATCGCATTACGCGTGAAACTTGGAGTAACAGCAACAAAGTGAGAGCTCTGTTCTTTTGTCCTGGTTTAACCCATTCTGTCTAAATGATATTGAGCACGCTTCAACAGACTTAGATACTTTAGTATATATATATATATATATATATATATATATATATACTGATCACATGATGCAAACTGTTTACAAAATGTTAGAACTAATAATAATTTATTTAAAGAAATAAAAACGTTTTCATTTCATAAACAATCAAGTCCATAAAACAATAGTAATCAAAACAATATTATGTTTACTTTCAGTTTGCTTCATACAACATATATAACCAAATATTGATTAAATCAACCAATCAGCTTTTACAGTGTAAACTTTGCAGACTATTACATGTAACATGACATGTGGTCCCTTATTGTAAATCAGGTCACATATACACTGTAAAAACTGATTGTTTGACTTAACCAATATATAATTCTACAGATTGCATGATTCAAACTGCTTACAATATGTTACAACTAAATACCTAATATATTGCATTCTGAGTATGATTTCAATGCTCATACAGCACTTAGCTTCACCTTGTGCTATATGGGCATCTCAACCACACCCCTTATGCATATAGTACTCAGAACAGTGCTTTAACTAATACATACTTGAGCCACACTAAGTCAGTATATATATATATACCAGAATTGAAGGACAATAGAACAGAGCTCTCGCTTTGTTGCTGTTACTCCGAGTTTCACGCGTTATGCGATCACCAGACAACTGTTTGATGATCACATAACACATGAAACTTGGAGTAACAGCAACAAAGTGAGAGCTCTGTTCTTTTGTCCTGGTCTAACCCGCTCTGTCTAAATGATATTGAGCACTCTTCAACAGACTTAGATACTTTAGTATATATATATATATATATATATATATATATATATATATTTATACTGATTACATGATGAAAACTGTTTACAAAATGTTAGAACTAATAATAATTTATTTAAAGAAATAAAAACATTTTCATTTGATAAACAATCAATTCCATAAGACAATAGTAATGAAAACAGTATTATGTTTAGATCATACAACCTATATAACCAAATATTGATTAAATCAACAAGTCAGTTTTTACAGTGTGATCTTTACAAACTATTATATGTAACTATACATGTCTAATCGAAACACGTGTATTATAATTACAATAATAAATATGAAGATGACTGAATGATGATATGACATTGTACATATAAGGTCAGGGGCGTACCTGAAAAAAATTGATGGTAGGGCACTGGACATAGGCGGGGTTATCAAAACGTGTTAATGGTTATTACAGTATAAATAATTACTTATGAATATAATAAATATTTATTATTATACAAAAATTTAAATTAATTAATAATGAATGTAATTATCAGTGAAGTTTGATGCCCGGGCCCAGGCCCAGGTACACCACTGTATATGTGTATTATACTTATTTTTATAGATGTTTGTTAACTGAGTAGCATTGCAGCTGTAATACGGTGTTTAGATGTGTGAAGACACATTGTTAATTACTATTGTATTTACTATTTAGCCAGTACAATTAAATCTAAGTTTATTATGAATCAACCTTTATATATAGAAGTGACTAATAAAGGAAACAAATTAAAGTAACTTCATATCTTTTATCACTGATAACAACAAAATTAAAATTACATATTCATACTAAAAGTACTACATTGTTGGGCGTGACTGCTAAAAACTAAATGGCGTAAAAACTCTTCTTAAGTATGCAGTCTTTAATATTAGGAACACTTTAGTAGTTTACTGTACCTGAATCACCATGCTAACAAACGTTGGACTAACGTAACTACATTTGCTGTGTTATATAAACAAAAATTCACAATGGACCCATTCTAAAAAGACAAGATAGTAGTGTGTTGTAATAATAATAGTATAATATGTTTTAATGATTACTTACTATGGAATAATGTTTTCTTTTATAAATGATTTCTCAGAATATATTTAATATGTTTTAATTGCTATCTATATGGAATTATAATTACCTGTTTTCTTTATAAGTAATGTCTCAAAAATGGATTTTCATAATTACTATGCTATCATAACTGTAATATTGACAGCTCTCACACACTGACTTATCATCCAAGAAAATTGACATGTCTAACTAATGAGGCATTAAATAGAATTATGGTAACTAAACTACACAATTATCAAATGACGTTAGCATATTATTTAATGAAACATCGTGGTGTTACTGCATCTCAGTATAATTCTATTATATGTAACATGATTACTTAAGTAATTTTTCTATCTACTATCTAAAAAATACTAAGTGACATGAAACTCACATCTCACATAACAAATTATTTTTTATTAGTTAAAGCACCATTCCAGTGATACATTGCAGAATAGGTGTGGTCCAGATATTCAAACAGCATGAGGTGAAGTCAACCACTGTATAAATGTTAAGACCACTTCCACCCAGAGTGAAGTATGTCCTGTTTAACATTAGAACAGACCAATGCTTTAAATGATTTATAGAGATGATTGAATGGGTCACTAGCACTCAATAAAGGTAGAGAGAAGTATGATAATCTATTTGTGATAGATTAAGTCCTGGAAAGCAACATTTTAGTATTTGTAATAGATGAACGATCTCCTTGACTGTCAATATTTCCGCATTCTGTGGTCATTACTAATTATTCTAATTAACATTCTCTCTGAATATCAATTTCATGCATTCTACAAAGCTATGTTATGTATGTGTTGTTTATATAACTTAAAGCACAAACCATGATACCTTTATTATACTTACTTTGGTTTGATGTAAAATTGTTTTGAATCATATGTTATGTATTGTTTCATTTTATTCTATTGTTGTAACATAATAACTAACAATCGACCAGTAAAAGTAGCATACACAGACACTTACACACCTATCATGACAATGTTAATTGTTTTCCCAAATTTCTGTACCAGACTATAGTACTCAAAATTGAATTCAATATTTAACATACAAAGATAGCTATAGTCCATGACAAGTCACATAGCTATCATATTGATTGATAATCATTTATTGTTTATAGTGGCCATCCTTTATGTATATTGGTATAGCCAACTACTGTAATACTGAACACAATATATTAGTAGTACACAGCCTAGTATATAATTATTATACTGTAATAATTGACTGTTTACTATAGTTCACATTATATTGCATTGCACTAAGCAAAGTAAGTACTTGATCACTAAAAAGCATTACCCCAATGTAATATTATCTCATAGTTGAGTAGTTGACATAATGTAACTCTTTTTGATCATCAAATAACATTATGCTACCAATAGTAATGTTATATCTTCTATTATGACCATACATACTACTTACGCCTACTAATTTCCAGCAGCAAGGTGAACATGACAGACTTATAGACTCCATTTGTTTTGAGCTTGCAAATAGATAATTCAGATTACGTTTTCGCATAATATTACTTACTTTGCTGTACCAGTTCTATAACAGTTATAATGCTAAGAAAACATCTAATATAGTGTGACTTTTGCATATACATCACAATTATCACTGTTTTCATTGTATTGAATTACTATCAAAGAATTAAAAATCAATAACAATGTGTTAAACAATGAATTAGTAAAAAATCTTTTGTCAAAAAGTAATCCTAAACTACTAGCAAAACAAAACATAACGTTATAAAAAAATGAAGCCTAGAAAATTATATTTATGTCACTACTTTAAAAGTAATCTTATTGTCCAAAATTCAGTTTGAGTTCACAGGTTGATCACCTAGTGCACATAACACAAGTAATAGCTCTTCTAGCAACATAGGGACTACATGGAAGGCCATGGTTGCAAACTGCCTCTATGAAATAGAACCGAGCACCATTATTTCTCGCACTTCCATCTATAATATCAGGATAATAATCGACACATTCATATACTGAATTCCTATTATGGCTATGATGTTCTGTCATCAAATATCCATGGTACTCTTTAGTCCATGATGTAGGACAAGATGTTTTAGCTGGTATCATAAGTTTAGTAGATTTGTTAGGAACATAGCAAACCACACAAGGAGCATAACGGTCATGTGTTGTTGTGCCGAATATCTTGTTGTTAGTTTCGTATTCAGCTCCATATAGGTAAGACTGCCAACTTGGAGCAGCAGTACTTAAATACTGAGGGTCCTTTGGCAGACAAATATAGTTGGCTCCATTTCCCTTTTGAGTATAATGACCACCACCAGAAATACCTTCATAAACAAGCTCAGCTCCTTGTCGACAAGTCTTCTTGCCCCATCTTGTATAAGTAACACCACCACTAGTACCATCAGGAGTGATTGTGAGTATGATATCTTTTCCAGGTGTGAGTTTGATGCGAACATCTTGAGCATTAGTATTTTTATCATTTTTTTCTACCCCTGCAAAAGAAAACAATTACGTTAAATTTTCCAGATTGCTTCACATACCACCATCATCATCAGCATCCAAGGTATTTTCAAGATCTATTAGACACAAAAAATGAATATAATTTTTGTTAATATTCACACATACCTGACTTTCCTGTGTTGTCATCATCATCAACAGCTTGAAATGCAGTGTCTATATTTTCTGCAGTTTCTGCAAAAATGACACAAAAATAGATAATATTGACAATAGCAATAATATATACCAGATGGAGTGCTGAAGGTTACATCCACAAAAAGTATAAAAAATGAAAGAAACAGGATAGTCTTCATTTTATTGCTGGAGATCAGTAGCTTTCTCTTAACAGTAAAACTGCTGGAGATGAGAGGAAAAGAGCTCTTTTTATAAAGCAACAGATCCTCATGATGACTACACATGACATCATCATTGCACATATATGTTTTCTATAAATAGAAAATTTGTTATTATATAAACTTTGCAGACTATTATATGTAAGTATGCATGTCTAATGGAAAACCTGTAGCTCTATAAATATAATAATAAATATGAAGATGACTGGAGGGTTAGAGGATGTTGTACAATATGACCAATTCATATAATACAAATAAATATAATAATATACTTTACAATGTACTAGTCTCCTTGACTAGTTTTATAACATTTACTCCCCCTGACTGTTGATTTACACACATCCTATGAGTTAACATGTCATAGTGCATGATTACCATGAAAACTTGTGTATTGTGGGTGATATAACATTTGTTTACATAAACATAGATGTAGGAACAATTTTGTCATTGGGGGGGGGGGGTGGCTATGCAACATTTTAACATTGTTCAGTTTAATAGTGAAGTATTTCAAAAACAACCAAAATAAAACCTTCTTCTGTCGTTTACACTGACAAAAATTTTTGAAAAGTGGCTAATCTAAATCATATACCAAAAATATTGGGGGGGGGGAGGGGAGCACGTGCCCCCCCTGTTCCTACACCTATGATAAATTAAATATGAAAAAGGTAATAAATTGAGCTGTTTCTTTGCAACACAAGTTTTTGATACAAAGAGTTAGGAGGATATTAATTTACTCCATTTTTCTTCACAGTTTCGTTTTAGTGACAGGGCTCTCTATTCCTCATTCATTGAACCTATTTTGGAATACCCCTAACAATCTAGGATGTGCTTCTGTATTTCTTGCAATTCAATAGATTTTGCAAAATCTTCTCATTAACAAAAGTAGTGAGAATACATAGTATTTATTCCAGTTGCTAATTACTTCAAACTAACAGTCTCCTTGACTATCAATATTTTCGCATTTTATTGTTATTACTAATTACACCAATTAACATTCTCCCTAACTACAAAGTTAAGTTATATACATATGTCTGATTACTTCAAACTAACAGTCTCCTTGACTGTACAGATTCTGTGGTCATTACTAAATATTCCAATTAACATTCTTCCTGAATATCAATTTCATGCATTCGACAAAGCTATGTTATGTACATATTGTTTCTGTGACTTAACACACAAACTATGATACCTTTATTCTCCTTTTTTTTTCTTTGATGTAAGATTGTTTTAATCAAATATTATGTATTGTTTCATATTATTCTATTGTTATAACATAATAACTAACAATGGACCAATAAAGTAACACACACTTACACACCTATCATAACAATGTTAATTGTTTTCCCAAATTTCTGTACCAGACTATAATACTCAAAATTGAATTTAATATTTAACATACATAGTTACACTCAACTGTAATATTCCAAGGTGGTGTCACATAGCTATCATATTCATTGATAATCATTTATTGTTTATAGTGGCTATGCTCTGTGTATGTTAGTATAGCCAACTACTGTAATACTAAACACAATATATTAGTAGTACACAGCCTAGTATATAATTATTATACTGTGAATAACCTGACTGTTTATTATGCTAGTCAAGTGGTTCATATTATATTGGACTACACTACACAAAATAACTACTTGATCACTAAAAAGCATTATCCCAATGTAACATTATCTCATAGTTGAGTAATTGACATAATTAACTCTTTCTTGATCATCTAATCACATTATCTCTACTAATAGTAATGTTATATCTTTGATCTGACCAGTACTGAATTGTTTACTGACTAGACTCTATTTCTTTTGAGTTTACAAATAGATAATTCAGATTATATATTTACATAATATTACTTAATTTGCTGAACCACTTCCATAACAGTTATAATGCTAAGAAATATCTAATATACTATGACTTTTCATATTTATCACAATCATCAGTTTTCATTGTATTGAATTTACTATCAAAGAATTAAAAATCAATAACAATGTGTTAAACAATGAATTAGTAAAAAATCTTTTGTCAAAAAATAATCCTAAACTACTAGCAAAACAAAACATAACGTTATAAAAAAATGAAGCCTAGAAAATTATACTTTTGTCACTACTTTAAAAGTAATCTCATTTTCCAAAAATCAGTTTGAGTTCAGAAAGTTGATCACTTAGTGCACATAACACAAGTAATAGCTCTTCTAGCAACATACTTGTCAGAAGCACATGGAAGGCCATGGTTGCAAACTGCCTCTATGAAATAGAACCGAGCACCATTATGTCTTGCACTTCCATCTATAATATCAGGATAATAATCGACACATTCATATACTGAATTTCTATTATGGTTATGATGTTCTGTCATCAAATATCCATGGTACTCTTTAGTCCATGATGTAGGACAAGATGTTTTAGCTGGTATCATAAGTTTAGTGGATTTGTTAGGAACATAGCAAACCGCACAAGGAGCATAACGGTCATGTGTAGTTTTGCCAAATATCTTGTTGTTAGTTTCGTATTCAGCTCCATATAGGTAAGACTGCCAAGTTGGAGCATCAGTACTTAAATACTGAGGGTCCTTTGGAAGGCAAATATAGTTGGCTCCATTTCCCTTTTGAGTATAATGACCACCACCAGCATAACCTTCATAAACAAGCTCAGCTCCTTGTCGACAAGTCGTCTTGCCCCATCTTGTATAAGTAACACCACCACTAGTACCATCAGGAGAGATTGTGAGTATAATATCTTTTCCAGGTGTGAGTTTGATGTGAACATCTTGAGCATTAGTATTTTTATCAGTTTTTTCTACCCCTGCAAAAGAAAACAATTACATTAAATTTTCCAGATTGCTTCACATACCACCATCATCATCGTCATCCAAGGTATTTTCAAGATCTACACAAAAAATAAATACAATTTTTATTAATATTCAAACATACCTGACTTTCCTGTGTCATCATCATCATCAACAGCTTGAAATCCAGTATCTTTCTTTTCTACAGTTTCTGCAAAAATGACACAAAAATAGATAATATTGACAATAGCAATAATATATACCAGATGGAATACTGAAGGTCACATCCACAAAAAGTATAAAAAATGAAAGAAACAGGATAGCCTTCATTTTATTGCTGGAGATCAGTAGCTTTGTTAACAGTAAAACTGCTGGAGATGAGAGGAAAAGAGCTCTTTTTATAAAGCAACAGACCCTCCTGATGACTACACATGACATCATCATTGCACATATATGTTTTCTAAAAATAGAAAATTTGTTATTATATAAACTTTGCAGACTATTATATGTAAGTATGCATGTCTAATAAAAACCTGTAGTTCTATCAATATAATAATAAATATAAAGATGACTGGAGGGTTGGAGGATGTTGTACAATATGACCAATTCATATAGTACAAATAAATATAATAATATACTTTACAATTTACAATGTACTAGTCTTTTTGACTAGTTTTAAAACATTTACTCCCCCTGACTGTTGATTTTCACACATCATATGAGTTATCATGTCATAGTGCATGATTACTATGAAAACTTGTGTATTGTGGGTGATATAACATTTCTTTACATAAATTAAATATGAAAAAGGTAATAAGTTGAGCTGTTTCTTTGCAACACAAGATTTTGATATAAAGGGTTACGAGGATATAAAATTACTCCATTTTTTTCACAGTTTCATTTTAGTGACAGGGCTCTCTATTCCTCATTCATTGAACCAATTTTGGAATACCCCTAACAATCTAGGATGTGCTTCTGTATTTCTTGCAATTCAATAGATTTTGCAAAATCTTCTCATTAGCAAAAGTAGTGAGAATACATAGTATTTATTCCAGTTGCTAATTACTTCAGACTAACAGTCTTCTTGACTATCAATATTTCCGCATTTTATTGTTATTACTAATTACACCAATTAACATTCTTTCTAACTACAAAGTTAGATTATGTACATATTTCTGATTACTTCAAACTAACAGTCTCCTTGACTGTACAGATTCTGTGGTCATTACTAAATATTCCAATTAACATTCTTCCTGAATATCAATTTCATGCATTCGACAAAGCTATGTTATGTACATATTGTTTCTGTGACTTAACACACAAACTATGATACCTTTATTCTCCTTTTTTTTTCTTTGATGTAAGATTGTTTTGAATCAAGTATTATGTATTGTTTTATTTTATTCTATTGTTATAACATAATAACTAACAATAGACCAATAAAGTAACATACACACACACTTACACACCTATCATGACAATGTTAATTGTTTTCCCAAATTTCTGTACCAGACTATAGTACTCAAAATTGAATTCAATATTTAACATACATAGATAGCTATAGTCCATGACAAGTCACATAGCTATCATATTGATTGATAATCATTTATTGTTTATAGTGGCTATCCTTTATGTATATTGGTATAGCCAACTACTGTAATACTGAACACAATATATTAGTAGTACACAGCCTAGTATATAATTATTATACTGTGAATAACCTGACTGTATTATGCTACTCAAGTGGTTCACATTCTATTGGACAACACTAAGCAAAATAACTTCTTGATCGCTAAAAAGCATTATCCCAATGTAACATTATCTCATAGTTGAGTAATTGACATAATTAACTCTTTCTTGATCATCTAATCACATTATCTCTACTAATAGTAATGTTATATCTTTGATCTGACCAGTACTGAATTGTTTACTGACTAGACTCTTTTTCTTTTGAGTTTACAAATAGATAATTCAGATTATATATTTAAATAATATTACTTAATTTGCTGAACCAGTTCCATAACAGTTATAATGCTAAGAAAATATCTAATATACTATGGACTTTTCATATCTATCACAATCATCAGTTTTTATTGTATTGAAGTTACTATCAAGGAGTTAAAAATCAATAACAATCTGTTAAACAATGTCTTACTTAGTAAAATTCATTGAACTAATTTTGGAATACCCCTAACAACCCAGTTTGTGTTTTGGTATTTCTTGGAATTCTCTCAGAAATATATATTGCAAAATATTCTCATTAGCAAAAGTAGCGAGAATGCATAGTGTTTACTTCAGACTAATAGTCTTCTGGCCTGTCAATATTTCCGCATTCTATGGTCATTACTACTTACTCCAATTAACATTCTCCCTAACTACCAATTTATCAGTTACTAATATTCACATACCAGACTTCTCTATTTCATCATCATAAAAAGCTTTGAATGCAGTGTCTATAGTTTCTGTTATACTACGGCCAATTCATTTAATGCAAATAAATATGTTAATACTTTACATTTTACAGTATACTAGTCTCCTTGACTGTTGAGTTTTCATTCTTTACTACAGGTACACAACCATATGACCACACCCATTGATTTGTTAGTTATCCTACCAATGAAATCTCCCTTTGTACTGACTACAGTAGAGCCCAATGAAGTATATGCTGTACCATTTAATGTCCTCTTTACTGCTGTACTGTGTGTGCGTCCAAGAGATATTGAGTATGTTGATTCAATTAATGTACTACATGTATTATGTACATGTACATGTTAGGAATGTGTGTACATGTTGGGTATTTGTATACTGGGGTCATTTGGTCACATAATACATCATACATATACATTGAGTGTTAGTATATAATGACTACTGTGTACTACTACATGTACATCTCTCTCTCTCTCTCTCTCTCTCTCTCTCTCTCTCTCTCTCTCCCTCTCCTCTCTCTCTTAGATGTGAGGGTAGTTGGCCCAGATTTACTTGGCAAGCACTCAGGCCAAATGAAGATACTATAGACACTGAATGTACCTTACCAGGAGGGAATGCTTTCCAATTTAGAGTATGTACACAATATATAGTTTATTCCATAATAATGCATGTATTTATTACCTAGGTTATCATTGAGCAGGAATCTTACAAGAGTCAAAAAGGTTTACCAGAAGGTGGCTTCCCTCATCACATATTCCATGTCTATGCACCAGCTGTTCTACAAAACCTACTACCAGAAATCTTACATGTGGAGGCAGATGTAAGTAATAAATTAGGTTACATGCACAATATACTATTTGCTCTACGTAAAGTACAGTCTACTTGCTTGCAGTATTACATTAGTTTTCATATAATAATATAATGAGAGTATTTGCATATTATAATTGTGTGCTGTCTTTGAGCCTTATGACCACACCCAAGCATTTATATCAATCAAATTCCTTATAGTAATTATTATAGCTTGAGTAGAATCTTGTCTATGGAGCTAGACCCTCCTGTTAATTTCTCACACATCAGAGGATGGTCTATTTGATAGATGCAACTGACAAACTGTAAATACTTGAAGAAGCCGTCAGCTCCAAAAAGCATTCCTGTTTCTCTTCTGACTTGAATATCAGCTAATTCCCTATACGTAGTAATACTAGCCTACATCCTATGATGTAGCTAATTTGGCCACATTTAGGAATCTCCATTTTTGGTTTGAAAAATTAGAGGAAGTTGGCAATTAATTTCCTGGGACAGTCTCAAGAAACTCAATGCTAAACGCCATTCATCTTAATTATACTGAAGTAATACATACTAATTTTGTCTATATATAATTTTAAACATAAAAATTCCTCAATTTCACCTTCAAAATTTAACTATAAAAAATATTTTGACAAAATCTATTATCAATAGTGAATAATTAGAGAACATACCATAATCGCTTTGTGTTCCTTATTCTAGGATGGCTCACTCACTCCATTCACCCTTAAACCAGGAGAAACACAGGAACTTCATCTCCTTAACTTATCAAAACCACCTCCATTGATATTTACTGTGAGTTACTTCACATCATTGAAAAGTAATTTATTCTAATACTATGTTAAATGAATACATATAACATATTGGAATACCACACCTCAATACCTAAAAAAACATTGCTTGGCAGATGCTTTAATGGATCATGTGTTACATTTGCATGTCTTCACTTCACATATCTAGAATGGGTTACATATAGAGCCAAGTCTACCATATTAATAATGAGCCTGACATGTATAGTATGTCAGGTGGTCCTAAGATAATTTTTACTAGGATAAACAGACAAACAAAACTAATTTTCCTGTACATAACAATGTGAGTACTACGTAATTATATTAATCAGAATCTATGTTCTTAAGAGATTCAGTTACTACACATACTATATATATATATATATAATATTACAGTATTAGAGGATTCTGTCATTTTACAATATATAACTTTGATTGCCAGTATTTCCTTGAAGCTTGGTGGCTTCCTTGGAATTGTGTACATGGTCTCTGTGGTCAAATTAATTTGAAATGTCAATTAGCAGGCGTATAGTATGTAACCACAACAGGTGTACATTTGTAGTGTTAATTACTAGTTAAGGAAGTCATTTTTGATTAGGAGCTGTTACAGTTAAACACTACTACCACTATTTTAAATTTTTACTATTACTTAATACATCATTTATGTTAGTTATTAATCATTAGTTTATCTGTAGTGTGTGTTTTTATTACAGTGTTCCATTGAAAACTAATATTATATAAATCAAACAATAATATTACATACTGCCTATGTAATGATGGCCATTTAAATGTATTTTAATGGAATGAGAGAAAACACAGAATATTTCTGGAAAAAAACATGTCAGAGTCTCGCATACCAAGTAGTGATTCATATCAATATTCCAAATAGTATCAGTGATCCTTTTTGGAAAACCACACCTACTAAAATTTTGATCTGAATACTTGCAGTCGTTTCATCACAATTGAAAATTGGTATGCAGGAAGACTAATCCATAAAAGGTACTTGGATACCAATTTAGTAAGTGCATGTAAATCTTTATAAAATGACTATGTAGCAACAACATATTTGCTTATGTTTAGTCCAAGTTTTTTCCAAGATTTAATTAAAATTGCAACACAATTAAGGACAATATCAAATTTTCAGTAATAAATCAAAACAGGGGAACATTGTTACTAGATATAAAAGTGATTGTAAGTCATTTTAATATAGTCACAAACAGTAAGGCAATACTGTTTAATTATTACATCACTGTTTTTTTACTAAAACAGTGATGTGTACGATTTAGATGTTTCGTGAACTCTTGTCCACCTTGGATCAGTATCTTGAGCTGGATTAATAAAATCCGGAAAAGAACCAGACACATTTTCATCGCTACCATCCAAATTGCGGTTTACATTCTTATTGACATATTCTTTACTTTTCTCTTGTTGCATCTTCATTTTCTCTTGTTGAGCCTTAGCCTTTTCTTGTTGTACTTTCATTTCTTCTTGTTTGAGTTTTATTTCTTCTTGTTCCAGCCTCAATTCCTCTTGACGTGCCTTTGCTTCTTCTTGTTGTAGTTTTTTGTCTTCCTGAACTGCTTTCGCTTCCTCTTGCTTTGCTTTAGCTTGTTCTTGTAACGCCTTAGCTTCTTCCATCTTTCGATTTTCCTGTGCTATTTCAAGTTGTGTTTTAAGTTCCAATCTCAGTGAAGCCACTTCATATCACATTTTCTCCATATCTTCATTGTGGCTGTGTAATGCAGCTTTTATCTCTCCAATATCAGTATTTTGTCTTTCCATATATTTTTTTTGTATGTCTATGGCTTCTTGTGTACCTTGAGCATGGTTTTCTAAAATAACCACCTTTTCTTCTTGGTCTTTAACTCTCTGTTTTACTTGGACATTTTCTTGATGGCAATTTTGGCAGTAACCTCTCCCACGATTTCTTCTTCCAAGATCACATCTGCAATTTAAACATCTGTAAGTTGACATATCCTTTTGCAGTCAATTTTGATCTCTTCTGTACAATGGAGGTTGACCTATTGACTGGAATAATAATAATAATGTAATAATGGAGATTTAAATTTGCCAATACTGTGTAGAACCTAGGTGTTTTCCCTGGGATTGTCCCTCTGCCAATACATGATTTCAGTGGTCAAATGAATTTAATTTATATTGAAGTAGGTTATGTCAACTGAACTTATAATATGTATACAGTTTGTAGTGTAACAATGATATGCTTTTATATTGCACAGTATAATTTCTAATTAGAATTTAAAATTTATACCAAGTATATTTCTACCACTTTCAGTATCCTTACATGTTATGACTCTAAAGGGTATAGAGAGTAGAGTGTTTGCTAAACTGAATTTTGTATAAATAGTATATCGTGATTACATATAACGTAAATGTATGTCAATGATCAGCACATACTTTATCATTTCAGCAGTGTTACATTGTAGATATTAGACCAAAACTAATAATATATAATAATATATAATAATAATATATATTAATAATATATATTAATGATCACCAAAAAAAATGCTTGATATTTTTTTAAAATGAAACAATGACAGTTTTTAATATTTGCCTTTTGTATATAATGAGTTAAAACAAAGTAGTATATGAGCGACCTGCATGAAGTTTGGCCCAGTTAGGATTGTAGGCATCAGGAGATCCATTTAAATGAGAAAGAGGATCAGAAATGTTTTCCTCTCCCACAATTATGGTACTCTGATCTTCGTCATTTTGGTCTTGACTAACTGGAGAATGATGACCATAATGCATGTCCTCAATAAGAGCTGTTATATTCTCTTCAGGATGTTTTTCTTTTATAACTTTGATTTTTTCAAATATGTTATCTAGTTTGGACAAATTTTCTCCCTCTTTCATAGCAGCTCTCTCTCTCACTTCCTCTTTTTCTTTGTCCTTGTCTGCCTTTTGTAATTCTTTATCTGCCTTTTGTAAGTCAAGGCGTGCCTTTTCCACTTCTATTTTGGCCTTTTCCACCTCCATTTTTTTTTTGAGAAGCGATTGTTTTTTCCTTTTCCAATTGCACTCTTTGTTTCTCTAATTCTGTAGCATGTTCCATTTTTCCCATGATAGAATCAAGCTGATCTTGCAAATTTTTGAAGTCATCGCCATAACGAGAAGTAGTATCTTGCAAATGCCCAATATCTTGACTCGTCTTGACTGAATCATCTCGTATTTTTTTAAGGTCTTCACCACATCTGAGAATGTTATCTTTCAAGTTTTCAATAGCTTGACCATCCTTCACAGAGGCATCTTTCAATGACTTAATATCATCACCATATTTGAGGGCAGTATCCTGCAAATTTTTGACATCTTCACCTCGTCTGATAGACTCATTTTGCAATTCATTGATGTCAGCATCATGTGCTTCAATATAATGGCCGTGTATAAGTGCAGTTCCTCGTGAAGCTTCAGCATAACACTCCAAATATTCCACCTTTTCATCAAGTTCGTTGATCTTGATGTTGTCTTCAATAATTGCATCTCTTGTCCTAGGCCTCTTTTTCCAGTAATCGTCACAGTAACCAGTTGTCTCACTACTGCGAATGTAATCAAAAAAGGTTTCTCCTACATAGTTTTCGCAGTCTAAACATATGTAACTTGACATGCTTACATTCAGTTTTCAAGTTCTCTTTCATAGACAATTTTACAGTATTTAGTTAATGTCAAATTGGCAGCTAGTCTGTCATATAGGGAGGGACTTTCCCTTGTGTTTCCCCTGTTTTCATGTGGCTGCTGTCTTTTGTGGCAGTTCTATATAGTACATTTGGCTATAACAGCACATCAAAGGCTAATTTGACAACCACAAGTACACCATTGTCATAGCAACAGCTAGTTATGATATTAATATTAATTACTATTTAAGGAAGTCGTTTTTTATTATGAGCTATTACAGTTTTGTTGATTAAATGCTACTACTAGTATTTTAATTTTTTTACTATTACTTAATACGTCATTTATGTTAATTAAGTTTATCTATAATGTGTGTTTTTAAAATCACTTAAATTTCCATCATTACATAGGCAATGCTATTATTTTTCTGATGTACTATATATTGTCAATGGTTCGATGTCTGTTAACTGAAATTCGGAATAAGAACATTAGACATAATCCCAAACCTTCTACATCTACATTTGTACCAGACTGTCCCAACATTTTCTTTGCAGTATATATATATATATATATATATATAAATATACGTGTATAAGCTGATGTGTTTGCTATTAGCTATTCACAATAAGCAAACACAGCTTTTTCATTGTGGAAAAGCTACTGACTTTCCATGAGTTATTCCATTTGACAGTAAATAACAGATGGCTCGCTGATATATTGCTCAAGTGGTTGCATAAATATGTAATTACAAACTGTTCATTTAATTCCATGATGTCAAATTGTCCGACTATTAGTATGAATAATGCATACTGTATGCTGGTTAAACACTTTGCCAATGAATAATATTTTAATAATCACAATATGTGTGTGGTTTGGAACTTGAATTATATTAACTCTCTGTATCACTTTATACAACAGTCAAACTGTGCAATGACGTTTTAGGGGTTCCTTTAAATGAATTTTTAATATCTTGTTGATGTTATTAATTCTAATTGTACTATGTTTTAGTATTGATTTTTGACTCAGTCATGTGATTGCTTTTATTAAGACATTTTTCTATTGAACCAATACATCATTTATACAGTATTCATATGTTAAAATTATGTTGACATAAGGAAGATGACAAAGCATACTCGGTTTATCAGAACAGTAATACATAATTATGTAACTTGTTGATCGATTGCATTCAGCATCTACTAATATTAATATAGTTACATGTCGTACATGTAAGTGAATATGTACTATATATATACTGTAGTCTGTTTGGTTTGATTTTATTGACTGGGTAATAAATTGCTAAAAGTACTTTCCCTGGGATAGTCCAACTTACATGAACAATTGTCAGTACCTAAGTATATTTTATATGTATATGCCTTATCTAATGTTGTAAGCTATGAATACAATTGAGAAGACTTTTGTTTCAGAAATGTATTGGCACATATTGGTTGATTATAGCCCAAATAGATTAAAACATCCACTACTAGGTACCTGTATACAACCTCAATAGCTTTAATATATTAGCTATTCATGTCCATTTGTATACTTGGACTTATTATTGCTTAAAATGAACATATGAAATAGACCTGCTATTCAAATAACAGATCCACATTGCAACCATTGTGTATGATTATACTTTCTATCGTTTATTTAAGTTGCTATAACCAAACTATAATTTAAATATTTATAGTAGTAAAGATTGTTTATTTAAACATCAAAGTTAATCAGGGAACGTTAATATAAATCAATTACAATTATCCATTCAAATTAAAGACACAAACTTTACAATTAGCATTATCAAGAAAGCAATAATTATAACACAATATTTTTGTATACAAATTGATGCAGATAACTTAACATAACGAAAGCATAGCACAGTAGCACTGTATTAAAAATCACACACCAGGTTAAAACTTAGCAGTTTTTGGCTTGCCGTGATATCTGGTCCAATTAGAATTGTAAGCATCAGGTAATTCAGTATAGTCATCTACATGATCCATAATGCCATAGTTGGTATCAGGTACTGATCTACCAGGTAAAAAGGAATCAGTTAGATTTTCATCCCCTATCGTTAGTGGACCATCTTCGTCGACTAGTATTTGTCCATAATTAAGTAGCGCAATTGTAGTCTGTTCGGGAAGTCCTTCAATTTTATTGGCAAATTCAGATAATTTGGTTAGATTTTCTCCTTGTTTGATTGTTCTTTCATTTTTCAGTCTGGCTGTTCTTTCTTTGCATGCCTTCTGTTTTGTTTTTTCTTGTTCTTGTTCTAAGTCCTTCTGCTTTTGACGTTCCTTCGATTGTTCTTGTTTCAACCTCAGAGTTTCAATTTTCACTTGTGCTGCCTTATCTTCCTGCTGGTCACGTTGGAGCTTTAACTCTAGATCTAGTTGCTGTACCTTCTGTTGCAGCACCTTCATCTGTTGTTGCATTATTTCCATTTCTTCCCCTTGCATGCGCACAGTATCTACTGTAGCTTGACCTTGGTGCTTTAGTTGTGGTATCTCTCTTTGTATCTCTTCTATATCTTCATGATTCTTCTGTGCTGTTTCATTTGTAGCTTGAACTTGATGCTGGAGTTGAGGTAAATCTCTCTGAATCACTTCAATATCATCATGATGCTTCTGCACTGTTTCATTTGTAGCTTGAACTTGATGCTGGAGTTGAGGTAAATCTCTCTGAATCACTTCAATATCATCATGATGCTTCTGCACTGTTTCATTTGTAGCTTGAACTTGACCCTCCAATACTTCCAATTTTCCATTATGTTCATTGATTCTAAGGCTACTTTCTTGGATTGTGGCATCATGTTGATCGACCTTTGCCTTTATTCTGTTATAGCAAGGTAGACAGCGACCTTCTCTGTCACTAGTGAAAAAGAAAAAGCGTCTTCCAACATATTGTCCACAGTCTAAGCACTTGAAAGCTGACATACTAACTCCTTGCTTCTTATGACTAATAGATGCAGAAGGGTAATTGCTATATATAGGAAGTTCTTTTGCTGAGGGAAAAACCACTGATTTTCCCTGGGGTTTTCCCTACAAGTTTTTGAGATTCATAGTTGCTAGTACAAACATGATGTTATCAATATCATACATGCAATATAGGTAATAAAGTATTAATAAGTATTATTGTATTTATGTTGATCATCTTATATTGCTAAGTGGACAGGGAAGGTACTTTCCCTAAGATTATCCCTTTTACTAGTCATTGATATTACTTTGTTGTAAGCCATACAGTTTGTGGTGTAAGAATAACTATGAATTTTGTTTCAATAATTATTTTTGTAATAGCTAGCTATTATAATCATGCTTTTGTTCTACATAGTGCATAGTTACTTTCTAATTGTACCAAGTACATTTCTGCTTATTTCAAAAACTTTCCTCAAGATCAATTTTCCTTTTTTCAAAATTAGTATGTAAGAATTACATTTTTATGAGAATATTGAATATTTGAGTGTTACATTGAAACTAGAAGAAAATCTCGTCCTTGGTAACTGCATTAAAGCACATGACCCAAACATTTAAACCAAAAAAAGTCCACTATTTAGTATGCCTTCTCTATACAAACTGTTAATCAGGAAATCATTGTATTTCCATATTGTTTCCCTATTGTGTTCTTGTTATATTTATGTTGACAAGCTATTGTCACTTGAAAGTGTAGTTGTTATTACAATTGAGTACAATTTGATAAGTATATAAATTATATCTATAGTAAAATACATGTATTATAAAGGGCTTAGTCTCATAGGAAAGAATTTACATTGATACTATGACAATGTTTATATACATTTATATAAAAAAAACAACAATGATAGCACTGTATTAAAAATTTTAGTTCTTTTTTTTAATGCTGTATAAATTTGAACAATGTATATGTACATGTGTGTGTGTATGATGTATATAAGCATTTGTTAGTATTTATTTTAACAAACTTGATACATGTTGTAATTATTGTTTGTAAACATTTTGAGTGCACTTGGGATCATACTCATTACATTAGCAACGGGGATTGTGGCTATCGAGTGTCATTGGCAAAAGTTTCAGAAAGATTCTCATCCCCTATCATGACAGTATCACACCTTTCATCATCTTGTTGGTCTTGGCAAATAGAAGAGGGTTGGTTATGCATACTGAGAAAAATTTTGTGACATTCTCTTCAGAATGAGATTCTTTGAATTATTTGATGTCTCTAAAAATATTTTTTTATTTAATTCAAATTTTCTGTTTTTTGCTTGGCAACACTTTCTATAACTTTTCTTTTTCCACCTCTATCTCTCTTTGCTGCTTTCTTAATCTTTCCTTTTCCAGAACTTGTTCCGGATCCTGTTTTGCGTGGCTTATACCCTGAACTTGAGTTTTAATAACTTCAACGTCTTGCATCATCCTTTTATTCTCATTTAATTTTAATGGATACAATAAATATACATTAAAATTATGTTGCAAGATGACCAAGCATCTTGGTTATCATAACAGTACTATATATCTAACTTGTTGATTGATTACAACAAATATTAACATAGTTACATGTTGTACATGTAAATGAACATGTACTGTACATGTATTATAGTTGTTTAGTTTGACTTTGTTGACTAAGTAATAAAGTGATAAAGGTACTTTCCCTGGGATAGTCCAACTTACATAAATAATTGTCACTACCTAAGTATATTTTATATGGATATACCTTATCTTAATATTATAAGCTATGAATACAATTGAGAAGATTTTGTTTTCAGAAATGTATTGGGTCATGCTGTGTTGATTGTTGCTAGATACCAACCTCAATAGCTTTAATATATTAGTTTTTCATATCTGTCTGCATATGCTTGCACTTCTTATTGCTTAAGATAAACATACGAAATTGACTTGATTATTGGAATAACTGATCTACATTGCAACCATTGTATATAACTGATTATACTTTATTTAAGTTACTATAACCAGACTATAATTTTAATATTTTATAATAACGTATGATATCATTAAATAATAATGGAATTTTATGGCAATATTTATAACAACAATTCAATTAGATAAAAACAAAATTAAAAATTTCCATAATAAGCAAAACACTTTAAAAAACATAGCACTGTTTTAAAATATATTTCACTTCAGGACAATATACATGTACATCATGTTATATTGATGTAAATAGGTATTTGTCAGTATTTATGTCAGCAAATACGATACAGATGTTATAATTACTGTTTCGTAAGCATTTTGAGCACACTTGTGACCATACTCATTACATCTAGCCCATTGAGGCTTCTAAACCTCGAGTGTCATTGATAAGAGATTCGGAAAGATTCTCCTCCCCTCTCATAACAGTATTACAGCTTTCATCATCTTCATCCTGGACAAAAGAACGTCGGATATGCAGATTGTTAAAAACATTTGTCACATTCTCTTCAGGATGAAGTTCTTTGAAATTTTTGATGTCTTTAACAATGCTTTTTATTTGAGACAAATTTGCTGCCTCTTTGTCAGTAACTCTTTCTTTGACTTTTTCCTTTTCTAATTCTTTGTCAACTTTTTGCAACTCTAGCTTTCTCTGCTGCTCTCTTGATTTTTCTTTTTTCAATAGTAATCTCTCTCTTTCCAACAGCATTTGTTCTTCCTGTCTTGCCTGTTGTAAAGACCTAACTTCATTTTGCAAAACTAGGACATCTTGCTTCAAGGTATCACTTTGATTTCCCATATCTTGGCAAATGCCACTGAGTTACTCTTGTTTAAGACAAGTTAATAAAATGTAAACTGTTTTTTCTTTGTTTCTGGCTCATTGTGCTAATTGCAAAGTTTTTATAGATAGGAAATCCATTGTTTTTCCCAGGTGGTTCCCCCTAGCTGTTTAGATTATTTAATTACTATCACTATTACTATTACTATTACTATTAATATCAATGTACAGCAAGCATGTCTATAATTGTACCAAATCTAAAAAAGATGTCTTATCACACACACAAAAATTGGAACCAAATCCTAGGTATAAATGGTTGCCACACAGCCATCTTAAACAGGAAGTTTATAAATATTTTGAAGATTACAAAATTTTGTCCGTAATTTTTTTACACAATATGAATCCTTTTTCTCAGACTCAGTCACATATGTCTCTATGGCATTTGTAAACTGAACACTAAAGGCCATAGAGACTGACACTTTATTAACTGACTTCTCTCATATAATAATAGCAACAAAGCAACTTGTTATGTACACTAGCAACACTAATTTTGTATAAGAGATTACTCTTCTCCGCTCATACCACATACAGCACTAGTAATTGTTGATTACAGTTCAGTTTTAAATACTTGTTATTTAATTTTAGTTACCTGAGACTGAAATGTGTGGTAAGCTCAATCTTCCACTAACCTTACCTGATGATATCTACTTTACTATTGGAAAGGACCGATCTACTGTGGTAAGTAGCATATGTCCTTATATGGTAACTGAATCTACACTAATACATATATAATGATATTGTAATACATATATAATGATATTGTATTTGAACTTGTTCTTTCTATTAGAAACTTAGTATTTTACATGAAGACTTAGGATATCATCGTCTTAGTGTATACTGTCCATTTTGGATGATTAATAAGACTGGTCTTTACTTGGAATATAAGGTAATATACTGTGTGGGTGTGAGTGTGGGTGTGGTGCGTGAGTGCCAGTTTGGTTAAAGAAGATAAGTGGATGTGTTTTTATTTTGTTAAACAAATTTCATAGGATGAGAAATCTGGTGCAATCTCCAAACATGGCCCAGACAAACAATTTTTATTGTTCTCTTGTGAAGATAAGAATTGCAAAGTAAATTTATCAAGATATTTTTGATACACGTACTCTCTCTCTCTTTCTCTCTCTCTCTTTCTCTCTCTCTCTCTCTCTCTTTCTCTCTCTCTCTTTCTCTCTCTCTCTCTCTCCCTTTCTCCCCCCTCTCTCTCTCCCCCCCCCTCTCTCTCTCACTTACAGGTCAGGTTATGTTGTCACACTGACCTTGAAAATAGAACAGACTGGTCTAATTCGTTCTCATTACAAGCTGTGGGTACTAGTGGACGTTTCTCTTCTAAATTGGGAGATACATTGGTCTATCATGTATGTACATTAGTAAAATTACTATATCATAGTACTGTACTATTGAGGCACTCAATAGTTACATATACACACATATATCTTTTGTTGTAAACAGGTAGGTCATGACTTAGTTTTATCAGCAATTTCTATAACAATAGTTATTATAAAAACAATATAAAAGATAGTCATTCCTGAAATTTGTTTTTATAGCTGTCTAAATTTGCGAGTATCTATTGTATTAAATATTGCTGAGTTAGATATGTTTTTATGTTTTTTTTATATGTTTTTTAGATGTGTGTGTTAACATTGCAGTATAGAATAATCATAACATATGTGTATGTATATTTGTATGCTACAGAATAATTACATGTATAGTACAGTATAGAGTAGTATATAGTATAGGATCACTGTATTTATAATACTAAGACTTATCAACTGAGAGAGAGAGGAGCTTCAATATAATTACAATTACAAGCTGTTTTGTGCTGTTTGACAGGCTTTTATATGCCATATTTGGAAGTTAATGCAAAGACAGTATAATGTCCGAGAAGACATTATGGAAACCAAACTTATTTTATATTTTTCAAGTTACTATGCATTATATTATTTTATGCTGTTCCTAGACCCCCCCCCCCCCCCCAACTTATAACACTTCTACACTTATAACTTTATGATGGGGCCCATGACAAATATACAAAAATATAGTAAAGTAGAAATGGGTGTCTGCTCCTTGCTTCTTTAGTTTCCAATTATGTACTGAACAACCCTTATCTTTGAATAATTATATATGTATTATCTATTAATAAGACAGGAGCAATAAAATTTTACTCGCTTTATTGTTTTTATTTTCTAGTTTGGTGTGGCCATTCATCTGTCCAAATTTACTCTCTCGAAGCTAGTGGTGATTACACCATATTACTTACTGGCCAACCAATCCTCTGTAAGATTACATAATCAATCACATGATAATCACATGATCCATACCTTAGTCTAATATCACTGTCTTAGAAGAGAGGTCACCTGGACAGGGTGTGGTCGTAGCTAAAGGACAAGTGGTCCCTTTCTGGCCACTAACTGATTCAAATCGTCTCTCTATTGAAATTGGTGGCTCTAACAGTGTTATGTTTAACTATAAAAAGTCAGACTCTCTTGTTTTGAAGTTAGCTAAAGAGGTATGTACAAGATAGTACTTGATATGTAGGCAGTAGCAGTAACATTAGTACAAGATAAGAACTTAGATATTTTATAGAGAACTCAATCTAAATATTCATATTAGATGGGTACTGCATGAGGTATTAATATGGATTTACTGTATTGATCATGTGAAGGTCTTATCTCTTATATCTAAAATTACGAAACAATTTCTTATAGGAAGCTAGTACACACTTATTTGGTCAACCTCCTGTTATTACTTTACTTAATTATTACTTAGATATTTTATAGAGAACTCAATCTAAGTATTCATATTAGATAGGTATATATATATATATATATATATATATATATATATATATATATATATATATATATATATATATATATATGCATATATATATATATATATATATATATATGCGTATGTATCTCTTTTTAACTATAACTATATTTTATCTTTCTCTTTTATTTTAGCCACTAGCAGTGTGTGTAGATATACAAGAGACAGAGAGTGCTAATGTCGTCACATTCTCTTCATATTTTGAGAGTTGTACTCCAGTACAAGTTGTTAACCTCTTCTCTGACACAACTATTATATTTAAACAAGATAGCAAGTACGTTATTATAAATGTAAATGTACATATCTCTGTCATGTACATTAAAATCTTTTTTAAGAAATCCAGACTATTAAAGGGTGTCAATTATGCATTTAGTTTTAAGAGGATACCCCTTTAATTAGTGAGGGCAATTGCCTATTATGAAAACAAATTAGAATGGCTAAATTGTACATATACATATATCTATGTGCTGACTATTGTTTCTCTACAATCTCACTAATTTCATTATTACACTAATTATAGGGGATCGTCCCCTTGGTATTCATTGGATCCTGGAGAGAGTGTTTGTTATACATGGGATGATCCTACTGGAACGAGGTTGTTAAGATGGAATATTAAATATGGGAAGGTGGAGTCTAAACCTATTGATATAACTAAGGTACATCTTATCAATGTAATGTGTCACAAGACTATCATGTGATTTAAGAATGTTGTTTGAAATGTCACATGACCTATGTATGATTTATAATGTAGAATTTGACTGTCGTGTGATTTCAAACCAGTGTTCTCTCATGTGACTATCATATGACCATTTTATTAGCACACATACATTAATCTCTAAAATTTTTGATGTTTTAGGATGGAAGTGGGTCATTCAATTACATTCTTGAAGCAAGTGCTCACTTTGAGACTCAAAGCTTATCTCTCAAATCTCCGACATCAGGGTATGCACTATAACTAGTTATACAAGACTGTCAGATTTACAAAGTTGTTTATCTAGTCCACAGGCACCTGGTACATTCACTCAGTCCCTGATGACTCCACCCTCATCCAGTCGTGATATGTGGTTATCAATAGAAGATAATGACAATTTAAATGAGAGTTTAGTTAGTGTCAATGAAGGTACTTTAACTAGTAAGTTAATAAAATAATATTGTTATAAAGGCACTATATTACATATAAATGTACATGTGCATACAGTTTATACATGTCAGCAGTATATAACCTACATTTATAATACCATAACTCTGAATTTATAATACTATATAAATTTTTGTGGTTACCTAAAATAATGAAAATATAATTTGATGAACCACAATTATTATATACATAACCACAAATAAATGGAACAAAATTAATAAAATAGTAAAATTTTATAAAAGTAGATGAATTTTTCCATGTTAGCATACATGCGCTATAGCAATTCTCCTTTTGAGCTCCAAATACACATGCATTATAGTGATTATTGGTACATGTACAAGACATTTTTTCAAAAAATTAAAATAAAAGATGATGATGATGACAATGACAAAAAGGAAAGAAACAATGACCACACTAATCTTAATATTAAATCGATTGTATAGTAGTTAGTCAATACAACATTGTACTGTATATTGTTGATTTTTGGTATATGAATATTGATAAGTTTATTGCAAAGGTGTTATCTTAAATCTTTACAGTCATTGCAAGTATTACCACTATACTGAGTGTATGTTATAATGATACATGTAATATCACTCAATAGTTTCTACTAACTCCTCAGGCCTCAAACTGTCTTTGCTAATGCAGTTTAAATTGTTTAATAAAATAAACATTTTTTTTCCTATAGGTAAATCTGATAAACAGCCAAAGCGTGACAAAAATAGGCGTGGTCATTGGAAATCATTTATTGACAACTTACAACGAACATTACTATTTACTGAAGATGATAGCATCCTTGATAGGATCAAAGCAGCTGATTATTTTTCACAGAACCTTATTGAAGTGTCACTATCATTACGATCTGTTGGTCTATCTCTTGTCGATAATAAGAGAAAGAGAGAAGTAGCTTATATTGGTATCACTCAGTAAGTATACATGTACATGTACATTATAATGTATTATAGATATCAATGATGCAACAATTTCTTACTAAGACAATTTTTATTTAATACAATGTTTAATGATGTCATATTTTTAATTTTATTTATTTTTAGATCTGGAGTTATCTGGCAAGTAGCTAGGAAGAAAGGTCATTGGAAGACATTACCCAATCCAGTTATAGCACTCCTAGAACAGGCTCATCAGTCACATCAAATGGATTTACGTGATAAAGATCTAGTTGTGAACTTAGAGACAATGGAGATGTTTGCTCCATTAAGAGGTGCATTAAGACGTACACATTATGATGGAGTTAAAGTGGACATTGGTGTATCTGATAAAGATTATTCACTTCATGCTAAGATTGGCTATATACAGGTATATACATGTACATAATATATGTATGTATATGGCAAACAGGCAGGTTTAATCACCTGTTAATAAATAAATACTCTCATTTCAAATACATGTACAAGTATATGTACATTAAGATTACCGTAAATGTCAAAATTTTTGCAACTCAAACTTTCTCGCGTAAAATTTTCGCAAAGTCATAATTTCACGTTTTGTGTCAACTGCAAAAATTTGATTATTAATTATTCGCGAGTCTAATTTTCGCGTTTTGTGTCAACCCAAAAATATAACTACCTCAAAAATTTTGACGTTTACGGTACATGTTAATGTAGTATCAATACTATATATATTTACTGCATATGTATCCATGTCCTTTATTCTGGTATTGTTCTTATTTATTTCGTTAGATTGATAACCAGCTTCCTTTTGCTGTGTACCCTCAAATGCTCTATCCATTGCCTCCACCTCCTACTGTTGCGTCTACAATAGGTATATGTCATGTGACCAGTCATGTGATCTTCACATACTACTTGTTTTTGTTATTGTTATAGAGCCAAAGCCATTTATTGAAGCAAGTATTTTTCTACGTAAAACTGAACAACTTAATGTCAACCATTTCAAGTTAGTTTATTGTTAGGATTTATACAACACAAAGACTAGTTGTTACATACATTATATATATATATATATATATATATATATATACCGTAAGGGTACAAATTTTCGAGGGTTTAAATTTTCGTGTTTTTTTAAATTTTGCTTTATTATTTAAATTTCGTGGGTATTAATTTTCGTCTTTAGTGGGCGTGAAGTATTAATAATGGGCGTGGTATCAAGGACGTGTTGTGATTACAAGCGTGATTTTTGCGAAATATGGCTACCTATTCCTATAAATCCATCGTGAGAGGGTACCATATATACAAGAAAATCTGGGAGGCAGTTGACGGAGAAGTACTTCAGACAGTGTAAAAGAGAAAGAAGTGACCGACATGAATCCCTTTGCGTATTATGCGTGGGTGGAATAAAAGTTAAATTTCGTGATAAAACAACAACCCACGAATACAGTGAAATTAAATCCCCCACGAAAATTTATACCCTTACGGTTTTTATATATATAATGTGTGTGTGTGTGTGTGTGTGTGTGTGTGTGTATAAAGGTTGATTCCCGAACTCAAAATCTTGATCCGTTTTGAAATCTGAATTCTTCATATGTACAACTATATCTAAACTGTTGCTAAGTGTGTTTAACATATGTTCACAGATGTGATTCAACCATCTTAATTAATAAGTTTCTTACTATACTCACATGTATATTCTTATAATACATAATGCACACAATGGGCATTATTCATATATTATATTTGATGTACATTTACATATAGATATGTTCATGTTCTGGTACAAAAGATGGCAGTCAATGTTGACTTGGGCTTCATTTTATCTTTGTTGGATTTGTTATCATTTAGTGATGGAACTTTATTATTAGAGGTAAGGATAAATATTATAATATGTACTCTCTCTTACTCTCTCTCTTTCTCTCTCTCTCTCTCTCTCTCTCTCTCTCTCTCTAGGCAGAGTATGTTAGACAAGACATTGAATATACAGCTAAAACTTTACAAGAAATTGCACTCCCAGCTGTAAGTTAAGCATTACAATATTTATTGTTACTGTTACCATGACAACAGTTATCTGATGAATCAGTTAAGCGAAACTTTTTTGATGTCCTCCATATATCTCCAATTAAGGTATGAATGAATGGTTAGATAGAGAGATCGACTTGTTATGTAAAGATTTTTTCAATAGATTACATTGAGTTTCAATGTTAAAAGTGTTGGTCGTAATAAATCTGACAAGGAAGTTAGTGTGGGTGATCGATTTCTACATCTCTTTTTGCATTCATTGGGAGTTATATTAACATCAGTACAAGAAGTTGAAATGAAGTATGCATTAAACAATAAAATAGAATATCTCTTATATAGACACTATAAATTACAATTCTATGAGATTTTCTCAATACTGTTATTAGATATGCATCTATTTATAGGTTCAGTCTGTTTCATTTGGTTTATATCGCCGTTACTATAAATAAACTCATTGATCTCTTTGTTAAACATTACAGAACACAGGTACTATATATATAACCAATATAGTTATTACAATGCTATACATGTAGGCATTGGTACAAATACATCGACTAGTTCTTGGTCTAGATGTATTAGGCAATCCTGTTAAAGTTGTAAGAGGAGTTGTCGAGGGAACGTTTGATCTGTTCTATGAACCTATTAAGGTATTACAAGTGTGAATGTACAATGTTTAATTATTGGTTATGATTAAATGGGTGTCCCTTAATTTAAGGATGTAGCTTTCATGTAGATAACTTAATGAAACTAAAAATTTCAACCTTCTCTTTAATCATAAAATATGCATGCTTTGATTTCTTTGGACATTATTTTTGGAAACCAGACTTCTTGTACTAAGAGTTCTTGCTAAGAGATATGTATCTGGCACAAAAAATTGAGAAATTTTGAACACTTCCTCACTCATAATTGATACTATGCAACATACTCATACTTGTATCATTTGTGAATTAAATTTGACTTGTAAGTGGGGAACTCCTATAATTAAATCAAAATTAATAATAGTATGAAAGGAATTAAAAATTGATTATTTTACAGGGGAGTGTCTTAGGTCCTGAAGAGTTTGCTCAAGGCTTGGCAATTGGATTAAAAAGTTTCTTTGGTGGTACAGTAGGTCAGTGATAACATCATTATGACTCATAATGACATCACTGTTATTTTAGGTGGTGTAACAGGAGCAGGTGCTCGTATTACTGGTGCATTTGGAGACGTAGTCGCTAAATTGTCATTTGATGAGCAGTTCCTGGTTCGTCGAGAACAAGAAAAGGTCAAGTCAACAAAATTTGGTTCTAAACTTGGTGGATTTTTAAAGGTATTTTACTTTATATTTGGTATTAAGGAGAGACATTTATGTAATAGAATGTTGCTGAGGGAGTAACTGGTGTTGTAGTACAACCAGTCAAAGGTGAGTATATACAAGTATTATATATACATGTACATGTACATGTTTTAAAGTGTACCTTATAAATTGATGTCATGTGATTGTCTTTGTAGGAGCTATAGATGAAGGTGCTCTTGGATTACTTAAAGGTACTGGGCGTGGCTTAGTTGGGCTACTGGTCCGACCTGCTGGAGGTTTGATAGACCTTACTAGTGGTGCATTGGAATTTGTTACAAGGTAAAATCATGTCTGCCATTTTGAGTTGATACACTATATATTCATCATTTAATTTAATGTAGTTAAATATTTCTATGTCAGACATGTTGGAGGCCATTTTTAATATAAACTTACTCTCAATAGAGAGGATGAATAAGTCTAAGGACTAGAACTAGTGTTCTAAATGTCTATTCTTTATTAGATTTTTAGTCCAATCTGCATTTAGATACTTTTAATGGGTAACATTTTCCCTTTAGAGTCTACTATGAACCAACTTTCTATCTATATAATAATTCTGTTATTTCCATCAATGTTTTCCCAGTCTAGCCTTAGTTTTAACAGAAAGTTTCCATTGAATGACAATAAATAATAATTAGCAGGGGTTTGTTGTTTCTTATTTCAAAGTTTGGTACAATTATGTCTCTATTTTCTATACAGAAAAACTTCTGTTGGTAATGTAGATATTGTACAGTTAAGGCCACCTCGATATATTGCTAGAGATGGTCTTATCAAACCTTTTTCTGCACCTAAAGCTATTGGAAATGCCTTACTAACAGTAAGTACTATAATATATTCACGTACATATGTCTTAATATTATATTGTGTGTAACAGTACATGTATTGTTAATGTAGTTGCCAGTTGACACAATCTAAGTATCTATTTACAGTCACCTATACTACAAATGCATTATATGAAGTATGGCAAAGCAGATTTAAGTAAAGACACTGTTAGGACTTTTTCTAGTCCCATACTAATATAGGATACCTCCATACTAAGGACAATGTCTGAGGCCTCAGTGTCCAACGTATAAAGGGAGGTTACTTACCCATACTTATTATGATACTTATTACTATTAGGACACTGATGAAGGCCATTATACTGATAGTGATTGTTATATTGGTCATCAAAAAATATCATCTAAACCACTTAAGTTTCTTATTGTGACTGACAGGTAAGGATCATTGAGTATAGACATGTCCATATATCAATGATTGTACTATATAAAGTACTTTAAGTGCATGTACATATGCAAAGTTAGTTAATTTGAAGCAACTATATTTTTTTGATGTATATATGCCCCACATTATTCTATTATTAATTTACTTATTAGGCGATATATGATAATTGAGCGACATCCATTATTGGATGGATGGAAGAGTACACAAAAGTTGGCATTTAAACATGTCACTAAAGAAGCTATATCTGCTAATAATATCGTTTATGTCACACCTGATAACTATTCTAAGGTGAGAGAGAGAAAGAGAGAGTTAGGGAGGGGGGAGGGAAGGGAAAGAGAGAGAGAGAGAGACAGACAGACAAGACAGACAAACAGAGGGAAACAAAAGAAGAAAGATACAACAGACAAAGACTGATGGAAACAGAGATATAGTGAAAAATGAGTCCTCTCATCTATTAATGGATAAATTAACACACAAGGAATATGAATTGATGCGGACATATTGTTATTTCTTTTATATTACAGTACAATAAAGCAAGTGAAATATCACTATCATCTGATAATGAGGCTATTGTAAGTTCTATAATTAATTACTATGTAGTATTATTGTTATATCATGTAGGAGGTAGTATCTCTTATCAATAGTGGTTATAAGTCTTATTGTGATAACTTTTCCTCTTAATGTAATTTTTACAAGTTAACTGGTTTGTATAATACATGTATTGCTATATGATTTTGCTGTTCTTGTTATTGACATAATTTTAGTGAGTTTTTTTTTCTTACCTTCAATTTGTAAAATTTGTTATTTTAAAATTGATGTTATTATTTTAATGAAATTATTAATTAACCCATACTACTCTGTGCAATTGTGAGGTTACAATACAATTGATATGTGTTATATAGAAGCAAAAGCACATTCACATACATGTGTGTGTTGTGTTGAAATCTGGTTTAAGTTAAGAGGTTAATTCCTTAGTACACATGGTACAAGTAACAGCTCTTCTAGTACAGTAGGGGTCACATGGAAGTCTATGGCAAGAAGCTGTCTCTACAAAATAAAACAGAGCACCATTTGTTTTTTTGCACTTCCAACTATAACATCAGGATTAACATCAACATTCAATGACATATATAGAATTCCTAGCTTGGGTGTGTAACTCTGTATTTAAGTATCTACAGTGTTGTCTAGTCCATGACATATACAAGACAACATATTTTAGCTGGTATCATAAGTTTAGTAGATTTTTTATATAGGAACATAGCAGACTGAACATGGGACATTGTAGTTTTGTATACTTCCACTGAATTTTGTTGATATTAATTTCATATTCAATTCCATATAAGAATGTTGCCAAGTGGGAGAGGTAATTCATAAGTGAGGATCCTTTGGAAGGCAGATATTATTGCATGGTTCCATTTCTTCTGTAATTATACCAGCTACCACCTACATAACCTCCATAACCAAACTTAGTTTCACTGGAATAAGTCATTTAACACATTTTATATGTAACACAGAGTACAAATTTTATTAGCAATAGCAACTAGAAAATCTGCTCATACTCTCTCGTATCACCTAACACAAAATTATAACTATACACAATTTAAGTGAACTATTGACTTTGTCTTGGTAAGATCCTGTATGAGTGGCTAAAGAATCTATGGTTTTAAGGAAATTTAAGTTTTTATATATAGTCACTGACAGACAAGACTGTGATGTCAATGTCTTAAGCATTAGCTTTTCTTTAGTTTAAAGCTGCCCCTGCAGTAATGATTCTGTAATCATTGATTTTCCAGAATATAAGCATACCACTTTATTATATCATAGCACATATATGTTTTCTCAAAGTACAAAGTTTGTTGATAATTATTATTACCTTAAATAACTAGAGTACTGCCTCCTGATGAGCTGTAAATACATTCAAAGCAATCTGTCTTTGAAATTACCTTTATCTCTAAGTAATCAGAGAGATATTAAACAAGTTTGAAGTAAATTTTCTGACTACTCTGTCCAATCTGTGAGGGTTACAATACTTTTTGTTGATATGTATTAATTTGGATAGCAGAACCTGCATAACAGTTGTTATTATAAAGAAGTGTCATTAAACTATTGACTATTTTTAGCAGCAACCATGTGTTTTGCATAATTAGAGTCTCACTACTATATACCCTAATCTTAGATCTATATTTCTATATTGTAGACAAATATTTCTCTATATTTGTCAAGTAACTATGAGCTTCTGCAATTGTTCTTTACTTTTACACAATTATAAAAATGTTCCTACAAAAATAGTTACTTCAGTTTAAAAATGTCATGTGTGTATGAGAATATGCTAGTATACGTAGCTACTGTGTGTTAGCTTGATATCAACAATAAACTTTATATAGGAGAGGTAGCTCCTATATATTCTCTTTTGCTTATGATAGATTTGTGTACTTATCTTTAGATATCAGTGATCTCTATTCAATAGTGAGTAAGTAATAGTAATTTGAAGCTTACATATTTACTATGGAATCTAGAATTCATGTTAATTATTTACTCTACTGTAAAATTATGTATTTATTCTAAAAATATAGAGAATTCTTGTGAATTACTCACTGTATAATTTGTTGGTATGTTATAATATTATATGCAACAAAATTATACAGTGAGTAATTGACATGAAGTTTAGATTCGTTGGTAATCCAATTATTTAAAATATAAATTGATTATTAAAATAATCAATTTATTTTTGCAGTGATAGCAAACTGTACAGTGAAGTTATTGGTAAAAACCTTAATCTGCAAGTTTTGTTCTAAGCAACTCTACAATAATCACAATAATATGTCAAACAGAACATTGTCTATGTCTGTTGTTACATGTATGATAATCATTATACTTGGTTTGAATTGAACTAAGATTATGCATGGATCATAATTTTTATTTTAATGAAACCACTACCAAAGAATTGAGATATAAAATCAAAAAAGAAAATTAAAACATGACCTAAAGAAACTTTTATGTTAAAAAAAACAACAAATGAGCCTAAGATGATTTTATCACTACTAAAAAGAAATCTTAAGTTTATAGTTTGTCCAAATTCAGTTTGAGTTCAGAGGTTAATTATTTAGTGCACACAGCACAAGTTATAGCTCTCTTAGCAATGTAAGGACCACATGGCAGACCACGGTCACAAACTGCCTCTATGAAATAGAACAGAGCACCATTTGTATCCTTTTGACTTCCATCTATTACATCAGGATTAAGATCGACACATTCATATACTGCATTCCTATTATGGTTATGATGTTCTGTCATCAAATATCCATGGTACTCTCGAGTCCATGATGTAGGACAAGATGTTTTAGCTGGTATCATAAGTTTAGTAGATTTGTTAGGAACATAGCAAACTGCACAGGGAACATTGTAGTCATGAGTATTTCCACTGAATATCTTGTTGTGACTTTGGTATTCAGCTCCATATAGGTAAGACTGCGCAGCGGGATGAGTAGTACTTAAATAGTCAGGATCCTTTGGCAGACAAAGATAGTTGGCTCCATTTCCTTTTTGACTATGCTCACCACCACCAGCATAACCTTCATAAACAAGCTCAGCTCCTTGCCGACAAGTCATCTTGCCCCATCTTGTATAAACAATGCCACCATTTGCACTAGGGGAGATTGTGAGCACAATATCTTTACCAGGTGTTAGTTTGAGGTGGATATCTTGAGAATTAAGGTTTTTATCATCTTTTTCTATTTCTACATAAAGAAAACAAAAATGACAACTTCTCCAGATAGCTGAGCATACCATCATCAACATCCATGGCAGTTTCAAGATCTAGTAGTAAATATAATATAATTTTTGTTAATTTTGTTAACATGCACACAAACCTGATGCTTCTGCTTTACCATCATCAACAGCTTGGAACATACGTTCTGTAGGGTCTTCTGCAACTTCTGCAAAAATGACATTAAAATTAATAATCAATAATATAAATAAATATAATTTTTGTTAATATTCACACATACCTGACTTTCCTGTGTCATCATCATCATTAATAGCTTGAAATGCAGTGTCTATATTTTCTGCAGTTTCTGCAAAAATGACACAAAAATAGATAATATTGACAATAGCAATAATATATACCATATGGAATGCTGAAGGTTACATCCACAAAAAGCATAAAAAATGAAAGAAACAGAATAGCCTTCATTTTATTGCTGGAGATCAGTAGCTTTGTTAACAGCAAAACTGCTGGAGACGAGAGGAAAAGAGCTCTTTTATAATGCAGCACATTCTCAGACATGACTATATATGACATCATAGCACATATATGTTTTCTAAATTAATTACATAAACGTTATTATTGAGTTAATCAATATGATTAGAATTTAGCTGGAAAATTAAGTTGACTTTCATTGTAAATATTAAACAAAACTGAAGTATTATCAAATCAAATTTGGGACTTAAGAAATATCCCTTATAAATAAAATATATAATATATAACCATATGATCTGTATAATAGAGCTTACATAAAATCAGTCAATAACCTCCATATACCTGCTATAGATTGCCATAACTGTCTAATAGCAATTTTTCTTCTAAACTGTAGCTATAATTGTAATGCAATTATTATTATTATTGTAATTATCATTCTTTTCAATGTATTTTGTAGGCATGAATGCAACATATACAGACAGCTAATTAAATACTCAATTTAATTAGCTGTTTAGAATGATAAAATAATTATATATATATGACAATGTGAAAGGGAGTGTGTCAAGTTTACTAGTAGTTTTTAATACAAACTAAAAACCACAAAACAAGCTCATTAATTTGTGAAGTTCTAGTTACATCTTATTTTGTCATTATAAAAAATGTAGATATAGTGAAAAAATTTTAAGAAAACCTCATTTTTGATACATTAGTAATATGTATCCATTTTTCATTTATGATCGCATATGAAGAAATTCTAGGAATTGATTATAATAAAATACACTAATTACTACTTACTATGGAATTGCTCATATCATGTTTTACAGCAAATGATCATGATTTCATAGAAGTACAACATGCATGGAGAAAGTCTAATACACATTTGTTTCTGTGACTTAAAATACAAACTACAAAATACAAAATGCTTTTTGCTTTGATCAAAGTTGTTTTGAATCAAATGTTATGTGTTGTTTCATTTTACCAAATATCTTATTGCCAGTTTGGTATTCAGCTCCATATAGGTAAGACTGCCAAGAAGGACTAGTAGTACTTAAATACTGAGGATCCTTCGGCAGGCAAATAAAGTTGGCTCCATTTCCCTTATGATTATAAAAACCACCACCAGCATAACCACTATAAATAAGCTCAGCTCCTTTTCGACAAGACATCTTGCCCCATCTTGTATAAGTAACACCACCATAACCATCAGGAGTGATTGTGAGTATAATATCTTTTCCAGGTGTGAGCTTGATGTGAATACTTTGTTCTTTAGCAGTTTCTTCTTTGTTTTCTATCTTTTCCAGATTGCTAGGCATATCTCCATCAACATCCACGTCATTTTCAGAATCTATTACATACAAATTAGGACATATTTTTGATAATATTCACACATACCTGATATTCCTGTTTCACTATTATAATCAGCTTGGAATGCAGTGTCAATAGTTTCTGCAGTTTCTGCAAAAATAACAAAAAGTAGATAATTATGACAATAACAATAATATATACCAGATGGAATGCTGAAGGTTACATCCACAAAAATTATTAAAAATGAAAGAAACAGGATAGTCTTCATTTTATTTCTGGAGATCAGTAGCTTTGTTAACAGTAAAACTGCTGGAGATGAGAAGAAAAGAGCTCTTTTTATAAAGCAACCTACTCTCATGATGACTACATTATGACATCATCATAGCACAGATATATGTTTTCTCAAAGTTTGGAAATTTATAATATACAATATAAACTTTGCAGACTATTATATGTAACTTGTGTAATAGAAACAACTGTAGCTATATCAATACATTAATAGATATGAAGATGATTGAATGGTGAAAGGATATTGTACAACACAACCAATGCAGATAGAACAAGTAAATATAGTAATACTGAATACACTATAGTATTGTCTGTAGTAGTAGGACAGCCCAGTGGTATTAGTTCTATGTAGTCATTTTAACTAGTTGATCTTTAGTTAACTAATATGTAGACTATTATATGTAACTATGCATGTGCAACTGTAACATATTAATACATGGCCGTAGGAAGTGGGTGGGGTGGGTAGGCCAGAGCCTCACCACTTTTCAGACTGCATTAATTAAAGTCATTGATAATAATTATTATTGGAAGACACACCTCCTTTTGTAAGCAAGCGTGACAGCACATGTGTCTGATTATGGTATCGCCAGCTGTTACACAAAGCACCCTCAGTGCCAAGCCTAACCAACCGAAGTCAATTAATTTCCCAAGGAGATCATTTGGAAAGAAAATTAAACAGGTTATTTCATAAACAAAGGTTTGACATTTTTGTGTGATTGGACTATGATGAAGCCAAAGATGTCATTTGTTGTCATACTTATAGACTGACTGAACATTGCTTTTTTTCAGGTCTCTACCTGTATCTCAAATGTTACTATATAGCGAGGTTGTCACTCTACTAAAAATAATTATGGTAATGCCAGCAACAAATGCTTTGTTCGAAAGATCCTTTTCAACTTTACCCAGAATAAAGACTTACTTACGATTAACGATGTCTCAAGAAAGATTAAGTCACTGTATGCTACTTAATGTCTACAAAGAGGAAACAGACGATATTGACTTGGCACAATCTTTCATTTGTACAGAAAGAGCTGGTTTTGGACACATAATTAATTATTAACCACACCCTCATGAAATTAATTAGGCCAAAAACAATTTTGCGGTACGTTTTGCGCCATACAACTTCTCATGGTCCCACCACCTTTTGTCTGCTTCCTACGGCCTTGTAATAGATATGAAGATGATTGAATGGTGAAAGGATATTGTACAACACAACCAATGCAGATAGAACAAGTAAATATAGTAATACTGAATACACTATAGTATTGTCTGTAGTAGTAGTACAGCCCAGTGGTATTAGTTCTATGTAAGTAGTTGATATTTAGTTAACTAAAGCATTTTGGTGCGTGTTTCAAAAATTTTCCATCTTTTAACTACAGTTTGGTGGTAAAAGATGAGAGCATTATTATGATAAGTAACTGCTCAATGTTGTGTCACTAAGGGTCCTTCATTGATATTGTTATTTTAGTATCAATTATTAATGATGTATCAAACTCACAATGGATTACATGTCCTTAGTAATGAGTTACCCTCAATTTATGCATTGTATCCTAATACATAGAAAAAGTTATCATATACAAATACACAATTAATTTATATAGAGTTTTCATTGTTTTACTACAGGTACACAACCATATGACTACACCCATTGATTGGTTAGTTATCCTATCAATAAAGTCTCCTTTTGTACTGACTACAGTAGAACCCAATGAAGTATATGCTGTATCATTTAATGTCCTCTTTACTGCTGTACTATGTGTGTGTCCAAGAGATATTGAGTATGTTGATTCAACTAATGTACTACATGTATTATGTACATGTACATGTTAGGAATGTGTGTACATGTTAGATATTTGTATACTGGGGTCATTTTGGGATTAGACATTCTGGGACATTTCCATGCGTAATACATGTACATTACTGGTATATAATGGCTACTGTGTACTAGTACATGTCCATCTCTCTGTCTCTCTCTCTGTCTCTCTCTTTGTCTCTCTCTCTGTCTACATAATATTATATTAATCAGAATTTATTTCTTAACACCTACAATTACTACACACACTATAACATTATAGTATTGGAGAATTATGTCATATTGCAATTAAGAAATATCCCTTAAAAATATAATATATAACCATAATATCAGTATAGTAGAGCTTACAAACATAAAATCTTGTCAATAATTTCTATATACCTGCTATAAATTACTGTCTAATAGTATCCAACTATAATTTTAATGCACACATTCTTTTCAATGTATTTGTAAGCATGAATACAAACTAAATGGTCAATTAAAGAGGTTGTCTAAACTGATAAAAGTAATTGTATATAATTATATATATATATCCATGTCAAAGGGAATGTGTCATGTTTTCTTGTAGTTTTCCACTTACCCATGCATAACTACAAATTGATCATTAAAATGACTGACATTTTACATTGACATAAAGTTGAGGTTGTCTAAACTGATAAAAGTAATTCTATATAATTATATATATATCCATGTCAAAGGGAATGTGTCATGTTTTCTTGTAGTTTTCCACTTACCCATGCATAACTACAAATTGGTCATAAAAATGACTGACATTTTACATTGACATAAAGTCACTACAAACACTGTATCAATTACAAATTACCAAGAAATAGCTTAGTAGTAAAATACATATGATTTCTTGGAAAGGACATGATATTATATATATAATATAACACAATTGACTATTAATTACTATTTCGTACATACCAAACAAATGTCCTTTAAAAGAATTGCTGGTCAGTAACTTTGTGATTTGTGTATATACAATATTGATTCTCAATGTATTTCATTTCTTTGAAGTCATTGAGTTACATGAACTGAGCAAGTAGGGCTCTCTATAATCAATTCCATAGCAAAAGCTTTTAAGCACTGACCCAAAATTCATGAAAATTCCAACATCCTAAAATAAGATATTGAAAATCAAGTAGTTCACATTATATTGCACAATACTTAGAAAAGAAAATACTTGATCACTAAAAATGCATATCCCAGTATAACATTATTTCACAGTTGATAGTGTCATCTTACCACTTTACCGACAAACACCATTTGCATTTAACTAGCAGGTATATAGTAATATTAATCTTACATTACTGGATGAACCAGTTCCATAAATGTCCTTATATAATATCTAATGAGTGTGAGGAAATACATCTAATATATCTCCTAATATAGTATGCTTCGCATATGTATCTCCATATTGTATTGAAATTACTTTCAAAAATTGATTTTACTATTGAAAATGAAAATTTGATTTTACTATCAAAAATTGAAAAAACAATAAAAAGGAATTCTTCTACACTACTGACAAAACAAAAAGAATGGAAGTCTAAAAAGTAAAAATTGAAAAATCAAAAAGGAAAAGAACTATCCAAAATTGGGTTTTGAGTTCAGAGGTTGGATCATTTAGTGCATACTGTGCAAGTAACAGCTCTATTAGCAATGTAGGGACCACAAGGAAGGCCATGGTTACAAGATACCTGTGTGAAATAGAACAGAGCACCATTTGTATTTTTTGAACTTCCAGATATAACGTCAGGATTATGATCGACACATTCATAGAGTGCATTCCTATTGTTTTTATAATATTCTGTCATCAAGTATCCAAAGTACTCTCGAGTCCATGACTTAGGGCAAGATATTTTAGCTGGTATCACAAGTTTACTGGATTTGTTAGGAACGTAGCAAACTGCGCAGGGAACGTTGTAATCATGTGTAGTTTTACCAAATATCTTATTGTTAGTTTGGTATTCAGCTCCGTATAAGTATGACTGATAACTGGGAGCAGTAGTACCTAAATACTGAGGATCCTTCGGCAGGCAAATAAAGTTGGCTCCATTTCCCTTATGATTATAAAAACCACCACCAGCATAACCACTATAAATAAGCTCAGCTCCTTTTCGACAAGACATCTTGCCCCATCTTGTATAAGTAACACCACCATAACCATCAGGAGTGATTGTGAGTATAATATCTTTTCCAGGTGTGAGCTTGATATGAACAGTTTGTTCTTTAGCATTTTCTTCTTTGTTTTCTATCTTTTCCAGATTGCTAGGCATATCTCCATCAACATCCATTTCATTTTCAGAATCTATTACATACAAACCAGGATGTATTTTTTTTACTAATATTCACACATACCTGATATCCCTGTTTCACTATCATCATCAGCTTGGAATGCAGTGTCAATAGTTTCTGCAGTTTCTGCAAAAATAACAAAAAGTAGATAATTATGACAATAACAATAATATATACCAGATGGAATGCTGAAGGTTACATCCACAAAAAGTATAAAAAATGAAAGAAACAGGATAGTCTTCATTTTATTGCTGGAGATCAGTAGCTTTGTTAACAGTAAAACTGCTGGAGATGAGAGGAAAAGAGCTCTTTTTATAAAGCAACCTACTCTCATGATGACTACATTATGACATCATCATAGCACAGATATGTTTTCTCAAAGTTTGGAAATTTATAGTATATAATATAAACTTTGCAGACTATTATATGTAACTTGTGTAATAGAAACAACTGTAGCTATATCAATACATTAATAGATATGAAGATGATTGAATGGTGAAAGGATATTGTACAACACAACCAATACAGATAGTACAAGTAAATATAGTAATACTGAATACACTATAGTATTGTCTGTAGTAGTAGGACAGCCCAGTGGTATTAGTTCTATGTAGTCATTTTAAGTAGTTGATATTTAAAGCATTTTGGTGTGTGTTTCAAAAATTTTCCATCTTTTATCTACAGTTTGGTGGTAAAAGATGAGACCATAGGTAAAACCGTACTTTGTGTTAAAATTATAGTAGGCGAAACCCATACTAACTCCATTATGTATATGTACGTCATGTTAGGAATATCTGTACATGTCTCTGTCTCTGTCTCTTTCTGTCTCTGTCTGTCTCTTTCTGTCTCTGTCGGTCTCTGTCTCTGTTTCTCTCTGTCTCTCTCTGTCTCTGTCTCCTGTCTCTCTCTCTCTCTCTCTCTCTCTCTCTCTCTCTCTCTTAAATGTGAGGGTAGTTGGCCCAGATTTACTTGGCAAGCACTCAAGCCAAATAAAGATACTATAGACACTGAATGTACCTTACCAGGAGGGAATGCCTTCCAATTTAGAGTATGTACACAATATATAGTTTATTCCATACTAATGCATGTATTTATTACATAGGTTATCATTGAGCAGGAGTCTTACAAGAGTCAAAAAGGTTTACCAGAAGGTGGCTTCCCTCATCACATATTCAATGTCTATGCACCATCTGTTCTACAAAACCTACTACCAGAAGACTTATATGTGGAGGCACATGTAAGTAGTAAATTAAGTTACATGCGCAATATACTATTTACTCTACACAATGTACAGTCTAATTGCTTGCAGTATTACATTATCTCTTTCATATAATATAGTAATAGTACTTATATATTATAATGGTGTGATGTCTTTGAGCCTTATGATCACAACCAAGCATTTTTATCAGTCAGATTCCTTACATTGATTGTGGATAGTTCATTGAGCTAGACCCTCTCCTTTGCTTCTCACACATCAGAGGATGGTCTATTTTGATATATCCAACTGACAAACAGTAAATATCTTGGAAAAACCTTCACTACAGGTGTAATATGTCAGGTGGTCCTAAGATTATTTTTACTAGGATAAAAAGACAATCGTAGACTAATTGACTAGAGCATAACAATGTGAGTACAATGTAATTATAATAATCAGACTCTATAAAAATAAAATCTATTATTGATAGTGAATATTTAGAAGACCATACAGCAATTATTTTGTGTCCTTTTTTTCTAGGATGGCTGAGTCGCTCCATTTACCCTTAAACCAGGAGAAACACAGGAACTTCATCTCCTTAACTTATAAAACCACCTCCATTGATATTTACTGTGAGTTACTTCACATTATTGAAAAGAAATTTATTCTAATACTGTGTTAAATGAATACATATAACATATTGGAATGCCACACCTCAATACCTAAACAAACATATTGCTTGGCAGATGCATTAATGGATCATGTGTTACATTTGCATGTCCTTTACTTTACATATCTAGATTGGGTTACATATAGAGCCAAGTCTACCATATTAATAATGAGCCTGACATGTGTAGCATGTCAGGTCGTCCTAAGATAATTTTTATTAGGATAAACAGACAAACATAGACATAACAATGTGAGTACTATATAATGATATTAATTAGAGTCTGTGTTCTTAATGGCTACAATTACTACACACACTATAATATTATAGTAATGGAGAATACTGTCATAATACAATATATAACTTTTGAGATGTATAGTTGCCAGTATTTCCTAGAAAACTTAGGTGGTCACCTCGAGATTACATAGATGGTTTCAGTGGTCAAATTAATTTAATTTATATTTATATGTTAATTACTAAACTTATAGTATGTAACCGCAACAGGTCTTGCATGCTGTTGTCATATAGGATGTAGATAGACACTGACACTCACTCATGTGGATGCTCTCTTTTAAGGCTACTAATTCAATTGTAGTACTTTTGGTAGCAGGTCAAAGTTTTTGTTTACAACTATTACCATAACAACAGCTACTTATAATATTAGTATTAATTACTATTTAAGGAAGCCATTTTTGATTATAAACTATTACAGTTTTATTAATAATTAAACACTACTACCACTATTTTAAAGTTTTACTATTACTAACACATCATTTATGTTAGTAACATTTGTATACAGCATGTGTTTTTAATATCATTTGATTCTTGGGAATGTTGAAATCAGTCATCATTTGGTAACATGAGATTTTGACACATTTTTATGAAATAATCAATGTTTTTTGTTAATACATTTAAATGGCCATCATTACATAGGAAGTGCTATTATTTTTCTGATGTACTATCATGAATATTGTCAATGGTTTAATATCTATTAGCTGAAATTCAGAATAAGAACATTAGACATAATCCCAGACGTTTCACATTACATTTGTATAGACTGTCTCAACATTTTCTTTGCAATCTATACATGTATAAGCTGATGAGTTCACTATTTACTTTATGACAAGCAAGCACAGTCTTTTTGTTAAGGAAAAGACACTGTCATATTCACTGGCTATTTCCATTGATACTAAATATGTGATGTGGTTTGAAGCTTTAATCATGTTAACTCTCTTCCTCAGACACTGCTACTAGTAAGAAGAAAGTGTGATGATTCATAAATTTAATATTCAACATGATTTACATCAGTATCTGTATCATATACGTTAGTATATATTATACATGTACATGTACAATACCCATATATTATACATGTGCATGTACCATACCCATATATTATACATGTACATGTACAATACCCATGATATATTATACATGTGCATGTACAATACCCCTATATTATACATGTGCATGTACCATATCCCTATATTATACATGTGCATGTACCATATCCCTATATTATACATGTACATGAACCATACCCATATATTATACATGTACATGTACAATACCCATATATTGTACATGTACATTTCATTATTTGTACATCAAATTGGTTTTCAATAGAACTCTGAATGATGATTGTGACATAAATGTTTCTGAGATTATCTAGATAATGAGATACTAGTAATAACAGACAAACATGGACTAGACCATAACAATCTGAATACAACATAATTGTATTAATCAGAGTCTTATAATATTATAGTAATGGAGAATTCTGTCATGTTACAATATATGACTTTGACATGTATAGATGCCACTATTTCTTAGAAGCCTGGTGGTTTCCTAGAGATTACATCCATGATTTCAGTGGTCAAATTAACTTAATTAATATTGAAATATCAACTTATAGTATGTATCCATAACAGGTCTACATTTGCAGCTGTTTAGTATGCCAGACAGGAAGGAGATAGCCACTGACACTGACTTATGTGGATGCTCTCTTTTAAGGCTACTAATTCAATTGTAGTACTTTTGGTAGCAGGTCAAAGTTTTAGTTTACAACTATTACCATAACAACAGCTACTTATAATATTAGTATTAATTACTATTTAAAGAAGCCATTTTTGATTATAAACTATTACAGTTTTGTTAATAATTAAACACTACTACCACTATTTTAAAGTTTTACTATTACTTAATACATCATTTATGTTAGTAATGTTTGTATATAACATGTGTTTTTAATATCATTTGATTCTTGGGAATGTTGAAATCAGTCATCATTTGGTAAGATGAGATTTTGACACATTTTTCTGAAATATTCAGTTTTTTGGTAATACATTTAAATTTCCATCATTACATAGGAAGTGCTATTATTTTTCTGATGTACTATATATTGTCAATGGTTCAATGTCTATTAACTGAAATTCAGAATAAGAACATTAGACAAAATTTCAGACGTTTCACATCTAAATTTGTATAGACTATCTCAACATTTTCTTTGTATAGATTCCACTACTTCCTAGAAGCCTGGTGGATTCCTAGGTACATGGTTTCAGTGGTCTAATTAACTTAATTAATGCTGAAGTGTCAAGCAACCACAACAGGTCTACATTGTAGCTGTTACTTAGTCTATCATATAAGAGATACTTTCAATGTGGATGTTATCTTTTAAGGCTACTAATTTGATAATAGTACATTTTGATAGCACATTATAGACTTTTTTACCACCACAATCACCCATTATGATAATAACAGCTAGTTATAATATTAGTAATTACACTAATAGGAAGGAGGCATGCCCTTTTCTCAATCACAACATGTCCAGCAGTACTGAAAACTCGCTCACAAGGGACAGAAGTAGCTGGAATGGAAAGATACCTTGCAGCAAGTTGTGATAGAAGTGCAATGCACATGCTACATGTGTTTACTATTGCAATAGTTAATAAAACACTATCATATCATGATAGCTAAAAACTATCGCGATATATTTACTATCTATACTATTGCCCAGGCCTAATATATATATATATATATATATAATTTATGTTCATATGTAGTATACCTACCCTTAAAGCTTCATTACTGTTAATTTGACCCCCCCCCCCCCTCTCTCTCTCTCTCATAGGATGCTTCTTAAATAATTATATCATAACTTCAGGCATTGCTAGCTCTTGTGTGATGCCTGGCTGTAATATTGACCTGCAGCCTATCCAGTGGTACCAGATGTGTTAGCAAGTTGAGTAGGAATACAGTTGAGTATTCAATTAATAGGGGAACAATATAATGTCTTTTCAAACAGATATAAATGTCACATTTGAATTGAAATATTTTTTTATATAATTTATTCCAAATTAAAACAAAAATGAATATTACTTTAAAATATTATTTCAACACTATTATCAGTGAAAAGGACCAAGTAATAATACTGTCTATTAGACTTGATCATGAAAATATCCTAAATATTCAAAGCCCCTTGGATACATTCATCAAACATATGCATATATACTGTGGAATTGACATACCACACACTATATACTAACCCCTATGGAACCATGGCAACTTACAATTTGATATTGGAATTCAATTATTACATGCCAAAAAACAAAATTAAGCCATGAAATTGTAGTAAAGCTAAGTATTGCATTTAAGAAATGGTCTTGCTAGGTATTTTTTGGAACAACTCACTTATAATATCATTTTTAGCTTTTTATATTTATCCCTGACTATGTTTTAGTAGTTAGGGGCCATTTTTTCATTGTTAAAGAAACATGTTTAAAAAATCACAAATTATATGTGAATGTACACATATGATAATTGAATTGTGCAATCATCCCTAGGCCTAAACATTCCTAAGCCTAACCTAATTTGTACAGCAGGTATACACTCAAATGAATTACATTTATGGAACAAATGGGTTTATAATTATATTGGTTTTACAATGTTAATATATTAATAACACAATCATGGGATTAATTATCATCACATATACAATTGTAGAACTACTAAAGAAAAGCAACATATTATTTACATTGGTTTTACAATGTTAATACATTAATAATACAATCATGGATATAACTACATTGTTGATACAATGTTAATACATTAATAATAAAGTCATTGGATATAATTACATTGATGATACAATGTTAATACATTAATATTACAGTCATTGGATATAATTATATTGATGATACAATGTTAATACATTAATATTACAGTCATTGGATATAATTACATTGATGATACAATGTTAATACATTAATAATAAAGTCATTGGATATAATTATATTGATGATACAATGTTAATACATTAATATTACAATTATTGGATTTTTTTAATGTTGATTTTAATGTAAATATTACAATCATAAGATTATTGTCAGATATTTTTATCACTTCTATTGTATAATTGTAAAATTTCATCCAAAAAACCATCAATATTACATCCCTTGGTAAATATGCATACATATATAGTAATACAACTGATGTAGATATATTATTTCCCAAACATCGTAAATAGACTTTTTTCCTTGTAAAAACATTTGCAATAGATAGTATAGCATACCTAGAAATAATTATATGAGTAGTTATTCACATGAAGTCTAGATTCCATTGAATCCACTCACCCATATCTACAAATTGCTCATTAAAATGACTGACATTTTTACATTGACATGAAGTCACTACAAACACTGTACAAATTACCAAGTAATTAGTAGTAAAATACATATGATTTCTTAGAAAGGACATGGTATTATTTATATAAGAATACACAATTGATTACTAATTACTATTTGATACATACCAAACAAATATGTACCATTATAATCATTTCTAAGAAATCATTGGTTTACATGAACTGTTCAATTGGGCTGTCCTATAATCAATTCCATAGCAAAAGCTTTTAAACAATGACCCAAAATTTATGAAAATTCCAACATCCTAAAATAAGATATTAAAGTTCTGACAATTAACTTACAACAGTTAATTAATAATGATAGCAATGATATCTATATGAAATGTTTTATTACATATGCAATGCAAATATCATGGGTTATATCAACTATTCCATTTTATCGTGACTATTAGTATACAAATAATTTTTTTTTAAATTTCTATTGGAGCAATGGCTGACATTTTTGTAATAAAAAATGTTGTATGCTCATAACTATTGTCATATTACTATTAACTATCATTCTTCATTTCTTGCTTGTAGAGTAGTGAGTTTGTGTAGATCAGAAGCTGTATGTGATATATTTGGTAACTCAGCTAATAGAACAATCTCTTTATACTTGTATTACTACCATTAAAGATTTGATTGTATATAAAACCACTACCAAAGTAAAAAAATGATTTACAAAAATCAGTCTATAAAACTTATAGACGGGCTTAATATTAAGACCTTTGATGATAACACCTACACTACCAGAAAAAAAGAATCAAACATAAAAACGAAAACTTTAGAAGATATTTTGTCACTCTTTTTCCAATATTCAGTTTGAGTTCAAATTGGGGTCGCTTGGTCACATAAATCATCATACATAGACATTGAATGCTGGTATGTAATGACTATTGTGTACCAGTATATGTACAGAGTCGATGTTCTAAACAGCTGTAGTTACTACATACACTATATATATATATATATATATATATAATATATATATATTTATATAGTATATGTAGTAACTACAGCCATTTAGAACATTGACTCTGATTATTATAGTTAAGTTGTACTTACATTGTTATGTTCTAGACTATTAGTATATGTTTGTCTAGTAAAAATAATCTTAGGACCACCTGACATGTTACACCTGTAGCTGAAAGCTTCTTCAAGACATTTACTGCTTGTCTGTTGTGTAAATCAAAATAGACCATCTGATGTGTGACAAACAAAGAGGAGGGTCTAGTTCAATACACTAGATTCTATTCAAGATACAATTATTACATTAAGAAATCTGACTGGTACTAATGCTTGTTTTTTTTACATTTGCTTTCACATGAAAGTTTTCTGGTAGTATGAGTTATAGAACAGATAGTGCCACCTTCAAGTAAATCTCCGCCAACTACCCTCACATCTGAGAGAGAGAGAGAGAAGTATACATATACTGGTACAAAGTAGTCATTACATATCAGCATTCAATGTCTATGTATGATGATTTATGTGACCAAGCGACCCTATATACATGTACATAATTATTTTAGTACATTAATTGAATAAACATACTCAATATTTCTTGGACACACACACAGCACAGTAGTAAAGAGGACATTAAATGGTACAGCATATACTTCATTGGGCTCTACTGTAGTTAGTAGAAAGGTAGACTTTATTGGTAGGATAACTAACAAGTCAATGAGTGTGGTTGTATAGTTGTAGTTAGAGAATGAAAACTTCATATAAGTGAATTGTGTATTTGTATATGATACATTTTTTCTATATTAGGATACCATGCATGGATTGAGGGTAACTTAAAAAAAATATTATTAAGGAAATGTACTCCATTGTAAGTTTGATGCATCATCAAAAATTGATCTTAAAATAACAGTAACATTAATGAAGAATTTTCAGTGCCATAACATTGAGCAGTTACCTATCATAATAGTACTCTTATCTTTTACTACTAAACTGAAGTTAAAAGATGTGAAACTCTTGAAACACACAGTAGTACATCGTTAAGTGTGATTTAGTTACCAGTAACTAAATATTAACTACTTACATTGACTACATAGAACTGATATTGGTGAGCTGTCCTACTTCTATAAGTGATACTATATTGTTTTCAGTATTACTATACTTATTTGCATTATCTGGATTGGTCAAGTTGTACAACATCCATCCACCATTCAGTCATCTCCATATCTATTACTGTATTGATATAACTACAGTTGTTTCTATTAGACATACAGAGTTATATATAATAGTCTGCAAAATTTTAAATATATAATATAATAACAATTTTCAAACTTTGAGAAAACATATATGTGCTATGATGATGTCATATGTAGTCATCATGAGAGTAGGTTGCTTTATAAAAAGAGCTCTTTTTTCTTATCTCCAGCAGTTTTACTGTTAACAAAACTACTGATCTCCAGCAATAAAATGAAGACTATGCTGTTTCTTTCATTTTTTATACTTTTTGTGGATGTGACCTTCAGCATTCCATCTGGTATATATTATTATTGCTATTGTCATAATTATCTACTTTCATGACTTTTTTGCAGAAACTGCAGAAACTATTGATACTGCATTTCAAGCTATTGATGGTGAAAATGTTGTGTCAGGTATGTGTGAACATTAGTAAATATATAGTAAAAAAATATATCCTAATTTGTATCTAATAGATGAAAATGCCATGGATGTTGATGAAGGTATGCTTAGTAATCTGGAAAAGCTAGAAAAGAATCAAGGATTGGTTAATAAGGAAGATGTTCACATCAAAATTGCACCTGGAAAAGATATTATAATCACAATCGATGGTCTAGGAAATGGTGTTACTTATACAAGATGGGGCAAGAAGACTTGTCGAAAAGGAGTTGAACTTGTTTATGAAGGTTATGCTGGTGGTGGTCTTTATACTGAAAAGGGAAACGGAGCCAACTTCATTTGTCTGCCAAAGGATCCTCAGTATTTAAGTTCTACTGTTCCTACTTGGGAGTCTAAACTATATGGAGCTGAATACGAAACAAACAATAAGATATTTGACAAACCTACACATAACTACAATGTTCCTTGTGCCGTTTGTCTTGCTCCTAAGAAATCTACTAAACTTATGATACCAGCTAAAGTATCTTGTCCTAAGTCGTGGACTCGAGAGTACTATGGATATTTGATGACGTCTTTTTTTGGCCATAACAGGAATGCCCTCTATGAATGTGTTGATCATAATCCTGATATTATACCTGGAACTGCAAAAGATACAAATGGTGCTCTGTTCTATTTCACAGTGGCAATGTGTAACTACGGCCTTCCTTGTCGTCCCTACATTCCTAAGAGAGCTGTTACTTGTGCAGTATGCACTAAATGACCTAACCTCCAACTCTGATCAACTCTGCCATTTTTTTTCCATTAATTTGTAGTGTAGGATCTTTTATAGTAATTTCAATACAATGGAATAATGATCAAAGCATGTTAGATACATTAGGACATGTGTTTGTATTAGGACATGTGTTTGTATTCTTGTTCGTATTCTTTTTATTTCAATACTGATTTCAAAACAATGGAGAGAGTAATTTCAATACAATGGAAAAAAAATGACAATGGAGAAAGTAATTTCAATACAATGGAAAAAAAATGCCAAAGTGTATTAGATTCATAGGACTATTGAAAATCAATAAACACACTATATTAGGAGAGATGTTATTAGGACATATGTTCCTTTTAGAAGATATATTGTTTCCTTTTACAAGATATTATTTCCTCACACTTCATCACAAGATAATATTTCCTTCACACTAACAAAATTCGAAGATATTTTCTCAGCATTATAGTTGATCCAGTTAGTAGTAATATTTTGTCATTACTGAGCAAACTCAAAGCAAGTGGAGCTTGTCAAGTAGACTGACTGGTAAGATGCCACTAAGATAATGTTACACTGGGATGATGCTCTTTAGTGATCAAGTAGTCACTTTACTTAGTGTAGTACAATATAATGTGAACTACTTAACTAGCATAATAAACAACCAGGTTATTACAGTATAATAATTATAAACTAGGCTGTCTAATAATACTCACATATTGTGTTCAGTATTGCAGTAGTTGGCTATACTAACATACACAAAGCATAGCCACTATAACCAATAAATAATTATCAACCAATATGATAGCTATGTGACACCACCTTCAAGTATTACAGTTGAGTATAGCTATGGATATTAATTATTGAATTCAATTTTGAGTAATATACTCTGGTACAGAAATTTAAGAAAGCACTTAACATTATCATGATAAGTGTGTGTGCTACTTTGTAGGTTCTTTGTTAGTTATTTTACAACAATAGAATATTTGATTAAAAATAACGTGTCTACTTGCTTTGCTTTGATCTAAAATTGTTTTCAATCAAATTTATGTCTTTTTCATTTTATTTAATTGTTGTAACATAATAACTAACAAAGAACCTGACAAAGCACCACACACACATACCTATCATGATAATTTCTTTACCAGAGTATATTACTCACAATTGATTCAATACTTAATATCCATAGCTATACTCAATTGTAATACTCGAAAGTGTTGTCACATAGCTATCATATTGGTTGATAATTATTTATTGATTAATGGCTATGCTTTGTGTATTTTGATATAGCCAACTACTGCAATACTGAACACAATATATGAGTATTATTAGACAGCCTAGTTTATATCTCCTACTTATTATAGTGTGAGGAAATAAGATATCTTGTGAGAGTAAATAAATGAGGAAGTGTGAAGAAAGAAGGTATTTTGTGAGGAACATTGTCCTAATAACATAGCAACCACATAGTGAGTAGGATAATAAGTGACAAGTAGACTGTTTGTAGTTGTAAAGTAATTTGTTACTATGTGTAAGTAAACATTAACAGTTTGCTATAATAGAAAATACAACTTCATAATTAATATTTACTAGCCAACAATAACAAAGTAAATAGAACTTTGTAGCACTCAGTTAAGACAATACAATTTTCTTATAATTCATATAACATCACTAATATATATAAGACATGACAAATATGAATGATATTATGTCAGAAGCAGCACTAGTCATCAAGCTGCAGTGTTTCTTGTCTCATTTCCACAGACAATATTGATGTTGAAGTAGGTTTACTTTCAATACTAGGTGATTCTGGACGCATTGAAGTAAGTTCTAAATCATTAGAACCAGGACGTGGTGGGAGTTTCTTGAATATCTTCTTGAATTTTTCGATAGGTATGTGTGAATGAGACTTTAACAGACAATCCCAGATATGATAGAGTATAATACCACAGAATATTACAAATGATATTGACATTAAAACAATATTAATACTTGAGACTTGTCGTTTGGATTTTTCAGATGTTGGTAGGTTCATATGAGGCATCAACACAAGGTTAAGAATAAAAACTCTTCGAGACAAACCAAAGGAAAATGTCGATATATTCCCTTCAAAAGGAGATACATGAAGATAATAACAACTAAAATAGATGTTAACACACCCAAGCTTACAGTAGCCTCAGTATCTAGAGACACAACCAGTGCTAAGATAACATGAATTAATAGTAAATATCCAAAAACGACACTTGTCCTTATATGGACTTCATACATATTTATATTACTGTAATGTAATCAATTAATGATATAATTTTATAACATCATTAAAAGCTCTATACATCTAATGAATATGTTACAAAAATTGAACATACAAACTATATATACCTTTAAAGGACCAGGTATGTTACATAACATTAATTTGTTTAATAACAGGGTCTACCCCATATTAAAATTGTGGTAAACTGTGTACTAATAGAACTATTAATAGATCATCCTCTGATAATGACTTCACCTATAATAGAGAGATAATAATTATAATTAATAATAAATTATTAATAATAATAACCTATTCTAGATGAATAATGGATAAATGGATCAACGATTGTATACAAGGATTAAATAGACAAATGAATGGATGGATAGATAGACAAATACATGATTAATGGATGAATAGTTGAATAGATGGACAAATAGATGATTAATGGATGAATGAATGGATTGTAAGATATATCAACAGACAAACCTCATTAACTAACATGTTGTAATAATGACAATTGAAGATCATGAGGTAAGTGATCATTAGATAACTTGATTAAAGGGGTACTGGGTAATAGCATGATAACCAATGGATCAGTAAGGTAGTAAGTAATCTTCAGTACCATATACACAAATAGAGAATATTGAAATATAATATATAATTGAATAGAAGATAAGATGGACAAATATATAGACATACAATCTAGATAAAGAGATAACAAGATACAAGGAACAAAGTTACATTTATGATTATTATAGTACAGAATTAAAGGACAAAAGAACAGGGCTCTCGCTGTGTTGCTGTTACTCCGAGTTTCATGCGTTATGCAATCATCAGACAGCTGTCTGATGATTGTATAACGCGTGAAACTCGGAGTAACAGCAACACAGCAAGAGCCCTGTTCTATTGTCCTTTAATTCTGTTCTAACCTGCTCTGTCTAAACAACATCGAGCACTCTTCAACAGTCTTAGATACTTCAGTATAATTATTATAGTATAAATATAGATAATGTTATGATATTGGAATATATGAACATGTCTAAGTACAATATTAGAATATATATTAGTATATATTAATCACATATACCACATATGTAAATGTACCAGTAAAATATTACAATACTATAATATATATTAAGTATATATCACTGTCTATGTGACCTCAATCAAACTTACCACATAGATATAGTGTAGTATGGTAATATATCATTGTATAGTGATAGAGGGAGACAGTCAGGATCAGTGTGAGGATCTTGTAAGGAAAACATGGAAACTCCCTTCATTAAAAGTACTTAATGGATGTTTACACATTGTTCTTGATGACCACCAACATCTGTCACTATCTGAGTGTACTATTATAATCAGAAAAAAAGAAACAAAAACAAATCATTTTTCAAAATTAATTATTAGCAACTTAGAATTACCAGTAAGATGCTGTGAGACCTGAGAAATAGTCTCATTCTTAGCAGCCATTTCTTCCAGTGGGTGTATCTAAATACTTCCAGTGGTCATGAATAAGTTAATTAGTTTAGCTATTCAATATTATAATCAAATTAAGTAGCAAACTAGTATTTTAATTAAAAACAAGCTTACCTTACTTTTCTTTGACTTAATGCAATTTATGACTTAGCAACTTTAGTTAATTTCTGATCATATCCCAAGAGTACATCACAACCTTAACTAAATATTGTTTTAGGTCACTTTGATAATTTGACTGACTATATAACTAATTGCCGGACATTTTTATAGTCAGAAGCACCTTCTATTATAAAGGACAGCAGCACAGTTTGTTCTATTAGTTTCTCAGCAACAAGACTTTGAGTAACCCTATCAATGTTAGCTTCAATACCATCACATCAAAATGACAATGAAATACTTAATGTGTAAATATTTTTTAAGAGGAATTCATTATTTTAAATAGAGGTTTGGTTTGTAAGAGTATATTATCTCTGCTCAACAGATAATGGCAAAAACTGAACAGCAAATTGAGAAAAAATTATACTAATTCCAATTGCTAATACCATTAATGGGATCATAATCACGTACTCAGTGTGACATCTATCTATCTATCTATCTATCTATCTATCTATCTATCTATCTATCTATCTATCTATCTATCCATCCATCCATCCATCCATCTATATATTCTTATGTGAGATGAACAAAAAGACATCAAGGCATCTTTATCACATGCAACAATTGGAATTGAGTAGCTAAGAAATGGGAACTCACAGTCACCTTGTACCTTAGCGTGTAGTATAAATAGAAGCTTTTACTTTTACTTTTTATTATTTAAGTCACTGACAAAGATAGTCGCTCTGACTATTGAAATGTTTGGCGTTAATACATTTTTTGTTTGGTGAAATAAAATGAATATTGAAAACAACTCACAGTCATTCATATCATTTCACCTTTTATGGAAAGATTAATAAATTGTCTGTTGGGATTTATTACATCATTCAATATTATAAAAATGGACAAATAGATACTGATTAATGGATACATATATAGGTGTATCAATGGATTGAGAGATAAAAAATGGATTAATAGATAAATAGAATGACATATAATATATGTAATCAATGGATGATTCATGATGTAAATGGATAAATGAACACACTAGTATGACATGTCCAGATAAACACAATTTGATGATAACTTACTTCAGAGACAATTCTGCTTTGTTCAGTTCTCTGTAAATGTTCTTGTTGTTTCAATTTCTCTAGTTTTCGTTTCTAAATCTAGCTTTTTTACGATATTCCTCTATTTCTGATGAGAGGTGATTAGATATTTGATGTAAAATTTTGTTCTTTTCTTCAATAATCTAAAAGATGACATTTAAATTTTTAAGTATCTACTAGTTTTTATACATGAGAATGAAACATGAGGATTGGAAATGAGACTTCTTTTCATACAATCTTTATGATATGGTATGAGAATCAATCTATGATATGGGAATGAGACTTTATTACAAAAGTCTCATTCTCATGCTAATTATTACTGCTATATACAGTACTTGTAAAGAGTAGAGAGCAACAAATAGGGCTATGATAGTTTTTAATTTATCTTACATATGATACCTTTACTTAACACATTAACTAATACACGTGTACATGTACATGTGTACCTATTGAGGATAGCTTCATACCATTATTACCATATTACATGTACATGTGTACCTATTGAGGATAGCTTCATACCATTATTACCATATTAAATGTACATATACATGTCTACCTATTAAGGGTAGTTTCAATACCATTATTACCATGTACATGTGTACCTATTGAGGGTAGCTTTCATACCATACTATATGTTATCATATTACATGTACATGCTTGCTATTTGTGGTAACTTGACTAACCTAACTGGACTTGAATCAGCTAGTGCCAGCTTTCATAAATCTGGATTTTGAAATGTACCATTTCGTGCTCTCAATTCAGTTCTAATTTATACATTAGCCATTTATACATGTTGATGTATTACATGTAAATCTACTGCGACTGATAAATAAACTTTAATTTTAACAATTAAACACAAAAATAAAATAAAAATTTAAGAAATAAGTTGATTGAAATAACTGATAGGACAATTATAGTCAAATTATAGCCAATTTTAAGTTTCTAACATAATACCTCCTATCATTGTTTTGTTTATCGACTGATCAATCATAGATACATAACATCCATAAATATGAAGAGTTCTTTTGACACTCTCTCTTAATACTCTTGTTCTTGACACATTCTATTCTATATTTTTAGTGGAACACTAAAACGGAAAGAGTCAGTCAAAGGAGGGAGAGAGTCCAGTCAAAGGATCAAAGGTCTCCAGCCAATGAGAATTCACATGTTGAATAGGCGGGAAAATATGATGAGCACACACCTAGGAAGGAACAACAAACGCGTGACCACTACTATTTTGGCGGGAAATATTACATTGCACGCGTAAAGAGAACAGCAAGACATTGATAGATTTTTAATTAATTATTAAAAAAAATAATTAATTAACTGGTATAGCTTTTGGCTAAAAACATTAATGATAATATGACACAAACTAATATTAATAAAGTTGTTTTAGTTTAAAAAATACAATTAACAATAATGATAAATGATCTATGCTAAAAACATTAATGATAATATGATACAAACTAATATATTATTAATAAATAAGTTCTTTTACTTTAAAAAAACAATTAACAATAATGATAAATGATCTATTAGTTGTAAAAAGATTACTAAGATAGTCAGTGTCTATTGTAGTTGCAAAAAACTCAATTCTTAACTATCTCAATTTTTATGAAACAAATTCAAAGTTAAAAAGTTATAGAATGTTTAATTTGAAGATTAATAAATAATTTTAACTGAAGATTGACTTTTGACAAAGTTTAGATTAAAAAATGTTTTTGAGAACTTCAAAACAATATCCAAAAATAAAGTATAAAGAAAAACATTGAAAATAACAAAAAAGAAAAGTAAAAATTAAAATAAGACAGTCTCCATTGTTGAAGAGTCCCCAAGAGCCTTCCAGTCAGTCCACAAGAGCCCTCCAGTCAGTCCACAAGTCTTCCAGTCAGTCCACAAGTAGAGAACATAGAGGAAGAAAAAGAAAGTTAGCTGGAACAACTGGATTACTAAAGAATGAATGGATGGATGGAGAGGTAGCTCACCTTTTCAACTGTGCTGCTCCTGCAAGGAAAGGAAAAGAGTAGTCAAAACTGAACTGGTGACAATGAATGGATAGAGAGTGAAGAGAGACAGAGGAAGTGAAAAAGGACTACCAACCTACACACACACAGCACACAGCACACACACACGCACTCTAGAAGATCAGAGGTTCCCCCCGCCACCTGGCGGCCTTGGATATTAAAAAAATTTTTTTTGGCCGCCAGGCGGCGAGGGGAATATGATTTTTAGAGATTGTATGAGTGTGTGTATGGTGTAGATAGGCTAGATAGCCCAAAATAAAATTAAAAAAAAATAAAAGAAGAGGAAAGAAGGCTTGAAGGAAGACAGGAAAGAGTCCAATGAGCAGGAGAGCGACTCATCTTTTACTTCCAGAGAACATCAGAGAAGAACAGTCAAGAACATCAAAGAAGAACAGTCAAAAACATCAGAGAAGAACAGTCAAGAGCATCAGAGAAGAACAGTCAAGAACATCAGAGAAGAACAGTCAAGAGCATCAGAGAAGAACAGTCAAGAACATCAAGCCGAGTCCTGTAGAAACGAAGGGTGAAAATAAAAATGTTTACATAAACAAAGAATTAAAAAATAAAATAAAAAAGAAAAGAAATAAATAAAGATGACATAACTAAAAGAAAAAAATGATCCAGCGAAGTAACGAGATGATCCAACGACGAGGCGAGTCGATCCAACGAAGTAAAGAGATGATCCAACGACGAGGCGAGTCGATCCAACGAAGTAACGAGATGATCCAACGACGAGGCGAGTCGATCCAACGAAGTGACGAGATGATCCAGCGACGAGGCGAGTCGTAGAGAAGATAGAGACATGAAAAATGGAGTAACTTTTATATTATCAAGAGATCTTTGTCACGCTTCAATTTGACAATCAGTCAAGAAAACTCGTGAAAAATTTGACACCTCCACCACCATCCACGTGACCAACATTAATTGATTTTTAATTGATACAATTAACAATTAATTAAAAGTCTTCAACAGTACTTTAACTATTCTACAACTTGTTACTAGAAAGAAATGTATTTATAATAAAATGTCTATATGTGATATAGGGTACTATATTTATATCAGTAAATTCCAAACTAGTCTGTTTAAAGGTCTTAAAGTCATTTTCTATTACAATATGTGTATATCAATATAATACTATGAATTAAAGAAACTAGTAGACAGCTATCATAGTGTATCCGACTAGTTGTATGAACTCAGATCTGCCAGTGCTGTATAGTAGCTGTGAGGGAAACCCTCTATTTGTAAATGGTATGGGAATGGTTTTGCATAGTATAGCATTCTTACAGTAAAATAATGTGTTGAGAATTTGAGGTGTGGTTTATCTGACGATAAAATAAGTGTTGAAGTCATGTGACTGGTGGTTGGCAAAATGGGATCATCAGACAATGGTAACACTTCACTATTAAGTAGTTGAAATTTTGACTATCATTGAAGGTAAGTAATGCATTGATCCCAATGGAAAAATGGTTTGGGTTTTGTACAAGTAAGTGGATCAGATAAGACATATGGCACATGTAGCTCCACCTCTCTGTCATCAGAGCCACTCCCCTGTTTATCATTGTCATTCATAATTTAGAATAACCACCTATATAAATATTGTGGGCATGGTCATTTTAACCCTGGTGTAGATTATCAATATCACCTTTTTGATGGAGTTCCAAAGCTAAGTCACCTCTCTCTTGTTCTAAATGTCGATTTAATTCACGATACTTTTGTCTTTTAGGCTTGTATTTTTCAGCTTTTGTCATCAATACTACAAAATCTTCTTCATTCTGATTCAAACTTGTTTAGAGTTTGGTCATAGCTGCATCATGCTGTGTTTGTGAGTGCTTTAATCTTTCTTCATAACTTATTTTGAGTTGTTTCAAGTTCTCCTTTGCAGTCTCTTTCCTTTTTGTATTTATTAATTCTTGAGTTAATTTGTTGCAGAGTTTTCTCATTTAGTTCTGCATCAAGATGTTGTTGGAGTTCTCTGCTACCCTCGCAATGGAATTGTAGGGATTCTTGAAGTTTTGAGATCTCTATGTCCTTCTTCTTGAGTTTGTTGCTAAGAGAACACACCTGATTGAATGGATGGACGTATTAATAAATGAATAGATAAGTGGATTAATGGACAGATAGGTAAATAAATCAATTAGCAAATAGAATGATGAGTACATGAACAGCTGATTGGTGTGTGGATGGATGCATAGATAAATGGATGGATAGATAGAAGGATGAATGGATGGATGAGTGGGTACTACGATAGATGAATGCATGTACTGTACAAGTGGATGGTTAAAAAGAGAAAAAAATAATTTCTTCTTTCTATAATTTTGTATATTTTTAAAGATCATAAGCTTCCAATAATTGAGCATTTCATTCTAATGTTTGTGTTCTCTCTGATCTCAAACCTAACAAATCAGTTTCCATTTTAACTCTCAAATTTTGGATCTTTTACTGCTTCTGACCTTCCTCTATTTTAAGTTGTCAAACATTCTTTTCCATAGTAACCAACTAATAAAATATTAAGTTATCTTGTAAATATTATTAAGTTAAATATATAAATTAAATGAATAAATCAACAGGTGGACATAATGGGCAGTTTACCAGTTCTTGTAGTATGTACTTGATGGCACAACCTACTATCTTGACACCACAAACAGTAACATAACAATTACCAGAGTGTATCTGGAGAATAAAGAGACACATTTGATTTTTATGTAGTAAGAGAGATCACTACAGAGAAATATCTAATTTTTATAGTGGACACATTATAGTGCCTTTAGTATAAAGGTGTCCTCAGTATAGAGTTGTCCTCAGTAAAATAGCACAATATATATTGTCCCAGTATAGACATGTTCTCAGTATAGAGGTTGAATAATATAGTAAAATACTCTTATTAACAGAGGAATAAAAGAAGTTTCATACTGAGAGAATTAATTCTTCCTGTAATCAATTAAAGACATTATTTATAACATCATTGAGAGCTCCATATGTCAAATATAATTATGTTACAAAATTGAACAAAAAAACTCTACCTTTAAAGGCCCAGGTATGATACATGACATTAATTTGTTTAATAGCAGGGTCTACCCCACATTCAAATTGTGGTAAACTGTGTACTAACAGAGCTACTAATTGATCATCCTATGATAATGACTTCACCTATAATAGAGAGATAATAATTATAATTAATAATGAATTAATAATAAATTAGTAATAACTCATTGTAGATGAACAATGGATAAATGGATCAATGATAGGATACAATGGATGGATAGATAGACAAATAAATGATTAATGGATGAATGGTTGGATAGATGGACAAACCTCATTAACTAACATCTTGTGATAATGATGATTGAAGATCATGAGGTAAGTCATCATTAGATAACTTGATTAAAGGGGCACTGGGTAATAGTATAAATATATAGACATACAATCTAGATAAACAGATAACTAGATAAAAGGAACAAAGTTACATTTATAATTATTATAGTATAAATATAGATAATGATATGATATTGGAATATATGAACATGTCTAAGTACAATACTATAATATATATTAGTATATATTAATCACACATACCACATATGTTAATATACCAGTAAAATATTACAATACTATAATATATATTAGTATATATCACTGTCTATGTGACCTCAATCAAACTTACCACATAGATATAGGGTAGTATGGTAATATATCATTATATAGTGATAGAGGGAGACAGTCAGGATCACTGTGAGTATCTTGTAAGGAAAACATGGAACCCCTTTCATTAAAAGTACTTAATGGATGTTTACACGTTGTTCTTGATGACCACCAACATCTGTCACTATCTGAATGTACTATTATAATCAGAGAAACAAAAACCAAGTGATTTTTAAATTTTAAGAACTTACAAATTACTAGTATGATGCTGTGAGACAGTCTCACTCTTAGCGCCATTTCTTCAAGTGGGTGTGTCTACATACTTCTAGTGGTTATGTATAAGTTAATTAGTTTAGCTATTCAGTATTCCAAGATCACAACTTAGCTTCCAATATTTGAGCATTTCATTCCAATGCCTGCGTCCTTTCTGATCTCAGACCAAACAGATCAGTTTCCATTTTAACTCTCAAATTTTAAAAATCTTTTAACTGCTTCTGACCTTCCTTTTTTTAAAGATGTTGAGCATTACTTTCCATTGTAACCAACTAATAGTTACATTTGTATGAGATATAATATATTGTTGGCCCCTTTAATACAGTCAGTAATTATATTATTATAATGTATCTCAATATTCTAACTTTGTTTTAATTTTTTAGCAGCATTTTCAATTTTCTGAATTTGATTTTCTTTTTCTTTCTGTACTCGTTTCTTTTCTTTTTCAGCATCATAAGGACAATCTAATTAACAATAATAACAACAGGGGCATACTCAATATTACATACCCATATAAAGAGCTGCAATAATATAGACCTCATCAATATTTATAATTATAGGGTCTTTAGCTAGTTTCTTCCATGGTATCTTCATAACAATACCACCTACAATTATATGCATAGAAAAAAAATAAAGAAAAAAATTAAAAAATAAATATAAAGAAATTATTAAACACACTTAGATAGATGAATAGAATTGTATCAATATAGTTTTTATAAATAAATTTAGGTTTCAGATAAACTGTGATTTATTGAAACAATTGTGTGAATAGCAGGTCTGACAGTTGTCATTTGAGAGCCTAAGATATTTGTTTAAACACTGCCAAACAGTATATTGATGTAGTTTATACATCATATTCCTTTGGGACAACAATTTGATTTTGACATTGACAAACTTTAGTTATCATTTCCAAATGAGCATATATACTTGACCTATGTCATAGGGCCTTATTGTGATATAACATTTGTTTAATAAATTGTGACGTTTACCAAAAAAAACATTGTAATTAACATTAATATAAAGAAATATCATAACATTTAAAAATAATTATGTTGAACACTGCCAAATAATATTACACATATATGAGGAGGACAAATTCATGAAAGGACTTAGTAAATGTCACATCAAACATTTATAGCACACAGTATTACAATATAATGAGGTATATTAAAAATAATATGCTTAGGACATGATATCCTAGTACGTACTTAAAATAACTGATTTCAATGTAGTGACATCATTTATGTGTATAAAAGACACTTGTTAATGGCCAGAGATAAGTAAGATAAAAATCAGCTATATTATTATTACAGGAGTGAAAATGAAATATCCTTATCAATACTACACTCCAGGAGGTGTGGTCAATCATAATGGAGCTTACCAATATAACTGGCTTTGATTTTAACTGGAAGATCAAGCTCATCCTATAGTTTAAAAAATGAAAAAATGAAAAAATTCTAAAAGGTCACACCCCATTATTAACATAAATACCATTGACTACATATAATCTCATAGTATAATTTTTTTAAAATGTACATTGAGTTGTAATACTAGTCTGATATCATAAATGTTGTTACAAAGCATTTTTACATTATTTGAGCTACCAGATAATCTGGTCATTCTCTCTACACTCAAGTCAACTGTACAGGCTCATGCCTAGCCCAAACGACTGACAAAGCAGTCTGGGAATGAGGCTTTACAAAAATATGTATGAAATATTACTTTTTAATTTGATGTACTTACAAAAATATCTTCTTTTAGTTCTAATTTTCCAAGACTGACATTGCCTAAAATAATAATATTCAGCTCAAATACATTATACACGTGCGAATACCTTTCCATACGCCAATTTTAAGCTGAGAAGTATCCAATTTCTTTACATATGTTTTCAAGTAACGGTTCAAAATGTCAGCTAGCACAGACTCAAATACCATGATGGCATTGAGAGGAAAATGTGCAGTGCAGAGCTGAAGTAGATTAACCACGCCTCTTTCAGGAATACCGTATTGTTCTAATAGAACACTCGCTAAATAATATTAAGCGAGTGAACGTAAGGTGTTAATTAACGTCAGATGTCCGCATAACAATAATTTATCTTAGAATTGATTTTAATTATGTGAAAAATTAATGACAAATTAAATTGATAACAATTAGAAAAGCATTTGTTATAAAAAACTAATAAAACAACAATTATTGCAGTCTTTCCAGGAGCCCATAAAAACATGAAGTCTTGGCCTATGAACAGTGACAGTTAATATTTCATATTCTTCAATGTCTCCTTCATTATCCATTGTTGTTCATTGAAATACAGTAAACAAGATTGATAACTTTTTAAATACTGAGTACATTTATTTGCATGTGTGATCTTAGTACACAACTGTTAAATATAAGAATATTCCAGTTAATATAATAAGTATATAATAATATATTATTATACACTATTATAATAACTACATACTATTATTATTATATAGCTTATCATCTGCTTACTTTAAACAAAAAGTTACTAAATCTAACTATCATTATTCATTTAACTTTAGTATCAATGACACTACATTAATATAAATTGGATTTATGGAAAAATGAATTGTAACTGACGACAATAACACAATCATTCACTATGCAAGCATGCAAAGTCAACAACAATGAAGATAGCTGTTGATATGGATATGTGATAGTCTTTTCATGGAAGAGCCCAGAATATTAAATGCAATTATAGTAGTAGAGTGTAATAATTCTTATTGCAGTGACGTACTTATGACCTTCTGTACATACTTGCACAGGTTTAAAACAGCAAATTAAAACAGTTAATATTAATCTTATTAATATTATTCATCTCATGCAAATATGTAACTAGATGTTATAATAAGTAACTCATTTTGATCTCAAAGAATGTGAACAATATTGTACTAGTAATGAACTTGCATGCATGCAAAATCTTTGATAATATTTAATTAATTATGAAACTATCCATTTTACTTGTAAATAGTTTAAGTAAAAATAGAAAATAATAATACTACTATCATATTATACCTTCAGCATTCCATCTGGTATATATTATTATTGTTATTGTCATATAGTGTAGTACAATATAATGTGAACTATTTGACTAGCATAATAAACAACCAGGTTATTACAGTATAATAATTATAAACTAGGCTGTCTAATAATACTCATATATTGTGTTCAGTATTGCAGTAGTTGGCTATACTAACATACACAAAGCATAGCCACTATAACCAATAAATAATTATCAACCAATATGATAGCTATGTGACACCACCTTCAAGTATTACAGTTGAGTATAGTTATGGATATTAATTATTGAATTCAATTTTGAGTAATATACTCTGGTACAGAAATTTAAGAAAGCACTTAACATTATCATGATAGGTGTGTATGCATGTGTGTGTGTGTGTGCCATTTGTAGGTTCTTTGTTAGTTATTATGTTACAACAATAGAATATTTGATTAAAAATAACATGTCAGGTGGTCCTATAAGATTATTTTTACTAGACAAACATACACTAATAGTCTAGAACAACAAAACTATAATAATCAGAGTCAATGTTCTAAATAGCTGTAGTTTCTTCTAGATATCCCTAGTATATATATATATATATATATATATATATATATATATATATACTAGGGATATCTAGGTCTGTTGGAGAGTGCTCAATATCGTTTAGACAGAGTGGGTTAGACCAGTATATATATATAATATATATAATATAGTAGTAATGAATTGTACATATTATAATTATATATATATATATATATATATAGTTGCCTGCTTTTAGGAGCTTTTAGGTTCTTTGGGATTGTATACATGGTTTTAGTGGTCAAATGAATTACCATTATTTTAAAGTTTTACTACTACTTAATACATAATTTACGTTAGCTAAGTTTATCTATAATGTGCATTTTTAGAATCACTTGATACATGGGAATGTTGAAATGAGTCACCACTTAATATGTGAGTTTCTGACATGTTTTTTCTAAAATATTCAGTGTTTTCTGAAAATACATTTAAGTAGTACTATTTTTGTTCTGATTATTGGTTGTGATTAAAGAGGTGTCCCTTAATTTAAGGATATTGTAACTTTTATGTAGATAACCAAATGATGCATGCTTCTTATTTGGCAACCACAATCAATCATTGTCATGACAACAGCTAGTTATAATATTAACATTAATTACTATTGAAGGAAGTCATTTTTGATTAGGAACTATTGCAGTTTTGTTAATTAAACACTCTATCTCTATTTTAAAATTTTACTATTACTTAATACATCATTTATGTTAGTTAAGTGTATGTGTTTTTAATATCACTTGATGCTTAGGAATGTTGAAATGAATCACCACTTGATATGTGAGATTCTACTAATACATTTAAATAGCCATTATTTCACATTCAGTACTACTATTTCTTCTAATTATTGGTAATTATTAATTTGTCCTTTAATTTAAGGATGCTGTAGTTTTCATATAGATAAATAAATGAAGCTGACTAAGATTTAAAATTTCAAGTTTCTCTTAAATTATATAATTTGCATGCTTTAATTTCTTATGGCAGTAGTTTTAGGAGCCAGACTTCTTGTATTAAGAGTACTTACTAAGAAGTGTATGTCATGACCTACTGGCAAATTTTAAGATTTAAGCACTTCTTAAATCCTGAAAATTACAGACCCAAAATTGATGAAAATTCCAACATCCTAAAATAAGATATTAAAGTTCTATGGCAATTAACTATGCAACAGTTAATTAATAACTTTCTTTTAGATCAGAATGTGTTCTACATTGTAACTCAGATAATAGAACAAATTCTTTACATATGTATTTCTTACTGCCTTTACAAATTTGATGGTTTATGAAAACAATACCAAAGTAAAAAAATGAAGTACAAAAATTAGTCTATAAAAATTGGCAAAAGGTCTTAAGATTAAAACTTTGTCATGATGATAACAAACCTTCACTAACAGAAAAAACAAAGGGTAACACTACATAAAAAATTAAAGCCTAAAATGACACTTTTCTTACTACTTAAAAAATATTATTTCTTTGTTCAAAGTTCAGTTTGAGTTCAGAGGTTGATCACTTAGTGCAAACAGCACAAGTAGTAGCTCTCCTAGCAGCATAGGGACCACATGGAAGGCCATAGCCACAAACTGTCTCTACAAAATAGAACAGAGCACCATTTGTATTTCTTGCACTTCCAGGTATAACGTCAGGATAATGATCGATACATTCATATTGTTTGTTGCTGTTGTAGCCATGATAGTTTGTCATTAAGTATCCATAGTACTCTCGAGTCCATGATTTAGGACAAGATGTTTTAGCTGGTATCAGAAGTTTAGTAGATTTCTTAGGAGCAAGACAAACTGCACATGGAACATTATAGTCATGTGTAGTTTTACCAAATATTCTGTTGGCAGTTTGATATTCAGCTCCATATAGGTAAGACTGCCCAGAGGGACGAGTAGCACTTAAATATTGAGGATCCTTTGGCAAGCAAAGATAGTTGGCTCCATTTCCTATTTGATGAAACCAACCACCACCAGCATAACCTTCATAAACAAGCTCAGCTCCATGTCGACAAGTCTTCTTGCCCATTCTTGTATAAGTAACACCACCACCATTTGCTGGACCATCAGGAGAGATTGTGAGTATAATATCTTTTCCAGGTGTGAGTCTGATACGCAGATCTTGATCATTAACAGTGTCCTCATTTTTTTCTACTCCTGCAAAAGAATACAGTTATGTTAAACATTCAGAATAACTGCTGATCATACCATCCTTAACCTCTAATGCATTTTCAAGATCTATGGAAAAGTTATCATATTAAGAGAGCATAATTTTACTTATATAAATAATTATACCTGACTTATCTGCATCTGTTTCATTATCTTCGACATCTTGGAACTTTGTTTCTACAAAAAATAACATATACTAAATAATCAAATAACAAAAACAAAGTATTTAATACCAGGAGTGCAGAAACTGTTTTTTGCCAAAAATATAAGGAATAAAATAAAAACAAAAGCTTTCATTTTGTTTCTTAAAACAATTATGTTCTGAAAATCAAGAAAAGTGGAGCTCTTTTATATACTGCACAAATGCTTATCTGTTATTATGTCATCAAAGTGATACTATAATTGAAACATACACTATAATATACCCATCATAACTACCGGGCATTAACTAGAAGAAAAAATTACTGGTATTGTATTTGTTAACTTCCTCATGTATACATATATGTTACTATTTCGGAAGTAAACTAACTACCTGTCTTAACTACCACTCTTAATGTGTATATTATAGATTGTTATGATAAAGATAAGTAAAGCTAATGTATTTGTCATTGATATCATATAATGTGTTCATTCTTTAAATAAAATGCTTGTCCTAACTACCAAATGGTAAATTTTAATGAATTTTCTGATATTGTTTATTTTAAGTTTGAGTTGCATTATTTAAATATAAATTAATTACAATTACATTTGTTATGTCCACTTTTCTTTATGAGTATATTTGGAATACACTTAGTACACAAAAGATTATTAAAAATCAACTATTATTATTTAAAGAAAGTAATGTGATGTCAAATATTTATAGGCTGCCGCTCTACCATTCCACTATATGCTAAAAACAAGCATATGAAGGATCCATTTTTGATTTCTCTGACATGGTGTTCAGAAAGACATTGTTTCTTGCTGCCCTGTGTTTATGATAATGAGCTCTGTTATTCCTCATGAATGTAATTACAACTCAATTCCAAATATGAACAAAATGGCTTCTCTTGCAGAGGTTAATTTTAAACTCTACATAATGACTCCTTAAATGTGTTTAAGCTCTTGAAATAAAATGAGATATCTCAATTTTGTATAAACATACTTGGTGTTTACTGGGCTCTTTATTTATTAACTGCTATTGGAGCAATTTAATTGGTCAATTAACATCCTGATTGTCATGTTCTATGACAAAATACATTTATTGGACAGCCAAAAGTAAGAGGAGTTACATGTATAAATGACTACATGTAAACTTAACTTTACATTTAATTGACTTATTGATATACTAAATTGTATATGACTTGGGAATACTCTCATGCAATCATTGCATATTTTCTCATAGAAAGTTCATGACAGTTAGATTCCTTCGCATTTGACATAGTAGTCTGACTAATCTTTTAGGATTTAGTTTGAATATGTGTTTTTCCTCATTAGGTGTTGTCAATGACATTCATGTTGCATGCTCTTTACTTTTATAGCTAGAGATGTTATAATGTAATGATAGTAGCATTAAAGGTGGCAAGAATTGAGGAAATTAGACAATATTACATAATTAATTTTATTTAATTTCATTAATCAAAGTCATGGCTGACATTTTGTGTATAAATAGTAAAAAAATTGTATAATCAAAGCTGATAGCTATTGTCATATTACTATTAACTATCATTCTTCATTTCTTGCTTGTATAGAGTAGTCAGTTTGTGCAGATCAGAACCTGTATATGATATACATTATAACATAGCTAATAGAACAATCTTTGCATGTGTAATATTACTAACTTCACAGAGTTAATTGTATGAAACAACTGTCAAAGTAATAAAATGATGGACAAAAATCAGTCTATAAAAAGTTATTATAAAAAGGGCTTAAGATTAAAATGTTTGTCATTATGACAACAAACCTAAACTAACCAAAAAAATGTAGCACTACATAAAAAAATTAAAGTCTAAAATGACACTACTTAAAAAATATTATTTCTTTTGTCCAAAGTTCAGTTTGAGTTCAGAGGTTGATCACTTAGTGCAAACAGCACATGTAATGGCTCTCCTAGCAATGTAAGGGCCACATGGAAGCCCGTAGCCACAAACTGTCTCGACAAAATAGAACAGAGCACCATTTGTATCTTTTGCACTTCCAGGTATAACATCAGGATAATTATCAATACATTCATATTGTTTGTTGCTGTAGTGGTTATGGTGGGCTGTCATCAAGTATCCATAGTACTCTCGAGTCCATGATGTAGGACAAGATGTTTTAGCTGGTATCATAAGTTTAGTGGATTTCTTAGGAGCATAGCAAACTGCACAAGGAACATTGTAGTCGTGTGTAGTTTTACCGAAAATCCTGTTGGCAGTTTGATATTCAGCTCCATATAGGTAAGACAGCCCAGAGGGACGAGTAGTACTTAAATATTGAGGATCCTTTGGCAAGCAAAGATAGTTAGCTCCATTTCCCTTTTGATTATACCAACCACCACCAACATAACCTTCATAAACAAGCTCAGCTCCATGTCGACAAGTCTTCTTGCCCATTCTTGTATAAGTAACACCACCACCATTTGCTGGACCATCAGGAGAGATTGTGAGTATAATATCTTTTCCAGGTGTGAGTCTGATACGCAGATCTTGATCATTAGCAGTTTCTTCATTTTCTTCTACTCCTGCAAAAGTAAACAGTTTATACTAAATATTCAGAATAACTGCTGATCATACCATCCTTAACCTCTAATGCATTTTCAAGATCTATGGAAAGGTTATCATATTAAGAGAGCATAATTTTACTTATATAAATAATTATACCTGACTTATCTGCATCTGTTTCATTATCTTCGACATCTTGGAACTTTGTTTCTACAAAAAGTAACATATACTAAATATTCAAATAACAAAATCATAATATTTAATACCAGGAGTGCAGAAACTGTTTTTTGCCAAAAATATAAGGAATAAAATAAAAACAAAAGCTTTCATTTTGTTTCTTAAAACAATTATGTTCTGAAAATCAAGAAAAGTGGAGCTCTTTTATATACTGCACAAATGCTTATCTGTTATTATGTCATCAAAGTGATACTATAATTGAAACATACACTATAATATACCCATCATAACTACCGGGCATTAACTAGAAGAACAAATTACTGGTATTGTATTTGTTAACTTCCTCATGTATACATATATGTTACTATTTCGGAAGTAAACTAACTACCTGTCTTAACTACCACTCTTAATGTGTATATTATGGATTTTCATGATAAGACATATAAAGGTAATGTATTCATCATTGATATAATAGGTGTGTGTGTGTGCTTTAAATATGATGATTGCCCTAATTATAACTACCTGTTAATGATATATTAGGGATGATTTGATAAAAACAACTTAATTATTGTATTTGTTTACTTCCTCATTGATTTTAGTGAGCGATATACTGTATCAATAAGAATGTCTACTTGATTCACATGTTTTATCATAAAATTATAATTGTTGATAAATAGTATAATTAGTAATCTACTAACAAAACATTAATTAATGTGTGTGTAATGATGGATCACATTACATCACTTTTGTGTCAGCAGCTAACCAGCTATCATCTCCATATAGTGATGTGTATATAAAAAGTTAGAGAATAATATGGAAATTGTCTATGGAGATAGAGGTTCTGTTAAGTTGGGGATTAATTACCATTAGGTTTAGAACTATTAACAACTAACACAGAATATGTGACCTCGACTACACTAGTAGTTTAAAATATGTTGTATTTACAGTGTTTCTCAGGACAAACATTAAGTGTAGGTATGACATTATTGTTGTAGAAATAAACCTTACATATGGAATGTCACTGTGAGGGCACTCATTAACATGACCCCACTACTAATGATACCACCAAATCAGTATTCTACTATAGTGGTATTGTTTACAACACATTTAGTGTGTCTTATGGTTGGTCTAATGTCTATTTATGATAAGTAACTTTGTAATTGTAATACAGTTATCTGTAAGAGATAGGTATTTGAAACTTCTTATGATAGAAGGATATAAATCCGAATATTAGTTACAATAGCATGAACAATAAGTACTCTATTGTGCTCTTACATTAACAGCGACTGATGAATACCAAATGAAAATTAGATGTGGCATGCAATCATTTGTAGCAGTATGAAGCTATGAGCTATTATGCGTCAGGATTTGTATCTAGAACCTAGAAGTATTTTTCAGATTTTCATGTTTTAAGTTGTCGTTAATATTGTAGTACATTTATACATGTACATGTATTGGTCAAATTTGTGGTAAGGTCATAACTATTGTTGCTTTGGTAATTGTGATTATGATAATGTATAATTGTTGTTACAGTAATGTTGTTATGGTATTCTGTTACCAAGGTAGTTGTTGTATTTGGTACTTATGTTATTGCTATGGTTTTTTGTCTCTAATAAGTGCATGTTTTTGCTATGACAACTGTTATTATAGTAATCACTGCTATGGAAACATTTTGTTACTATTGTTGTTATGGTAATAATTACTAAGATGAAATATATATTTTATTATTGTTGCTATAGTAAAGCTGTTATTGCTTTATTAGTTATTGCTATAGTGAAATAGAGACGTTGCATTCATAATGTAATCGTTGCTATGGTAACCAATAAGTTGTTGCTATGGTGACATACATGTCCATGTTGTTGTTGCTTTTGTATAAATTATATGTTTAAATGAATTAGAGGATTCTGTATTTTCTAATTGGTAACAAAACTTACTGATTATACAGCAGAATGAAACAATATACATACAAATTCAAAATAAAGAAATTGTTATTCATAAATATTTTCTTTACATAATGTGTAGAAAATTGCACAGTGAAGAAATTCTTTAATTTTTGTTAGAAAATTGGTTTTAGCAACACTTACCAATAATGTATTGAAATAAAGTCATGATCATTAATTAATTAAATGTCTAGTAGGTTTTGCTATTGCTTCTGACAAAATTAAATTTTGAATGGTTATATAGAAATATAAAATTTATTCCAAAATGTATAGAAATTGATACCATAACAAATTCTTCACATTTTGATAGAACATTGTTTTTTAGCAAAACTTGCCAATAATGCATGAAAATTAAACTTTGTCATTACTTAAATAACTGGTAGGTTTTGGTAATATTCAAAATAAAATAGAAAACTCAGCACTGCAATGTATTTAGTTTCAGACTATAATTGGTCTAATGATAATGGTCATAGAATCATACCTAGTAAAACAAGTAGAGATATTATAAATTTTACAAACTTAATGCTACTATTAACACCAGTAATACTAATGTCACTTAACAAGGACCTTTAAATCTATCTTCATAAAAAATGTCAAGTGATTTGATGAGTTGGACCATTTCTCAATTTTTTAAAAGAAAGAACATAGACTATATTATAGTCCATTATTCAAATAAAAAATGGTTCAAAATTATAGGTCATGAAATCACTGAAAGTTTATATGAAGTTAGTTCTATATATGTTAAGCAATGTTTACTCATATATATTGTGAAAGTGTATAATAAACAAAGGAGATTTATTAATTTGATTTTGTTTGTTTGTTTTAAAAGATGATTAAATCTTACTCTCATATTTTTTCCATTTGCTATTATTATTGTTCTATACAGAATAAAAGGCAGATATTCCAATTCCAATTCTGTTTTCCATCCCTCAATTATTTGAAGCGCAGAGTGCGAGCTGTCTCTTAGAATGGAGCGAAGCGACATGTTCCAGTTAAGGTGAGGGTATAGGATTTTAGTTGTTAAATATTCCATCGAAAGGTAGAAAATAGAATTAGAATTGGAATATGCTTGGAAAACTTCAAAGCAAATTTCAAAGTAGAATTGGATGTCTGTCTTTAGTTTCCATAGTTATAGGATATTCAACCTTCAATATAAAGGTACATCAATACAAATTTTATAAGATTCTAGAAATTTATAAATGTGTGAACTTTAAAGGTTCATGGTTTTTAAAGTAAAGTTAAATCTCATTTATTGAAACACTACTTGTTAATAAATGAATGACAATTGTTAATTTGTTTGAAATATACTATAAGTCGGTAAACAGAACACTATAATTGAGAAATAATAATTATTTTCTAACTATTAGTCTGTTTTAATATATTATGTGACCTGATTTGCAATAAGGGATCACTTCTTGCAAAATATTTTTTACATGATTTATGAAAAAAGATCACCTTTAAAATGTCACAAAGAGACTTGTATACATATAGCTGTTATATATGCACAACTATTCATGGAGCTGCATCTGTGCATACAAAGCTGTTTTTACAGTTGTATTAATAGTGATTCTTTTCATAAATCATGTCATAATTGTGTTGACAGAAGTCGTCCCTTATTGCAAATCAGGTCACATATTTTTGTAAAAACTTTCCGTTTAATAATATTCATTAGTTCCACTAATTGATGGGTGTAACCTCAAGAGGTCATGTGCTCTACTTGTGGGAAGACAAAACGGAGGCCGCGTGTTTATAAGTTGACCTTAAAGGACCTTTATCTGTCTCTCCCACTTATCTCAGTATTTCTTACTAGCTAATCTTAGTCTGGTAAGACAAAAACTGTAAATAATTTATCTTTTTTTTCTGTTATTTCCTGTAGCGAGTGAGAGCATCATGCCACTCTTGTCTAACCCAGGCATGGTGATTTTTCACATTGCCATAGCTGTATTAATGATTGCTACTGGAACTATTAACACTTTAGCTGCTAAGTGGGTGTTATAGATTATATTTTAGCTTAATTTATGTACAATAATGAAATATAGAATGGTATTTATTACATATTAGTGTAACCTGTTATAAGACAATAAACATATAATAGGTAGCTTTGTTATGTGAAAGGTAGTTTAGTACTATTGTCTTACTGTAATGTTTTTTAGACAAGTAATTGTTTTAAAAGTGCTCTATATTGGTAGTCTGCTGTTACTGATTCTTTACAAAGAGAGGAAGGGTCTTGGGACTTATACAATCTACAAGAATTTCAGGCCACAGAAATGCCTTGTACACTTGCGATATTTCACTTAATGTCATTTGATGATGACTAGTAAAGCTCTTGAAGCTGTTGGACAGTATGTGACATGACCTGGTGCTAGTTAGTAAGGATACTCTGTTTTTTTACATAAAAGATCATTACCACTTCAAAGCATATCATAGCAGCTATTTACTCTCTTGTCTAAGTATATCTTACCCACAGACACATTCCTGCTGTATGAGTCCTAGATACGTTTGTCCCCAACCTCCCCCCCCCCTCTCTTTACAGACCGTTATTAACATTACATTTAATTTTAGTGTGGGCATAATTGTTTTCATAAACTCGTCATGTATTTGTTGCTTGTTGTGATATGGTTACTACACAATAGAATTATCTATAGAATTAATGTATTTATAATATGTAAAAGATTGTATATGTATTAGTAAGGGACTTGACCTAATGTCTTGAATAAATGATGTACGTAATGTGTTGACATAGTTATAAAAGAATGTTAAGAAAAGATTTTGTTAAATATAATAGTTTTTAGCTTACAATAAAACACAATAGTCTTACACATTGTTAACATTAATTGCTATCATTAATACAGTATTGTTTAATACTCGTTTGTATTGTTATAGATGGGCTGACTTGTTACGTGCCGAGGGTACTAATCCCACTACTGAACATAATTTTGATCATCCATATTTTCAGGTAAATCATTCTATAATTTTTTTTAAAATTAAAATTTTTTAACAGGCAGCTGAAATGTTTTTAGGTGAAATGATGTGTATTTTCGCATTCAAAGCCTGGTTCTATTTTCGAAAATGTCGAAGAGAAGACATGTCAATATTTGGACCTCAAAAATTTCTACCCTTTGTCTGGGCAATACCTGCTATGTGTGACTTGCTAGGAACATCGACAATGTATGTTGGATTGACTTGGACATTTGCTGCTAGTTTTCAGATGCTTCGAGGTAGCGTTATCATTTTTACAGGACTTCTATCTGTGGCTTTTCTCGGCACTCGTTTGAAGATACATCATTGGGTCGGTATGGGGTTTGTTATCTTGGGTCTTATTCTGGTTGGCGTGGGTGACACAATTTGGGGTGGAGGAGCTCATGGTTATTCCCCTAGTTTTATATTAGCTGGTGATCTGCTCATTGTGTTAGCTCAAGTGATTACTGCTATACAAATGACAGTTGAAGAGAAATTGATCAAAAAGTACAAAGTCCCTCCTTTGCAAGCTGTTGGCTGGGAAGGTATCTTTGGATTCTTCACTCTTTCATTACTTATGATACCAATGTATTTTATTCCGTGGCATCTACCAGCACCTGCTGAGATATGGCAAATGACCCCACGTTTTGAAGATGCCATAGACGCTTTTTCTATGTTAAGTAATAATTGGATGCTGCTATTTGCATCAATAGGAACTGTCATAAGTATTGCCTTCTTCAACTTTGCTGGTCTGACTGTTACCAGTACAATGAATGCTACAACACGGATGGTCCTTGATAGCGTACGCACCATCTTCATATGGGTCTTCTCTCTAGCAATCGGATGGCAGAATTTCCAAGCACTTCAACCTGTTGGATATTTCATATTATTCGTGGGAACTTGTGTCTACTATGACATCATCATTATGCCGCTAGCACGATTCACTTATCGTAAAATTTGCTTCAGGTATGAAATGGGCTATGTACAAAATGAAGAAAAGAAACCACTCTTATCTACTCTTAAACAGTCCAAACCTCCCATAAATTCTGGCGATATAGACAATTATTCAGACTAATATTATTAACTGTAAATTAAATAGAGTTAATTTAATTAATAACATGCTTAATTGGAGGAGGTTGAATATATTTGCCTTAATTTTTTGGTCATTTTTGTTTTTGTGATTTGTGCATGAAACATTTAATTATTAAAAAGTTTGCTATTTTTTCTCATTTTAGTGAATATGTAGAGATCAAAGAAGGTGACGAGAGTGAACCAGGGAGTGAGGCAGACGAAGTTACTACATCACCTAAGAAGTCTGTTCAAATCAAAGACTAATTAATGCACAGCTGCTTACACAACACACAAAATGCTTACAATATTTTCAATTACAATAACTAATCAATTATTAATTAGTGGGTGTGGCTCTTGCCGGTTTATTTATTAAGGGTGTGGCTGATGTGCTGTTGCAGTTACTTGATATCTTTCAGTGAGTGTGTAGGAGTATGTACAAGCGATGGCTAGTCTTCTCTGCCATATTCACTTCTGGACTATGCAGCCTCTCTCTCCAACTATAACATCAGGTGAGTAAAACCCTGTGATTAATAATTAATTACTAGTATTATTAATAGGGACACATATAGGTATCCATTCATATCAACCTAAAGGCACTGGTAAGATATAATTACCTCAATTAGTGTAATAATTAATTTTGTTACTAAATATAGCTTTTAAAACAGATACTGAAGTATGCAGACGATATTGGGCAGAAGGTTAGCTCTATACTTTAAAGTATGCATCAATGTAACCTGTGCCCCTTAATATGCTATTTATTAATAAAAAGATTAAACTTGTAGTAAATCTACATCATATATATTCAAACAGCAGTGTTCATGGAACTGTTTTGTTCCTATTATAGTCCTAATTAAAGGGGCAATCAAACTTGATAATAAAATTCTGATTTTCGATATTCCTGGTTGATATGAAATCAACATTTAGATTTTAATACTATTCTTCAATAGTCTTCTTAATATTTCATTTACTAAATCTCAGTAAATGATCTCAGTATATTATGTGGACACTGTCCTTAATATAAAGGTGTCCTCAATATAGAGGTTGTATAATACACTAGTATGGGACTAGAACAGGTAGTGATATTTTTATTGTGGAATGTACTCTAGACTAAACAGCTACTAATGTTACTATAGTAATTACTATATTAGTTTGTTTATAGGACGTGGTATTGTGTGGCATTTACCAAATCACCGACCTGATAAATTAAGGGATGCATTACGGGAATGTGAGGTCATTATGACATCATGTTTTGTTGTAATTCAATATTATGTTTATATTATATAGGAGCTACTTTCATCTCAAAGGGTATTGTGTTTACAATGGAAAACATTACGTCATTTTGTTGTATGTATTATGCTAGTACATAATAGTGATGTATTGTAATGTCTTTGTCTCTGTCTCTGTCTCTCTGTCTGTCTCTCTCTGTCTGTCTCTCTCTCTCTCTCTCTCTCTCTCTTTCTTTCTTTCTCTTTCTCTCTCTCTTTCTCTCTCTCTCTCTCCTCACATACACACGCACACACACAGATTGTGTTAGAGACTGGTACATTACTTGTATTTACAGTAGCTAAACATTCTGGAGATGTTGAAAATATTCTCATTGACAGATCAATACTACCACGAATACAAGGACATTTAGACAGAGGTAATTTAAAACTCTACTATGAACTGTTATTATTAGTACAACCAAAACATTTTAATACATTTGTTATTAGCTAATATATTTATTTACCTGTCTATTAATTGTTACTTTTATTATTATATATGCCTTTCTCTAAAAATTATTCCATTCATATAATCTCCAACCAATGCATTGTCATTTCTTAACTAGACAGAGTGATACTAATAATAAATACTGGTAATATTTTTTATTTGTCTAACTTTACTATAATATCTATTGTATCTTCGTATCATTAATATAAATCTCACCATATAGCTTTACTACTTGATGGTAGTCTAATATTACTGCATAGTCAGCATGCTGCAGTGACTGTAGTATCAATACCACAGGGCCGACGGGCAAGTTTATCAGTGACCACACCCCTAACACTATCACATGACAAGCTAAAGAAAAAAATTGATAAACTTTCAACTATTGATTTTAAAATAACAACATTAGATGTTAAAGGATTACCAGATTCTCGTATTGATCGTCATATTGTAGTCAATGCACAGCGTGATCTTATTGTGATATGGTGGTGTGATATACAAGACAATGGACTACAGTGGTCTGCATTAGCAGATGGAGAACACACTAACATGATATTGATTAGATTAAAGAGGTATTTGTTGACATAGTTATATCAACTGTTTACAATGTGTTTATATTATGTCACCAGTCATCCGTCCATTTGTCTAGCTAGTTCTTTAGTTATTGTTTAATTGTTAGACTATCTGTCTATTTAGTTATTTTAGCTGTCCATCAATTTATTATTTATTAGTAAATGCATTTGATTTTTGTATGCAAAGTAGAGGTCAAAAATGTTGAGCATCCACTACTATACTGTACTATACTGTACTATACTATACTATACTATACTATACTATACTATACTATACTGTACTATACTATACTCTACTGTACTGCACTATACTATACTATACTGTACTATACTATATTATACTATACTATACTATACTATACTATACTATACTGTACTATACTATACTATACTATACTATACTGTACTATACTATACTCTACTGTACTGCACTATACTATACTATACTATACTATACTATACTCTACTGTACTGCACTATACTATACTATACTGTATAATGCTATACTGTACTGTACTATACTATATTGTATTATAATGTACTGTATTTAATATACTATACTGTTACTGTACAAGTATTTAAGTATTAAAAGTAGTACTGTTATAAACTACTAATTGGTCTTTGTATATTCATATAGTAATAGTAAGTTAGAAGTACTCACTAAGTTACAGACAAGAAATGATCCTTTAGAAGTTTTCTTCAGGTAACTAGGATTGTTTTTATGTACATGTAATTTTAATAGAATCAATACTTTTGTCTGTTGTACTTACTCTTAAATAAAAGTAACTGTAGAAAATATAATTAAACGATCTTATTTTTTCCAAGAGCTCATACTATACTTATATAATTTACTTGATATGGACATTGACTTTGTGTAGGAAATTTTGTTATAGAAAAAGCTCCACTGTAAAGATTATAAAAATGATGAATTAACACAGGAAAACTTTCCTTTATTTTTTTTATTTCTCTCTCTGTCTCTCTGTCTCTGTCTCTGTCTCTCTCTGTTTCTCTGTCTCTGACTCTGTCTCTGTCTCTCTGTCTCTCTGTCTCTGTCTCTGTCTCTCTCTCTCTCTCTCTCTCTCTCTCTCTCTCTCTTTCTCTCACTCTCTCTCTCTCTCTCTCTCTCTCTCTCTCCTCTCTCTCTCTCTCTCTCTCTCTCTCTCTCTCTCTCTCTCTCTCTCTCTCTCTCTCTCTCTCTCTCTCTCCCTCTCCTTTAAAGCAAGCTTCATAGCAATACATTATATGTATTTGGTCATACCACTGAGAATCCATCATCAGTTGAAGAGTCATCAAATGTGTACGAGTTATCCTTAATTGACTGCAGTGATAAAAAATCTATAAAACAGACACTAGAAGCATCAATGCACTGTGACTGTAAGTACATAAGTACATTATATTGATATATAATATTATTACTTCAATATAGCACAAGTTAGTGTATGTTCTACTAACAAAGATGAGACACTATTGTTAGTAGGATGTGATAATGGAGACTTGGTAAGTATATACATAGTTACTGCACTTATTCCTTGCTTATATACATGTACATGTACAATAGGAGAAGAGTTTGTCAATGACTAACAGGTAACAGGAAAAACTTCTCTAATTAAATGAATAGGAAAACTTCTTCAGACTCACTTATACATGTGATCATTGCTATAGTACAAGGATGTCCCACTACTATTAATTTTAGTCAAATACTTTCTTTGATATTTACTTTGTCTCCATGTAAAATTATTCTGGGAATGGCTATTAGTCAATTATTATAATACATGGATAGTGTCTATGATATTAGTCATAGTACATGTGCATGTAGCCATGTGTGTGTGTAATGACTATCTATTGTTTCATAGGTAATATTTGATATTAAGAGAGACAGATCAAAGAAATCAAAGGCTTTTTTTGTAAGTACATTTTATTGCAGTAATGTATACTAAATATTAAATGCATCAAAATTTTTAGTCATTTAATTTTTTTCCTAAGACACCATCTATGTTGTTAAATTTTTACAATTATATTCTATATAATATTTTATCTATTTAGTCTCCAATATCTCATATCTCATGGCACCCAGCAGGGGGTGTGGTCTTTGTTTGTGGTAGCCGTGGTGAAGTCCAATGTTTAGATATGGCACTTAATTCAGTTCAGTTTCTAATAGCTAATGAGGAGATCTCATCTACACCATTATTAGAACTAGGATCATTATATATGTAAGTCAATATTATACATGTACATATACATATATATACACGTACTTTATGAATGGGTATATGATCCCTAACTCGTGTATATGTACACGCACTTCATGAATGGGTATATGATCCCTAACTTGTGTATATGTACACGTACTTCATGAATGGGTATATGATCCCTAACTTGTGTATATGTACATGTACTTCATGAATGGGTATATGATCCCTAACTTGTGTATATGTACACGTACTTCATGAATGGGTATATGATCCCTAACTTGTGTATATGTACACGTACTTCATGAATGGGTATATGATCCCTAATTTGTGAAATGTATTAACAGTAAACACATTAAGACTTTAGACATTCCCAATAAACGTGTCATAGATGCATACTGCATTTATGTATGCTTGTGTCCACTCCCCTCTGTTAAGGAAATTATCATTTGATATTATATGTCCTCAGTATAGAAGTTGAATAATACACACAAGTACTAGAACAAGTGTCTTTAATATAAAGGATATTCTTTTGTGCCTGCGTATATGTGATGTTCTATTGTCTAGGTTTAAATAGGCAGTATTCTTAATTTTAAGTCTAATCTCCTAATTATGAAAATATACTGAGTATGTATGTACAATATTAATACTATTAATTTCGTATTTCCTTTTTAATTATAATTTAATAATAGGGTACCAGTTCAATTAGAACATACAGGATGGGCATCCATTTCCAGAGAAGGGGAAGGTCACAGTGGTTGCTATGACAACTTTGTGATGGTATTTAATCAAGGACCCATTGTTATGTTACGTTTCGAGCTGGGACTACACAGTAAAGGAAGATTGTCTGCGTTTGAAATGTTATGTGAATATCTGCAACACAACCAACTATATCAAGTAAGTCACACTGTTAATAATAATACTATTATGACCTACTAAATCAAGGAACAATACTATATTGTAGTGAATTAGAGACATTAACATAGAATGTTAACATATACGCATGATGTACAAGTATTCTTAGATTGACAATACTTGTATATGTTAATGGATTTAGAAAATGCTTCATGTAACTATAGTTACCTGTCATACCCCTTTAATATAATGTGTAATAACTTATATCACAGCAGATCTTTTTTTACTATTAGGGACTGGAGCTTGTATTGGCAATGAATTGGGAGCTGTATCCTCAAGATTGTTTCCATGCACTAACTGTCTTTATGGACCATCTCTTATGTCTGCCATTAACTCCTACAAATGAAGGTGTGGTCATTGTGTTATTAGTAGTTATAATAGAGAATACTGTTAATAGATCTTATGGAGTCTGTTCTTGGAGGATTTTTTGCTGGAGAGTTTAGTTTACATATTCAGATGGAGTATAAAAAACCAGTTCATCTTTTATCAAAAAGATTTTTCTTTAAGCTACTAAGAAATTTACGATTTGAGAAAGCATTTCGTTTAGCTGTAGAACTATCATCAAAAGAATTGTTCATGGTAAGTATTAAAATGCAATATATTCACAAAGTATTAAAATAATATATTTTACTCAGTCATCATTTGTTATAATGTGGTTGTTTACATGTTAGGCAGCCACTGTATATATATTTCAATAGATAACCTTACAAGTACATGTACATATTATGTATTTGCTGTTTCAGGAACTTCATTACACTGCTCTTGAGAAAAAAGAATTATCACTTGCAGAATTAGCAATGAAAAAAGCTGAATTGTTAAAAGAAGGTTAGTTGATATTACTTAAATAGCCCCTGTCATTAATAACTTTAATTTACCAGATGAAGTAGATCATGAAGATCAAGTAATATCAACAACTGATCTACAATTAGATATTATAGATGAGTCACATTACAGTCATGTGAATGTGAAACCATCATTTTCCTCCTTGGAAAATGAGACTCAAGGTGTGAACATAAAGCTTCAGAAATCAGATGAGGTTAAAAGTAAAAATCAAGGAGGTGTGGTCAAACCAAATGAAGAAGTTACTAGCAGTCGGTCAAAGGTAAAAATAGGTGTGTATGATGATTTCATTAAATGTATTTTTAGGACAAACCTCCTACTGTAACACCTTGGACCCCTTATAACAAGGTCAATGTTGTTAATTTTGGATATTTCTCGTAAAATAAGTGTGATAACCATATCATTTTTTAACTCATTGACTATATAATATTAAATCAATATCTTCCCAAAATTTTATTAAATTATATTATATTTGTTATCATTTCTTGCAATCATTTTTATGACTCCAGTAACCAAAACTATATACATGTGCTACAAATAATGTTTGAATATTATAATACAAAAAGACAACTCTCTTATATATTATTTCATTATTTATAATTGAATGATTGATTGTGATCATGTCATACTGATATTATAGTGAATATCAGTTGTTAGTCATATACAACACTAAATTATAATGGTCATGAATGCTTATTCCACATAGTTAATATTCCAGGTATGTCATAAAACAACTGTAGTGGTTTTACTATTACATGCTATACATTGAAGAAGCCCAGGAAGTGGCTACTGCTCCAAGAATTCTGTAACAGTCTCACTGTGTATTTGTAATTATTGAGACCAAATCAAACTTTATCTATTAAGAATGAGATGTTAATTGTTTTTTTAGTTATTTTCTTACACCAAACAATCACAGTATTACAACTACCATACCAGCTAGCTCCATAGCTTATTTTAACTATTAAATCATTTGCATTTAAGATCATACATGACGATAAATTTTATACACTTATTATCTTGTTACTCATTGGTCGCTATAGTCATATACCATACTATAGAAAGTTTGTCAATGAAGAAATGGCTACAGGTAACGTTATATTGCTGAAAACATATAGATGCATGTATGTATGCCGTTAGGAGAAGGGGCTATGCAGACGATATGCCTGATGGTACACCTGGCTAGGCCTTGACTATAATTATAATATGTAACCTCCCTCTTGTTGATTAGGATTACTCAGCCTTTAAAAGTAAAAGCTGATAATTTACCACAGATTGAATTGCTAATTACATGTATAAAATAAAAGATCTATAATTATTTCTTATTTTGGAAAACATTTTGTTAATCAACTGCAACAATTACCTGTATCTTTTAAAAGTTCTGTTCTGTGCTATACTAAAATTACAAATTAAAATTTGTCAAAACTAACTAGAATACAAATGGACAAAACCACACAGGGCTACACTTCCTAGCAAAAGTGTTATACAAAACTATGTGGATCTTACATAAAATTGTGAGTATAACCTCCTATAGTTTGCAGAGACATGCATACATGAGAAATTCCTATTTACCTGTTAATGATTTCAGTTTTCAAGTTATTTGTTAGATTAGTTCCTCATAATTTTGATAAACCTTTCAAGTTGTTATCCTTATATAACAGATGTCCACTTGTTGTAGTTTGATGGAAACATTATGACAGTCGCAACAAACACCTGCCCTCTGTCACTAAAATGTGGAATATAGTTTATACAAGAGGCGTGATATATTGCACCAATCCTCTATCATGATGCACCTGGTAGAGTATTGATATATATGTGGTTTCTTTGTTAAGGTTGATTGTAGCAATTTTTGTATATAAAAGATGTTAATATATTAAAAGAGTAAAGACAATTAGGTATGCTACTATTTAATACAGTAGTAGTTAACACCAAGCTACAAATCTTATCATTTTTTTATGTTGATTGTTAGATTAGTTTCTAGTAATTTTGATAAACCTTTCAAGTTGTATCCTTATCTAACAGATGTCAACCTGTTGTGGTTTGATGGAATACATTATCAAATGACAATCACTATGAATACCTGCCCTCTATCGACTCAAATCTGGAATATAGTTTATACAAGAGGTGTGATATTTTACGCTGATAATCCTCTATAGGTCACCTGCTAGAGTGTTGATATATATGTGTTGTTAAGGTTGATTGTAACAATCTATGTATATAAAAGATGCTAAAATATTAGTCTAACAAAAAAACTAAAGAAAATTAGATATACAACTATTTAATGCAGTAGTAGTTAACACCAAATTACAAATCTTATCAAATAAAAAAAAAAAGACAGAAAGCTGCAAAACAGTCTCCATGCAGCTTTCTGTCTTTTTTGGCTCTTACTGAATTGTTAATTGAACAGTGTAGGGAAAAATTAAACAATTGATCACAATAGAAGACACAAACTATTAGTACATGCATTGGAAACACCTTCTTACCTCCATTTATAAGTAAATGAAGACATATAGCACACATTTATGGAATCTTCTTTTTAATGTGTAAAAATGTCTTTTTCATTAACTGACATCTAACCTTTGAGTTCACAATAAATAGAGCTTATCAAAACTATCCCAGAGAAAACCACATAGGCTACACATACTTTTGACATAAGATAAACATAGGCTAGGTTTATGGGAAGAGCAAAATTAACACATTGATGATAATACTGTTGTGCAACTGTGCAAGCTGGTATGCACCTGTTGGCTGTGATAGTGGCAGTTACTCCTAATTGAGGAATATTTTTTATACAAAAGGTGGGTTATATTGCACTGATCCTGGCATGTGCACAGCTGACAAATTAAGTTGTGGTTCCTCAAGACCTAGCTTTGTCTATATACTTTAATAATGCATAATAATATATTTTAATAGACAGGCTTACAAGTACATGTACATATTATTTGTTGTTTCAGGAACATCTTTATACTGCTCTTGAGAAAAAAAGAATTATCACTTGCAGAATTAGCAACGAAAAAGGTGAATTGTTAAAAGAAGGTTAGTTTATATTACTGTCTATTAATATTGCTGCAAATCTTATCAAAAAGACTAAAAGTTGGAAAACAGTCTCAATGCAGTTTTCTGTCACTCAGTGACTCAGTTGGAAGGTGATGGATTAGGTAACAGGTTAAAAACACTAATAAGCCTATTTATAAGAAAATTACAAAATAGAATATACAAGAAAAGTAACACAAAAATAAGAAGCTAATGTAAGGCTCAACAGTCTAATTCATAGTTAACGCAATTAACACATACAATCCTCATGAGGAATTTTAATTGAATGAAAATCAAGGAGGTGTGGCCTAATCATAACCTACTTTAAATATTCATAACGATAGTCCTTATAAAAGATTGGCCATATGACCCACAGGTAGACAGTAACAACTTGATCTCCATTGCTTTCCACTATCTTTTCTTTTGTGAAAGAGAAATGTCTAGTAAGTGTTAATATATTAATACTAAGTAACAAATGTATTGTTGCATGTTATGACCAGTAACAGATGTGCCATAGTTCAATGATTTAGATTTTAAAGGTTTAAGGTTGGAGTGTGACTTGTTTAATAGATATACTAACATTGCTGCATAATACAACTCAATATCTCTATTCTAGCTGAATCAAATATTAATCTGCCATCATTTTGTATAGTAGTAAAAATGGTTCCAGTAAATAATATTGTTTAAAGAATTAATAATAATGCATGTTTTGACAAAATCTTGACAAATAACGAATATTGCTATATCTAGATAGATAAAGTTTAATTTATTTTATTATAATTTTACAGACGATATTCAAAAAGTTTTAAAGAAAAAGCCAGAAAAAACAGATTTGCTAAATTTATTAGCACCTGCAGCTGCACGATGGGAAGATATTGGAGCTGGTTTGAAAGTTGCTGCTGGAGCAATTGAAAGTCTACAACAAAGTAACAAACGCCCTATCAATAAATTATCAGAAGTATTGCAAACATGGATGGATACCTGGAGTTCTCCTGTCACCTGGGAAAATATCATAAAAGTTGTAGACAGTGCTGCTGTTGGCAAAAAAGATGAAGCTCAGGCAATGAAGGACTTTCTAAAAGAAGACGAGAATTTTGAACACTATATGAATCAATAAAACACCACATGCCTGCAATAATAATATTATTATGCTGCATAATTTTTAGATTCTTAGGCCTTACTTTCTTTAGTTTATATATAATATTATAATACTAATATATTGAGGAATGTTATTACTATCAATAGACATTTGATATTAATGAGAAAGAGAGAGAAGAAGCGTATGCATAAAACTTACATTTGAAGCTCACTACTGACCTAGTCTCATCCCCCACACTGTCATGTCCCCTGAGAAAAGGCAACTGTAGGAATGAGACAATAGTGCTAAGTGGGTCTATATATTTGTGGTATTTTTATTATTACACTTGATCACAAATAAATGTAGTAGTGAAAACTAGGTTTCCAAAACATGCTGAAAACCACATAGTTTGTTTAAGTAGGTTTGAAACTATTATTCCTTATATGGTCAAATGGAAGACATAAATGTCTTTTTCATGTGCACCTAATATTAACTTAATGCAAAAATGAATAGTTATTTATGAGAACAGGTAGCTATGTAATCTATGCATATTAAAATCCTGGAGCCTAAGTGGAAGTCTGAGTGGGTGAGTGAGGAGGGATCGTTTGAGCAACACACAAGGGTTTTTTAAAAATTTTATTATAATAACAATCAATTAAAAATGACTGGGCAATTGGGCAATACAACATTTTTATTTTGCTTTAATAAATTTTAAATATACTTAACTTACTGGGATGGAATCTCAGTAGAACTGGTCAGTCTGTCAGTATATACAAATATAAATTTAAACAATTAAATGAAATTAATAATTAATGTTTAAGCATTTCTAGGCCACTTAGCTAAAAATGTGAAAAGTCTATCATAATCAGTATCTCAAAAATATAACTGATATGGTCTTTTTATTTAAGCAAGAAATCATTCCTTAACTGTTTTAAACCCTTTATTGTCTGCAATTTTGTCCCACAGGGTGTAGCCAGTGTGATTGAGAAGGTGTGACCATAGCATTAGTATTTGTTGTGAGGGTGTGGATTTTAGTGTGATGCTGTTTTGTACTGTGTGGGTGTATGACCAATTAATAACTTTATTTATTCTATATTTTTGTTCATAGGTCTGGCTTCATCTTGCTGAAATCATTTCCACTCTGCAGATTAAATAGTTTTATTATATATCACTGATAAGTAGGGAAATTCCTTTTAAGAGGTAACTGTATTACAATGTAGTGGAACTATGAGTTAACTTAATACCTTTAACAACTACACAATGTTACAGTTATTTATCTCATAGTATGGACACCTGATATTGTTGCCACAAGATTCATTGCCTAATTTTTCTATCTTAGTGAGGCTTGTCGATATTGTCTCTTGTTAATAATAATATTTAATTTATAATAACATTGTTAACATTAACGTTTAATGAACAAAAATTATACAAATTATTGTAAAAACTATCAATTAAGGGATTGACCCTACAAAATGAACTATTATTATTGTCTAATGTTCCCATGACTACCGGGAAGATCCAATAAATAACTTGAAGGTAGTGGCTGACAATGAGTTGAGTCATAATGTCTCATATATTGACTAGCCTTGACTTCGTGAATGGGTATATGATCCCTAATTTGTGTATATATATGTACATGTACTTCATGAATGGGTATATGATCCCTAATTTGTGTATATGTGGATATGCTTCGTGAATGGGTATATGATTCCTAATTTGTGTATATGTACATGTACTTTCGTGAATGGGTATATAATCCCTAATTTTTGTATATGTACATGTACTTCGTGAATGGGTATATGATCCCTAATTTGTGAAATGTATTAACAGTGAACACATTGAGACTTTAGACATTCCCAATAAATGTGTCAATAGATGCATACTGGATTTATGTATGCTTGTGTCCACTCCTCTCTGTTAAGGAAATTAACATTTGATATTATATGTCCTCAGTATAGAAGTTGAATAATACACACAAGTACTAGAACAAGTGTCTTTAATATAAAAGATATTCTTTTGTGCCTGCGTATGTGATGTTCTATTGTCTAGGTTTAAATAAGCAGTATTCTTAATTTTAAGTCTAATCTCCTAATTATGAAAATATACTGAGTATGTATGTACAATATTAATACTATTAATTTCCTATTTCCTTTTTAATTATAATTTAATAATAGGGTACCAGTCCAATTAGAACATACAGGATGGGCATCCATTTCCAGAGAAGGGGAAGGTCACAGTGGTTGCTACGACAACTTTGTGATGGTATTTAATCAAGGACCCATTGTTATGTTACGTTTTGAGCGGGGACTACACAGTAAAGGAAGATTGTCTGCGTTTGAAATGTTATGTGAATATCTGCAACACAACCAACTATATCAAGTAAGTCACACTGTTAATAATAATACTATTATAACCTACTAAATCAAGGAACAATACTATATTATAGTGAATTGGAGACATTAAAAACTTAATAAAAATAACATAGAATGTTAACATATACATGTAAATGTACAAGTATGCTTAGATTTACATTACTTGTATATGTTAATAGCCTTCAGAAAATGCTTCATGTAACTATTGTCATACTCCTTTAATATAATGTGTAATAATGTATATCACTGCAGATCTCTCTTTGTACTATTAGGGACTGGAGCTTGTATTGGCAATGAATTGGGAACTGTATCCTCAAGATTGTTTCCATGCACTAACTGTCTTTATGGATCATCTCTTATGTCTGCCATTAACTCCTACAAATGAAGGTGTGGTCATTGTGTTATTAGTAGTTATAATAGAGAATACTGTTAATAGATCTTATGGAATCTGTTCTTGGAGGATTTTTTGCTGGAGAGTTTAGTTTACATATTCAAATGGAATATAAAAAACCAGTTCATCTTTTATCAAAAAGATTTTTCTTTAAGCTACTAAGAAATTTACGATTTGAGAAAGCATTTCGTTTAGCTGTAGAACTATCATCAAAAGAATTGTTCATGGTAAGTATTAAAATGCAATATATTCACAAAATGTTAAATAATATATTATACTCAGTCATCACTGTTATAATATTGGTTGTTTACATGTTAGGCAGCCACTGTATATATATTTCAATAGACAACCTTACAAGTACATGTACATATTATGTATTGTTGTTTCAGGAACTTCATTACACTGCTCTTGAGAAAAAAGAATTATCACTTGCAGAATTAGCAATGAAAAAAGCTGAATTGTTAAAAGAAGGTTAGTTGATATTACTTAAATAGCCCCTGTCATTAATAAGTATAATTTACCAGATGAAGTAGATCATGAAGATCAAGTAATATCAACGACTGATCTACATTTAGATATTATAGATGAGTCACATTACAGTCATGTGAATGTGAAACCATCATTTTCCTCCTTGGAAAATGAGACGCAAGGTGTGAACATAAAGCTTCAGAAATCAGATGAGGTTAAAAGTAAAAATCAAGGAGGTGTGGTCAAACCAAATGAAGAAGTTACTAGCAGTCGGTCAAAGGTAAAAATATATGTGTATGATGATTTCATTAAATGTATTTTTTAGGACAAACCTCCTACTGTAACACCTTGGACACCTTATAACAAGGTCAATGTTGTTAATTTTGGATATTTCTCATAAAATAAGTGTGATAACCATATCATTTTTTTAACTCATTGACTGTGTAATATTAAATCAATATCTTCCCAAAATTTTATTAAATTATATTTTATTTGTTATCATTTCTTGCAATCATTTTTATGACTCCAGTAACTAAAATTATATACATGTGCTACAAATAATGTTTGAATATTATAATGCAAAAAGACAACTCTCATATATTATTTCATTATTTATAATTGAATGATTGATTGTGATCATGTCATACTGATATTATAGTGAATATCAGTTGTTAGTCATATACAACACTAAATTATAATGGTCATGAATGCTTATTCCACATAGTTAATATTCCAGGTATGTCATAAAACAACTGTAGTGGTTTACTATTACATGCTATACATTGAAGAAGCCTATCTAGAACAGGAAGTGGCTACTGCTCCAAGAATTCTGTAACAGTCTCACTGGGTATTTGTAATTATTGAGACCAAATCAAACTTTATCTATTAAGAATGAGATGTTAATTGCTTTTTAGTTATTTTCTTACACCAAACAATCACAGTATTACAACTACTGTACCAGCTAGATCCATAGCTTATTTTAACTATTAAATCATTTGTATTTAAGATCATACATGAGGATAAATTTTATACGCTTATTATCTTGTTACTCATTGGTCGCTATAGTCATATACCATACTATAGAAAATTTGTCAATGAAGAAATGGCTACAGGTAACGTTATATTGCTGAAGACATATAGATGCATGTATGCCAGTTAGGAGAAGGGGCTATGCAGACGATATGCCTGATGGTACACCTGGATAAGCCTTGACTATAATTATAATATGTAACCTCCCTCTTGTTGATTAGGATTACTCAGCCTTTAAAAGTAAGAGCTGATAATTTACCACAGATTGAATTGCTAATTACATGTATAAAATAAAAGATCTATAATTATTTCATATTTTGGAAAACAATTTGTTAATCAACTGCAACAATTACCTGTATCTTTTAAAAGTTTTGTTCTGTTCTATCCTAAAATTACAAATTAAAATTTGTCAAAACTAACTAGAATACAAATGAACAAAACCATACAGGGCTACACTTCCTAACAAAAGTGTTATACAAAACTATGTGGATCTTGCATAAAATTGTGAGTATAACCTCCTATAGTTTGCAGAGACATGCATACATGAGAAATTCCTATTTAGCTGTTAATGATTTCATTTTTCAAGTTGTTTGTTAGATTAGTTCCTCATAATTTTGATAAACCTTTCAAGTTGTTATCCTTATCTAACAGATGTCCACTTGTTGTAGTTTGATGGAAACATTATGACAGTCGCGACAAACACCTGCCCTTTGTCACTCAAATGTGGAATATAGTTTATACAAGAGGTGTGACATATTGCACCGATCCTCTATCATGATGCACCTGGTAGATTGTTGATATATATGTGGTTTCTTTGTTAAGGTTGATTGTAACAATCTTTGTATATAAAAGATATTAAAATATTAGTCTACCAAATAAAAGAGTAAAGACAATTAGGTATACTACTATTTAATATAGTAGTAGTTAACACCAAGCTACAAATCTTATCAAATAAAGAAAAAAGACAGAAAGCTGCAAAACAGTCTCCATGCAGCTTTCTGTCTTTTTTGGCACTTACTGAATTGTTAATTGAACAGTGTAGGGAAAAATTAAATAATTGATCACAATAGAAGACACAAACTATTAGTATATACATTAGAAACACCTTCTTACCTCCATTTATAAGTAAATGAAGACATATAGCACACATTTATGGAATCTTCTGCTTAATGTGTAAAAATGTCTTTTTCATTAACTGACATCTAACCTTTGAGTTCACAATAAATAGAGCTTATAAAAACTATCCCAGAGAAAACCATATAGACTACAGATTCTTGTAACACAAGATAAACATAGGCTAGGTTTATGGGAAGAGTGAATTAATACATTGATAATAACACTGTTATGCTGCTGTGCAAGGTGGCATGCACACCCAGATGACCATGATAGTGGCAGTCACTCCTAGTTCAGGATTATGGTTTACACAAAAGGTGGGACATCTTACACCAATCCTGAGAGTTTGTCAATTTAGTGGTGATTACTACTAGGCTTTGCCTATAACTGATCTTACGATTCACATAGTTAAAATAACAATGAGGAACTCTAGCATATATGGTATAAACTAAATTGGTACATTGTACAAACTATACATGATAATTTAATCATATATAATACTATTAACTCTTTGCTTCCTATAACTGCAAATTTAACACTACAATATTGTATAAATTTGTATCATGATTATGTTTAGTTTCTCTTGAAATGATTTGTAAGGCATCACTTCAGTATAGAGTGACCATAATTTAATAATAGATAATAACATTAATAGAGGTTATCAAAGCTATCCCAGAGAAAACCACATAGGCCACACATTCTTTTGACACAAAATAAACATAGAAATTATGGAAATAATCGATTCATGAATTCATGATTAATGAATTCCTATATAAACAGGCTGGATTTCATTAAATTTGGCTGTCGTAACAACATTCAAGTCATGGCGCAAGAAATTGTACATGATCATCCGTTCATAGATTCCGGTGAAACTGATGATAGTATTGGTTTCAAAAATAAAGAAGAGCTCAATCCTCCTTTTAACATTAAATGCGTTGACTGCTGCTTCCAATATCTTACACAGATTCGAGATTACACTACTGTTATTGGAAACAACTATCAAGTGAAATATGGGAATGCAGAAGATTGGACAATTTGCTACCTCAGTGGACCAAGTAAACCAAGAGGAAAGTATTCTCAGCTTAAAACTGGCAAAGATTTAAATTTAGGACAAACATCCGAGAGACCAGTACAAAATTGCCTAACGTATCAATTCTACACTAACGATCGGAATCCTGGTAGTATTGCTTTAGGTGTACCGCTTATTGCACGATTGGAGTCAATTGCTATTCATTTTTTGCAGCCTGATCATGTCTTTGGCTCAGAGCTTAACTATTGTAATGCAGCTCTCCTGGAACTCTACCGTGAGAGCAAAAGTCTTCCGTCATTGCAAGGAAAATGCGAGAGGATGCATGAACAGGAACATGATAAACGTGATGAAGATGACGAAAACCCAATTGTTACTAAACTTGAAAAAATGACCATTAAATAATAGAACAGACAGTTTGTCCATGTATTGATACTTATACATTTTCGAAGTGTAGTTGTTTTGGTTGATTATAAACATTTTTTTTCTAATATTTTCTGCATATTATCATGACTTTGTTTAATATAGCTAGGAGATCATGTGTTAATATGTAACAAGATTGAAATTTGCATAACAGTTAATGAAATTGTTTTTATAAGGATGCACAATACGTAATACACTTTATGAAAGGAGGAAAGGAAAACTACATGTATATTTGTTATATCTTGCTCCTTATTACTTTAGATATCTTTCACAGTTACATGCACTGATCAAAATTACATTAAAAAAATCAACATTGGCACATTAAAAGTAAATTAACATACAGGAAAACCACAGAGCTAAATTAAATGTCATACATTACAATATTGACTGGGAAATTAATGTCGATCAATTCAGCTTGGGAACATGCATTTTGTATATAAAATTTGGCTCTCTAGTGCTCTAGTGCTATGGTACATATCAACCTCAGTTTACTAGACTGAAGAATGGCTTGGCACAGAAAAAGAGTAAATATTTTTACAACATCTAGATCTATGGAATAGCTTTATCCAGTATAATTATTAGTGTTGTAATTGTTTAACAATCACTAAAACTAAAACTATTTTTGTAATGGCCAAATCATTATTGTTAAAAATAATAAACTATAGCTAAAATTAACCAGCCACTAATTTACAATTAATAACAAAAACTAAAATTGCACGAAATTAGTTATGAATTTTAGTTATTTCATTTCTAGATTTCACACAATTAGATCAGTTAACCATTCAAAATGTGTAAACAGTTAAACACAAGCTAAAATAACAATCAATTAAGTATGATCAAGCTAAATGGTCAAAAGAAAGTTATGAGACAGGCTGTCTCACAACTTTCTTTTGACCATACTGTATGTCACATTGCATACTGTATGTCACATACCACTGAGAATCCATCATCAGTTGAAGAGTCATCAAATGTATATGAATTATCCTTAATTGACTGCAGTGATAAAAAATCTATAAAACAGACACTAGAAGCATCAATGCACTGTGACTGTAAGTACATGACACATTATGTTGATATATAATATTACTTTAATATAGCACAAGTTAGTGTATGTTCTACTAACAAAGATGAGACACTATTGTTAGTAGGATGTGATAATGGAGACTTGGTAAGTATATACATAGTTACTGCACTTATTCCTTGCTTATATACATGTACATGTACATTAGGAGAAGAGTTTGTCAATGACTAACAGGTAACAGGAAAAACTTCTCTAATTAAATGAATAGGAAAACTTTTCAGACTCGCTTTATACATGTGACCATTGCTATATTATAAGGATGTCAATATTTTATAACTACTACTAACTTTAGTCAAAAAATATTTTCTTTGGTATTTATTTTGTCTCCATGTAAAATTATTCTGGGAATGGCTATTAGTCAAGTATTATAATATATGAATATATAGTGTCTATGATATTAGTCTTAGTACATGTGCATGTAGCCATGTGTGTGTGTGTAATGACTATCTATTATTTTATAGGTAATATTTGATATTAAGAGAGACAGATCAAAGAAATCAAAGGCTTTTTTGTAAGTACATTTTATTGTAGTAATGTTTACTAAATACTATATGCATCAAAATTTTTAGCCATTTCATTTTTTTCCTAAAGGACCAGTCTATGTTGCTAAATTTTTACAATTATATTCTATTTAATATTTTATCTATTTAGTCTCCAATATCTCATATCTCATGGCACCCAGCAGGGGGTGTGGTCTTTGTTTGTGGTAGCCGTGGTGAAGTCCAATGTTTAGATATGGCACTTAATTCAGTTCAGTTTCTAATAGCTAATGAGGAGATCTCATCTACACCATTATTAGAACTAGGATCATTATACATGTAAGTCAACATTATACATGTACATGTACTTCATGAATGGGTATATGTCCCTCATTTGTGTATATGTACATGTACTTTGCTTATAGGTATTTGATCCCTAATTTGTGTATATGAACATGTACTTCATGAATGGGTATATGATCCCTAATTTGTGTATATGAACATGTACTTCATGAATGGGTATATGATCCCTAATTTTTGTATATGTACATGTACTTCGTGAATGGGTATATGATCCCTAATTTGTGAAATGTATTAACAGTGAACACATTGAGACTTTAGACATTAAACGTGTCATAGATGCATACTGGATTTATATATGCTTGTGTCCACTCCTCTCTGTTAAGGAAATTATCATTTGATATTATATGTCCTCAGTATGGAAGTTGAATAATACACACAAGTACTAGAACAAGTGTCTTTAATATAAAGGATATTCTTTTGTGCCTGCGTATATGTGATGTTCTATTATAATTTGATAATAGGGTACCAGTCCAATTAGAACATACAGGATGGGCATCCATTTCCAGAGAAGGGGAAGGTCACAGTGGTTGCTATGACAACTTTGTGATGGTATTTAATCAAGGACCCATTGTTATGTTACGTTTCGAGCTGGGACTACACAGTAAAGGAAGATTGTCTGCATTTGAAATGTTATGTGAATATCTACAACACAACCAACTATATCAAGTAAGTCACACTGTTAATACTAATACTATTATAACCTACTAAATCAAGGAACAATACTATATTATAGTGAATTGGAGACATTAACATAGAATGTTAACATATATATGTAAATGTACAAGTATGCTTAGATTTACATTACTTGTATATGTTAATGGCCTTCAGAGAATGCTTCATGTAACTATTGTCATACTCCTTTAATATAATGTGTAATAACGTATATCACTGCAGATCTCTCTCTTTGTACTATTAGGGACTGGAGCTTGTATTGGCAATGAATTGGGAACTGTATCCTTAAGATTGTTTCCATGCACTAACTGTCTTTATGGATCATCTCTTATGTCTGCCATTAACTCCTACAAATGAAGGTGTGGTCATTGTGTTATTAGTAGTTATAATAGAGAATACTGTTAATAGATCTTATGGAATCTGTTCTTGGAGGATTTTTTGCTGGAGAGTTTAGTTTACATATTCAAATGGAGTATAAGAAACCAGTTCATCTTTTATCAAAAAGATTTTTCTTTAAGCTACTCAGAAATTTAAGATTTGAGAAAGCATTTCGTTTAGCTGTAGAACTATCATCAAAAGAATTGTTCATGGTAAGTATTAAAATGCAATATATTCACAAAGTATTAAAATGATATATTATACTCAGTCATCACTGTTATAATGTGGTTGTTTACATGTTAGGCAGCCAATGTATATGTATTTCAATAGACAACCTTACAAGTACATGTACATATCATATATTGTTGTTTCAGGAACTTCATTATACTGCTCTTGAGAAAAAAGAATTATCACTTGCAGAATTAGCAATGAAAAAAGCTGAATTGTTAAAAGAAGGTTAGTTGATATTACTTAAATAGCCCCTGTCATTAATAAGTATAATTTACCAGATGAAGTAGATCATGAAGATCAAGTAATATCAACAACTGATCTACAATTAGATATTATAGATGAGTCACATTACAGTCATGTGAATGTGAAACCATCATTTTCCTCCTTGGAAAATGAGACACAAGGTGTGAACATAATGCTTCAGAAATCAGATGAGATTAAAAGTAAAAATCAAGGAGGTGTGGTCAAACCAAACGAAGAAGTTACTAGTAGTCATTCAAAGGTAAACAATATGTGTGTCATAATTTCATTAAATGTATTTATTTTAGGACAAACCTCCTACTGTAACACCTTGGACCCCTTATAACAAGGTCAATGTTGTTAATTTTGGATATTTCTCATAAAATAAGTGTGATAACCATATCATTTTTTAACTCATTGACTGTATAATGTTAAATCAATATCTTCCCAAAATTTTATTAAATTATATTATATTTGTTATCATTTCTTGCAATCATTTTTATGACTCCAGTAACTAAAATTATATACATGTGCTACAAATAATGTTTGAATATTATAATACAAAAAGACAACTCTCTTATATATTATTTCATTATTTATAATTGAATGATTAATTGTGATCATGTCATACTGATATTATAGTGAATATCAGTTGTTAGGGATATACAACGCTAAACTAAAAAGCTCATGAGTGCTTATTCCACATAGTTAATATTCCAGGTATGTCATAAAACAACTGTAGTGGTTTTACTATTACATGCTATACATTGAAGAAGCCTATCAGGAACAGGAAGTGGCTACTGCTCCAAGAATTCTGTAACAGTCTCACTGTGTATTTGTAATTATTGAGACCAAATCAAACTTTATCTATTAAGAATGAGATGTTAATTGCTTTTTTAGTTATTTTCTTACACCAAACAATCACAGTATTACAACTACTGTACCAGCTAGCTCCATAGCTTATTTGAACTATTAAATCATTTGCATTTAAGATCATACATGACGATAAATTTTATACACTTATTATCTTGCTACTCATTGGTCGCTATAGTCATATACCATACTATAGAAAATATGTCAATGAAGAAATGGCTACAGGTAACGTTATATTGCTGAAGACATAATAGTTAGGAGAAGGGGCTATGAAGACGATATGCCTGATTGTGCAATTGGCTAGGCCTTGACTATAATTATAATATGTAACCTCCCTCTTGTTGATTAGGATTACTCAGCCTTTAAAAGTGAAGCTGATAATTTACCACAGATTGAATTGCTAATTACATGTATAAAATAAAAGATCTACAATTATTTCTTATTTTGAAAAACATTTTGTTAATTAACTGCAACAATTACCTGTATCTTTTAAAAGTTCTGTTCTGTGCTATACTAAAATTACAAATTAAAATTTGTCAAAACTAACTAGAATACAAATGGACAAAACCACACAGGGCTACACTTCCTAGCAAAAGTGTTATACAAAAATATGTGGATCTTACATAAAATTGTGAGTATAACCTCCTATAGTTTGCAGAGACATGCATACATGAGAAATTCCTATTTAGCTGTTAATGATTTCATTTTTCAAGTTGTTTGTTAGATTAGTTCCTCATAATTTTGATAAACCTTTCAAGTTGTTATCCTTATATAACAGATGTCCACTTGTTGTAGTTTGATGGAAACATTATGACAGTCACTACAAACACCTGCCCTGTGTCACTCAAATGTGGAATATAGTTTATACAAGAGCCGTGATATATTGCACCAATCCTCTATCATGATGCACCTGCTAGAGTATTGATGTATATGTGGTTTCTTTGTTAAGGTTGATTGTAGCAACCTATGTATATAAAAGATGCTAATATATTAGTCTAACAAATAAAAGAGTAAAGACAATTAGGTATACTACTATTTAATACAGTAGTAGTTAACACCAAACTACAAATCTTATCAAATAAAGAAAAAAGACAGAAAGCTGCAAAACAGTCTCCATGCAGCTTTCTGTCTTTTTTGGCACTTACTGAATTGTTAATTGAACAGTGTAGCGAAAAATTAAACAATTGATCACAATAGAACGACTCAAACTATTAGAACATACATTGGAAACACCTTCTTACCTCCATTTATAAGTAAATGAAGACATATAGCACACATTTATGGAATCTTCTTTTTAATGTGTAAAAATGTCTTTTTCATTAACTGACATCTAACCTTTGAGTTCACAATAAATAGAGCTTATCAAAACTATCCCAGAGAAAACCACATAGACTAAAGATTCTTGTAACACAAGATAAACATAGGCTAGGTTTATGGGAAGAGCAAATTAACACATTGATGATAATACTGTTATGCAACTGTGCAAGATGGTATGCACACAGTTAGCCATGATAGTGGTAGTCATTGCTAATTCAAGAATATTGTTTATACAAAAGGTGGGTTATATTGTACTGATCCTGGCATGTACACAGCTGACCAATTAAGTGGTGGTTCCTCAAGACCTAGCTTTGACTATATACTTTAATCATGCATAATAATATATTTTAATAGACAGCCTTACAAGTACATGTACATATTATGCGTTGTTGTTTCAGGAAAATCTTTATACTGCTCTTGAGAAAAAAAGAATTATCACTTGCAGAATTAGCAATGAAAAAAGCTGAATTGTTAAAAGAAGGTGAGTTAATATTACTTAAATAGCCCCTGTCATTAGTAAGCATAATTTACCAGATGAAGTAGATCATGAAGATCAAGTAATATCAACAACTGATATTACTTGATCTTCATATCAACAAGTAATATCAACAACTGATCTACATTTAGATATTATAGATGAGTCACATTAGAGTCATGTGAATGTGAAACCATCATTTTCTTCCTTGGAAAATGAGATGCAAGGTGTGAACATAAAGCTTCAGAAATCAGATGAGGTTAAAAGTAAAAATCAAGGAGGTGTGGTCAAGGGAAATGAAAAGTTATTAGCAATCACTCAAAGGTAAACAATATGTGTCTGTAGTACAAACCTCCTACTGTAACACCTTGGACACCTTATAACAAGGTTAATGTTGTTAATTTTAGATATTTTTTAGAAAATAAGTGTGATAACCACTTGTTGTAGTTTGATGGAAACATTATGACAGTCGCAACAAACACCTGCCCTCTGTCACTCAAATATGGAATATAGTTTATATAAGAGGCACAGAGAGAAACAAGAGTTTATCATGATGCACCTGCTAGAGTATTGATGTATATGTGGTTTCTTTGTTAAGGTTGATTGTAGCAATCTATGTATATAAAAGATGTTAAAATATTACTCTAACAAATAAAAGAGTAAAGACAATTAGGTATACTACTATTTAATACAGTAGTAGTTAACACCAAACTACAAATCTTATCAAATAAAGAAAAAAGACAGAAAGCTGCAAAACAGTCTCCATGCAGCTTTCTGTCTTTTTTGGCACTTACTGAATTGTTAATTGAACAGTGTAGCAAAAAATTAAACAATTGATCACAATAGAACGACACAAACTATTAGTACATACATTGGAAACACCTTCTTACCTCCATTTATAAGTAAATGAAGACATATACCACACATTCTTTTTTATGTGTAAAAAATGTCTTTTTCATTAACTGACATCTAACCTTTGAGTTCACAATAAATAGAGCTTATCAAAACTATCCCAGAGAAAACCACATAGACTACAGATTCTTGTAACACAAGATAAACATAGGCTAGGTTTATGGGAAGAGCAAATTAACACATTGATGATAATACTGTTATGCAGCTGTGCAAGATGGTATGCACACAGTTAGCCATGATAGTGGTAGTCATTGCTAATTCAAGAATATTGTTTATACAAAAGGTGGGCATCTAACACCCACCCTGACATTCACCCATGGCCAGCTGGTCAATTTAGTGGTAGTTACTCCTAGCTTCAGTATAGAATTACCATTATTTTTGTCAATACTGGAGACTTTATTTAAGAAAGAAAATATACCTAATAATTAGATATCCTTATTTCCCAGTCAATATGAATGTGGTTTTCAGGTGTTTTCTAAATTGTATTAGGTAGTATTGTGAATGTGAATAGGTTAAAGCAATGAATTATCAACATGCATGTATTTTAGGATCTTGGCTGTCAGCATACAGATTGATCATGTATTGCTTATCTTATTGGTGTCTTGGCTATGATGTGACGTTACTAACCCAATTTAGATTGTTAGATTGTTAATTGACATTTCTGTTTAGTTGATATTTTGTATTTACATTGACTGACAACTACTTTACTGAGTTTTCGACACCTCATGCATAAGCAAAATGCACTGCTAGCATAGAATATGTAATAGTTCCTCCTAGCTTGTTTTGACAAATTAAATTTTGTCAAAACAAGGAGGAACTATCACACACCCTATGTTAGCAGTTGTATTTATGTCTATAATAATTTATGTATTGAATAATTATTAAGTAAGTCATGAATGTTAATATTAACTACTATACAAATTATCAAACTTTGAACATGTTAGAAATTAAATCAGTCCTAGTTATAGCTAATAAAATAATTACTTTACACAGTTAGGTGTTCCTCATCAGTACCTGATGATAATTTGATGAATTAAATTTGATCAATAATCGTCCACATTATAATCTGGTGCAACTGTATCAAACTGCTCACGATTCCTCCTTTGATTATATTGTTGATGAGACACAATCATTGTACTAACAGGGTCTTGATCATTATATTTACGAACAGCTCTTCCAACAAATTGAGCAAATAATACTCTTGATGAATAGTGAACATTTCGAGCGATGGCTGCAACACTTACATGCTTTCGATCAAAACCTTCAAGAAGTCTCCCAACAATAACCAATACACGGATCTCACCTTGTTTAAACTTTGCCAGAATAGCTTTTGGGGAGCCACCAACATATGTCTCACAGCCATCCATAGGATAGAAACGATTGTATGCATCAACAAAATCTGAAGCTGCATTGCGTGCTTCTCTTGTCTGTGCCAAAACCATAGCTTGATGTCTAATTTGATTATCTTGTTGGTCATGCTCATCCAAGTATTTTCGTACTAGATGTGCAACTGCCTGTATAGATGAGAAATTGCAAGATTATGTTATTTGTAAAGAATGCTTATAAAAAGTGCTCTTTCATTTTAGTACTTCTATATAGATAATCATTAGATTAATGTCAAATGTTACGCTAACTTAGGATTGCTTATGCATTTCAAATGATATGTTTTCAAATTTTTGTAAAAATCATTATTCATACCTCTTCTGGATTATCCTCTGGATGAGATAGATTAGTGGCTTCAACAAACTCTATGCGTCTTATCACACCCCTCTCTACTGCTTCAGCTGGTTCTAACTTATAACATAGTGGGTCTGGATCATAATCGAGAAAAATATATTCATTGTTGTTATTATAAGGTGTTGCTGTTAGAAACAACTTTTTGCTGTTAGGAAAGTGATCAACTAGGTCATGCCAGGTTTTAGCTGGGTAATGATGTGCTTCATCAACTATTACTAAATCATAACGATCATCAGGTATATCTTCAATTCTCACTCTGGATTGCCCTCCAATTTTGTGTGCATTCACAACCATCAGATCTTGATGTAAATTCAATGGGATATCTTGTGAATCTGTAATACACACACCAGAGGGACGGAAATGGTAATGTTCACCAGGTTGAATAATTTCTCTCTGTATTAAGAACATTTTCTCACCACAAAATGCTTCATAAATCTGTTGAGATATTATTAAAGATGGTGTTATAACAAGAACACGTGTTGTATTTAGAACGTATGGTGCAAGGACAGCAACACCAGTTTTACCACATCCACTAGGAAGGACGACCAAAGCAATGTTAGGTCTTTTGATATCATTAAAATGCGTATAGAGTGCTTGCAGTGCCTCGATCTGATGTGGATACAAAAATCTGTTAGCATCTTGCCTTCTGAGGAATGTCACTGCTTGTTCATGCTCGGTGTTAAAGGCAGACGTAGTATTTCTGCGACTTGCAATCATGTTAAATTCTGAAATGCAGTAATGATGTCGGCTTATTTTTATAGAGTCCGTCCCTCTTTACTTGTGACGGTGAGGGGAAATTAATTCTCCCTGACCGCCCATGGATTAAGGTAAAAATATCTGAATTTTTTTTTCAGCTTTTTTTGATGGAATCATGTATAGATACTTGTTCTAATAATTGATCATGCTTTAAAATTTTTTTAAAACCCTAGTACTTTGCAGAAATGTAGTTTGATTCCTTAATATCTGCAATGTTTTGGAGACGTCAAATAATAATATTAAAGAACGTAGAGAGCTGAAACTTTTGAAAATTAAAGATGAAGTCAATTACTACAATTATACGGATGGATTTATTTCTACAATAATATTTGACATTTTTACAAAGCTATAAACCTTCCCTACTTTAATCACTATTATTATTACATGTTATACAAATCGTACAAAGAAATGCATCCGTAAAGTACTTAAAAATTGATCATTTTCGTTCTTGAACTTGTCAGCAGGTTGTTACATTATCCATAGAATCAAAAATCACAACAACAGTATCTAACAGTGCAAAAGTCGCCATCTTGATAATGAATAATCGATTTTCATTAATTAAAGGCAATGAATACACTTAGTGTCAGGTTATTGATAAGTGACTTTCGCGGGGTTAAAATAGTTAAATATATTATTACTATTTTTATTATTGTTGTTATTATTGTTATTAAAGCATGGTCTGCTTTGAGATGAAGGCACATAAGACTACGAACAATAATAATGATAATAATAATAGCAATAATAATTAATACATTTTATTTAACTATTCTAACCCCGCGAAAGTCACTTATCAATAACCTGACACTAAGTGTATTCATTGTCTTTAATTAATGAAAATCGATTATTCATTATCAAGATGGCGACTTTTGCACTGTTAGATACTGTTGTTGTGATTTTTGATTCTATGGATAATGTAACAACCTGCTGACAAGTTCAAGAACGAAAATGATCAATATTTAGTACTTTTACGGATGCATTTCTTTGTACGATTTGTATAACATGTAATAATAATAGTGATTAAAGTAGGGAAGGTTTATAGCTTTGTAAAAATGTCAAATATTATTGTAGAAATAAATCCATCCGTATAATTGTAGTAATTGACTTCATCTTTAATTTTCAAAAGTTTCAGCTCTCTACGTTCTTTAATATTATTATTTGACGTCTCCAAAACATTGCAGATATTAAGGAATCAAACTACATTTCTGCAAAGTACTAGGGTTTTAAAAAAATTTTAAAGCATGATCAATTATTAGAACAAGTATCTATACATGATTCCATCAAAAAAAGCTGAAAAAAAGTTTCAGATATTTTTACCTTAAAGTATTTGTGGGGGAGCTTGCGTGTGTTATCAGGCAGTGTCTGCAGCACCAAAACTTGGTAGACACTAAGCACTATTAATTATTTCAATTAATGTAATTAAATAAAAGCTTGAAAAGTGAAATATAGAAAGACCCAGGCAAATTGGAAGAGTTGATCACTCCATAAAACTATACTGTTTGTACAAAATACAAGTACCTACAAGTCTGAAACAAAATTTAAGTATTCAATTAATTTTGCATTATAACCTTCATGACATGAAATGTGAGATATATCTATGCATTCGCTATATCTGGTAAAGCAGAATTCACTATATGTTTCTAATGGTACCTGTGGAAAATACAACATTCCTATTATAATCAACATTTGGAAATGTTAAATGCAGGTATATACTCCATGAATCAAACTATATGTACTATAGTAAATACGCGTATGCTGCATTATATGCAGTTTTTTTGATGAAGGCTTTTTGGAGCAATCTAACAGATGTTACATTACTAGTGTAATACATACAATAGTATTAACTAGTATCATACCTAGTATTATGTCACACTAGGTATGATACTAATTAATGTTATATAAATAAGTAAGTATAACATTTTAGCTACATAAACACAGAGCAGAAAATCCTATTCATTAAACAAAGTCAAAGAAAGTGGGAGAGTTTGAGCTTTCTTACATTTTGGCTGTTATTGAATTGATTTCTTAATTGAATAATATTAATGGCTTATCAATTGACAAATCTTACTATTATATACATAACCAAAACTAATAATAATAATATTTATATTAAATAATAATAGTAATATTTATATATTACTATTGACACATCATACATAACCAAAACTCCACCTGCTAACATAGAGAATGTGATAGTTCCTCCTTATTTTGTCAAAACAAGAAAAAACTATCACACATCCTATGCTAGCAGGTGTATTTTTGGCTAATAAAGTATATCTATTGACTATTCACAATTATATTGTCAATAATAGTTGTGAATATTCAATAGACATAGTTAATTAAACAAAATTGTATTAACTATGATTAGATTTCTTTAAATTGCAGGACAGTTAGAACAACGACCAAGTCACTTTGTAATGGCAACTCCAAGTGGACACAACCATCCAATTGCTGAAAATTTAATGCTTAGTGGAAATGAGGAAATAAATGAAAATAGTGCTCGCTTTGCACGTCGTTATAATCTTCAACCAACTTTTCACATTAATTGTTTTGAATGCTGCTTCATGTATCTTACAGAGAAACGAAATTACTTACATGCTATTGGTGATAGATATCAAGTGAAATATGGGAATACATCAAATTGGATAAATTGTTATCTCAGTGGACCAAGTGCACCTGGAAAGCATGGTCAGTTTAAAACTGAGAGCATTGAACAGTTAGAGCCATTTTCAATGACAACAGTAAAAGGTGGCCTAACATATAAAGTCTATACCAATGTTGACCCTGATGTTGCTGCAATTGGTGTAATGGTACAGACTACTACACGATTGGAGTCAATTACTATTAAAGAAGTGAAGCCTGAGATTATTAATGGCTCAACGCTTAACTATCGTAATGCAGCTCTTCTAGAACTCTACCGTGAGACGAAACGAGAACAGTCATTACGAGGAACATGCGAGATACTAATAGGTGATGCATTCACAAAAATTACAATTAAACAGGAGAACTGAATATGTACAGAATGTTTTTGTCAATACTATTGATACTTACTACATTTTTTCAAAATTTAGTAATGCAATTTGTTTTTTGAAAATCTCTTCTAAAATTTGCTACATATATTTATATTATATAGCTTATCATGGAATCTTCTGTTTAATGTGTAAAAATGTTTGTTTATTATAAATAGAGCTTACCAAAACTATCCCAGAGAAAACCACAATCTTGTCAGACAAGATAAACATAGGCTAGGTTTATGGGAAAATCCAATTAACACATTGATAATAATACTGTTATGCAGCTGTGCAAGGTGGCATGCACCAAGTTGACCATGATAGTGGCAGTCACTCCTACTTCAGGAATATGGTTTACACAAAAGGTGGAACATCTTACACCGATCACACAGCCTGTCGATTTAGTGGTGGTTACTCCTACCTTTGACTATAGCTGATCTCATGATTCATATAGTTAAAATAACAATGAGGTACTATAGCATATATGGTACCAACTAAATTGGTGCATTGTACAAACTATATATTATAGTTTAATCATAAATAATACTATTAATTCTTTGTCATCAAGTAGAGTTCTATAACTGCAAATTTAACACTATAACAGTATTGCATAAGTTTACATTTACAGACTTAGTTTCTCTTAAAGTGATTTCTAACACATAACTTCAGTATAGAGTTACCTTATTTTGCTAATGCTGGAGAACTTTTTAGAAAGAAAAAATGCCTAGTAACAATTAGGGTATATCCCTATTTCCCTTAACTTGTTAGTACAATAAACATATGGTTTCTTCTTCCTGTTTTCATAAAATACACTAGCTATTACGAATGAAAACAATTTCATTAACTGTGATGAAATACAAGTTCCAAACTTTTGAATGTAAACTAATCCAGTGAAACAAGCCTATAGTTTGGGGAAGAAATGTGACTAAATAAATAAATACATCTCTCACAGTTGAAAAAATCACTATTTTTATAGTAGTAGCTTTTATGTTTAATTATTATTAACATTATTAAGATTATAGACACAATATTAAACATTGTTTAATAAACCATCAACTTAACTGGCAAAAATCAACTCTGAAAATGTAGATTAATCAAGTTAAATCAATTATTGGTACGCAATACAAAATTATATATAAATCACAAATAAATCAGTAAATGATCACTGAAGACATCAGAAATCATCAGAAATCATCTACATTATCATCATCAGGAAGCTGATCAAACTGTTCAAAGTTCACTCTCTGCTTATGATCCTCATGAGACACAACCATAGCGGTTACATTGTCTTCGCTGTCAAACTTACGGACAGCTCTCCCAACAAATTGAGCAAATAACACTTTTGATGAAGGGGCAACATTTCGAACAATGGCTGCAACACTAACGTTCTTTCGATCAAAGCCTTCAAGCAGCTTTCCAACAACTACTAGTACACGGATCTTATCTTGCTCAAACCTTGTGAGAATGCTTGGTGATGAGTCACCGGTATACTTCTCACAGCCATCATTTGGAAATATTTCATTGTAAATCTTTACAAATTCAACTGCTGGATTTAGGGAATTGATGGTCTGAGTCAAAACCATTGCTTGGTGCTTAAAACGTGGATCTATTTGGTCGTGTTCATTCAAGTATTGGTGTATTAAATGTGCAATTGCCTGTAATAAGTGAACAATAAATCAAGCTAAATTGTGAATGTTTCTAAAAAATTAAAATTGAATTCTTGTCAGTAAAGGTATTAATATTTGGCAACTACTACTATGATAGATACATGTATAAAACATGTAATGACACAATGTGATTGATTTCATTGATTACATTCGCAGTATAATTAATGATGTAATATAGTTACCTTTTATTCATTGACAGTTGATGCACATAGATTGATAAGCCATGTTACATATATATACATATTTACTACATAATATATTTTTGCACACACACATAAATATATTATATATATAATTATATTGCGCACACTTGCATGCAGTTTACATTTGCTTTCCCTTTTAGAATTATTTCCCTTATAACAGTTATAACATGGAATCTACACTCATCAGCATAGGATGTTTTAGAGACATGTTGCACACAGGTCTAATCATTGATTAAAACATGGCAGTTACACATGTAACAGCCTATCAATATATTACTATGTAGCATTACTAAAACGTTTTATGTTTTAGTACAATATTTCTCACATTGAAATAAATGTTACATATATTCTACCTTATTAGAACTCATTCCTGGATGAGATTGTGAAGTGGCTTCAAAAAACTCTACTGATCTTATTATGCCTCTAGCTACTGCCTCTTGTCGTGATAAAGTAAAGCATGGTGGATTGTCATCCAATATATACTTTCCATTGTGGTAAGGTGTTGCTGTCAGAAATAGATGCCTACTATAAGGAAAATGATCAACTAGATGTTTCCAGGTTTTAGCTGGATAATGATGTGCTTCATCAACTATCACTAAGTCATAACAATCATTGGGTATATCGGCAATTTTCACTCTAGTGTCATCTCCAATTTTATGAGCATTGACAACCATAAGAGGATGCGATAAATTCTCTTTGATATTGCTTGAACGTGTAATGAAACTACCAGGAGGACGAAATCGTAATATATGTTCAGCACTAATAATTTCTCTTTGTAACAAAAACATCCTCTCACCACGAAATTCTTCATGAATCTGTTTAGATATTGTCGTAGACGGTGTGATAACTAGAACACGACTTGCATTTAAGACATAAGGAGCAAGAACGGCGACGCCAGTTTTACCACATCCAGTTGGAAGGACAACAAGGGCAACATTGAGCTCTTCGTCGTCAATATAATTTGCAAAATGACTCCTCATTGCACGAAGTGCATCAATCTGATGTTTATGTAAATGTTCATAAGCCTTTTTTCCACAAACGAAACGTGCTATTTTTCTGCTTTGGGTGTTAAATACAGATTGTGGCCAGGAAGGATCAGGATCTATTGCCATTATTAACCAATGCACAAAAATACTGGTAGTTATAATTGATAGTTTAGCCGAGACTTTGGTCGATAGCAACACAAGTATATAGAGCTTTGTAGAGACAGCAAGTTGTAGCTGGTTTTGAACTAGTGGAGTCTTACGTGTAGTGACGCGAGTTCACTAAAATAGTAACATGCAGGATTTCGAGCTTATAACTAGTTTTAGTATGTTCAATTACAAGGTCTAGGAAATATTGTTCATTAAAGAGGTGGGATATATACTACAATGGCCCTCCCCATGAATAGACATGTAAAGACCTGTTAACATAGAATGTTAACGCATGTGGTTTTCTTCAGAAGTAAGTAATTACAAGCTGTTGGAAGTTGCAGCTGGTTTTACAACTTTCTTTTACTTTTGGATCATATAACAAGGTAAATGTTGTTAATTTTGGATATTTCTCATAAAATAAGTGTGATAACCATATCATTTTTTAAACTCATTGACTGTGTAATATTAAATCAATATCTTCCCAAAATTTTATTAAATTATATTTTATTTGTTATCATTTCTTGCAATCATTTTTATGACTCCAGTAACTAAAATTATATACATGTGCTACAAATAATGTTTGAATATTATAATGCAAAAAGACAACTCTCATATATTATTTCATTATTTATAATTGAATGATTGATTGTGATCATGTCATACTGATATTATAGTGAATATCAGTTGTTAGTCATATACAACACTAAATTATAATGGTCATGAATGCTTATTCCACATAGTTAATATTCCAGGTATGTCATAAAACAACTGTAGTGGTTTTACTATTACATGCTATACATTGAAGAAGCCTATCTAGAACAAGGAAGTGGCTACTGCACCAAGAATTCTGTAACAGTCTCACTGTGTATTTGTAATTATTGAGACCAAATCAAACTTTATCTATTAAGAATGAGATGTTAATTGCTTTTTTAGTTATTTTCTTACACCAAACAATCACAGTATTACAACTACCGTACCAGCTAGCTCCATAGCTTATTTTAACTATTAAATTATTTGCATTTAAGATCATACATGACGATAAATTTTATACGTTTATTATCTTGTTACTCATTGGTTGCTATAGTCATATACCATACTATAGAAAATTTGTCAATGAAGAAATGGCTACAGGTAACATTATATTGCTGAAGACATATAGATGTATGTATGCCAGTTAGGAGAAGGGGCTATGCAGACGATATGCCTGATGGTACACCTGGCTAGGCCTTGACTATAATTATAATATGTAACCTCCCTCTTGTTGATTAGGATTACTCAGCCTTTAAAAGTAAAAGCTGATAATTTACCACAGATTAAATTGCTAATTACATGTGTAAAATAACAATCTATAATTATTTCTTATTTTGGAAAACATTTTGTTAATCAACTGCAACAATTACCTGTATGTTTTAAAAGTTCTGTTCAGTTCTATACTAAAATTACAAATTAAAATATTTCAAAACTAACTAGAATACAAATGGGCAAACCACTCAGGGCTACACTTCCTAGCAAAAGTGTTATACAAAACTATGTGGATCTTACATAAAATTGTGAGTATAACCTCCTATAGTTTGTAGAGACATCCATACATGAGAAATTTCTATTTAACTGTTAATGATTTCATTTTTCAAGTTGTTTGTTAGATTAGTTCCTCATAATTTTGATAAACCTTTCAAGTTGTTATCCTTATATAACAGATGTCCACTTGTTGTAGTTTGATGGAAACATTATGACAGTCACGACAAACACCTGCCCTCTGTCACTCACATGTGGAATATAGTTTATACAAGAGGCGTGATATATTGCACCAATCCTCCTTCATGAGTCACCTGCTAGAGTATTGATGTATATGTGGTTTCTTTGTTAAGGTTGATTGTAACAATCTATGTGTATAAAAGATGTTAAAATATTAGTCTATCAAATAAAAGAGTAAAGACAATTAGGTATACTACTATTTAATACAGTAGTAATTAACACCAAACTATAAATCTTATCAAAAAAAGAAAAAAGACAGAAAGCTGGAAAACAGACTCCATGCAGCTTTCTGTTTTTTTGGCACTTACTGGATTGTTAATTGAACAGTGTTGGGAAAAAAGACTACACAACTAATCATCAATAGAAGACACAAACTGTTTGTATATGTATTGGTTCTTACTTCCATTTATAAGTAAATGAAGAAATATAGCACTCGTTTATGGAATCTACTGTTTAATTTGTTTAATGTGTAAAAATGTCTTTTTCATTTACTGACATCTAACCTTTGAGTTCACAATAAATAGAGCTTATCAAAACTATCCCAGAGAAAACCGTATAGTCTACAGATTCTTGTGACACAAGATAAACATAGGCTAGGTTTATGGGAAGAGCAAATTAACACATTGATGATAATACTGTTATGCAGCTGTGCAGATGGCATGCACCTAGTTAACCATGATAGTGGTAGTCATTCCTAATTCAGGAATACTGTTTATGCAAAAGGTGGGACATCTTACATCCATCCTGGCATGCACCTATAGCCGGCTGGTCAATTTAATACTAGTGGTAGTTACTACTATCTTTGACTATAGCTGATCTCATGATTCATATATAGTTAAAATAACAATGAGGAACTCTAGCATATATGGTACCAACTAAATTGGTACATATGCATTGTACAAACTAAACATGATAATTTAATCATATATAATATTATTAACTCTTTGCTATCAAAAAGATTCCCATAACTGCAAATTTAACACTACAATATTGTATAAATTTGTATCATGATTATGTTTTAGTTTCTCTTGAAATGATTTGTAAGGCATCACTTCAGTATAGAGTGACCATAATTTTTGTCAATACTGGAGACTTTATTTAAGAAAATATACCTAATAATTAGTAAAAGTATATCCTATTTCTCAGTCAATATGCACTTGTTTTCCTCTTCCTGTTTTCATAAATTGTATTAGGTATTATTGTGAATGCAGATTATTACATAATATAATGAAGAAGTCTGTTATAGCTATACCTATACCTGCAATGCAATAGACAGCTAGAGGGTTTATTTCTATAATTATCACCCTTAACTTGTATGTGCAGTGGTTTTGCTCTTCCTGTTTTGACAAACTTCATGTAAAAACAGATTGTTTGATTTCAGATTGCATGAATGTAACTATTTTGATATCAATGTATAATACGCATATTATGCTGGACCAGGCTGTTTTTATACATATACTAAACAATATATGTAGTGATCCATCACAATTTTCAATGAATAGGTTAAAAGCAATGAATTATTAACATGCATGTATTTTAGGATCCTGGCTGTCAGCATACAGATTCATCATGTATTTCTTATCTTATTGCTGTCTTGGCTATGATGTGACATTACTAACCCAATTTAGATTGTTAATTGACATTTCTGTTTAGTTGATATTTTGTATTTACATTGACTGACAACTACTTTACCGAGTTTTAATTTCGACACCTCATGATATTAAGTAAAATCACTGCTAGTATAGAGTACATAATAGTTCCTCCTTGTTTTGACAAACTTTAAAGTTTGTCAAAACAAGAAGAAACTATCACACACCTTATGGTAGTAGGTGTATTTTGTCTAATAAAGTTCTTAACTATTATTGACACTTCATAAGCAAACTACACCTGGTAATATAAAGTATGTGATAGTTCCTCCTGACAAAACAAGGAGAAACTATCACTTACCCTTTGTTAGCAGGTGCATTTATGTCTAATGAAATATATGTATTCAATAATTATTAAATAGGTCATAAATGTTAGATAACTACTATACAAATTATCAAACTTTGAACATGTTAGAAATTAAATTAGTCTTAGTCATAGCTAATAAAATAATTACTTTACACAGTTAGGTGTTCCTTATCAGTACCTGATGATGAATTAATGAATTAAATTTGATCAATAATTGTCCACATTATAATCTGGTGCAACCTCATCAAACTGCTCATAATTCCTCTTTTGATTATAATGTTGATGAGACACAACCATTGTAGTAACAGGGTCTTGATCATTATATTTACGAACAGCTCTTCCAACAAATTGAGCAAACAATACTCTTGATGAAAAAAGAACATTTCGAGCAATGGCTGCAACACTAACATGCTTTCGATCAAAACCTTCAAGAAGTCTCTCAACAATAACCAAAACACGAATCTCACCTTGATTAAACTTTGCTAGAATAACTTCTAGGGAGCCACCAACATATGCCTCACAGCCATCCGTTGGATAGAAACGATTGTATGCATTTACAAAATCTGATGCTGCATTGCGTGCTTCTCTTGTCTGTGCCAAAACCATAGCTTGATGTTTAATTTGATTATCTTGTCGGTCATGCTCATCCAAGTATTTTCGTACTAGATGTGCAACTGCCTGTATAGATGAGAAATTACAAGAGTTTGTTATTTGTAAAGAATGCTTATAAAAAGTGCTCTTTCATTTTAGTACTTCTATATAGATTATCATTAGATTAATGTTAAATGTTACACTAACTTAGGATTGCTATGCATTTCAAATGATTTGTTTTCGAATTTTTGAAAAAAAAACATTATTCAATACCTCTTCTGGACGATCCTCTGGATGAGATACTTTAGTAGCTTCATCAAACTCTATGCGTCTTATCACACCCTTCTCTATTGCTTCAGCTTTTCCTAATGAATAACATAGTGGGTCTGGAACACGATTGAGAAAAATATATTCATTGTTGTAATAAGGTGTTGCTGTTAGAAACAACTTTTTGCTGTTAGGAAAGTGATCAACTAGATCATGCCAGGTTTTAGCTGGGTAATGATGTGCTTCATCAACTATTACTAAATCATAACGATCATCAGGTATAACTTCAATTTGCACTCTGGATTGCTCTCCAAATTTGTGTGCATTCACAACCATCAAATGTTGATATAAATTCGATGAGATTTGTTGTGAATCCGTGATACACACACTAAAGGGACAGAAATGTTCATGGTCATCAGGTTGAATAATTTTTCTCTGTATCAAGAACATATTCTCACCACAAAATGCTTCAAAAATCTGTTGAGATATTACTAACGAAGGCGTTATAACAAGAACACGTGTTGTATTTAGAACATATGGTGCAAGGACAGCAACACCAGTTTTACCACATCCAGTAGGAAGGACGACCAAAGCAATTCTAGGCCTATCGGCATCATTAAAATGTTTATGGAGGGCTTGGAGTGCCTCAATCTGATGTTGATGGACAAAATTGTTAGCATCTTTTCTTTGAAGGAATTTCAATGTTGGGTCATGCTGTATGTTAAAAACAGACTCAAGATTTTTGCGAATTGGAATCATGTTAAATTCTGACATGCAGTGATGATGTCGTCTTATTTTTATAGAGTCCGTTATTCTCATTACTTGGGGCGGGGGAACTTAATTCTACTTGTCTTCCATGAAACACAGGATTAAGGTATTTGTGCGCTGGCGTGTGCTATTAGGAAATGTCTGTAACACCAAATCTCGGCAAACATTATGAATTATTTCAATTAATATAATTAAATTCAAAAAGCTTGAAATTGACATAGATTTTTTATAAAAAAGTTCCAGGTAAGATGGTAGGGCTGATCACTCAATAAAACTATTCTGTTTGTACAAAACGCAATTACCTACAAATATAAAGCAAAAAATTATTTTTAATTAATTTTGCATCCTAACCTTGATGACATGAGAAGCAAGATATACATCTATATGCCTTCACCAAATTATGCTTTTTTATGATTTAATTTTGCATTTTGTTTCTTAGATTAGTTCCTCATAATTTTAATAAACCTTTCAAGTTGTTATCCTTATCTAAAAGATGTCCACTTGTTGTGGTATGTACATTGGAAAAACCTTACTTCCATTTATAAGTAAATGAAGACCATATAGCACTCATTCATGGAATCTTTTGTTTAATGTTTAAAATGTCTTTTTCATAAACTGATATGTAACCATTTAGTTCACAATAAATAGAGCTTATCAAAGCTATCCCAGAGAAAACCACACAGACTATACATTCTTGTGACACAAGATAAACATAGGCTAGGTTTATGGGAAGAGCGATTAATAATAATACAAGCTGTGTAAGCTGGTATGTGTCTTCCTAAAGTTTTATTATATTATATTTGTTATCATTTCATGAAATCATTTTTATGACTCCCATAACCAAAGTTATATATGTACTAGAAATAAAGTTTGAATATTATAATACAAAGAAACAGCTCTTTTATATATATTTCACATTATTTATAATTAACAGGTTATCATGTAATAAGTAGTCATATTATAGATGTTATAGTGATTATCAGTTGTTAGTCACATATATCACTAAACTGAACATGTGCTTGCTTCAAAGCTAACATTAGTAAAACTTGGTATGTCGTAAAACAAATGTAGTGGTTTTACTATTCTATGCACAGAAGCCTGTCTGCAGGACTACACTTCCTGGCATAAATGTTTGTACAAAAATTTGTGGATCTTAAACAGATTTGTGGGTATTACCTCCTATAGTCTGCACAGACATGAATTCATGAGAAATTCCTATTTAGCTGTTTAATAATTTCCTTGTAATTTTGCTAAACTTTTCAAGTTGTTTTTCCTTATCTAAGTGATGCCCACTTTTGTGGTTTGTTGGAATACATTATCAATGACAGTCACAATGAATGCCTGCCCTCTGTTGGCTCAATTCAGGAATATTGTTTATACAAGAGGTGAGATGTATTGTATTAATCCTCCCAATAAACCTTTCAAGTTGTTTTTCCTTATCTAACTGATGTCCACTTGTTATCATTTGTTGGAATGTATCATCAATGACAGTCACAATGAATGCCTGCCCTCTGTTGGCTCAATTCAGGAATATTGTTTATACAAGAGGTGAGATGTATTGTATTAATCCTCCCAATAAACCTTTCAAGTTGTTTTTCCTTATCTAACTGATGTCCACTTGTTATCATTTGTTGGAATGTATTATCAATGACAGTCACAATGAATGCCTGCCCTCTGCAATGAACACCTATTCTTTGCCTGCTCAATTCAGGAATATAGTTTATACAAGAGGTATGATATATTTTACCAATCTTCCTCCATGATGTACCTGCTAGATTGTTGATGTATATGTGGTTTTCTTTGTTAAGACTGATTGTAACATTCTATATTATATAGAACATGTTACAGTACTAGTCTAACAAACAAAATGGCAAAGACAATAAGGTATGCTACTATTTAATATAATAGTAACATAGAACTACAAATCCTACTAACAAAAAGAATAAAAAGGAAAGAGAGCTAGAAAGCAGTCTCCAGTTTTCTGTTATTTTTTGCACTTATTGAATTGTTAATTGAACAGTGTAGGGAAACATTTACACAACTGATCATCAATAGAAGACAAGAAGTGTTTGTACATGTATTGGAAAAACCTTCTTACTTCCATTAATAAATAAATAAAGACATATAGCAGTCCATCATGAAGTCTTCTGTTTAATCTGTAAAAATATGCTTTTCCTACACTGACATGTAACCTTTGAGTTCACAATAAATATCAAATATCAAATTATCAAAACTATCTCAAAGAAAGTCATAGGCTATACATTCTTGTGAGACAAGATAAAGAAGAGATAAGATAAGGTTAGGTTTATGGGATTAAAAAATTAACACATTAATAATATTACTGTTATGCAGCTGTGCAAGGTGCCATGCACCCAGCTGGCCATTGCACAGTTGGTTTATCTCTACTTCGAATTCCCCCAATTTGTTATTGCAATATTCATGTGGTTTCCTCTTCCTGTATGAAAAATAATTTCACTAACTGCAATGTAAAATAATAACTTTCAAATTGCATGAATGTGAACTATCCTGCAAAACAACCCTATAGTTGCGGAAGAAATGTGACTAAATAAATACATCTCAATTATTAACCAAAAATACTGACAGTTATGAAAAATATCACTATTTTATAGAAATAGCTTTTATTATTAAGATTATAGATACCTTCTCTTTAGTAATAATCTAAAAAATGAATTCTGAAAATGCAGATCAATCAAGTTAAATCAATAATTATATACAATACAAAATTATATGTAAATCACAAATAATCAGTACGTAATTACTGAAGTCATTATATAGATGTCGTCATCATCTATGTTATCATCATCAAGAACCTCATCAAACTGATCAAAATTCACTTTCTGATTAAAATCCTCATTAGATACAATCATAGTGGTTACGTTGTCTTTTTCATCATATTTGTGGACAGCTCTCCTAACAAATTGTGGAAATAACACTCTGGATGAACGGCTGCAACACTAACATAATTTGATCAAAGCCTTCAAGCAGCTTTCCAACAACTACTAGTATATGGATCTCACCTTGCTCAAACCTTAAGCTTGTAAGAATACTATGTGGTGAGTTATCAGTATACCTCTCACAGCCATCATTTGGAAATATTTAATTGTAAATCTCTACAAAATCAGCTGCTCTTGTACAATGTGTTGATGCATATATGTGGTTATTGTGAATGCAACATCCTCTTGCTAGCCCAATATCTGTAAAATGTAAAAACAATTAGGCATGTATGCTACTATAATTTAATATAGTAGGATAAAGAAAAGTCATAATACTCTAATACTCTAACTACATAAGTATGCATGCGAATCTTATTCACTGAAATAGTAAGTAACTAATATGTTGGAAGTTGCAACAGGCTTTACAGCTTTCATTACTTTTGGATCTCACTGATTTGATTTCTTAATGAACTAGTATTGTGTAAATGTGAGGAAAATGTCACAAAATTGATCAGTAAACAGCAGACATGAAGTATTTGTACTTGTACATTATACTATATGGGAAACGTTTTACTCCTAGCAACAAATATTAATGTTGACACAAAATATGAAACATATAACAGTCTTTCATGACATCTTTTGTAAAAGATTTTTCTCCACAATAAAATTAATAGAGCTTATCAAAACCTCCCAGATAGAAGAGGAAACCCAAACATATTGATTACACATTCTCATCAGATAAGATAAACATAGGCTAGGTTTATGGGAATTGCGATAACATGGACAATGCTATTGTCAATTATGCAGCTATGCAAGCCCAACTGGCCATGGGCAGTGCATGGTTATGTGCTCTTACTTTGACTATTGTTGATCACATGATATTGTATAGAAACGCTTTTTATATAGCTTAAAAAGTAGTATTCTTAGCTCACTAGAAATTTAAAGGGACAATCATATTATTCAGGTTTTAGTCTGAATAAAAAAAATTGTGGATCTTAAACATATTTGTGGGTATTACCTCCTATAGTCTGCACAGACATGAATTCATGAGAAATTCCTATTTAGCTGTTAATGATTTCCTTGTAATTTTGATAAACCTTTCAAGTTGTTTTTCCTTATCTAACTGATGCCCACATTTTGTGGTTTGTTGGAATGGAGGATTATCAATGACAGTCACAATGAATGCCTGCCCTCTGTTGGCTCAATTCAGGAATATTGTCTATACAAGAGGTGGGATATATTGCATCAATCCTCTTAATAAACCTTTCAAGTTGTTTCTCCTTATCTAACTGATGTCCACTTGATATGGTTTGTTGGAATGGATTATCAATGACAGTCACAATGAATGCCTGCCCTCTGCAATGGACTCCTGTCCATATTGATTACACATTCTCATCAGATAAGATAAACATAGCCTAGGTTTATGGGAATTGCGATGACATGGACAATGCTATTGTCAATTATGCAGCTGTGCAAGCTGAATGCAGCCCAACTGGCCATGGGCAGTGCATGGTTATGTGTTCTTACTTTGACTATTGTTGATCACATGATATTGTATAGAAACACTTTATAGTTTAAAAAGTAGTATGATAAATGTTCTTAGCTTGACACATAACATCATTCATTCATAGCAAGCTATAGAATATTATTCTGGACTCAGAAAAGATTAGTAATATGTAAAATATAAGAATGCTTTATGTTAATTATTGAAACTTGGTTTAGTAAACCTTAAACCTTTAATTCACACATACATTGACTGATTTCACATTAAAGTATACAATATCTGTTTCAGATAGTGCAGTCTAATAATATTACACAAGTTGTAATCACTAGAAATTTAAAGGGACAAGCATATTATTCAGGTTTTAGTCAATGATGGTGATTACAGGTTCAACAAAACACCGGGATTTAAAGGATATTTTTTGCCCATGATAGTGGCGGCACAGTGGAAGTCAGAAATTTTATTATAATAATATTCATACTATATTTATAATATTCATAACATACTCATTAACACATATTTGTGGTTGGTTTGCATTCCACTTTAAACGGTTCTTTTCAGAGCCACCATATTGCAAACATTTCATATTAACATGGGTGTGATTCCAAGATAATGACATACCTCTTCACATTCAAGTGGTTTCGTAGCTAAAGTTAATGAGCAAGTACAAACTGTTGTACTAAGGTACATTTATCTCAGCTCTACTACTACGCACAGGTGAGAAATCTTGATCAACAACATGTGTATGAGTAATCCTATGAAGCCAATTTTTAAAAATGGTTTTTAGAAGGCTCTCAAAGATTTGACTCTGATTAGTGTAGTATAGCAGTTATTCAAAATACGCTTTCATAAGATTATAGATCTCATATAACTGTAATAGCAAGGCAAATTTTTAGAAAAATGTACCTTTGTTCTGTATACTGTCACTCCAGTAACTCTTGATTGATACGTGCAGTTGTTTTAAATTTTATCGAAGTTGAAGACCATTGATATAATGTAGTAGTCAAAGGATGGTATTAAAACAAGAAAAGATATAGAAATTATATCGAAAAAAGTTAAGCTATGAATATTCATTACGCCACCGTACTGCCACCTTAAACTGTTAAAAAAAGATAGATCACGTGAGATTATTTATATCAATATAATCCAGTCGATTCCGTAGTACTAAGTTAGTTGGGAACGAACATTTGCAAAAAAATTATGCAACCTAATCGTGAACCAACAGAGTCTATATTTAACAAACAAAGCCAAAAGCTGTTAGATTTCCTCAAAAGTGAAGGTGCTGCTACAGTAACAGACATACATCAACATCAGATCGATGCTGTTTTGGCTGTCCGCGAATATCTAAGTGATCCAACGAACCCGAACATTGCTCTTGTCGTCCTTCCAACTGGATGTGGTAAAACTGGCGTTGCTATCCTTGCGTCTTATGTCCTAAACGCGACTAAAGTTCTCGTTATCACACCTTCAGTGACAATATCCGAACAGATTTATGATGCGTTCTGTAACAAAGATAAAATGTTCCTCTTTGAAAGAAAAATTATTACGGCAGAAGATAAAAAATGGCTTTTACCTCTTGGTGTATGTATCAAGAATTCAGCAGCCATCATTTCTCAGTTGCATTTTCATCTTATGATTGTCAATGCTCACAAAATCGGAGGACAGGCTAAGGTTGCAATTGAGGACATTCCTAGTGATAATTATGACTTGGTTATAGTCGATGAAGCACATCATTATCCAGCTGCTACTTGGAGGCTATTAGTGGATCATTTTTCTAACAGTAGTCGTCTGTTTCTCACAGCGACACCTTCGTATAGAGGAAGGGATATACTATCTCACCCACCATGTTTTGAATTGACAAGAGATATTGCAGTAAGCAAAAATGTTATAAGACCAATATCATTTAAAGAAGCTGAAGGGATAAATCCAGATGAGGTATGGATAAACTATTACCAAAGAGTAAAATCCAGATAGGATTTTTGTATGCTGACTCAGTAAAATTTAATAAAAATAACACTTGCATGAGTGGTGTTACAATTTAGAAATTATTGTTTTGCTTTCACCCACATGTTGGTGAGGTTTACTGTCAGTACTTGCATTGATTCTGTGTGTGTGTGTGTGTGTGTCGTGCAAAGTGGAAAAATATAATAGGACATTAATGTTAGTTATTTAATTAGATTAAACTTATAGCTATCATGAATGAACACTGCATGCAACTGTGCAATCTAGTACACAAGTGGTATATGTGAGATAAACAACATTAATAAATCAAATCATTATAAGTTAATTTTTTTGCTTATACAGGCAATTGCAAAATTAATAGAGTATTATTTGGATGAACATGATGAGCTAGATCCACGTCATAAGCACCAAGCTATGGTTTTGACACTGACAATTAATGGTGCTACAAAGTTTGTAAAGACGTACAGCAGGGTAAGTAAAAAAAAAAATGATCGATGTGAGAAGTATACTTCTGAGTCCAAAGCCAATGTGCCTGCAAATGATAAGCCCTCAGTGCCTTCAGAAGATAAGCTCTCAGTGCCTCCCAATGATAAGCCCTCAGTGCCTTCAGAAGATAAGCCCTCAGTGCCTCCCAATGATAAGCCCTTAGTGCCTGCAGAAGATATTTTTAAAGATTTTGTAAATGGTGACATTCGAGTTCTTGTTGTTGCTGGAAAACTTCTTGAAGGTTTTGATAGAAAGCATGTTAGTGTAGTAGGCATTGTTCGAAAAGTTGCTCGTGAATCAAAGGTTTTATTTGCTCAATTTGTTGGAAGAGCTGTGCGTAAGTTTGACAACATTGATCCTGTAACGACTATAGTTGTGTCTCATGAGTTTTACAATCAACGTGAGAACTTTGATCAGTTTGATAAAGTTACTGACTATGATAATATAGATGAGCTTTAACAGAATTGACCATCAAATAGTAGACAAAACTTGACTTCTATGATTTAGTATAAGTATTTAGTATTTTGCTATGTTTATTTTCTTTTAATTATAATATTGTTTTGTTAACATTGTCTTAAACTGTATAATGATGCTGACAATCCAACTTCAATTTTTTTTCTAAATTTACTATAACTTATAAAGTGTCAATTGAAATATCTCAATGAATATTAAGCAATAGGCATGTATATTAATTATTCATATTAAATGAAGAATAATACTATTTTTATATGCGTGTTAGCAATTCCATCAAAAGAACATGGCAATATATCACCATTAATAGCACAATATCACACTGTATGCTTTGTATGAATGTCAACATCAAAAAAGCTTAATTTTATGTTTGACTCGTAGCCACTAGCTGATAAATAGACTGACTCACATGGAGATGGACAAATAAAAAGTTAATATTTCAAATATTACATTAGTAGATTTGAGTAAAGCCCCAGTCATTAGTTACATATGTTGTTTTATCATTTGCTGTCATTATAAGGTTACTAAATTTAAAAACAATAATATAGGAGCAGTACACAGTGGCCCTAACATACCAATTGATATCATTACAATGGATGTACTTATATTATTATTACATGTTTTGAGTCAATTATCATTCAAAAAGTGAAACACAACTGTCATTGGCTCAAATTATAATACAGTTTGTATAAATTTCTTTAATGTGGTATTTTATTCTTAACATCAAGTTTGATAAACTAAGTTATATGGACTACGCAATGTTTAAGGATTACATTATGTTGTAATTCTACTAATGACCGAGCTTACCAATACAACATATATATTTAAAAGAACAATAACTCAACAACTGTAGACTGAACAAAACTGAATTTACATGACAATATATAGTGCAGTTCCAGAACATTTATATAAACATTACATCATAGGTTTATTTAAGTTACCACATTTTCCCCCTTTTTAAGTTTTTTAAGTTCGAATGGGTGGAGCAAATGTTTCAGGCGGTTTTCGTTTTCGACTTGATCTTCTAACTGGTGAACGCACTACTGGTGTTGGATTTTCAGGTGTCGATTGAGTAGGCTCTGTTGGTTCCACACGATCCTCTTAAGCTTCTTAAACTTCTACCTGATTAGGTTGAGGTCTTCCTTGAGGTGTGGTATCTATTATTGACCAATCCTCTTGAGTTGATAATGTAGTTTGTGACTCTTCTGAAAATCTTCTTCAAAGATGATCAACATGACGTCGTAAAGTCACGCCACTTTCAGTTGTAACTTCATACGATAAAGGTCCAGTTATTTTAGTTACCTTCACCGGTATCCACATGGATCCATGAAAATTTTTTGCAAACAACAGATCATCCAGTTTAAACTTTCGAGGTTCCTTGCCAGTGATGAGTTTCTCCTGTTTCTTCTCGACATCTTCTGACATATCAGGATGTAGTGCATCTAAACATGTTCTTATCTTCCTCTCCATTAGGAGTTGAGATGGGGAAATTCCAGTAGTAGTCTGGGGTGTTACCCTATACTGAAGTAAAAATCTAGATAAACGTACATCGATTGGACCATCCATTTTAACAACTGTACTCTTGAAAGTTTGAACTGCCATTTCAGCAAGTCCATTGGAGGGATGGTAAGGTGATGTGAATATGTGTTTAATACCATTCTGAGTTGTGAATTGCTTGAATTCCTCACTTCAAAAACCTGATCCATTATCTGACACCAACTGTTCTGGTATGCTCTGTGTAGCAAATAATGAACGAAGTTTAATAATGGTGCTCACAGCAGAAGTAGAGTTCACTATTTCAACATCAATCCATTTGGAATGAGCGTCTATGACCACTGAAAACATTTTGCCCATGAAGGGACCAGCATGGTCAATGTGTATCTGTGCCCAAGGTCTAGAGGGATTCTCCCATGGGTGGAGAGGAGCTTTACTAGAAGGTCTATTCATTTGACACATATTATATCCTCTCACTCTCTTCACAATATCACTGTCTATACCTGGCCACCAGACATATGAACGACTGAGGCTCTTCATTCGACTGACTTCAGGATGAGTGTCATGTAGTTGATTCAACACCAGTGACTGACCAGGTGGAGGTACGATTACTCGTGATCCCCATAAGACACACCCTTTGACGATGCTGAGTTCATCTCGACAGTTAAAGTATGGCTTGAGATCTTCATTGTCAACAATGTTTGGCCATCCGTGTAATACAAAACAATGAACTCGAGATAAGATTGGATCCTTTTCTGTCCATTTCTTTATTTGATTAGCAGTGACAATTACTTCTGAGAATTGATGAATGAGTAGTTCTACCGATCCATCTTTACTTGACTCAGGTGTGGTCTCTGGTAAAGGGAGTCTACTGAGAGCATCAGCATTTGCTACTTTGGATCCTGGTCGATATTCAATCTCATATTCATAAGAACTGAGGAGTAGTAACCAATGTTGAATCCTCGATGCAGCCATCACTGGTATTGGACGGGTTTCACTAAATAAATATTTGAGTGGTTGGTGGTCTGAATATATTTTGAACTTTCTTCCTAATAAGTATTGATGTAGTTTCTTCACAGCAAAAATAATTGCTAGGCCTTCTTTTTCTAATTGCGAGTACTTCTTCTCAGCTGGTGAGAGAGTTCTAGAAATGAATGCAATTAGTTTTTCTGACCCATCATCCATCTTATGAGCTAAAACTGCTCCTAAACCATACTGTGAAGCATCACACGAAAGTATGATCTCCTTCTGACAATCATAATGCACGAGGAGTGTGGATGATTGAAGCAACTGCTTGGCTTTATTAAATGCATCTTCTTGCAACTTCTTCCAGGACCAGTTTCCATCTTTCCTAAGTAAATGATACAGTGGAGACAAAAGAGTAGATAAGTGAGGCAAGAATTTAGAGTAATAATTGAGCAAACCTAAAAACGACTTTAATTCTGTCACATTTCGAGGATGTGGAGCTTGTTGAATTGCTCTGACTTTCTCCTCTGATGGATGCAAACCCTCTTGATCAATAACAGGACCCAGACATATTCAACTGACGGTGCAGGGAATGTACATTTGTGTCTCTTCAATGTTATTCCAGCCTCTTCTAAACAATTCAGTACTCTTGTCAGGTTCTCAAGGTGCTCCTGTTGGCTTTTTCCGGTTACTAAAATGTCATCAATATATGCAACCACCCCTGGTAACCCTTGCAACAAACTCTCAATTGTTCGTTGAAAAATGGCAGGGGCGGAAGAGATACCAAAAGGAAGTCAATCGAACTGAAATAAACCCTTCTGAATGTTAATGATAGTAAACTTTTTGGAATCCTCTTCTAGTACAATTTGTTGATAAGCATGAGAAAGGTCTAGTTTAGAGAATACCTTTCCTCCAGAAAGGGCTGCGAATAGATCTTCCACTCGGGGAAGAGGATACTCTTCTAGTTTGGAGACTGTGTTAAGGTTAGTACATTCGTATTTTCAAAAAGAAAGTTATTTATAATAAACACAAATAAACAACACGTATAAACACCAGAAGTAAATTCTGAAGGTTCCTAGGAAAAATAAAATAAAATAAAACAAAATACGCCTAAAGGCGTATGCGGTCACAAATGAAATAATTTAAAATACGCCGTTTGGCGTATACGGTTATTAAAGGGTTAACTGTCACCTTATAATCTCCACAAATACGTATACTCCCATCTGACTTGACAACTGGTATGATTGGGGCAGCCCAATCAGGAAATTGAACTGGTGAGATAGTCACAGTCTTTAGTCCAGAGGGATGATATACTCGTCAGTATGGTCAATCTCATCTTAGTAGACCACATGGTATAGCTATTGATTCAGCTGGTCAATGTTTTGTGGCAAACGTCATTGGAAAATGTCTTGCAATATTTGATCAACACGGCCATTATATTCACTCAATTAGACGATTTAAAACACCAGTAGATGTTGCAGTGAGTTTAGATTCATCAGTATGGGTTGCTGATGAGTTGGATAGTTTTCTTTTTAAGTACCGATGACTGTCAGTTTAGCTGTATTTTGTCAACTTAATTCCTTTTTTGATTCCTTCAATTAATTTGTTATGTACATGCAAATACAATATACAATCAGAACACACATCATTAAACTTTATTACTTACATATGGTATATGCTATTTGTATCAAGATTATTGTGGGAGTGGTATTGTAGGCATTATATTATATTATTTTTATACTGTTACTAAACCCTATCCTAAACCTAAACCACAAGCACTTGAACATACAATCATAATTAGATTATATATATATTATATAGGTTACAAGTCAGTAGTAAGCCACTTCCATAATTGTAATATTTAGTTTTGGGACAAAAGGAACACCATAATTACATCTTGATCAATGTGTACATTTATGCTAGGATAATATGTGACCTGATCTGTATTAAGAGACCACTTCTGGCAGAATATTTGTGACATAATTTATGAAAAAGGACCACTATTAAAACATCTCAAAAAACAGTTTTGTATATCTACTAGTGTTGTTTTAGTTAACTATAACTGAAACTAAACCCTTTTAGTTTAGTCTATTTGACTTTTAGTTAACTAACTATAACTAACTAAATCTTTTTTATCTGCCAATTAACTAACTAAAAAACTAACTATAAGTTTCTGGACACCAAGAAAATTAACTCAAACTAACTAAAATTAATGTAATAATGGCAAAACTAACTATAACTAACTATTATGGTTAGTACTGAACTAAAAAAACAGATACCTGTACTCAATAAATAACTGTCAGAACTGCACAAAAGATAAACTAAGGTATGATGTGATAACTTGTAAGTGATAGGTTAACTTATAACTAAAGATGGCAGTATTCAATGCAACCATATATAGGGCAGCAACAGTGATCAGTAAGACCACATGTATACCTTTCACCTTGGTTGTAGTAGAAGAGGAAGACAATAAATATAGTGCCATTACTGCTATACAAGTTAGCAGTAAGACCACATGTATACCTTTCACATTGGGTGTATAATAGGGTAGAAGAGGAAGACAACAATGATAGTGCTATTACTGCTATACAAGTGAGCAGTAAGACCACATGCATACGTTTCACCTTGGGTATATAATAGGATAGAAGAGGAAGACATTACAGCTGATAATGATAGTGCTATTACTGCTATACAAGTGATCAGTAAGACCACATGTATACCTTTCACCTTGGGTGTATAATAGGGTAGAATAGAAAAACAATAATGATAGTGTTATCACTGCTATACAAGAGTATTTTTGCACTAGATGACAACTACCCAATTAGATTTTTGGGTAGAAAATGAAAAGTTATATGTAACTTTAACACATATGGCTCAGGATATTCTCATTATTCCTGCCTCATCAACACCAGTTGAAAGATTTTTTCCCAAAGTTGAGTATGCATCAAGTGGTAGAAGAACCAATTGACAAGTACAAACTTAGAGAATGAAATACTTCTTAAGACAAACAAACAAGACTTTTAGTCTAATAATACATGTAGTAAATTTAACTATAACTAACTAAAATTATTCTTAAAGAAGAGAAACAAACTGAAATTAATCTTCTTACAGAAAAACTAACTATAACTAACTAAAATTATAAAAAGCAAAACTAAAAAAAATCTTAATATATACGGTTGCTATATATACTCAACTATTCATGGTAACTGCATGTATGTAAATAAAACTGTTTTTTGACAGAAGTGGTACTTATTGCAGGTTACATATGTATTTAAATAATTATATATATCTTTAAATTAATTGGTTTCTTTAACCAATCTATGGTCATTTTCATTACATATAATTCAAGGTGATATACTGAGAAGTATTTAAACAGCACTCTGTTCTTATTACTAATATACTAACAATATTAATAATAACATTAATTATTACTAATATACTAATAATATTAATAATAATATTAAGTATTACTAATATACTAACAATATTAATAATAACATTAAGTATTACTAATATACTAATAATATTAATAATAATATTAATTATTGCTAATATACTAATAATATTAACAATAATATTAATTATTACTAATATACTACTGACAAATCATTCAGTTGATTGTCAAAATGACAATGTATTGGTTATATAAACCAATTTACAGTGAATTAATTGAGGTATTCAAATTGATATTTAGCTAAAATGAGAGTATTGTATATATACAATATATATTATTATATGAAAAATGAGGTAGAACTAACGGTCCATGTTTTGTACTTAGTACATTATGTAGTTGTATTGTTATCTACTGATACTGGATATCTTCACTATTCTATGGTATTTTGTTTACTTCTGCTCATCATATTATACTATTTTCCTGCTGCAATCCATCTTAAATTATATATATATATATGAACTTCATGAATATTATTCTTGAGGATGATGTAGTATTTTGATAATGCAACAGCTGGTCTATCAGGATGAGTAAGAGATTACATGTATACTTGCAAACATACATTATTTAGGTTGGACATATAATATAATGAAGTCAATTTACTATTATTTAGTTGTTATGACTTACTATGTCTCCAGTATGTATTAGTTAAAGCACTGTGCTATATGGATATATTGCATGAGAGGTGTGGTTGAGATGCTCATACAGTGCAAGGTGAAGCTAAGTGCTGTATGAACAATAAGGTCACACCCACAATGCAATATATTAGGTATAGCACTTAAACAGAATGGTGTTATAGTGATGCTTGTGTAGATCAATGGAAGCTACAGAGAAGTATGATAATTGTTTAACAGTTTGTGATAGCTATAAGTGCTCCAAAACCAGATAAGTTGTAAAAATGACCACGCCTATAATACTGTATGAGTTTCATACAGCACACCCAGCCCAATATGACATATACAGTACTGTTAGTGCCTTTAATATGCTGATTCATGGTACTGTAAGTGTATATAACACATTTGAAAGTAATGAATAGTATGATTATGCACATGCACTTATAAATACTTGTAAAAGGCACATGTATATAGATACACTAAGTCATGGATGGAAAATTAGTGTCCCATATAATAGATTAAACTATTAGGAGGCACTTATCATATAAGTGTTTCCTCAGTTTTGCTTGACTTCACTAACACTCATACGACTATATCATTTGTTTAAGTAGTGTCGTGTACTATTAGTATAATAGAATACTCTTGTGTTAATAGCTGCATGCTCTTGAGGAAAATTTTGTATTTGTACTTTAAAATACTATTTGTATATCTTATTAATGATCCTAATCACTACTGTTGCAATTAAATATAAGAAAACATTTACTGACATACATTGTTAACTAATGAGCAGAGAATAGCTTGACCTGTCAAAGATAAATTAAATTCCTTCCAAATGATCCATTTATTAACAGAGTACAAATATAAAACAGCACATACGTTATGATATATTACAACTACTAAAATACCATTACTATCAGTGCAATGTACATGACTATGTGCAGTACTGATGTCTATTCATGAATATCAAAGACAATACTTGAGAGAACTAGCTAGCACACACATTGATATATACATGCTCTCTTTGTAATTGCGGTTTCATAAATATAATTGATAATTGAGTTTCTTAATGACTGTTGTTAGATTGATATCATTGATATCATTTATATGTAGTCTAAAGAAATGTTTATATTACATAATCTAAATGGAACAATGTGCTGTAATACAAATAGTTTAACAGATTTTTTTATTGATTCTAAAATTATAACAGTACCAAAAAAAAGCCTAGACTAAAATAATTCTAAAAAACTCAAAAAAGTTTGGAAACTTCTAAAATTGAAAAAGAAAAAATTAAGTATATGTTCACCATTGCATCAGAAGGCCTAAGTATAACCTATATAAATATATATATATATGTATATAACAGTCACTTTTATCAATATATACTTACATCTTCTGCAGAATGCATAATAAGTATCATAGACACCTAAACAACAAAAGAAGGATATCGACATACAAAATGAATGTAATCTTCATTTGGTGATATTGAACATACTATATGGACCACCACTGCAGTAGCAACCTATACAGTGCCTCCAATATTTGCGGGTATAATCACTGCCTACGATGTGATAGAATGACAGTACATCCGAAAATCAACAACACTTACATTGGTAGCACAATGTATGAGCAGCATATCCTATAAAGAGATAGGCTTTTATTATTATGCATAATTATAGTTGTATACCATATCTACTTCGTTTACTGCAAAGACATCTACGACATGTAGTTGCTTTAAAGAGCTGTGCAGTAGCATCTGTAAGAACAAAAGAATGGAAATTAATACTGTACAGTATTAATTGCATTAATACTGCAAGATAGTAGAAAACCAGTCAATAATAACATTAAGCAAACTAATATTAGTGTATCATGCAATATCATATTGATAAACTTAATATTCACGTTTATCCTCTTGTTTTGCATTATACTCAATGGGAACTTCTTCGTCTTCTTTTGTATTTAAAACTGTTTCAAATTCTTTATCAGGAGACATTTCTGACTCTGATTCTTCATCTATATAAATGATATTAGAGTAAAAAATGTCATGATTTAATATATACAAAGTACATACTAATGATTGGTTGGCAATGAGCAAGGCAGAACAGTGCCACAAAGACCAGAATGAACTTCATAATGCTGCTGTCTTAAAATGAATACTCAGTCTCTGATTGTAAAATTTTGACTAAAGTCCTCTGCATATAATCTTACTGTTTTTGTGCAAGTAAGTTCCTGCTTTTATCATAGAAACTGTTTACAAAGTGACATGCAGTTAGAGATGTTCTTATAATACATATGGTTACATTATAGGAAAATGTTAAGAATACCAAGTCATGCTCACTTAGCTAGTTGACACATACACATATACTATTTTGTTCACTAATTACTATTGAATTAACATTTCATTAACTTTAACAAATGACCTCTTGTAAAGGACAGGTATGTGGTATGTAGGACTGTCCTGTTATGAATTTCACAGTGACAGCCCTCACACATAGGCCCAACATCCATGACAATTCTTGTGTATAACTAATGAGACATGAAAAAGGATCTTCACAGCTTTAACAATTAACTACATAACTGTCAGTAGGTAATTTAGTTATGAAAGTGTGCAATGTATACTATTTATATTGACTAGCTGAATGATATTTCCTTATTCAATCTTCTTCCTTTGCGGAATGTGTTAGTAAAATTAGTATTTTAATAATTGACCACTACCATATGTACATGTTCTAAAGGCATATCAATATTCCTCAATAACTTTGACAATGTGTAACAAAACAATCATTGAAACTCAGTTCTGTTAGTGGGTCACTCAGTTAAACATCTAGTATTTGCACCTCTTTTTTGTCAATGCTTCTTAAATAAGTGCTGTCAACCATAGAGTCAATTATTTACTCCTTTTGTTAGTCACTGATCTTCCACTCAAATTACAATATAACTCTAATATTATTCATAAGGTGGGCGGTGACATAATTAAACAGCTTAGACCACCCACATCTGCTAGAGGACAGGGAATTTCACTGATAAGAGCTTGTGATGGACGCAGAACACGAACAGGAGAAATTAGTAAGATATATCTGAACAAGAATCAAAGTAATATTGAAAACCATGTATTAGGAATTCATTAAGCTGTCTTCTGTAGCTTGCATATTTATAATAGATACTATTATATTATAAACAATAACACCCTCAATTGGTTAGTTATAGTTACAAATAATATGATACTTTTCATAGTTATAACATGTAATTGTGTCCACAGTAATTATCACAACAGGTAAAAAGCCTCTTTGTTAATGGTATGGTATTTTATACATTCAATATATCTATTAATAACAAATGACCAATTTAACAACTAAAATTGTATTTCAAAAAGTCAATCTTTTGTTTTCCTAATCTATTGTACACTATGCACTGTATATTTAAATAGCATTTCAAATATAGTTAATTTGACAAGCAATAAACTGCCAATTTTTCAGTTGTAGTTGTTAATAATTGATTTTATTATTTTTTTGATATAACATTATATTGTTTGTCCATTATTATAGAGAATAAGACTTCGGTATTCTTCAATGATAGGATTTAAAGATCACGTTCAATCACTTTTGTTAGCTAATGTTGATCCAAATGATCATGACGAGGTCAGTCAGTGCATCCTCTATGTAAATTGTCTGAATGCTTTTCTATATTTTAAGCTTAGTATCATTGTAAACATCACTGTCTAACATTTTTACATGTTATGTCATTGTATTATAGTTATAAGAACTATATATATGCATATATACTTATCATTATGTGATTATTGTAGTTTTACAGAACATCCCTTCATTGGGCTGCTTATAATGGACATACTGATATTGTGGTACTCTTAAGTGAAAATGGTGCTGACATTAATGCTACTGACATGGTAATGTCTAGTATACAATGTAGGTTTTCTATGAGCTTATTATCAAAGCTACGAAAGTCAATCATGAGTCTATGTATCATGTGTCATGTGGGTGTGTACAGTAATTATGGCATACTCAGTTTCTTTAATATGGATTCTTTCCACATAATAAGAATGTGCTATTATAAGTCTGCTAATTTTAAATATTTACTAATGGTAACTAAGTTAAAGGTGTTTTTATATACTTTAGGACAAAAGTACTCCAATTTTACTAGCTGCTAAACAAGGTCACACAAATGTAGTGACTTATTTGATCAGAAAAGGTGCTAATATCCATGCTTTTGATGAGGTAAGTAGTATATCAAATCCATTTTATGTTATTTCAGCTTATTATCATTTTAGATGGGTACTTCTCCTCTAATGATGGCATCCATGAAGGGACACTACTCCCTAGGTGTATGTCTCATAGAAAATGGTGCTGACTGGCTTGCACAAAATAAAGTAAGTGTACTTACTAAGGTCAATGTTGTATTATTATAATCAACTTTCTTCAAAAGTACTGTAACTCATTGAATAGAGGCCTCTTCCAAATAAAGAGTCCTAAATAGTATTGAGTCCTAAAGAGAATATATAATCAAGTCTTTCTGACCACAACCTTCCTGCATCTAGCTATGTGTACTCATATTGCTCTCATTCTTTATGCTTCAATATGTCCAAGTGCAAATCTCCTTCTGTTTCATTCAAGAAGTTATGTTAATAAGAATCTAGTAGTAGACAATAGACTAATGCTGATGTATCCTATAAACTATATGGAGTAATGTTATGATAACACTAATCACTAATTGTGTTAAGGGTATCTCCCTTATGCTCATTTTATATTGCCACTAAAAATAATAAATTAATTAATTGAAACATGTACATTTGCATTCTTCAAGATTTCTTTTCTTTGATTTCTCCGTATGTTATAAGTTATGTAGTGTCATGCTATAAAACAGCTCAAGCTTCTTGAAGCCTGTCTATATATATAGATGTATGACAATTTTGTTAGTTGAGTTATGCAAAAAGGCTTATCAATACCTTCCTATATACTAAGACTATGACATTGTTAGGTTAATTGTAATTCCACTTGTTTCAATATAAGTATGTAATGTTCAGTTAACCAGTGTTCTGATGTACTACACTACTGACTTTTACACATTTTTTAATGGTTGTGTTTCGTCCCCAGGATGGTGAGAATGCTCACTCATTAGCTATGAAAAGTGCCAATAATGCTGATAATCCTTTACTTTATTACATCAGTAAGTACATGTATATTTACACAGCACCTTTCATTTTTCTGTTTTAGATAAAGGTGTTCTGTTGCAAGCTCTTGATGAAGGTTTTGTGTCATTATCAATTATAAAATTGTTACTGGCTGGCCCTCCTGCAGTAGGGAAAACCTCATTTAAATGCCTTCTTTTTAACTGGGAACCTCCTTGTCATCATCATAGTACAGCTATTGCTGACCGTCCTGTTAAAGCTGTCGAAAAAGTAGTTGGTTATGAAGACAAAAAGATATGGGAAATTGTCAAAACGAAAGACATTATGAGAATGCTCGGAGAAGACATTAAAGCACATGCATTTCAAAAAGAAATTAAGCCTGTCTTTCAGTCTACTAATCAAGAGCCAGATTCTTCGTCATCACCAGAAGTCAAAGAGCTTACTGATGTAGGTGCAAGCAAACCTTTACAAGTGGAGGAAGCAACACGCTTTCGTGATCTAAATGATATTGAAAATAATGGTGATTATGAGAATGATAGTGAAGCACTTGTTGATGATGAAATATCTAGTTTGAGACAACCCAGTTTTATTCCTAATGCAGAAGCTCAACATCAAAATGAAAGTGTTATCCAAAGTGAGCCACCATCAAATCTTGCTGCGAAATTGAATGAAACAATTGTAAATGAAAAAAATGAAGATACTTCTTCGGATGATGCTAAGTTAACAGCTGTAAGTGATGATGTCACTGTTAAAGCACCAAATAATGATTTCATTGTCAAAGCACCAAATGATGAAAGCATTTTAGAAATTTCTCAAAGCATCCTTGATGAAATGCAAGGTGAAGAATCTCAAAAGCTGTCTGAATCAACATGGGTTTATGTACTTGATAGTGGTGGTCAACCACAATTTGCTGATGTCTCTAGAGCCTTTGTGCGTGGTAACACAATAAATGTGATTGTGCATAAGCTAACAGATCGACTATCATGTAAGCCTATCTTTCAATATTCAATTGATGGAGAAGCACTGACACAACCTAAGGAGCTTAGGATGACTAATCTTGAGCTTATTACTACATATATTCATTCAATTTCAGCAGCTAAGCTATCAGCTGTAGATGGAAGAGAATCATTACCTTATTTTATGATAATTGGTACATATGAAGACAAAATGGGTGGTTTTCTCCATCCATTTCAACAGTCCTTAAGAAAAAAGAATATGATGTTATTGTCTGCACTACAACCATTTAAAGATCAATTGATTTTTTATAAAGATGATGGGGAACAACTTATTATTCCTGTCAATAATATGTGCCTAGAAAACCGTGAACTTCTGTCATCTCGTATTCAAACTTACGTTACTGGTCAAAAAAAGGCAGTAATCAAAGAAAAAGTTCCAATTCGTTGGTACGTATTGGAGTCAAATATCAAGGAGGAAGGTGATAAGCATGACCACGGTATTGTCTCCCGGGCTCATTGTGAAGAAATTGGAGAGATTTTAAAAATGAGCAAACCTCAAGTATTAGGTGCTATTAGGTTTTTCAAGTCGTTGTCTGTCTTTCTTTATTTCGAGACAAAACATTGCTCTCATGTTGTCTTCACTAATCCACAGTACTTCTTGAATGCTCTGTCTTCGATCATTCGTATATCTTTTGTCGACTTTCCTAACAAGCTTCTAGAAGAGGGTAAGATCTTGCCACCTGATGCTCATCGCAAATTACGAAAAGAAGGCTTGTTCACAGAAGATTTGTTAGACGTAATTTCAATTAAATTTGCCCCTGGTCTCTTTGAAAGGAGTGATCTATTACATCTTCTGATTAAGCTTTGTGTTATTGCTAGAGTTTATCAAGACAACATTACTTACTACTTTATTCCAGCTGCATTACGTCCGAAACAACTAAAATATAAACGAAAGAGAGAATTTGTTGAGACATGTGATCCACTGGTCTTGCTATTTCCATGTGGTGTTGTTCCTCAGGTATAGTTTTTTTAATCACTTGTAGTTAGTAGATTCTTTTAAAAACCTCAATAGTGCAAGGGCTATCACTAGGAAACTTGCTATTAGACAGCTTTATGCCATTTATTACAAGTTTTTGTTGAATGACTTAAACTGTTATTCATAGACATATATATAGAGCCTAAGTGATCATCAGTTAGTTAAAATAACCAATCTGTTTTAGCTGTCAATTCATGCTTGCTCTCTTTGCATGTTTTTTGCATGTGCGTGTTTGTATCATGTTTGTATTTGCACATGTTTGTATTTAGGTCCTTTAGAAGTTTCTCATAATTACTACTATCTCTTGTTAATTATAGGGTTTGTTTCCTGCTGCAGTTGTAGCTATATTAAATCGAAAAGAGGCTCCACTGTTTACACTTGCTTGCCTTGATGCTCAGTTTCCACGCCAACTACGATATGCTGTTAAGTTACGTTCTGAGAATCCTGCTGGATCATTACTTCTAGTAGACACAATCCTTTGGATGGAAGTCTATTGGACTGGTCGATATAGTGAGTGCTCAATCTTACAATCTGTGGTAACTACAGCAATTGCCTCCTGTGCTGAACCACTTGCTTATCATCCATCTGCTTTAAAATGTCACCGTGCAATTCTTTGTAATACAATGCATCGTCGTCAGAAAGACTTGTCCCCCGTCCATCCGGCTCGAGTGAGTGTTGGAAATGATAACGTCATAATAGCCTCTTGTACTGAACAATGTTTGGCACCATATGAACTAACTGAAAGATGCCTATGTTGGATGAAAGGATTAGGTAAAGTTCTTCTATTCAATTGTGTGATTATTTAAGCAATTAATGTTGTAAAATTTATTAATAAAATAAATATATTGTAATATATATTAATGAAATGTATTATTTTCTCATAATAGGCAAAGAAGTGAAAGAACCGAGCAGTCCAGTTGGAAGCTTGCTTGTTAAATATGAAGATGTACCTGGTGTTCCAATTAGTATTAGTAAGATTAAAATCTAATACATTTGTGTATTAAACTCTTATATTAATTAGATTACAAGTCAAAGCTCCTTTGTTTATTATCTTCTATTGCTTATAAATGGAAAATATTAGGAGGAGCCCTTGGCATTAGTCATGGAGATCTGGAGAATATACGTGATGTAAACCACCGAAATCCAGAGAGACTTGCTGACGTTATTCAGTTGTGGTATGATCGGCAACCTAGTGATGTTACTTGGAATACTATAATAATAGCAGTGGGGCAACCCCCAGTTAATGAGCCTGATATAGCAGAAACTATTATGCAAAAATCTCCCCTTTAATTAAATTCAATATATTTTCTTTTTTATTATTTTTTATGATGGTTATTGCATTTTTAGAGACGTAATTTTAGTAAGTGGGCTTATAAATATGAGTGTATGCCACGCCTGCTGCTTAAATCAGGAAACGAATTATCATGGAACGGAAAGAGTTGGTAAGTGTTGTTAGGGCGATTTAATACTTCTTGTAGTTAACGTTTCATATATATGAATTATTTATATACATGAAAAACGCATGCTTGTGGGGTAACCTTATGATAGTTGGAATTACAGTACGTAGTTGTAGCTAGTGATATAGAAGATAGTTTGTGTGCTTTGTGTACTTATATGTATATATATATATGTGTGTGTGTGTGTGCATATGTATATATATATATATATATACTTATACACATATATATCAGGCCTTAGTCATTTTATGTGTATGTCTATATATGTGTACATATATAAATGTCTTAGTTAGCCAAAATGAACATCATAACAACAAGTTTTGGCAGTAAAACTTTAGCTACTCTGTGGATAATTTAATTTAGTTAAAGGGACGTCAATAAAGAATACCTAATTGTTTTTTATTTAAATTTGAAACTTAGTGTTAACAATACATTTCAAGGGGCAAGTTAGTATATATACATAATCAAATATTCTCCATGGTTTGTTTCAATGTTAGACACAGCAGGTATAAAGCCTCATGAACAAGAAGCATATTATGTTTTGTAGTAGAATCAAAAGAGTTAACTAACAATTCAATTAATTGACAATTACTGCCATACCTATTCACACACACCTAACTTTGAGGATCAACCACTTGTACATGTAATCAAGACAGACCTGATTAAACTAAGATATAAGCACTAAACCTAATATTCTCAAAATTAGTAACTGTCCAATTTAATTGACCACACCTTTTAATTTAATTTAGAAAAACTTGACACTTACAAGTGTTAATTGTTTTCACACTATCCTTATTTTCTATTTACTAGAATGAGAACCTAATTACATCAGCTGAAAATGGTGACCTGCCTGGTGTGAAAAATGCTCTTCAAAATGGAGCAGACATCAAATTTAAGTCTGGTTCTGTAAGTATACATAATATAATTGTATGTATACATATTTGTAATAATAATATGTAATAACCTTTACTCATTTACAGTATTTTAAAAGGCAGACATTTATACATATATAGTACAACTCAATCCATTATACACCTATATATGTTTGGTTTTATCATTTTGCTATATTGTTGTATTGAATGGTTTGGGGTAATAGTAATGTTGACCATATACTTTATTTAACTATATTAAAAATTTTCTTACTTAAGAGTGTAATTTTTATTCCTTTTTTTCTTTTTCTTATAGAATGATGATATGGCAATACATTATGCATCAAGATATGGATATATTGAGATGATTACTTATTTAATTGAATATGATGCTAACATTGTAAATGTCACTAACAAAGTATGTGATTAAGACAATATGTGTAAAGATCAACTGTTTGATATACTTATGTTATCCTAAAAAAAGGATAGCAAAGTTTATAAGTACTTAAATTATTCATATACATTTCTGTGATACTCTGATGATTATAGCCTTCCAGACATATACTTTTAATAATTGTCCATGTACATACTTAACATCTACAAAAGTTGTATGTATCAAACCTAATCATTAATACTGTGTTTTCATAAGCACATAATTTATCATTTCTTTTCTATAGGATGAGAATTCCCCTATAATGTTAGCAGCTAAGAAAGGCCATATATCTGCAGTACAATTTCTTATCACAAATAATGCTTACATACACCATAGCAATGTGGTAAGTGATAAGAACAATATCCACTTAATGACATTGTTCATATCTTAAAATATATTACATTACTTTTAATTGACTTTTACTTATAGTCATATTATGATTTTTCAGTACTCTAAATATTGTTAATAATACTAACCACTTATATAGAATGGCTGGACAGCTCTACATTGGGCTTCCTTAAATGGACATACAGACATTGTCAAACTCTTATTTGATAATGGTGCTAACATTCATGTTGCTAGCAAGGTAGTCACTATTGCATTTGCTGGAAAATTTTAACTATTATTTATAAATATAACTGTCGCAACATATTATGTCATTATAGGATGATATCTTTATTAACTATATTATTATTGCTTTCATTTCAGAGTAAATCTACAGCTTTGATGTTAGCAGCTCAGAATGGACATAATGATATAGTAAAATATTTAATTCAGAAAGGTGCCAATGTCCACACTAGCAATGAGGTAAATCTTTTAATTCATTCAGGATTTGTTATTCCTTTTTGTCACTATAGTATGACTGGACAGCCCTTCATTGGGCATCATGGAATGGACATGAAAATACTGTCGTGTCGTTAATTGAGCATGGTGCCAATGTCAATGTCTTTGACCAGGTATGAAATGTTACATATGGCGTTCCATAAATTATGTGGATAATTTTTTAACCAAATCAATATTTTTGGTATCGTCTTAAATATAAATTTATGCTGACTCACTGTCTATATCTATTAACATTGTATCATTCTATTGTTGTATGTGACTTTTTAGGCTTAACATAACTGCCAATATACATCCTAACCAATAAAATTAATGAATGTTACCATGATGGTTTTGAATTGAGTATGATTGACTAAAAAAATAACCTTCTGACTTGAGATATCATCTTGTACAACAACAAAGCCTCTGCATCAACTCTTGACTCTTCACAGTTATCAAATTAAGGTCTAATCTTTTTCAGTATATGATAGTATCTCCAAATAATCTTATAACGTATTTTTTAAATCTTAATCTTGATTAGAAATGAATAATTAGAGAAAAAGAGGATATATGGTTACAGTATGACATCCTTGTTAAAATTCACTTGTTGCCAATGTATTGACTTGTAATATTACTTTTTTTTATATTTTGCTATTATTTAGAGAAAGTCTTCTCCTGTGATGTTAGCTACACAGAATAGACATAAAGATATAGTGAAATATTTAATTGAAAAAGGTGCAGATGTCAATACCAGTGATGAGGTATTCATACAAATACCGCACTACCTAATTTTTGATGTTTTATGATTATACTGACAAATATAATTGTAGTTACCGTACTACATACTATACTAGAGAGATCTAAATTCATATATTGACACTATGGAGACTATTTTTACAGGATGGGTGGACAGCACTGCATTTTGCAACAATGAATGGTTATGCTGACATTGCAATTTTAATACTTGATAAGAAAGCAAATGTCAATTGCCTTGACAAGGTGAGTTTAAACTGATTATTGCCATAAAATTAATTTCAAATTATTAACAAAGTATTTTTATTTGATATAACTTGTCTTCCAATAGTTTGGCAATACTCCATTACACTATGCTAGTAGTCAAGGTGATGTAAGTATGATTGAACTCTTGCTTCTTCGTAAAGCAAATGAAAGTATCAAAAACAGCAAGGCCGAATTTGCTCTTGATTTAATAAAAGTTGATGATGAAAATAGAGACATTGTGTTACAGCTTTTTCAGAGTAGTAAAATTTCAGGTGTTTTTGCAATAATTATGTCTTCTCAATGTTATTATTTTTGGTTATAGTGTTAACAAGAATAAATCCAAAAGTTATAGCAAGTTTCCATGAACATGTTCAAACATTCCATCTTAATAGAGACAAAGGCTTTGAGAATGAATACCAGGTCATATATAGATTATTATCTTCAACTAATATAACATTTTGTTAAAATGCAGTCTCTCTTCATTTCTTCCCAATTCTCCTATGATGAAGCTAGACAACCATTTAATAAAGCAAAAAATAGATTTGCTAACATTCATTCATGTAAGTATAATTGTAATACTAACAGTAAGCTTAGTTTTATTTGCTATACCATCTATTTTACTCTTTCCTAGATGATTTTTGTCGAGTTAAATTACTACCATTGGAGGGTATATCAGGGTCTGATTATATCAATGCCTCTTTCATTGATGTAAATCAGTTGAACGTTTATGCACTATGTCATGATTATTTTTGTCTCTGCAGGGATACATGAAAGAGAACTGCTACATTGCTGCTCAAGGTTGGTTTAGTTCATTCATAAAATATGTAATATTAATTGAGCTGTGATGATGCCCTAATATATTACAAATAATTGGTTTGCTTTTATTATAATATTTTTTGACATTTATGATGTATGTCAACAGATTCATCAGGTGCTTTTTATTGTGTGCAGGACCCTTGCCAAATACATTGTCTGACTTTTGGCGCATGATATGGGAGCATAGGATTGAAAACATAGTCATGTTGACTAAATGTATTGAAGCTGGAAGGGTAATCAAATAGTATAGTTTCTTATTATATATGCGAGTTTGAATTTGTCATATGTCTTTATTTATAAGCAATGTCAGATAAGCAATAACCCTGATTATGAACTGTATTCCTACATTCCAAATATAAAACTATTGTAAGGATTTCTTTATATAGAAAAAATGTATTTTTTAAAATTTTTAAGCATTTTCAATCTCACAATTTTGTGCCTGCTAGTCCACTACTTAATAAAGATATTGATTTGTAAGTAAAGTATATAAGAGTACATGTAAAGTTACATAATATATATACTGCTTTGTAGCTAAACTATCTATGTATGAAGTAGTATCAAAGTTTGATTAAATACGACATGATATGTTATAAGTTTAAGCCCATTGTTGTAGCTTGTATGGTTATCCAAAAACAACCTGCAATGTCATCTCTAACATATATTACTGATAATTGCTAATCATATTGTTATAGGATTTCTACATTTAGTTATTGATATAATATATATATTTTTATCAGATTGGTAAACCATCAGTACATCACATCAACATTAACAAATCTTTATCTTTGATAAAAAAGTGACATCATCTGTATTTATTACTTAGAGAAAATGTGAACAGTACTGGCCAGAAAAAATTGAGCAAACATTAGATGTTGGGAATGGACTTGTAGTGCTGCTTAATTCTATTGTTCCTTTTGCAGATTATATTATTCACAGCCTCAAAATCACTAATGTAAGAGAAAAATTGACAGTACTTTAAAATACCTAAGCTCTTTTTCTTAATTTTTCTCAGGTTTATGATCTTGACTCTGAAGATCTCATCGTTACACATTGCCATTTCACCTCCTGGCCTGATCATGGGGTTCCTGGTTTCACAATGCCTTTTCTTAAGTTTATAATGCAAGTCAGGAATTACCATGACAAAAATAAGGGTGTGCCTCTGTTAGTGCATTGCTCTGCTGGTGTGGGTCGCACTGGAGTTTTTATTTTGATTGACAGTATGATAGATCAACTTATGGTAGAGGACTCCATTAATGTGTGTGAGTTTGTAAGACAAATGAGAGGAAAAAGAACGTTTATGGTCCAGACACTAGTAAGGATGTCACAAGGATTTAACAAGTACTATACTATAATCTCGTATTGCTGTTTAGGGTCAGTATGTCTTTGCTCATGATGCTCTAGATGAGTTACTTACTTGTGGTATCACTAGTATTCTGGCATCAACTTTAAGAGCACAAATCATTCTGATGGATAAAATTATACCAGGCAAAAATGTGACTGGTTTTCAGGAACAGTTTCAAGTCAGTTAATATGCCTAGATTGTAAAGACATAATATCTATTAGGTATCACAATGATAGTTATTATAGTAGATAGGTTAATTAAAATCTAAATTAAATTAATTATGTTTGATGATGTTTGTATAGTGCTGTGTGAAACTTAACATTTACTTATAGAACAACAATAAAGTGATCCAATCTTAACAATGAAGAATGATGTCTGTTCACATTAACTTTGAGTTTTGTTTTTGTACTATAATTTTGCCTATTCATGCTGAATTTATATTATAAAGGGGATAGTTTATAGCAATACTGCTCCCATTAATGTAGTGTGACAGTTCCTAAGTTAGCAATATTACTTGTAAGCAAATTATGGCCATAAGGTCACATATAAATTTATGTATTAAAACATGATGAAACCATTAAAGTGATTTTACAAGGTCAATAATTTTAATATATTTCAGCAAGTGGCAGGATGTCATTTACATTATTATTATATGTTGTGAACTTTTTTCACTAATCTAGCTGCTACAAAAATTGAGCTACAATCCCAGACAGGATTCATACTCTGATGGTATTGAAGCTGTAAACATGCCAAAGAACCGCTATCCTGACATAATCCCATGTATGTGAGTTACATGTAAACAAAACTACACAAAATTAATGCCAATATAAAAAACTTTAGTTAATTTGTTTATATTTCTGTTATCTTTTGATAGTAAACATGTGTCGTGCAAGACTCAGACCAACAGGTATTGAAGGTTCTGACTATATCAACGCCAGCTTTATTGATGTACATCACAAAGTTACTTTTAATGATATGTTTTCTATACACTTCACATAGGGGCACAGACTTCGTAATGCTTACATAGTTACTCAAGGTCCTTTAAAGAATACGGTGGAAGACTTCTGGCGTATGATAATGGAGTTCAGGTGTCATTCCATTGTTCAGTTATGTAACAATGTGGAAGAGGTTACATGTACAGAGAAATGTTACATGTACTGGCCAATTATGGAAGGAGAAGAAATTCAATATGGTCGTGTGAATGTCACCTTGCAATCTGAGACACCATTTGGAGATTATATCATTAGAAAACTCCATATTTCCAATGAAAGTGTATATATGAAAGATATCAAATGGCAACTCATTAGTTGTCTTTTCTTTCTCTAGAAAGATAGCAATGAAGTGGTGACTCAGTTTCATTACACTGCATGGCCAGAACATGGTCATCCTACCAGTACTGGATCCATTTTAGAACTCATTGATATGTTGACAAAGGCTCAAAGGAACTCTGGCAACAAACCCATTGTTGTAGTTTGCAAGTAACTACCATTCTATTATTTTGCTATTATATATATATATATAAGCTGCATCATATTTATCTTTACTCACATGCAGCGATGGTATAGGTCGTTCTGGAGCCTTTATTTGTATCCACTCTCAGTTGGAAAGTCTTAAAACAGAAGGAGAAGTGGATGTCTTTAGCTACATCAAATTGGCTCGTATAAAGCACACTGGAATTCTCTCTAAACTGGTAAATCATCACGTTAATCTGATAGGCTTCATATACATTACTTTTCCCTGCTATGCAGGATCATTATATCTTTTGTCATGAGGTATTAGCAGATTACGTAAAGTCATTTGATACTTATGCTAATTTTAAAGACCTGTGAAACTTGAGAAACTTTTATTTTTGTTTAACATCAACTAAGTAACTATTATGATTAATTACTGCTAATAATTCATATTTAAAATAAATGAAAGTAAAAACTTAATGCACTTGCAGAATTAGTGCCTATGATATATATAGGCTTACTTTAATCAGAACTGTACAATTAATATATCAATAATAATATCATAATATTAGTAGACCAATTTTACATTCATTAAAGAAATAATACAAGCTTTTCCCAAGAAATAAGATAAATAAGAGAAGAAATGAGAAATGTATAAAGGGACTAATAGAGCTATAGCTAGTATCTGTAAACCTGTAAATCTGTATAGATGTACTAATAGGACCACTTTTCTCAATTAGGATATTTAACCTCAGTCAGATATATGCATGCCATGGAAAAATAGGTTTTGAGTCATGCATGACAAAAGTTGCAGACTCTCGGAATGACCACACCTTCAGTTCCCATCTGTGCTGTTGAAAGTTTCTTTCAGAACTTTAAAATTTTTACAATGGTTTATGTTGAGATACCAAAATGATTGGAGGATGCGTGCACAGTAATTGACATTTAACATAGAACTGCAAAGTGAGGATCTGACATCAGAATGTACTTGATATTGATACCAAATAACATTCAATAAAAGGGGAAATTGTAGCTATAGTATAATATTACTAAATATAGTTGTGACTAGCACAATTAATAGAGACTATGCTTTAATTTTCATGAAGTATCAATGTCGTCAAATTTAAAATTCATGTCTATAATAACCTCCTTTACAGCCCAATTTCAAATTCCTGCTTCAAAAAATTAATTTTTGGCCTTTACACTGTAGTTCATTCTTATAGCTTCATTAATATCCACTGACATTTGGAGTATCTTGGTCAAGAGAGAAATGGCATCTTTAATTGTCTCAATAGGTAACCGGCAAAAATATCATACCTATTATAAAATTAATGCATAAGTATGGTATTGAGGTTCCAAGGTTGTCTATTAATTTAAAGAATGGCCTTTTTGCCGCCTGCAGACGCAGAGATATAAGACGTAGTGATTTCGGAACTAATATTAATTGCGGCCCCGAGGAGCGACCACACCTTCGCTTCACGTCTACGCTTTTAAAAACTGCTTTCGAAAAACTTTGAAACTGAAATCTCTACAATGGCTTACGTTGAGATACCTAAGTGGTTGGAGGATGCAGTGAGAACAAAATCCAGAGGCAATCGAGATTTGATAGGAGCACGAAGCGTAGATCTTCAGAGATTCTATCAGAATGTTCATATTAAACTTGACAGAATGAACGAACTTCACCAATTAGGTGAAGGCAGTATTATTGATATTGACACCAAAGAACTTTCCAACAATGGTGATGAAGAGGATGAAGTTATTATTAAAACGATAAAGAAAAACAGCTCAACATCTTCAAAACAGTACAATCTTAAGTTGGCGAAAAATTTCACTACAGGTGGAGAAGGTGGAGTTAGTCTAAATCCCAATTTCTTTAACATTGGAGTAGGGGTTTCTGCTAAAGGAGGTGCTTCTAGAACAAAAACTAATGAACAAGGCATGGGGGAAGCACATGAACGGTCTCTCTCTCAGGAGTATGGTATTGAAGGCAAAATTACTGTACCTCCACGCTCAAAAGTGAATGTTAACATTAAAACTTATGCTGTTACATATCAAGCTAGATTGGACATTACAATACTGATGCCGACTAATGAGTTTATTTATTTCCACGTTCGTGACACTAGCTGTTGTGCAGGCTGTTTCGGATTATGGAGAAACAGAAGTAATTATTTCATTACAGCTGAAGATGCTCTTCGAGAATTAAGTAATAATGGGGAAGTTTATCAAGATGGTGGGTGGTCATTTGTCAGATCAAATGCAGATGTACATTATATTGGTGAGCTGACTGAGATTGTGAAACAAGTATCACCAGTTGGTCCAACAACTACTTAATAAATAAACTAAAAATAACTTACTTATATACTTTAAGTATATTTTGTACCATACTTTTTTTGGTGGATTTCTACTTTTTACATTCTACATCTTTAGAAGTTATTTACTTAAGTTTCTTTAGAATTAAGTAAGAATACCTGACATAAGATCTTGTCACCTATTAGGCCTTTGAGACTAAGAAGTTTACACATCTTCCCAAAATGAATGTAATTGAAAGTGTTTGATGAACCACCCCCTATCTTAATTAATCATATTCATAAGTGTCTTGAGGGTTCTTTACAGCAGTAAACCAAACATTTATAGCAGGGACTACAGATTAAGTGAGTTAGATACAACCATAAATTATTCTTGTTCAAAATGGCCTTGTACACTGAAAGACCACAGTGGTTAGTGAATGCTGTTGAGGAACAGTTCAGAAGAATACATCTCATTGGTGCCAATAAATGGGACATTAAAGAATTCGTAAAATGTATTCAAGCTACATTGCTTGAAATTGAGCCAGTGAGTGAGAAAGGTCGAAATATAGTAGATATAAACTCAAAAGAGATACAAAATTGTTCAAAAATTGAAGATCAATACGATATTAATACAGTGAAGTGTATTGGTGCCACAAGTACAAAGAATTACGAACTTATTCTTGGAAATAGTACAATGTTTGGAGGAGACTTTGGTATTGGGATTACTTCAAGTTTCTTTAACATTGGTGTGGGTGTGTCAGCCTCAAGAGAAAAGACCCAGAATAATACTACAGAAGCAAATGACACAAGATCTCTCTCTCAAGAGTATGGAGTAGTAGATACAATAACTGTGCCTCCTTACTCAAAGGCTCATGTTACAATCACAACTTATGCTGTTACCTATAGTGCTAAAATAAGAGTAAGGTTTTCTGCTCCAAAACATACCTTTTTAAGAGTTATGGTACATTCTACCGGTTGTTGTGGGGGACGAAGACAGTTCCTTCTAGTTAATGCTAGTGACTATCTACATCAAATAAATCCTACTAGTATTATACAAGAACAAAATGGCTGGGTTTCTATTGAAACAGATGCAGAAGTACAGTACATTGGAGAAACCACAGATATTGATAAGATTGTTGAGAAGCTTTAAAAAAATTATGTAATAAAAGAATGTCTGAATATGTTTAGATGTACCCTTTAATAATAAAATTGAAAATTAAGATTTTTTTAAAGCAATATGATTTATAATATAGAATCCAGAATATCTTTGCTTTGTATTATACTCATTTACAGTACTTGAACGTTTAAGTCACAATTCACATAAACAATAATTTAATTTATAACTTACTAAGCTCAATTCTTACAAGCCCATTTAATGACACAAGATAACAAAATTATATTTTTAGAAATACGTTTTCTCTAGTTGCATATCTTCTAAGCCCAATTCAAAGCGCTCTCAGTAGTTAATTTATGCGCGTCTGCAGGAAACGAGGATATAATTACAATCACGTGACTAAACGACATAATATTATTATAAATATTCATCATTACACTTAGAGTAGCATCCCTGCACAAGGTGTGCTGTTGCTTTCAGGCTTTCCTCCTCTAAAGTAGAAATGTCTGGTAAGTGATAATAGTAATCATGTTAAGTAGCAAATTAAATGTACATACTGAGACCAATACATCCTTGGTCTTGGACCCTAATCTGTACAATGTAATATAGGTACAAATTGTTCTTTACCTGACATACTTCTTACGTATACACTTAGAGATCAATATTCAAAATGTCATCAAGAAAGAGCCAGTGAAAAGAGATTTGCTAAAATTATTAGCATCTATAGATGAAGAATGGAAACAAATTGCAGAAGGTTTGAATGTTCCTGCTGGAAAAATTAAAGGCCTAGAACGTAATAACCAATCTTATATCAGTAAATTATCAGATGCATTACAAATATGGATTGATATGAAGAGCTCGGATGTCACCTGGGAAAACATCATAGATGTTGTAGACAGCCCTCCAGTTAGCAAAACTGTTCAAGCTCAGGCAATGAGGGATTTTTTGGAAATATCCAAGAATTATGAACGATATATGAATGAAAAAAAATGATAAAGATATCACAGCGATTGTGTATGCTGCTTAAACTGCTTAAACTTTCTGATAGCATTATTTTTACTTATTTTGCTTGGATATATCTATTTTTAGTATGACAATGCTTTCAAATTTTAAATTTAAAAATTCATATTGAGTAAATCATTTTATTGGTCTAGAAAACTAACTAGAAAGCACACATTTAATGGTAAAAATCAGAAGAATTAAAAAGCAGACAATTTTCTTGCCATATATTGTAATCCTTATAAATGCTAACATATGTAGAGATGATAAACACAATATTTTGTAAGTGAGTTCTTTTAACTTGAAAGTATAATAATATGGATCATTTATAGTTACAAAATAAAATCTTTCCTTTCTAACTCAGAATAAAATGAACACAATGAAATACATATATAGAAGTACTTTACTAGTAAATAAAAAAGGTGATAAATAGTGAAATTTTTGTTTAACACAGACATCACTATCAAATGTAACATGTGCCTGTATACATGTAGTGTAGTTAGACACTTTTTAGGCTGAGACGTCTTACTAGAATGTACATGTTCAATATTGCTATATTTATGCATAATTGAACAACTTTATATGTGCATTACATATTATAACAGAGTAAACATGTAGTAAATACACATGCAATATCTATTATAACGTATACTTTTAAAAATGCTTATTATTCAATTTAACTAAGTAAACAGCCTATTAGTTATACCACCTTCCAGTACATCTATAAACACTTTATATTGGCACATGTTTATCACCTTCTTAAAAGTATAATTAAATAGCTTCTCATGTTTTATATGAATAATTTTGACATTAAAAATAATTTTTGTTAGTCATACGACCCACATCTAGAACACTGTTAGTACATGCTATCAAATTAAAATTTAACAGCTGTTTAGCTCAAATGTATCAGTTCTCTAATGTTTAACTGTACAAAAAAAATTGATTTAAAATTTATTAATAATTATGCTCAATTATTCTGTTTATTATTCTTTTTCGCTGTGTTTACAGTCCCAGCAGAAACATCATACTTCAAAGTGAAATTAATGCTATATCCTAGACACTAGACACTAAACCTTGGAGCCTAACTCTAATAATTTTACATTAAAGTACACCTTTTTTCTGCCAGTCACAAGTGGTCACACCACTTTTCCAGTGTATCCATGAATATGTCTAACACTACATGAAAATGTGTAAATCAAAATCTAACTGTTTATTTTTCAATGTAACTATGGTGACATAGTATCAAGAATTGCTGATGAATACTTAATGTTTGTTATGTCTGTAAATTGTTTTATATTTTAAGATTAATTATTTCACAATATTATTAATATTTGTGACTACTATGAGCAAAATTGGTCCAGTGGAGGTTATCCTTTATATATTTTTATATTTACCATCATTGATAGACTATTTGTTTTTATTCAACATCTCTATGCTATGCTTTCCTTTAATAGAATATCATATTATCAAAGAGGCATATATAATTATGTATGTGCTTTATATGATGTAATATATGACTAATAATAGCTACATGTTTAACTAATGAGATAAACATTAAACAGAATGTTCATTTCTATTCATAATCAACTCAGTATATAACCCTAAACTCTATATATATCACCTCGAATAAATTAATAAATAATAATAAATTATTTTATTGGTCTAGAAGACACATTAGAATGAATACATTCAGTTCAGCTAAAGTTATGCATAATTATATAGCTTCTAGGGAAAATAAAACTCTTCATTGAATAGCAGTCAATTTTGTTAACATATATATGTGTATATATATATATAAATATATATATATATATATATATATATATATATATATATATATATATATATATATATATATATATATATATATATATATATATATATTATATAATTATGTGTATATATATATATGTATGTATGTATGTATGTATATCATTCTAAATGTTAGTAATGATATAGAGAGAACTAAATGGAATAGATTGCAAGTGTGTAGGAATATAACTTTAAAGTATAACGTTAGTGGATAGTTTCAATAATAAAACATTTCTTTCCTAAATGAGAAGAAAATAGACACAGTGAAATATATTGTATAGAAATAGTTTAATAGTATATAAAAAGGTAATAAAATTATTTTGGGGGGATCACATACATCATTATTTATAGCATAATTATATGTGCAGTGTATTTAGCAACTGTTTTGGTCTGGATGTCTCACTAGAATGTACAAGTTCATTATTATTAGATATATTTTGGCACACTACATATAATGAAAGAATAAATTGTCATAAAAAATAGACTAACAAAGTCTATTATAATGTATAATTTTTAGAAACAAATAATATTTATTATAACTAAGTAAACAACTTATTAATCAGACCACCTGTATGTTGACATATGTTTATCACCTTCTCAAAAGTATAATTAAAATATTAGCAGTTTCTCATATTCCATATGAATACCTTTTGTTAGTCACACCACCCACATCTGGAACATTACTGATACATGCTATATCATATTAAATTTTAAAAGCTGTTTATATTAAATGCATCAGTTCCCTATGAGTACCTTTTAACATATAATTAGGAAATAATTTTTGAATGTAAGTGTTCGAACATTTAATATACTCACTTACTCTCTTTAGGCTGTGTCTACTGTACCATCAGAAAATGCAATATTTCAATGTAAAATTAATACTATATCCTACTTTTAACTCTAAACCTTGGAACCAAACTGTATTAGCTTTTGCGTTAAAGTATGCCTTTTTCTGCCAGGCTCTAGCCACATCATAATGATGATAAAAATGACTGTCATTTAATAATGCAATGATTGCTAAGATAGCACAACAATCATTATAATTATAACTAAATAATGAATATATCATTAAAAGCTATTATCCAAAAAATGTAAATTCAAAGAATTGTATATGACATTAATAATGAGTTTTTTAGAATTGAGAAATGCTATGTATGTTTAGTAGTTATCTTATTAATGGGCTTAGTACTATATATATATATAATAATATATATTATATATAGTATATTATACTTTCTCAGAAAGAAAATTGAATTATACTATGATATTTGCTGATGTTAATTTGTTCTTTATTAGTGTAGAACTGATACATAGACTACTACATCATGTTATACCTTGTCAATTATGTTTTTGCATAGGCTGGCCTTTTTCTATAATTTATAAGTAGGCACACCATCTTTCCAGGACATACATGAATATGCCTAACACCATATGAAAATTAAAATGTTGCAGCTTGTCATTCTTTGTAACTATGGTGACATAGTCTCCAGGATTGCTGATAAACACTTCAACTAATTTATAGTGTTTGTGATGTCCGTAAGATTTCGATATTTTAAAATTAAATATACTCACTTATAATCTATTCTACATACAATATTATTAACATTTATGATTACTATAAACAAAATTGACTCAGTTCAGTTTACATTTTTATTTTACAGTCAATTATGGACTATTTCTATCCATTCAAAATCTCTATGCTATGCTGTCTTTTGATAGAGTGTCATATAATCAATGAAGTATATATATGTATATGCTTTATTAGAATTATTAATATGACACATAACTACTTGTTTAATTAATAAAATAGACATTAACAGAGTGTTTATTTCTTTCCATAATCAACTTATTATATAACCATAAACTCTCTCTATATGAACTCTAAGCCTAGACTTCATACTGTAATTAATATTTTCAAGTGTTAAAAACAGTAAAAAGAAATGAATATATGTCTACTAAAGTACTATATATTAGTAGCATTTATTAGACAACAATCAACAGGCAAGTCTTAATAGATGACTGTACAATAGGGAAGACATCTCACAACTAATGTACTTATAATTAAAAAATAGAATCGATGTTACATTAAGTAGTAAGTAAATTTCACTGTCGAAATATACTTGTATACTTTTGTACCAGGTTCTTTTAAAATATTAAATAAGGCTATATGAGATAGTTTGTCTATCCTTTATTCCATACATTGTTTAGTAATGTATTAACATTGAAGTTGACTAACTACTAGTCCATGCTACAATCAACAATGCAATTAAGAATAGTTGATTGTCTGTTGAACTATACTCTAACTTTGATATGATATTGACTTGATATCAGAAGAAATGGACTTCTATAAAATATTATTGTGTATTGGTTGTATTCATAGACTATATGGTCTCTTACAATGACAGTCAAATTTTTTACACCATGCATTTATAAAGTGATAAATATGTCTTTGTAATATTTATTGCTGTCCTGGGGAGTGGTGTGACTGTCAAGATGGGTTACTGTAAGCATTAATGCTATAATTCAATTTATTGCCTGTAACACATAATATCAATCATGTTATACCTTCTCAACAATAGTTTTAGAAATGCTTGTCTTATTCTTTAATTCATAGATTGCCACACCACCTTTCCAGGAAATCCATGAATACGTCTAACACCATACGAAATATGTAAATTAAATCTAACTGTTTCTTATTCTATGTAACTATGGTGACATAGTCTCCAGGATTGCCATTGAATACTTAGACTAATTTAGTGTTTGTTATGTCTGCAAATTTCTATATTTTAAGATTAATTATACTCACAATATTATCAATATTGGTGACTATTATGAGCAAAATTGGTCCAGTGGAGGTTATCCTTTTATATTTTTATATTACTATTATTGATAGACTATTTGTTTTTATTCAACATCTCTATGCTATGCTGTCCTTTAATAAAATATCATATCATCAATGAAGCATATATAAATATGGATGTGGTTTATATGATGTATATATTAATATATAACTAATGATACATAACTACTTATTTAACTAATGAGATAGACATTAAACAGACTGTTCATTTCTTTTCATAATCAATCCTAAACTCTACATATGACCTCTATTAAAATAATAAATAATAATAAATTATTTTACTGGTCTACAAGACTCACTAGAATGCATACATTCAGTTCAGCTAAAGTTGTGCATAAATATAGCATCTATATAGGGAAAAATAAAACTCTTCATCTAAATGTTAATGGTGACATACAAAGGACTAAACAGAATAGATTGTAAATGTGTATGTGATTTATGTGATGTATGAATATATAACTAATAATGTAGAACTATTTGTTTAACTAATGAGATAGACATTAATTTAAATAGAATGATTGTTGCTTTTGATAATTAACTTAAGATATTTCCCTAAACCCTATAATTATGAACTCTAAGCCATTTGACAACGCAATTAGTTTGTTAATAACATTAAAAAAAGTAAAAGTAATAAGCACAAAGTTGTAAAAGAAATTACAAGCATGTGTAGTTATTGGACTTGTTATCTGGAGAAATTGACTACTAGTAAAAGGACTAAAAATTATTATTATTATGTGTTGCTAGTATTCATAAACTGTATAGTCCCTTCAAATGACTGACAAACTTTTTAATACATTTTACAAAGTGATAAATATGTCTTTGTAATGTTCATTGCAGTCCTGGAGAGTGGTGTGACTGACAAGATGGGTTACTGAAAGTATTCATGCCATATGATGCAGCTCTTAAACAACATTTTGCCTATAAAGCTAGCCAAAAATCTTGTTTTATTTAGTCTATTTTCTATGATGAGCAGGATCATAATACCATTGTTGCAGCTGTCAGTGTTGCCTGGCATACTGGCTTGTATCGACTCATTTACCAAAGTAGAAAATGATATTCTCTCAAACGGTGAAAACATTCATAGTCTTACACGAGCCTTTTACCCTGCTAATGGTCATCCAGCTTTGTGGGTGGAAGTTCGATACTACATAAATACAACAAATGATACTGTCAGCAGCACAAAGAGTTCCAGCACCATATTACAAGATAATGAAGTTGATTATATGTTTTATTGGAGTTATTCACCTGTTTTGCTGTTTGCAAATCCAGAGTTTTTGGAAGGTGTTTCATTTCGATTTATAACATTTCCTCCGCTTGTTGCTAATATTGTTTTATCACCTTTTTGTTCTAGTCTAAACGAAAGCAGCATTCACAATCTTCTGAATGATATTACAACATGGGTAAGATATTACATAGTACTATACAGGATAATGTAATTTTTGCATTTTTAAAAAGAAACAAATGACTTCTGTTAGCAATGAATGCATACCTTGTATAAGATATACACACACATCATGAAACTCGTATTAAAATAATGACACATTCGTGCATATTCTTTACTATACATAATTTTAATACCAGCATCAGATATGATTCAGTAGTAACAAATTAGAGGTACTTTATCTGTATACAGTAGATGTACTACATACTGGTACATTTCATGCGTTGCAAACTTATTATGTAACTCTATGAACATATTGCATGATTGATAATAAACTTACTTTTGATCAGCTAATTAATTACAGAATAGTACGAAAGCCAAGGATGGATGTTCCAATTCCTACATTTCTTCCGCGCACCTTCGCGTATTTATAAATTTCAATTAACGACCAGTTGGTTAGCTCCTATTATTTATTCCATTCTTGGCACATGCGAACTTTCGTGAGTATTGTAGTTCCGTTATTTATGGAAGCCGAGGAGGGACTCCGTATAACCCCGTTTGATTGAAATAGAAAATAGAAATTGGAATGTCCGCCCTCAGAATTACGGAAGCCGCAGATGGACATTCAAATCTTTTTTCTTATTTATTCTGCGAACCTTGGCGTATTTATAAATTCCAATTAACGATCCAGTTGATGAGTCCAATTTCTCATTCCTAATTCCATTTTTGGCATGTGCGCCACTTCTAGGCTTTTCTTCTTACTTAATTAAACGCGGAGCGCGAGTACCACGAGCCGTCTCTTAGAATCGAGCGTCAGCGAGATGTTTCCAGTTAGGTTGGGTCCCTGACTTTGGTTGTATATTGTAGTTCTATTATTTAGAGAAGCCGAAAACGGATATTAAAACTCCGTATAATCCCGCTATATTGAAATTGGAAATAGGAATTGGAATGTCCGCCTGAATAAACTTGTGCGGATATTTTATTCCTCGCTACAGAAAAAAATCATCGTGAATGTTTTAAAGTGGCATATATTCAACTTATAATTTTAGTTGAATTTTTAAATTCAAATTAGAGCTAACTTCTCTGTCTAAAACGTTAAAATGTCACAATGATGTCATTCACATACAGGGTATATAATATATATAGTATGAGACTAGATTTGATATAAAAAACACCCATGTGTAATTCTGTGATCTATATAATTATATTTAAATATCTATACTGCTATTTTTTAAAAGTAAATTCTTATTAGTTTTGATTTAAATTTGATGCTTTTACAATTTCATTTATTTTTATTTCAATTTGTGCATTATATAGCTAAGATCCTATGCCATTAAACGAAGCAGTTCTGCTTCCGATGGAATCTATCCTATTCATCAAGGCTATAGTTTATACAAGCCTAACATAAATGCTGATGAAATCATTTCCTTTGGTATCGACACAGATAGGCATGTCCACATGATGATTGCTGCAATTGGTCTGTTGGTCTTCTTTTGCCAAATGATTGCTGGTGTCGCATTTTGCTTGTATCATAATGATTTATGTCAAATGTCAAGAGAATACATAATTCGAGAGAAATATAAGTTTAAGAATATATTCTGGTCTATTGTGATTTGTTTATTATTAGGTGAACTGTTGTCTGTAGGATTTGGATTAGAACACATCATTAGCTATGGCTTTCAAGCTACTGACTGGAGAAGGGCAATTTATATTGTCGCCTTTACTTTGATGTCTGTTATGTTTTGCTGTGACATTGCTATAGCTTTGCACTTTGCAATTAATAGGAGAAGGGGAGATGAGATAATTGAACTTCCTAATATTATGAAATGGTTTAGACCAGAAAGCAAATGTGATACAGCATGTACCCAGATTTCTCAGTTTTTAGCAATATTGACATTGCTATTCTCATCAATGATATTATCAATACTTATCTGTGGTGTGATCTTGGCAGTCTTGATTCATCCACTGCGTGTTGGTTTAATGGTTGTAGTGATAGCAAGTTTCATCATAGCATTTATACTTGTTCTTACTAATGCTTTTGAAAAATATGACGGATCAGCAGATAATCGTATCAATTCTTCAGAAAGCAATGATAAGAGGGAAAAATGCAACCGAAGGTCTTGTCTTCTGATAATCTTCTGGTTATTCATATTAATAATGCAGTGCTTGTTAATTGGTTTGTTTAGTGCTGTATATCTTAATATCATTCTTTTTAATGACCCTGACAAAACTGGAGTTCTAAATCAGCTAGCTCAACTTTTCCCAGCTGCTCTAATTATTTTGGTTGTAAAGAAAGAATATAATAACCTTTATGGTATTTTTATGTAACAACTTTTATACAAATAACCAAGACAACTATGCAAGCAAACTCAGTAAAAATAATAATAAGATGTTGGTAGAAACAGCGTGTATATATGTGCATTCAAGAAATTAACTAATATTATATTAATATTTTGACTTAACTATAGTGAATTTTATATTTGCACTACTTAAACTAAGCTGAAGAAATTCTTTTGTAATTAACTATAAATAGATATTATTTATACTTTTGATATTAAATTTTATCATCGCAGATATCTTTGTGTAGATGATGTTTGCTGCAATGGGTTTGTCTGTTAATCACTGCCAAATATTTGCTGGTTTAATGTAACACTTTGTGTGTACCATAACAAGTTGTGTCAATTGCCACAGAATTCAAAAGAAATATCTTTAAGAATATATTCTGGCCAGCTGTCATTTGTTTATTACTAGTTGTTAATCCAATTATTATAGGATTAGGAATGGAACACATGATATGTTTGAGATCAGGAGTTCAAAAAATTTAATAACGTTCCAGATGTGTGGGTTGGTGTGACTAAAAAAATTGTTATTCATATAAGATATGAGAAGCTACTAAATTTCATTTATGCCTTTGAGAAGGTGATAAGCATGTGCCAACATACAAGTGGTATAAGATGTTCATTCAGTTTCAATATACACTAAGTATTTTCAAAAGTATACTTTATAATAGACTTTGTTTGTCTATTTATATATGACATGTTTATTTCGTCATAATATATAGCGTGTAAAAGTTATTTCCAACTTACAGTCATAGCATATATAAAATATACATCATTGTATGGTTCAAGCTTTTGACACACATAATGCCATCATTAATAATACATTGGAAAACTTTCAATGCTCAAACAGCCAACTGTCTGATAAATATTCATAAACTATTATAAAGCATTCATGAGAATAACCCACTTATTAGTAATTCCTTAGGTATATTAAGTTATATTAGGCCATTATGTGCTTACATAAAATCTACCATGTAGATTGTAAAGGTTATATTTAGGAACAATATCTAATCTATCAACAGAGTATGCATTTATAAATGAATGAACATATCTACATTGTGATCACTCTAGGAACTGATGGAGCTTTAACCATTAGTTATACATTTTGATAATATAAAAGTCATTTTGTTTAACTAATGAGATAGACATTAAAAAGAATATTTATTTCTTTAGATAATTAACTCAGTATACATATATACGGTCCTGAACCAAAAATTATTGAACTGTAAACCTATAGACTTAACATGCATGGGTCTAACAAATACATGTTAGACTTACTTCCTTTGTATATTTAATATACTGAATAAGTCATGACTAATGTCAATTTTTAACAAAGTCTCTAACTTAATAGTATTATAGAAAAATGATTCCTCATTCTAGTGTACCCATATATGATGTAATCAACTTCTCATTGATGTTGATAGTTGACTGGCTTTATGTTTTGACCAATGTCAGTGTTATGTGTACGTTAATGACACTACCAGACACTCACATATCTTATGGTAAATTCCCACTATAAGGAAAGACTTTCCAGTCACAGCTGTTACTACCAACAAATTTGCGCTAGTCAACACTCTTTACATAATTAACACTCCCTTACGATAAAGAAGTATATTGTTTACAATAAATAAACTTCATACTTCTTTCTCATATACTTACACATTTCAGTGTATTATGAAGCATTAAAAGCTATAGGTATAATTGAGTTTACTTGAAAAGGAAAGAAACCAATAATAGTCCTCTTAATAAGATTGTTGCTTGAAGGAAGCAAGTACTGCTGTCTATAGTAGTTAAAGTGGTCAATAGATAGATAGAGGAATAGATTAATAGGTGAGATATAAATCATTCATCTTTTCTACCTATCAATTGAACTTACATCACAAATAATCTTTACTGCTTGGTAGTACAAACATCAAATGATTTTTTTGTTTTAGGGTTCAAAGTAAGACTTTTTAAATATCTCTTATCATCCTAATAGACTTTACATTATATGTTCTACTTTAGAGAAGTGTATCTGTAAGCATTATCCAATATAGTCTTTACAAAAGAGAGTGAATATACCAAGAAAATAAACTTTGTACATTGTGATTTTGCAATGCAAACATGGAAATTACTTACAGTAATAATTATAATGTTACATATTTGAGTACTGTAAAAGTGCATGTTAAAAATACTATCTTATAGCAAACCATTTGTAGTAACTCAATGTTGAAAACTGATACAGTTAAGTCATTTTAAATGTAACTTGCTTGGAAGCTGATGAATTAGGAACTTATCTTAACAGGTTAAAAAACTAATAACCTTATTTATAAGAAAATGATATAGTAAAGCAACAGAAAAATAACAAACTAATGTATGGTTCAACTAAGCACAATACACAAAGGAATATACAATTTAATCCATAGTTATATATAGCACATGCACACACCTGAGGAATTTAATTGAATTAAAAATCAATGAAGTGTGACCTAATGATTACATGTTTTAAATATTCATAATGATAGTCCTTATAAAAGTTGGCTGTGTGTGTCACAGGTAGACAGTAACAACCTGATCTCCATTGCTTTCCACCATCTTTCCTTTGTAAAAGAGAAATGTCTAGTAAGTGTTAATATATTAATACTAAGTGAGAAATATATTGCTGCCAGTAAATATACTAGTATATAATTGTTTAACAATTAATATGCTTATAAAAGATAGTCTTGGAAAACTACAAGAAGATTACTATATCTATATAGATAATTCATTTCTTACTCTAATTTTGCAGACAATATTCAACATGTCATCAAGAAAAAGCCAGAAAAAACAGATTTGCTAAACTTATTAGCACCTGCAGCTGCACGATGGGAAGATATTGGAACTGGTTTGAATGTTGCTCCTGGAGCAATTGAAAGTCTACAACAAAGTAACAAACGCTCTATCAATAAATTATCAGAAGTATTGCAAACATGGATGGATACCTGGAGTTCTCCTGTCACCTGGGAAAATATCATAAAAGTTTTAGACAGTGCTTCTGTTGGCAAAAAAAAATGAAGCTCAGGCGATAAGGGGCTTTCTAAAAGAAGATGAGAATTTCAAACACTATATGAATCAATAAACACCACAATAATAATATTATTATATATGCTGCATAAGTTTTAGATTCTTAGGCCTTACTTTCTTTAGTTTATATATAATACTAATATATTGAGGATGTTATTACTATCAATAGACATTTGATATTAATGAGAAAGAGAGAGAAGAAGTGTACACATCGAACTTCTTTAGTTACATTTAAAGCTCACTACTGACCTAGTCTCATCCCCCACACTGTCAATCCCCCTGAGAAAAGGCAATTGTGAGAATGAGACTAACTTGGACATAGTGCTAAGTGGCTCTAAATATTATTGGTATTTTTTATTATACACTTGATCAAATAAATGTAGTAGTGAAAACCAAAACATGCTGCAAACCACATAGTTTGTTTAAGTTGGGACTATTATTCCTTATATGGTCAATAGAGACTATTATTCCTTATATGGTCAATAAAGAACATAAATGTTTTCTTCTCATTGGCACCTAATATTAACTTAATGCAAAAATGAATAGTTATTTATGAGAACAGGTAGCTACGTAATCTATGCATATTAAAAGTGGAAATGCATTTTTGTTTCCATAGATTCACTTCTGCATTAATTTGTATCTTCATGTATCATTAATCACTCAATGATATAATTCATCAATGCATTCATATTGAATTTACATAAGAATGTTCAGAGTAACTGTAACTTCTAATGCTGTTGTTTATTAACTCACTGAAAACATACCAGTAATAAAAGATTCCAATACATACAACCCAACCTGCTTTACACAGGCCCACTGTGATACTGGTTGTAATGTATTGTAATTATCACTATTAATCTTTTATGATGTATCTTTTCTTAGATCAACTTTCATGTTCATTTGTTAATAGGTGCTTAATATATCTCTTTGTTCTTGGTGATATTGTTAAGTAGTCTTAATGCTTATTTGTTACCGCTAAATTGTAATGTGCTATTTTTAGTTTACACTTTTCCATGCAATGTCCTCAAATCTAAAATTCAAGTCTATAATAACTTTCCTTAAATCTCACTTTCAAATTCCATCACTAAAATTTTAATCTTTGGCCTTTACACTGTAGGTCATTCTTGTACCTTTATTTGTATCCATCACACTTGGAGTACCTTATTCAAGAGACAAATAGCATGTTTAATTGTCTCAATACAGCTCATGCAAGACCAGAATGTCTACAGGTAGCTGACAAAAAACATTTTAATTATAATAAAAATAATACAGGAGTATGGTATTGAGGTTCCAAGGTTGTGGTTAGTGTCTATTAATTAAAGAATAGCCCTTTTGCCGCCTATCAGACGCAGAGGTGTGAGACATGATGATTTCGGGAACTAATACATATAAGATTAATTACTGCCCCGAGGTACCACCACACCTTCGTTTCGCGTCTTTGCTTTTAAAAGTTGTTTTCTAAAGCTGAAATCTCTATAATGGCTTACGTTGAGATACCTAAATGGTTGGAGGATGCAGTGAGAACAAAATCCAGAGGTAATCGAGATTTGATAGGAGCACGAAGCGTAGATCTTCAAAGATTCTATCAGAACGTCCATATTAAACTTGACAGAATGCACGAACCTCAACAAGTAGGTCAAGGCAGTATTATTGATATTGATTCCAAAGAACTTTTTAACAATGGTGATGAAGAGGATGAAGCTGTTATTAAAACGATAAAGAAAAACAGCTCAACATCTTCAAAACAGTACAACATCAAATTTGCAAAAAATTTCATTACATGTGGAGAAGGTGGAGTTAGTCTGGATCCTAATTTCTTTAACATTGGAGTAGGAGTTTCTGTTAAAGGAGGTGCCTCCAGAACAAAACCTAATGAACAAGACATGGGGGAAGCAGATGAACGGACTCTCTCTCAGGAGTATGGTATTGAGGGCAAAATTACTGTACCTCCACACTCAAGAGTAAATGTTAACATTAAAACTTATGTTGTTATATATCAAGCTAGATTGGACATTACAATACTGATGCCAACTAATGAGTATATTTATGTCCACGTTCGTGACACTAGCTGTTGTGCAGGCTGTTTCGGATTATGGAGAAACAGAAGTAATTATTTCATTACAGCTAAAGATGCTCTTCGACAATTAAGTAATAGTAGAGTTAATCAAAATGGTGGTTGGTCATTTGTCAGATCAAATGCAGATGTGTATTATATTGGTGAGCTGACTGAGATTGTTAAAGTAATAAGACGAGTTGGTCCAACAGCTGTTTAACAAAATTAATTGAAAACAAACACTTTGATATTTTAGTATATTTTGTACTATACATTTTATTGATATTTTTCTACATTCTACATTTATAAGTTATTTGCTTAGAAATAAATAAAAAATGCTTAAAATTTTGACACCCATTTAGCCTTTGGAACTAAGTCTACACATCTCCTCAAAATGAATGTAATTGAAAGTAACCATCCTCTTAATTAATCATATTCATAAGTGTCTTCAGAGTTCTTTACAGCAGATTGAGCTAGATACAACTATAAATTGTTATTCTTCATAATGGCCTTGTACACTGAGAGACCACAATGGTTAGTGAATGCTGTTCAGGCACAGTTCTCTAGAAAACATCTCATTGGTGCCACTAAAAGGGACATTGGTAAGTTTATAAAACATGTACAAGCTACCTTGCTTTTGATTGAGCCAATGAGGGAGATAGGTCGAAATATAGTAGATATAAACTCAAAAAAGTTACAAAATTCTTCAAATATTGAAGATCAATACGATATTAATACAGTGAAGTGTATTGGTGCCACAAGTACAAAGAATTACAAACTTGTTCTTGGAAATAACATGATATTTGGAGGAGACTTTGGCATTGGAATTACTTCGAGTTTCTTTAACATTGATGTGGGTGTGTCAGCCTCAAGAGAAAATACCCAAAATGATAAAACTACAGAACCAAATGACACAAGATCTCTCTCTCAAGAGTATGGAGTAGTAGATACAATAACTGTACCTCCTTACTCAAAGGCTAGTGTTACAATCACAACTTATGCTGTTACCTATAGTGCTAATGTTAGAGTAAGGTTTTCTGCTCCAAAACATACTTTTTTAAGAGCCATGGTACAATCATTTGGTTGTTGTGGAGGACGAAGACAATTCCGTCAAGTTAACGCTAGTGACTATCTACATCAAATAAATCCTACCAGTAATATAGAAGAGCAAAATGGCTGGGTTTCTATTGAAACAGATGCAAATGTACAGTACATTGGAGAAACGACACATATTGATAAGATTGTTGACAACCTTTAAAAAGACACATATATGTATTAAAAGTATGTCTAAGTATATTTAGATGTCTATTTTTAGGATCCTGATAATACTATCAAAGACGCTAATTTCAGAAAATTAAATATTTAGTGAATGAAATGTAGTTATATATTATTTTATTGTTCTAAAAGATTTGCTAGAATGAACAGATTTAGTTCAGCTAAATTTATGTATAATTATATAGCTTGCTGGGAATATTAAAATGCATCATTGAACAGTAGTCAATTTCATTGACATGAAAAGGTGATATATTGAAATTTACTAATTTGAAATTTACTAAATATATCCATCACTATTAATTTACTGTATATAATTATTTGCGCAGTAATTTGGATGCTTCTTTAGTCTAGAAATTTCACTGTACACATTCATTACTGCTATATTTTTGTAACTATATATTTTGACAGAACAAACATTTCATATATAAATAGACAAACAATATCAATATTAATGTATACTTTTAAAAAAAATTATTAGTCATGTCACCTTTCCAGTACATCCATAAACAATGTATGCTGGCACATATTTATCACCTTTTCATAAGTATAAATTAAATATTAGCAGCTTATCATATTTATATGAATATTTTTTGATATTTAAAACAATTTTCTTAGTCACATCACCCACATCTAGAACATTGTTAGTATATGCTATCAAATTAATTTTATTAGCTGTTTATACCATTTACAAAGTGATAAATATTTCTTAGTAATGTTCATTGCTGTCCTGGGGAGTGGTGTGACTAAAAAGATGGGTTACTGAAAGCATTCATGCCATGATACAGTTTTAAAAACAATATTTTGCCTATACAGTCAAAAGTATTCTTTAGTTTATTTTTCTATGATGAGCAGGATCACAATACTATTATTGCAGCTGTCAGTGCTGCCTACGATACTGGCTTGTATCGACTCATTTACCAAAGTAGAAAATGAAATTCTCTCAAACGGTGAAAACATTCATAGTCTTACACGAGCCTTTTACCCTGCTAATGATTATCCAGCTCTGTGGGTAGAAGTTCGATACTATATAAATAAAACAGATGATACTGCAAGCAGTACAATGAGTCTTACCCCTATACTACCTGGAGATAGCAGAGTTGATTATATATTTTATTGGAGTTATTCACCTGTGTTGTTGTATGCAGATCCAGAGTTTTTAGAAGGTGCTTCATTTCAATTTATAACATTTCCTCCACTTGTTGCTGATATTTTTTTAACACCTTTTTGTTCCAATCTGAATGAAAGCACCATTCTTAATCTTCTGAATGACATTACAACATGGGTAAGATCATTATACAATATAATATAATTTTAGCATCTTTTAAAGAAACAAACTACTCATATTAGAAATGAATGTATAGCACCTGCTTATTATCTTGCACAATCATTATGTGTACATCTGCTCAGTTGGACATTGCATGGGATAAATAATACAATATACACATTATGTGTTATCATTATAATAATAATACCCATCATGTGTTATTTTGTGTCTAGATTGCAACTCTGATTTAGTATTAATAAAACCAGTTGTAGCTAACCTATATACCTGTGCTAGTTTAAGGAGTTTTTAGTACATTAAATGTAAAATTGCAAAATTATTATTTAAACTGCTATAGCTAGTACATACACATTGATACCAAATTTTTTTTGATCAGCTATAAAATAAGGAATATTCCTTGCTCTCAGAAATAAATTATTTTTATAACTTACATTCAACTTTGCTACAAGTTAGTGTTATTTTCACTGTCGACGTCTAAAATATTAAAAAGGCATATTTATTTTCAGTAATCATGTACTGAGCATAATACCTGATAAGCACCAGTGTATTCCTACTGAAGTAATTATTATAATCATTACATTTATGAATTCAATTTTTTGTTCTATTTGTTTGCATTATATAGTTAAGGTCCTATGCAATTAAACGAGGCAGTTCTGTTTCTGATGGAATCTATCCTATTCATCAAGGTTACAGTCTATACAAACCTAATATAAATGATGATGAAATCATCCTCTTTGGTATCAACACAGACTTCTTTGTGTTCACAATGTTTGTTGCAATGGGTTTATTTGTAATTCATTGCCAGTTGTTTGCTTGCGTAACACTTTGTGTGTATCATAATAAGTTATGTCGATTATCAAGAGAGTACAGAATTCAAAAGAAATTTAACTTTCAGAATATATTCTGGCCTGTTGTCATTTGTTTATTGCTAATCGTTAATCCAGGTATTGTAGTATTAGGACTGAAACATATCATTAGGTATGATTTTCAAGCATCTAGCAGGAAAATGCCAATTTATATTTGTTTCTTTTTCGTGATATTTGTTATGTTTTGCTGTGATTTGGGAATAGCTTTGTTCTTTGCAGTTAAAAAGTATGGGGAAGATGAGATTATTAAACTTGCTAAAATTATGGAATGGTGTCAATACGAATATGCACATAGAAACATATGCAATATAGCATGTACCCAACTTTGTCAGTTTTTCGCTATATTCACATTGTTATTCTCATCATTGATACTGCCAATACTTATCTATGGTGTGATCTTGGCAGCTTTGATTCATCCATTACGTGTTGGTTTAATAACTGTAGCGACAGTAAGTTTCATGATAACATTTATAATTCTTCTTGCTTGCATTTTTGAGCAACATGATCACAGCCCTAACCAAACTGAAGACAACGAAGATCCTGTTGACCTTGATAATTATTCTATTCTTAAGACATTCTTATGGTTATTAATATTAGTAACACAATGGCTGTTTATTGGCTTTTTTAGTGCTGTATATGTTAATATCATTCTTTTTAATGACCCTGATAAAACTGGAGTGTTAAATTTGCTATCTCAACTTTTCCCAGCTGCTCTATTTCTTTTGGTTATAAGGAAAGAATATAATGCCCTTGAAAGACTATTACACAATAATTAACAAACTATGATACGCTGTCCAACAAAAATAATAAAAAGATAAAAAAGCAACCCCCATATGTAAGCTAAAATACGCAAAAAGTACTAAATATTTATTAAAAAATAATTTTGACTGTAAACTAAAATTAATTACTAATTATTAACTATAACATATTAATTATTTAACTATTAATTATTTACACATAGCTGCTTCATTTGTTTTTTAAAACATTTCTATTCTTTTGTGTTTAAAGTTAGTTTCATTGTAATAATATTAATGCCATTTATGTAACTCTAATTTCAAAAAAATAGAAGTAATGAAAAATTAAATATGACCTTATTTTATAGACTTCATAAGATTTAAATAAACAAACGAATTTTTCTAATATCTAAAATGTAGGGGAATTCATTTTAAGAGGTAACTGTATTACAATGTAATGAAACTATGAGTTAACTTAATACCTTTAACAACTACACAATGTTACAGTAATTTATCTCATAGTATGGACACCTGATAATGTTGCCACAAAATTCATTGCCTAATTTTCTATCTTAGTGAGGTTTGTCGATATTGTCTCTTGTTAATAATAATATTTAATTTATAATAACATTGTTAACATTAACGTTTAATGAACAAAAATTATACAAATTATTGTAAAAACTATCAATTAAGGGATTGCCCCTACAAAATGAACTATTACTATTGTCTAATGTTTCCATGACTACCAGGGAGATCATATAAATAACTTGAAGGTAGTGGTTGACAATGAGTTGAGTCATAGTGCCTCATATATTGACTAGCCTACATAAGATTAATTGAATTAACATTAAGAATGACATTTTATACTAAATAGTGCAGAAGCCAAAGGCAGACATTCCAATTCTATTTCCTATCGTTCAATGAAGTGAAGTGTGGGCGTGAGCACCACAAGTCATCTCTTAGAATGGAGTGAAGCGACATGTTTCCAGTTAGGATAGGACTATAAGATTTTATTGTTAAATATTCCATCAAAGGATAGAATTAGAATTGAAATTGGAATGTTTTTGGAAAAACTTCGAAGCAGAATATGAGATTATGAAGGATGTCCACCTTTGGCTTCCATAGAATAAAAATGACCTTTTTATAAAATCAAAGTGTAAATAAAAGCAACCCAAACTTTAAAAGTACATATGTTGAGAATTTTAACACACGCAATCATTTTTGTAGAGGCTTTATAGCAGTAGTTTTTACAAAATTTGTGTATCCATGGTAACAGACAGGTCTTCTTGGATACCATGTAGGGTGAACATCAATACCCACAGATATATCATACAAATACTAATGTTATCACATAACATATGATACTCCTAGTGTTAATGCCTCATCAATCTAGCTATATTAATATATATGTAAGATACATGTATATATATATGTATTTACAAACTATACTGACTTACCAAGTAAAGTAATAGTTTAGTCTTTTCGGGGACAGTAACTCCGCCCCCAATTAACCATGGATACTCAGGACCATTCTCAGACATGTAATTTACTAGTTGAGCACGACAGCGACTAGAAACCACACCCATTTGTGATAAAACCCCGCCTAATAGTAAACAGAAATGTCTCAAAAATATTTTATTACTTTGTGTTAATAACTACATATACAACATATATGTAATGATAGATTACAGCATGCTAGTAATAGTAAAATTTAAAATTCAAAGTGTCGGTACTGAATACTTACTACGATCTGAGTCTGTGACTGTTACTAACCATCGCCATAGTTCTCTTAATGGTTCAGGAGAAACTAAGTTGGGATAACTAGAAAAAGAATAGTTTATTAAATATATCCTGGGCTAACAAAAGAGTCCTTATCATGGGGAGGGTGGGAGAGAGAGAGAGAGAGAGAGAGAGAGAGAGAGAGAGAGAGAGAGAGAGAGAGAGAGAGAGAGAGAGGGAGGGAGAGGGAGGGAGGGAGAGACTATTCATTTACCGTGTTTGCAATATCTTGATAAGAAGATAATTCGCTCTATTAGTAGACACATCATTGTTACTATAGCAACAAAAGTAACAAAACATCACAATGACATCATTCTTACAATGACATCATCTCATCATAATCTCTTCTAATAACAGTTACTGGTCCAGAATAATGAGATATCTGTTCTGCTATATTGAGATTATAACACTCTTTGACCATACCAAGAGTAAATTTCTCTAAAATAAAAGAATTATATATATATATATATATATATATATATATCAGTTTAATTCTACAATACTAGTACTATGTGCTCATTTGTAAATACAGTTGAATTATGGAATTCCTCTATAGTGGACACTATGAGATAATGTCCTTAATATAGAGGTATCCTCAATATTGGAGTTATTTAATACACTAAAGTATTAGCATGAAATTACTCTCTTCCCTTGACTTTGCAGTTAGAAGAGATTCTTTATAAAAGTTTATACATATAAATTTATATAGATGGTTGTCTAATAGAAATGTCAGCTACTTTATTAATCCCATTATAGGAATGTGAGGAATCCAATGATTTCAAATTTAAATCTGTCATAAGCAATATAACAAATTTATGCTCAAAATTTAATCTACTAAGTCAAACTAAACAAAATTTAGAATAAGAATTGTGAAAGAAAATGGGTTAAAATTACTTATTTTTCACGTGAGTCTAACAGTGGACTAATCTTTTTAATAAAATACATTATATTGTCATTGATATACCTAAATATGTAGGAACACGAGATTTAACTAACGGAGCTATGTCATCAAATGTAGCATCTAATATCTATTAAAAATGACATCATAACGACATCATTGCTTTAATATGATGTCATCTTACCACACCCCCTATATCTGGATAACTCATTGCAGCACAAGTTGCAGTATATCCACCTAATAATATAGAGAAGTGTCACATCAGTTCCTTATTTTTAACCCCTTACCAATAGACCATGCTAATAGTATAATATTTTCAAATGAGAATCCTAAATATGTGACAGCATAACGTATGACTACATCAATAGCATGGAACTCCTGGTCTGGGAATGGAAGTCCCTAGACATGAGAATGAGACTACATTTAACTAAGAATATTATAATACATATCTGAGTATTTTAGTATAGGGTATTTATTAAAGTCTGTTCAGATTGTTTAAAGGGAAATTTAAAGCTATCATTAATAGATGAAAATGACAGTCTTTTTCTTCACATATTAAGCACTATTATAACATATATATATAGTAATAGGAATGAACCTATATTCAACTAATCTATAGTGAAACATGAGCATGAGTCTATTGTACTAGGTATGGGAGCCAGACTTTTATAAGATGATATTACTTAACATAAAACTATGCATATCTTACTGTACTTTCACCAAATCCAGGATGATTCCATCCAATGACAGAAAAACCAGCTAAAGAAATAAAATAATATATTAATATTATTTATTATATAAATATTTACCTTGTAATGGTACCTCTATTAATCCTAGCTCATAGTAGGCAGCATTACCTTCACAACATATTACCTAAAATGTATACATTTAAGTTACAATGTCATAGGATTTATTCATAATTATGTCTACTTTCATGGCTGAGCCATCCATTCATCAATCCATTTATCCATCCATTCATCCATTTATTCATCTATCAATCCATTCATCTATCAATCTATTCATCCATTTATTCATCTATCAATCTATTCATCCATTAATGATCAAACAATTTATAAAGTTGTCCGCCCACTCACTAATTTATTTCCATTGGCCAGAACATCAGGTGATCCTCTCTTATCAACAAACACACTATCAATATGATTACCATCAGCTGTTAATAATTTGGCTCTAAAGGCATCATACTATAAAACACAACAGTAACCATAGTAACACAACAGTAACCATAGCAACAAGATTAGGAATTACCTCTCTTCGTAGTCGAGATCTACCTTGAGACAAAGGAGTTTCTAAATACAAGATAGAGTTAAATATTATTGTGATTAGTGATCATTTGTTACAGTTAGTATATATTAGTTAGTATCATGTCTATTATCTCTAATGTCAATATACTATTGACTAAGAATACTAACATTGACATATTTATATCAAGTACGTTTTCAGCCTATCTAAATGAAGGATCTAGTTAGCTCTATTGTGATATCTTGAGTGTATCATATCATTGCTACAAAGGACAGCCAGGCAATATATTACCTATACCTTCAGCCTGTCTAAAGGAAGAACTTCATTTTATTAAAGAGGATTTCCCTATCATTAAAACAGTTAAATGGACTGATTTGATTTGGTAATAATAACAAGAAAGGCTTTATAGTATTGATAAATCACTAGACTACGAATGGAATCACCACATGCATCACATGACTATCACATGATATAGTAAATGAATATGTATATTATTCAAAGCTTACCTAATAGCAATTTAAATATTGTATTTGATCCTGGGTAGATCAGTCGCCTAGCAACTACATGTGCTGCTAAACATCTAAAAATTAAAAAAAAACGATAATTAGATTTAATTAATACTATTTAGTAGGGGCATACCTCATTGAATATAATGGAAAATGAATTAACTTCTCAACTAATCCTTTCCTACGAGGGCTTGATAATCGTCTTGGTCTACAATAACATCAATTTTTAGTCATGTGACTATCATGTGACAACATACTTGACTGCTGACTCATCATGTCGGAAGGTGACAGGATAAGCAAACATTTCAAAATCATAACCATCAATTCCCGTGGTACGTGCCTAGAAATGGTACTCACAATAACATGAACAGCTTGTGAAGGTGTAATGAATGACCCATATATGGTAAAGTTAGTTATTATCTTTATTATTATTTAGTTATTATTTTTACAAGCTACATGTATGTTTTTGCTATAGTGATGTTGCTATGTTACCATAGTAACAGTTGCTATGGTAATGTATATGTATATGATGTTGCTTTTTTATAGATTACATTATTGCTAATGTAATCTATAATTAAACTATTAATTGATATTAATATTAAACTATTAATTAATGTATTAAACTACATATGTACCAACTAACAGACTAACAGCTAATGAGATATAGTGATTTAAATTAATTGCTTAATTAAAGGGATTTCCCACGACAACACACTACATAAAACTTAAAGGTAGCTATTAGCCTAACTCTATTATAGTTAAGTACATAAACAATCGGTTCCATAATTGAGATTACATCATTATGACATCTTCATTTTGATTCTAAAAATAGATCATACCTATTTATACATTCTACTTTTGATTGATGTTGCTATTACATTGGGGATTCCGTGTTTTCAATTTCAAAACCTGCCAATTAGGCATGAGAATGAATCTTGACATTGTTTACTTCAAATTTGGAATAGTTACAGCAATAAAGTGTAGAAAATGAACATTGTGACTAAATTCTTCAATTAAAAAATGGACCAAAGTGATATATAATAAAAATTTAATCTAAATCAATTCAAACTCAACACAAATTTAATTTTATTTGTTAAAATTTTTTAGAATATCTAATAATCTAGTCTTTTCAAAACACAATAGAGTAACGTGACCTCATTAGTCATCATAGGAACATTGACATGTACATGACTATGTGTAATATGTATGTGTTAAAATGTCACAATTAAATACTTACTTCTGTTGGACCTAATCGACAATCTCTATTGAAATATTGACGAGTTGATCCCAGAGAGATAAGGAATTCATTATAAGTGTCGTTCCTAAATCGTCCTATACCTGGAAAATATAATGACATAATCTATATGTACAAATACAAATATTATATGTATTCTTTCTCAATAAATAATGATGGAGTAGTACTTTTTTTAACAGAGAACTGACATGTTATCTTAATAAAGTATAGTACTATACTTTATTACTGATATTCAGTTACAATTATATACTATTAATTAAAGGGATGACCTCTTTTTGGAACTAGATCCACACAACTACAAATGAATAATGGTATTTCAACTTCTTTTATTTCAGTAACTAAAACTGAAATAATGAATGTATATTTATAATGAATACTCTTAAATTGTCTTTAATATAGAGGTGTCCTAAATATAGAGGTTGTATAAAGTATTAGTATGGGACTAGAACAAGTGTCCTCGATATAGAGGTTGTATAATACATTAAAGTATTAGTATGGGACTAGAACAAGTGTCCTCAATATAGAGGTTGTATAATACATTAAAGTATTAGTATGAGACTAGAACAAGTGTCCTCAATATAGAGGTTATATAATACACTAAAGTATTAGTATGAGACTAGAACAAGTGTCCTTAATATAGAGGTTGTATAATACACTAAAGTATTAGTATGGGACTAGAACAAGTGTCCTCAATATAGAGGTTGTATAATACATTAAAGTATTAGTATGAGACTAGAACAAGTGTCCTCAATATAGAGGTTATATAATACACTAAAGTATTAGTATGAGACTAGAACAAGTGTCCTTAATATAGAGGTTGTATAATACATTAAAGTATTAGTATGGGACTAGAACAAGTGTCCTCAATATAGAGGTTGTATAATACATTAAAGTATTAGTATGAGACTAGAACAAGTGTCCTCAATATAGAGGTTATATAATACACTAAAGTATTAGTATGAGACTAGAACAAGTGTCCTTAATATAGAGGTTGTATAATACACTAAAGTATTAGTATGGGACTAGAACAAGTGTCCTCAATATAGAGGTTGTATAATACATTAAAGTATTAGTATGAGACTAGAACAAGTGTCCTCAATATAGAGGTTATATAATACACTAAAGTATTAGTATGAGACTAGAACAAGTGTCCTTAATATAGAGGTTGTATAATACACTAAAGTATTAGTATGGGACTAGAACAAGTGTCCTCAATATAGAGGTTGTATAATACACTAAAGTATTAGTATGGGACTAGAACAAGTGTCCTCAATATAGAGGTTATATAATACACTAAAGTATTAGTATGAGACTAGAACAAGTGTCCTTAATATAGAGGTTGTATAATACATTAAAGTATTAGTATGGGACTAGAACAAGTGTCCTCAATATAGAGGTTGTATAATACATTAAAGTATTAGTATGAGACTAGAACAAGTGTCCTCAATATAGAGGTTATATAATACACTAAAGTATTAGTATGAGACTAGAACAAGTGTCCTTAATATAGAGGTTGTATAATACACTAAAGTATTAGTATGGGACTAGAACAAGTGTCCTCAATATAGAGGTTGTATAATACATTAAAGTATTAGTATGAGACTAGAACAAGTGTCCTCAATATAGAGGTTATATAATACACTAAAGTATTAGTATGAGACTAGAACAAGTGTCCTTAATATAGAGGTTGTATAATACACTAAAGTATTAGTATGGGACTAGAACAAGTGTCCTCAATATAGAGGTTGTATAATACACTAAAGTATTAGTATGGGACTAGAACAAGTGTCCTCAATATAGAGGTTGTATAATACATTAAAGTATTAGTATGAGACTAGAACAAGTGTCCTCAATATAGAGGTTATATAATACACTAAAGTATTAGTATGAGACTAGAACAAGTGTCCTTAATATAGAGGTTGTATAATACACTAAAGTATTAGTATGGGACTAGAACAAGTGTCCTCAATATAGAGGTTGTATAATACATTAAAGTATTAGTATGAGACTAGAACAAGTGTCCTCAATATAGAGGTTATATAATACACTAAAGTATTAGTATGAGACTAGAACAAGTGTCCTCAATATAGAGGTTATATAATACACTAAAGTATTAGTATGAGACTAGAACAAGTGTCCTTAATATAGAGGTTGTATAATACACTAAAGTATTAGTATGGGACTAGAACAAGTGTCCTCAATATAGAGGTTGTATAATACATTAAAGTATTAGTATGAGACTAGAACAAGTGTCCTCAATATAGAGGTTATATAATACACTAAAGTATTAGTATGAGACTAGAACAAGTGTCCTTAATATAGAGGTTGTATAATACATTAAAGTATTAGTATGGGACTAGAACAAGTGTCCTCAATATAGAGGTTGTATAATACATTAAAGTATTAGTATGAGACTAGAACAAGTGTCCTCAATATAGAGGTTATATAATACACTAAAGTATTAGTATGAGACTAGAACAAGTGTCCTTAATATAGAGGTTGTATAATACACTAAAGTATTAGTATGGGACTAGAACAAGTGTCCTCAATATAGAGGTTGTATAATACACTAAAGTATTAGTATGGGACTAGAACAAGTGTCCTCAATATAGAGGTTATATAATACACTAAAGTATTAGTATGAGACTAGAACAAGTGTCCTTAATATAGAGGTTGTATAATACATTAAAGTATTAGTATGGGACTAGAACAAGTGTCCTCAATATAGAGGTTGTATAATACATTAAAGTATTAGTATGAGACTAGAACAAGTGTCCTCAATATAGAGGTTATATAATACACTAAAGTATTAGTATGAGACTAGAACAAGTGTCCTTAATATAGAGGTTGTATAATACACTAAAGTATTAGTATGGGACTAGAACAAGTGTCCTCAATATAGAGGTTGTATAATACATTAAAGTATTAGTATGAGACTAGAACAAGTGTCCTCAATATAGAGGTTATATAATACACTTAAGTATTAGTATGAGACTAGAACAAGTGTCCTTAATATAGAGGTTGTATAATACACTAAAGTATTAGTATGGGACTAGAACAAGTGTCCTCAATATAGAGGTTGTATAATACATTAAAGTATTAGTATGAGACTAGAACAAGTGTCCTCAATATAGAGGTTATATAATACACTAAAGTATTAGTATGAGACTAGAACAAGTGTCCTTAATATAGAGGTTGTATAATACATTAAAGTATTAGTATGAGACTAGAACAAGTGTCCTCAATATAGAGGTTATATAATACACTAAAGTATTAGTATGAGACTAGAACAAGTGTCCTTAATATAGAGGTTGTATAATACACTAAAGTATTAGTATGGGACTAGAACAAGTGTCCTTAATATAGAGGGTATTCTTAATTCAGCATGCTCTTACTGACAGAGTCACTATATCAACACTTCCTCTACTTACCTCTAACAACATAAGCAAGTGAAAATGATATAGGAACAAATGCTAAAGTTTTTAGAGTCCCCAGTACTCCAGCAATGGAGGGAAACCCTATAAACATAGTTGTCATGGTAACAGTAATGATTAGGCATTAAGACTTACCAGATCGTACAATGCGGTATATGAAGTAGATCGGTGTCACATGATATGCAAATGAGAACAGTAAATAGACCTATATCATAATACAGTGAATTTAAGAAATTATTTTATTTTAATCTATTCATTTCTGTTGTATAATTAGATCATATTTCTCTGTATTATATGCATGGCACATTAAACTATACATGTACCAACTAACAGGCTAACAGTATTGAGATATAGTAATTTAAATTAATTGCTTAATTAAAGGGATTTCCCACAACAACACACTACATAAAACTTGAAGGTAGCTATTAGCTTAACTCTATTATAGTGAACCACATAAACAATTCGTTCCATAATTAAGATTACATCATTATAACACTCTAAAAATAGATTATACTTATTTATACATTCTATTTTTGCCCTTTACAGAAGATCAGCATGAGAAGTGCAGTCTCCTTAAAAGTATTGTACATGCTTCCTTGTTAATAATGTCTTGTTGTCTTGACCACACCTCTTATGATGTCATTTTTGTTATTTACTGCTTTAACTAATACTTACCGCTAATATTACATTATCAGCATATGTCTCCAGTTTATTAGGAGTATAAGGAGTGCCCTAAATACTTATAAAAACTTTAACTAACAGCAAAATGGCGGGTATACCTGAGCATTTCTCCCTTGAAAATACATCCTCCTTAGTTTGGGGCCTGTAATACAACGGAATAGTCTAACTATTGCCATTGAATGGCGACCAGATGGAGGAGATCCATCAGTACTGCTACTAGCCATCGCTGTCAAATTAGTAAAGTAGTTACATAAGGGTTAAAAATAGATAATGATTTAGCATAATTACTGGCCACTCCCAACGCTCAGACGATTATTATGGCATATTCATATGGTAAGTAATATGTCAATTTTTTGGTTATTATTTGTTATATAACCACAGAGACTGTCCCTTCTGCCAATCAAAACGAACAACATGATAGGTGTCTTGATAACACAGTCCCTGGAATGTCTGACATGCCCAGGCCAGAACCACCTGCCAGCTTATCTTCACATTATCGTGAACCCAGTCCAGTCAATGATATTGATATGAACATTCGTATACAAAGCAATACAGCACAGCCAAGTGATAGGACTGAAGGTATATTAGACGTTCGACAAGAACAAGATCCTTTGCTCGTTGTTAGAGATCGTGAGAACCGTAAGTTGTCCATTACTCAAATATATATGATACATATTGTATTCTAGGGAACAGACAGAAAAGAAAAAGGCGTAAATATCTCTTTTTGGGAATATTTGCCCTTTTATTAGTGGTAATGTCTCTGATTATAACAGCAGTTATCGTGATACCAATACACGTGAAGTTATCTGCTGTTAATCACGATCATGTTTATAACTATACATCATTACCTCCAAAGCAATATACAGTACTACTGAGTAATAAAATAAATGGTATGTTCACTAATGAGGTTGAACTCTCAGCTATTAGTGAGGGGTCTGTTTCATCAATTGGCGTATGGTTGCTACGTTTTCTTCATACTAATTTCACTATCATTAATAAAACAATACCTCTCACCGCTGGCTGGGTCACCAATCCTATTTATGCTCTTCCTAATTCCAACATATCAATTGACATAAGTAACATCGTAGATATAGACAATAGTATAACAGTCACAGTTCATAGGCTAGGATATAACAAGCCATATTGTGAAACAAGGTATACTGTTAACAATACATCGCTACATTTTGAATGTCTCATTCATAATACTGGTTTCTACGAGGTGCATCTTAATGTAACCAATAGCTCTAATGCATTAGTCGATATTATTCTACATATTAAGGGGATAGATCTTACAAATGAAAGACAGTCATGTACAATTACTGGCTCAAAGTCATGTCGTTTAGCCATAAATCATCTTGGTACTCACAGCATTGTTTTGAGGTTCAATGAGCGCACGAATTTCAAGATAAAGCTGTCATTGAGTCAGCGTCCACACCTTTTCTTACTAACAATTGTAGCTATTATTTTTATTGTTCCCTTTATTGTTATATTTTTTATTATACTGCGTTGTTGGAACACAACATAATTGTGAAAAGTGATATTGTATTGTATGTGTTATGTGGAAACAGTTTATAATTTGTGTGATATTTCATCATTGCTTAAATCTGTTTGTTTTAAGAATTGTTTTTTTGTGATAAGATCCTAACACTCTAGCATCTGCAACAAGCATCTATCAAAGCACCTATCAACTGATATCATCTGGGAATTTTTCTTAATTTCACTGTCCTTACATATGATCTTAGTCAAACATTACAGGCAGTATTATTCTATACAAAATGTAACATTATATTATATTAACATTATATATAAAAATTCAAATTTTTTCAATTTTTGACAGTTACATTAAAGCTAGAAATTAGCTATGCTAGACAAGAATTCATCTATCATGCTTTGTATGTTGTTGATGTAATGATCCTATTTCCTACAAGAAGACATTTAATCTTATAAGCCTTATAAATAAACAGCAATATATAACACATCTACAGTCCTTGCATATGATCTTAGTCAGACATTATAGACAGTGTCATTCTATACAAAATGTAACACTAACATGGAAGGTATATTGTCTTGTTTATAATGTCCACTAGAGCTTTCACTTACATCATTAACTTGCAGAATAGATATTCTTCGTATGTAATTCAACTCCCAATAACAGATAATAGTTCTGAAGAAGTCATAGCTTTAGCATAGCAGGACAGGTGACAGTAGTTGAGTGGCACGAACATAAGCAAATGCTTCACTAAATTCCTTCCATATTTAAACATCATGCTAACAGTTTCAGTATAATATACTGCTTCCTCTGATAAAGGGAATTACCCAGGGGATGTCCAAATTATAATAATACAAGTTTTAATATTATCTTAGTAACAAAGTTATTGCTACAAGTTTCCACAGGTATTCATATATCAACGTGGTTTCATAATATACCTGTTTTCTAACAAAAATCACATATTATACTTGTAGACACAAAAATGGACACTAACAATGTCAACTAAATCTAGAAAGCCACGATGGCTTGCCTTTAACTTGAGCTAGCTCTTTTGATAATTCTATTACTTTATGTTCAAGTTCCTGGTTCTTACATTGTGCTTCAACTAATGCTAATTTAGTCTGAGCTAACTCAAGTTCTACTGTACGCAGTCTCTGTTCTGATGAGAGAGAATGTTGATGATCTTCATCTGATAACTCAACACCACTACTACCAAGTTTTGCCTATAATAATAACGATATTCATGACTATGAATATTTAACCCATAACTAACTACCGACCTTTACTTCCAACAATTCTTGATTTAAATCTTCCTTTTGTTTCTGATGCCCTTCATCTAACTGTTGAAATAACTATATTATAGTAACATAATATAATAATTATTATAACTTTATAATGCACATGTTTACTTGTTTATATTCAGCAATGGCTGCTTCATGTTGTTGTCTCTCTTCTGTGAGTTGCATCATTGCTCTTTGATATGTATCTTTGGCCTTTGAAAAGAAAAAAAAGAGTAAACTAACAATAGAGTAATAAGCGAAAAAGAAAAAAAAACAAGTGTCAGAGGTGGGATTCGAACCCACGCCCACATACGTGGACCAGAAAGCTCAACTCAACTTGCTACGCAAGCAAGGAGGAACAACTCCTTGAGTCTGGCGCCTTAGACCACTCGGCCACCCTGACACTTCGATCAAAGCACTCTCAAAATAAGTCTATAAACTACAGGCTCGTACTTACTTCTTGTAACTCTTCTTGTAACTCAGAAATAAGAAGACTAGCAGCATCTCCTGATGATTTGTAAGCTCTAGATTCTTTACTTAAGACATCAATTCTCTCCTCAAGCTAAAATGAAGTTAGTAATAGTATTTATGTAGCAGTTAGATGACCTACTTTATCCATATCAGCTCTCAATGCCACTTTACTGGCTACCAACTCTTCTGCCAGGTCGTCATTTTCCCTTTGCAATCTTAATACAGTGTCTCTAAGCTGTTTATTCTCTTTCTATAAAACTAATATAAAAACAAAATACAATACTAACTATATCTTACCCCCATTCTAACAACAGGGTCCTCAAGTAATGCCTGTTGCTCTAAATATATCTGATAGTCCTTCTCTAACTTCTTAAGCTTTCTCTGGGTAACCTATTACCATATATGGTAGTGTCTAGATAATATCAATGAAGTGTATCTACTTTAGTGAAGTTGAAGGCAGTATTAAATAGAACTGTTGCTTCGTCTTCTGTTGCAAAGTTTTTAGGTAGTGTAGTTCTAAAAAAGTTTAATATTCCCTCAAAATCAAGAAATAAAAAGTCTCGTTGAGTCAACTATGTAAGAAAAAAGGGTAGATTAACAGGAGAGAGAGAGAGAGAGAGAGAGAGAGAGAGAGAGAGAGACAGACAGACAGACAGACAGACACAGAGAGAAAGACATAAAGAGAGAGACAGACACAGAGAGAAAAACATAAAGAGAGAGACAGAGAGAAAGACAAAAGAGAGAAAACACACCTTTAGCAAAGCTAGTGCAATTTGGAACACAATAGGCACTCCCTATAAAGACCAGACACACAATATTGATATACAAAATACTTGTAGATTTATACCTCAGAGAGGTAGATATCCATGATACGATAAGTCACATGAAGTGGGAACTTAGCCGTAAAAATAGTCAGAAACCACTGAGATGCATACATATGTGTCTCTATTGAGTTTAACTGGAAATGTTCATGCAACTCATGAAGATATTCCTAATAGACATTACAAAAGATATTATTATCACAGTAGACACCATTGAATTAAATTTATTAGTTCTAGTTAAAGGGGTATCCTCTATTTGAAGATATTTATTAAATTAAGCATCTACTATTAATAGGCTTAAAAAATTATTGATGCTAAATTAGATAATATTAGGGCAATTATATAGGAACATTATCAGATTATCCTATAACAACATGTCCTTATAAGGATGTTGTACTAACTATATATTATATATACATAACATTGATATATTAATGTGAGGACATACTTCCATTAATCTTTCAAGTTGATAAAACATTAAATGTAGTTCTTTAAAATTAGCTTTAAAAAGATTACGATGTCCATAACTGAACATGATCTTCACTAGAACAGCAAAGGCTTGCTCTTCTGGTATTTTCTATATGGATGAATGGATGAAAAATGGATACATAGACAAATGGAAAGATATATCAATGTGTTATTAACATTAAAATGATGGATCCATGGACAGATGAATAGATCTATATATAAATGAGAGAATGGATGCATACATTGACCAATACAAATAGACCGACTGAGAGACAAACAATACTCATTACCTGTAGTAACAAGACTGCTGCCATAAAGGAGAATCCTTGACAATAACCTACTTCAGTATCATAGACTGAATAAGCTTTACTGATTTTGTAAAGTGCTTCTTTTCCTGAAGCCTCTTGGAAGAACTCATGACCAACATATGTTCTCTTAATGTCCCAGTTGATGACACTCTCTGTTGGTGAATCCTTGAGAGAGAGAGAGAGAGAGAGAGAGAGACAGAGAGACAGAGAGACAGAGAGAGAGTGAGAGTGAGAGAGAGACAGAGACAGAGACAGAGAGAGAGGGAGGGAGAGAGAGAAATTACTATTAACATTGCTTACAAAGGATATGGTTACCTTTGTCACTAAAATTCGATAAGCTTCCAATAGTTGAGGGTCACAATCAGCACCTGACAACATTTGCCATATTTGGCAGCGAAGAGGACTGGGAATACCCTAATAATTAGAAATAAATTGAGGACATAATTAAAACTGTCTACTTACAGTAGATACATATTAACAGTACATATACATGTAAAATTGCTAAGTCAACAATATATGATTCATGATAAAAGGGTATCCTCTTATCACAATGTTAATTAATATTAAGATATAATTAAAGGAACATCCTCTTTCAAGAGGTTTATTATTATATGTAATACAGTCTACAACAGACATTAGATGATGTAGTAAAGTGTCTTTATAAGAGAGCTCTCATTACAGTATACAATGGCTGAATTACCTTTCTCACGAGCTTCACTAGGTGACGATATCGTGTCTTTTCTCCTTGCGGATCCCATCGATCCTTACCATCCCATTTCTCTAATACTTCGCTCCATTGTTTCAACAAGTCCTCTCGTAAATCAGGTCCCTCATTACCCCACCCTGATACCAATAGTTCATCATCCTCTACTTCATCAACTAACAATTAAATACTAATTACAGGAGCATTCATTAATATATCCCATACCTGCATCACTATCTTCTCCATGTTCTGCTTCTTTAATTTTTTGTTTAGTGTTCTTTCTTAATAAAGGTGATGGAGTGGAAACCTCATCAGCAAGCTAATTAACAGGGGCATACCCTTTTGATTAATATGTATAACATGTATATTTTATATACCTTGCCAACTTCAACTTTTTCTCTGGGTGAAGCAGGTGAGGGTGACAAAATCCTGGATAATTCTCTTATGTTCTTTAGTGACTTTACTCTGTATTGATGTTTACCAGTTGGAGTAAGTACCTATAATTATAATAATAATAATGTATAATACAATAGTAAAACTGTTATACAATAACATGTGTGAATACTGTGTGGTTATATTAAATTACTTTGATTAAAGGGACTCTTACAGTCTTACCTTAAAGCTTTATTACTTATGTATGTACCACAGTGATATCCATATATAGTGGATACTATGGGACACTGTCCTTAGTATAGAGGTGTCCTCAATATAGAGGTTGTATAATACACTAAAGTATTAGTATGGGACTAGAACAAATGTCCTCAATATAGAGGTTGTATATTTTGTATAATACACTAAAGTATTAGTATGGGACTAGAACAAGTGTCCTCAATATAGAGGTACACTAAAGTATTAATATGGGACTAGAACAAGTGTCCTTAATATAGAGGTTATATAATACACTAAAGTATTAATATGGGACTAGAACAAGTGTTGTTAATATTGAGGGTGTCCAATTCAAAGTGCATTTTAAAAGAGGCTACCTCATATCACACTAAGTCATATCAACTTACTTTGTCTAGAGTTAAAGTGTACGTCTCTACTGGTAGTTTACGTCGAGTCAGAGTGGAGAAGAGAGAACCAAATGTTTCACTTTTCACAACACGAACTTTGATTTCTCTGTGACAACAATCAACAATGCTTATTTGATAAATGGATATATGGACACATGGATTGATAGATGGATCGATGCATGGATGAGTGGATGGATGGATAAATAGTTAAATGGACAGGAAAGCAAATGAATGAATGGACAGATGAAAAAGAGAAATCAAGCATATGGACCAACCATCTCTATATCACTAAACTACATATATACATGTACATACAAAGGACATATACATACATACCTTGATATTCTTATTGGTTCACTAACTGATTCAGACACTATATCAGTAGCTACAGTTAATACATGATATTTAGCAGCTAAAGAAACAAAAATAGATTCAGTTAATAATATATATATATATCACCAAGTCTAAGAAAAGGTGCTTAATTGCGCAAAATAAAATTTGAAAAAATGCTTAAATATAAACAGTTGGCACACAGCCATCTTTAACAGAAATTCTATACAATTTGGTATCTAGGAAGAACAATGTTTGTTCTTCATGTATATCAACTTTCATGATCCTTTTACTAAATATGGTCATGTAGCAACTGTTTATATGTAACCATTTCTTTAAAAATTTTCTTACGCAATTAAGTATATGTATTATTCTATGCAGTATTACATTTAGTAGGGTCTTCTGTGAGTTGTGTAAGATAAGGTAGATTAGTATCCCATATACCATATATGGTAAATAGTAGAGTATCTTGTGCACTTGTACTTGATGTTTGCTAATTAATGAAATTATTAATATGTTAATTATAGGGTTAACCTCCTTACTGCATTGTCCAGTAATTGTAATTGATTTCTTGGAAGATCGTGACCAATTGCCATTAGTAAACCAAAACATCTAAAAAATTGACATAAAAATTGTAATTATGTACATGTACATGGACAGTGAGTAATTATAATGTATTTAACTAATAGGACACCATTATGTCTAGATTTAAGTAAGAGAGGCATCCTCTAGATGTATTCAGTGTAACTTCTCATTAAGGACACCCTCTAGATTGAGACTTGTTCTAGTCCCATATTAATATTTAGTGCATTATATAACCTAAATATTAAGGACACTTGTTCTAGTCCCATATTAATATTTAGTGACCTCTATATTGAGGACACTTGCTGTAGTCCCATACTAATACTTTAGTGTATTATATAACCTCTATATTGAAGACACTTGTTCTAGTCCCATACTAATACTTTAGTGTATTATACAACCTCTATATTGAGGACACTTGTTCTAGTCCCATACTAATACTTTAGTGTATTATACAACATCTATATTGAGGACACCCTATAATAAGGGCAATCATGTACAGTCTAAATAACACTAGAAAATCCACTACAAATTCAACTGATAGACAGCTGTATTATCAAAAGGTTTCCTACTACATGTAGATGTACATGTACATGTAGTGTACATGTATACTACAAATTACCTGTCGAATTTTAAAGGTACATTAGCAGGTGTAGCATGTTGTGATATTGTAATGATAATTTTCTTCTTAACATTAGAACGAATTTTAAAACAATCCTTGTCCATTGAAACTGGAGAAAAGTTCCCACGGCCATCTTCCTCGTGAATTTCTATCATCACATCCAGCTCATATGAGAGTTGAGGAGAACCCTCTCTACCTCCAGGCTAATTAATGGTAATTAGTATAATGGTTTAATAAGTGGGCATGACTTACCTTTTGTCTGAATGCTTTGCCAATAGCTTCAAAAACTTTCTGACACTATAACATAATGGATCAATGGATGGATGCATAGTTAGTCATATAAAACACACAGACAAGTGAATGGACAGATGACAAATAAATGGATGAATTAAAATATAGATAAGCTGATAAGATGCATAAATAAATATGATAGCACAATACACATATGTCCGGGTACTACTTACAGCATCTGGTAGTTCACATCTAAATATATGACAATGATACATTCCGCTACGTTTATGTAGTACATTAATAGCCAGACAATCTGATAAATCAGTGTCCTGTTGACCACGAGCACAAAACAACACATGCCGAACAAAAAAGGCAACTAATACTTGATTTGAAGATGGATCCTTTAACACAATACTACCATCGTTGTCTTCAGGGATGGATAAGACTATAGGTATAGGTTCCCCAGCTTGATTCTTAAGTACAGTCATCTTTCGATTGGCCTCAGTTTCACTAACTGGGGCATCAACAGTTGAAGATCCAAGGTAATATATACCGCTAAAGAGAACACCTTCTTTAACAAGACTTGTGTTAAAATCTAAAGGTGTACTGAGTGATGTTAAGGAATCTGATGGTGATGGAAGATCTTCTGATGCTAAATGAGGTTTTAAATCGAGTGTTATATTTCTAACAGGTTCTTGTAAAGGATGGCTTTCCACTGGCTCTCCTTGAATAGACAGAGACTCAGACTGTGGTAAAGAATCTTCAGACTGAGACTCCAATACATCTTCTTGAGGTTCCAAGTCTTGTACAATTTCTTGTGATTCAGATTTTGAATCTGGAATAATCTCCTCTGACTTAGAATGTAGTTCAACATTAACACTATTTTCAGATTTAGGATCTGATACAACTTCAGAACTTGATACAACCTTTTCAGACTCAAACTCAAGCACAACTTCTTGCGACTCAGAACTCTGTACGACTTCCTGAGACTCAGATATTGCTTGAGATTTAGAAAGATCTTGAGATTGAGGTAAATAAGAGAGAAGTGGATTTAATGGAGAAGGACTAGTGAAGCTAGTCTCGCTACTATCATCATCCATGCCAAAAACGAGTTGAAAGTTTGGTTGAACTGAGGAGGAGCCAAGTGCATACAACTTGTCATCAGAAAGCGATAAGCTAGAGGGTACTTCCTCCGATATTGTGTCATCTGGTGGCTGAATATGAACCTCATCTTCAACAGATTGCTTGCTGTCAGTCATCCTACAAGATAATGGACAGTGACACGCCCACTATTAATGTAATATCTAACGCATATTATGTAATACTTCACTAATACACGTAGACTAGAGCCTACCTGTTTATAGCTTGTGTTAGTGAAAGATTGAGATTATCTTCAGAAAGAGAATGAAAGATTAAAAGCAGCTGCAAGCCACTAGAAATCTGTTGATAAAGGGTTAAATTCCGGTTACTGATACTACATTTACGGAAATGTAACGGAAACGTTCTGAAATTTTTGTGAAAATGAAATGGGCGTTATAGGAAGCTAATTCCGTATACTAGTGTTCCACGTGGTTAAGATGGCAGATCAACCTTCTCAAATTGTGTTAGAAACTTCAATGGTAGAGACTGCATTAAGCATACTATTATGCAATGATTACTATATTTAGGGACCCATTTCCTTTGAACTGTATTGGAAGCACGCGCCAAAAACGTGTAGGAACTTTGCTGAATTAGTAAGTAATAAAAGAAAAAATGACTCGGACTGGAGATACGAATACCATAAGAAGTCTATATTTACTGTGTACTATATACATCTACACTCCCTAAGTATTAAAGGATACCTATTAAAGGAAATGCTTGATAATTATTTATTATTATTGGGGTCACTATAGGCATTGACTGGTTATTATAAGAATGTCAAGTTTCACAGAATAGTAAAAGTAAAGTCCCTATTTTTAATATTATTAATTAATTAACTATAAGATTACAGGATTTTATTATTCAAGGGGGAGATCCTACAGGTACTGGCCGAGGGGGTTCTTCCATATATGGGTATGTTATTGTATTATTTAATTACCATTAGTCATAGTTAATTAAAAGGGGTTATTTTGAAGATGAGATATCAGATGAATTAAAACATTCTGGTGCTGGTATTGTTTCTATGGCAAATAGGTAACGATGACATCATAAAGACATCATCATTAAAGAAATATTTCTTATATAGTGGTCCTAATACTAATGGCAGTCAGTTCTTTATTACATTAGCTCCAACACAGTGGTTAGATGGTAAGTGCCACATTCTTTATAACTCACCCACTCACATTGATTGGCTTGCTGTGGCCTGGTTTCTACTTGTTCTATCATTGCCTGTAAGGAATTGTGGGCATAACAGAATGGTGTCTAAAATAAGTGATGCTCTATTACATTACAACAAATCAGAGAGTACCTTATATCTTTGGTTAATGCTTGTCTTCCTTTTAAGGTAAACATACCATATTTGGACGTGTATGTTCAGGACTAAATGTAGTTCAGAGAATGAGTTTAGTAGAAGTGGATAGCAATGACAGGTATGATGTGATGATGTCATGATGATGTCATGTTATATGTTTTGTTTCAGACCGACAGAAAGTATTTTTATATTAAATGGACACAGACCAGAACAATAGAAAATATTAACATTATTCCACATAATTACAACGACTATTACTTGTTATAACAATTAATAAATGTTGGGACCTGTGTTTAATTTAAATTTAAGTAAAAAATTTTGAAAGTATTTAAAAATTTTCTTGCATGGGCTGGTACAAATTTGAAGATACAATAATAAAACTACAACATAAAAATGGTGATGTTTAGCTTTTAATATTTATTCATCTTTATCGTAATCAGCTACCCCACACTGATTCATCTGAGCCTATGTCCTCCTACTATTGATGCTAGTAATTCATATTGACCTGGTTTGATATTAACAACAGAGGTTATGCATATAGTATAAGTAAGATTCTTACAAGAACTTGATTCCATGCCACAATTATCATTACTTATACCATTATCATCTACATGGATGATTGAGGACTGAGTGTCCACAGAAAATATCTATGACACCACTAGTACAAGTAGTTGAAGTAGAATTCTTTGCACACTTTAACAACATTTCTAAGCACAATTGTTCTATTTAACAAGGACCTATATAGCTAACTTCAAGTGATTTCCCTACTGAGAATTTTGAATCTTTTTAACTTGGTCTTGAGTCAAAAATTGAGAATCAGTCCACATCATGAAATCACTTGAACTCTTTTATAGAGTTAGCTATATAGGTCTTTATTAAGTGACATTAATAATACTGCTCTCAAATGTTGCATTGTTTTTAAAATGCTATAATAATACCCTTAGTTTTACTACTACATGTACATGTAAATTAATGAATCTTTTTAATTTTTTTACAGATTTAAACAACATTTCTGAGCATAATTAATTATTCCACTTAATAAGGAACTATATAGCTAACTACATAAAAAATTTCAAACAATTTCGCTACCAATGATTATTTGGGGCCATTTTTTAAATCGGACCATTGATGATAGGAAAACATAACAGAACATAACAGAATGGTGTCTAAAATAAGTGATGTTCTACTGCATCACAACAAATCAGAGAGTACCTTATATCTTTGGTTAATGCTTGTCTTCCTTTTAAGGTAAACATACCATATTTGGATGTGTATGTTCAGGACTAAATGTAGTTCAGAGAATGAGTTTAGTAGAAGTTGATAGCAATGACAGGCCTGTGTGGTCTGTTACTATTTTAGCTATTACTTATTTTTATTAAGTCTATTTTGTAGAATTCTAGAGTCAGTCACCAGGACTGTTTAAGTGCTGCTTTTTAGCCTATTCAACCTTACTGACTCACCAGCAGGGCAAAGTGTATGTAGTCTATTACTATTTTAGCTGACAAATAATTTAGCTTACATTATAAATTATATTTTAGTTACATTTAAAAAATAGTAAATTATATTTTACAAAATAAAATGTATTAAGATTTAATAAAATTTTTAAAAAACTTTGTGTGTTCCCCAAACGATCCCTCCTTACTCACCCACTCAGGCTCCAGGATTCCCTGCTATTGCTAGCTGGGACCGCCGTCTTTAGCTTGCTAACCCTCGTCTGAAGACGAGGTAATCCTGGCTGGAGCATCGCCCTAACTTCAAACCAGATTCGAGCTCTTAGGGATGTCAACACAGTCATCGTAAGCAGGAACTGGGCCCCACAAATACACCAGCCTCATCTCGTTTAAAGGGAGACTACCAGCCTTATCCTAGCCGGCCTTTCAGATACTCTGAAGAGTATGCTGGTAACCATCTCAGAGGTCTGACCTAATTGAAATTACAATCACAGACTCAGGTTAAGAGTTAATAAGACATTTTAAGTAGTACCTTTAATGGCATTCTCACAACATCAAACTTATCCAGTTCTTTTACGTCATGTTTGGTTTATAATTGCTTATGAAATAAGATAAAAGAAAATATGTGTCAAAACAATTCAAAATCACTCTAGATCTGTAAGGTGTAATAGAACTAATGTTGATCACATCTAGGAACTTAGTGTACGACAAAGAGATTACATTAACTTCTTTTTTACAAATTGACATTTAACTTTGCATTTTGACACTTACTATCACTTGAACATCTTTTATCATCTCCGGCCACTTAAAACACTCAATAATATGGTTTAGTGTATGTTTGACACCATCTGACTGGGTTTTGGATCCATGTGACATACATTCAGAATTCTTATTCTATCCTCCATATTACACACATATTTACCTATACAGCTTGAATGAACATGGCTATCTGTAGGTAGTCAAATTGAATTTGCTTATATCTCCAGTTTCATAAGTAGAGACAGCTACTTGTACAAAAGCTACCTTTCCTTTCTGCTTTTTCTTGAAAAACATCTTTCCATTCTTCGTTTTGTAGCTATAGCTTGAGGTGAACACGTTTTGTCACGTGCTTAAGTGGGAGTGACCCGCTTTCGAATCTTCTTGGCTGGCCCGCGAGCTCATGTTTCAAAGATGTAACTCTACATGAATACTTTAACTGCACGTCATTTCGTAAACAACCCCCATTATATAAGACAGGAATTGACTAGAGAGATTACAGAAGACTTTTATTTTAGTCAACATCTTTCAAGAGACTCAAATAATCATTTTCCAATAAAGACAAAAGGAACATGAAGTTCATTCTGGTATTTGTGGCACTGTTCTGCCTTGCTAACTGTGAACCAACCTTTGGTATGTATTTTGTATATATTGTATTATGACATTTTTTACTTCATTGTCATTTATAGACCAGCAGGTAAACCCTGGAGGAGATTTTGCAATTGATGAAACACTTTTCAATACAAAAGAAGAGAAACAAGTTCCTATTGAGGATAATGCAGAACAAGAGGACAAACGTAAATATCAAGTTTATTAAGTTACATAATACAACATAATAGTATATAGAATTTGTTTATTGCACATGATCTATTTGTTTTTTATCTTACAGTATTAATGAATGTTGTCTGCTTGTTAATTTTTATTCTATTATATTAGAGATTACTGCACACCTCTCCAGGTCTAGATCCAGAGCAACTAAATGTAATAAATGTATTTGCAGCAAACCAAACAATTATGGTATATAGCTATATATGCATTTGTAATAATTGAGAGCCAATCTCTTTTATAGGGTATTCCAGTATTGCCTTGTGCTACCGATGTGAGTTATGTTGACTTTAGATACAATATCATTCTATTATACTGTAGGCAATGATAAACGTCAATGCTGGAGGGTCTGTCGTGGTTGCTACTGCTGTGGTCGTCCAAACGGTATGTTCAATATCACCAATTGAATTTTGTATTTAGTTTGTTAAAATGATATGCTTCTCCTGTTGTTGATATAGGTATCTATGATAGCTACTATGCATTCTGTAGCAGTTGCAAGTGATGTAAGTATTATATTGATATAAGTGATTGTTATTTATATAAATAACTATACAGGTACTTAAGTCATCTGCTGCAAATGCTGGACATCATGGAACATTCTAATTATAGGCCTTTTTTCATTTTATTGATTTGTAGAGGTTTAGAAAACATTTCTTAGAGTTACATAAATGATTTTCAGTCATTTTTTTTAACTATTAAAATTTCATTCATAAATAAAAAAAATTCTTGTTAAACTATTTGTATTAAAGATCTTACTTAGAAATTACTAAAAGACAATGATTTAATAGCCTCCACAAGGTTGAGATATAGCAACTATTCATGTGCACAGAATGCATGGCATAAAAATATGCAGTAATCTTAATAAGTTTCATTAATTTTATTATATTATATGCTGCCATAATAACATAATTACTGTTTTGTGAGATTCATAAGTGTTATTAGTTTTGAAATTTCAATCACAGCATTATAATTATGTTACTAAACACTTGCCACCAACATTGCTTAGGAAACCATTTTTTGCTTGAAATCACAATTGCATTATCAGCCTGGTATTGCTAGTATTGCTACTTCAAATGCAAGAACATTTGTGTGAATAATTGATCCTGTGCATACAATGAAAGGTTGTATGTACACATTTATTTCAAGCATGGAGATATGATAACTGCAAGAAAAGACATATAATGACGTAAGCTTAAAATATCTTTATATGCAACCTCATAATTCTAAGCCTGTGTGTAAAAGAAATAATAATAATGTAGTTGTTGAAGCATGTAAGATAGCACTATGTAATAGAGTTTAGATACAGTATAGTTCACCAATGTGCCTCAGTGAATGTAAATATATTTTATTTATTATTTATATCAAGTTATTTAAAACTTTGTTGACTACTTACATTGCTTACAACTCCCTTTTTTGTCTCGGCTATTTTGATTGCTCACAACTACATTTTTTGTTTTGACTGCATTATCTTGTGGGATGAGTATGTGGATTACATAACATGTGTCAATGTAGTCAATAATATAGTGCTATACAATAACTTGTTGTTATGTGACTGTACTAATGGTTAAATGAATTGTTGAAATGTTTCGCTAATAGCTCAATTACTAAGCATTATACACTACAAAGATTACTCGTTGACTTAATAAATGCACAGCTATTATTAGTAATTGTCAGTTGACTGGTAAGGAATATGTCATTAAATATATGAATGCTTGGATCAGCACTATCAAACAATCAAAGAAATTATTTCTAAACAAAGCTACATTTATTTTACAAGCTTCTAAATCTTATACCTTAGTGTTAAATTCTACCTCCCATGAGCATGGTCAAAGCCACAGCTGTTAGCGTACTGCTAGTGCTTGTAAGCTAGTTGAATATACAAACACATATACTTTTGTATATGTAACCTTATTATTCTAAGCCCCCTTAAGTACATGCATGCATAATAAATTACGATATGGTAGTTGTTTAAAACAAGGTATATGATATGATAGCTTTTTTTGGCTCAAATACCTTATCTTGTGAGATGACCATATAGATTACATAATACAGTCAACTATGTCATACTGTATGTAAGGGATTGCCAATACGTGACTACTGGTTAGTTACAAATGCTTTGTTTAAATATATACTATTAACATATACATACATAATTACTAGTTATTATTACTACAACACAATATAGATTTAATAATAGTAAATATTCAAATATAGTCAACTATCTAATTGTGTACAATAGCTTGCTGGTATGTGACTAGAAGTTATTCTTTGAAATATTATACACCCTTGCTTCTGGCTTCAATTATTAATGATTGGACAGTACATGCACCACAAAGATTACTTTGTGGCTTGCCAAACACTGAGTTTTGGGTTACATATTGCTGTAAAAAAATTATAGTTCGTGGACAGTCATGCAGTTAATTCGCCCTAACTTAAAACCAGCCGTACGGGATTCCAGCTCTTAGGGAATGTCGCATTCAGGAACCGGGCCCCACAAATACACCAACCTCTTCTCGTTTAAAGGGAGACTACCAGCCCTATCTTAGTTGGCCTTTCAGATACTCCAAAGAGTATGCTGGTAACCATCTCAGAGGTCTGACTTAATTGAAATTACAATCACAGACTCAAACCAACCAGGTTAAGAGTTAATAAGACATTTTAAGTAGTACCTTTAATGGCATTCTCACAACATCAAACTTATCCAGTTCTTTTAAGTCATGTTTGGTTTATAATTGCTTATGAAATAAGATAAAAGAAAATATGTGTCAAAACAATTCAAAATCACTCTAGATCTGTAAGGTGTAATAGAACTAATGTTGATCACATCTAGGAACCTAGTGTACGACAAAGAGATTACATTAATTTCTTTTATACAAATTGACATTTAACTTTGCATTTTGACACTTACCATCACTTGAACATCTTTTATCATCTCCGGCCACTTAAAACACTCATTAATATGGTTTAGTGTATGTTTGACACCATCTGACTGGGTTTTGGATCCATGTGACATACATTCAGAATTCTTATTCTATCCTCCATGTTACACACATATTTACCTATACAGCTTGAATGAACATGGCTATCTGTAGGTAGTCAAATTGAATTTGCTTATATCTCCAGTTTCATAAGTAGAGACAGCTACTTGTACAAAAGCTACCTTTCCTTTCTGCTTTTTCTCTATTCTTTGTCTTGTAGTTATAGCTTGAGGTGAACACGTTTTGTCACGTGCTTAAGTGGGAGTGACCCGCTTTCGAATCTTCTTGGCTGGCTCACGAGCTCATGTTTCAAAGATGTAACTCTACATGAATACTTTAACTGCACATCATTTCGTAAACAACCCACATTATATAAGACAGGAATTAATAATTGAGAGCCAATCTCTTTTATAGGGTATTCCAGTTATGCTTTGTGCTACCGATGTATGTTATGTTGTTTTTAGATGTATTGTCATTCTATTATACTATATAGGCAATGATAAACGTAAATGCTGGAGGGTCTGTCGTGGTTGCTACTGTTGTGGTCGTCCATACGGTATGTTCAATATCACCAATGGAATTTTTTATTTAGTTTGTTAAAATGATATGCTTCTGTTGTTTATATAGGTATCTATGATAGCTACAATGCATTCTGTAGCAGTTGTAAGTGATGTAAGTATTATATTGATATAAGTGATTGTTATTTATATAAATAATTATACAGGTACTTAAGTCATCTGCTGCAAATGCTGGACATCATGGAACATTCTAATTATAGGCCTTTTTTTTCATTTTATTGATTTGTAGAAGTTTAGAAAACATTTCTTAGAGTTACATAAAATGATTTTCAGTCATTTTTTTAACTATTAAAATTTCATTCATAAATAAAAAATTTTCTTGTTAAACTATTTGTATTAAAGATCTTACTTAGAAATTACTAAAAGAATTTATTTAATGGCCTGCACAAGGTTGAGATATAATAACTATTCATGTGCACAGAATGCATGGCATAAAAATATGCAGTAATTTTAATTAGTCTTATTAATTTTATTATATTATATGCTGCCACTATAACATAATTACTGATTTGTGAGATTCATAAGTGTTATTAGTTTTGAAATTTCAATCACAGCATTATAATTATGTTACTAAATACTTGCACCAACATTGCTTAGGAAACCATTTTTTGCTTGAAATCACAATTGCATTATCAGCTTGCTTTTGTTAGTATTGCTACTTCAAATGCAAGAACATTTGTGTGAATAATTGATCCTGTGCATACAATGAAAGGTTGTGTGTACACATTTATTTCAAGCATGGAGATATGATAACTGCAAGAAAAGACATATAATGACATAAGCTTAAAATATCTTTATATGCAACCTCATAATTCTAAGCCTGTGTGTAAAAGAAATAATAATAATGTATTTGTTGAAGCATGTAAGATAGCACTATGTAATAGAGTTTAGATACAGTATAGTTCACCAATGTGCCTCAGTGAATGTAAATATATTTTATTTATTATTTATATCAAGTTATTTAAAACTTTGTTGACTACTTACATTGCTTACAACTCCCTTTTTTGTCTCGGCTATTTTGATTGCTCACAACTACATTTTTTGTTTTGACTGCATTATCTTGTGGGATGAGTATGTGGATTACATAACATGTGTCAATGTAGTCAATAATATAGTGCTATACAATAACTTGTTGTTATGTGACTGTACTAATGGTTAAATGAATTGTTGAAATGTTTCGCTAATAGCTCAATTACTAAGCATTATACACTACAAAGATTACTCGTTGACTTAATAAATGCATAGCTATTATTAGTAATTGTCAGTTGACTGGTAAGGAATATGTCATTAAATATATGAATGCTTGGATCAGCACTATCATACAATCAAAGAAATTATTTCTAAACAAAGCTACATTTATTTTACAAGCTTCTAAATCTTATACCTTAGTGTTAAATTCTACCTCCCATGAGCATGGTCATAGCCACAGCTGTTAGTGTACTGCTAGTGCTTGTAAGCTAGGTGAATATACAAACAAATATACTTCTGTATATGTAGCCTTATTATTCTAAGCCCCCTTAAGTACATGCATGCATAATAAATTACGATATGGTAGTTGTTTAAAACAAGGTATATGATATGATAGCTTTTTTTTGGCTCAACTACCTTATCTTGTGAGATGACCATATAGATTACATAATACAGTCAACTATGTCATACTGTATGTAAGGGATTGCCAATACGTGACTACTGGTTAGTTACAAATGCTTTGTTTAAATATATACTATTAACATAATATACATAATTACTTGTTATTATTACTACAACACAATATAGATTTAATAATAGTAAATATTCAAATATAGTCAACTATCTAATTATGTACAATAGCTTGCTGGTATGTGACTAGAAGTTAGTTACAGGTTCTTTGAAATATTATACACCCTTACTTCTGGCTTCAATTATTATTGATTGGGTAGTACATGCACTACAAATTAAGATTACTTTGTGGCTTGCCAAACACTGAGTTTTGGGTTACATATTTACTGTTAAAAATTATAGTTCGTGGACAGTCATGTAGTTAATTGTCAAGGTAATAAGATTCTGAACAACAAATACTTGGTCTTGTCAACTCTAGCAAAGGTGATATTAAAGATATAGGAATAGACAGGTGACTACACTAAACACAAAATCATTAGAACCATTTATTTCAGTGTCAGGTGAGTAACCAGGATTGCTTAAGCGCTGCTTTGTAGGGACAACATGGCCTGTCCTCTTAGACTAAACAGCTATGAAATGAAGTATACTTCTTGTCTAGAGCCAAAACCACCATCATTATTAATTTCACATACGAACTTGTGTCCTAATTCCTGCGTATAATTATAATTAATTTTATTATATTATTGCATTAGGCGATATTGGCACACCTTTTTCTTTTTTGAAAAAGTTACAATGTTAGATCTTGTGGGGACATGCCATGTCTTGACATTTCACCATTAATTTTAACAAACAAGAGTAAAACCAGTCCTATTTAAACAAACCTTTATTATTTAATTTTATAGGCATCACAAAGAGTGAAACAATCAGAGTTACATTAAATTATCTTAAGCCTAACATAATTAGTTTACGTCACACAATAACCTATCATTTTCAAAATGTTTCAAAAAGATTACACTAAAAACAGCACTTAATAGTTATGGATGCTTTGATAACCACATCTGTCCCACACAATCTTGAAGATGTAGTCTCAGCGTTATACCTTTCAAACAAAAAAGAATGAACTCCAGACCTATAAATTCATGAATTGCTAACAACCTTCAACAAAAGGAGGGGATTGAGCCCCACACTTAAAATGTGGAGACTCAAGCCCCACCTACCCCCCCCCCCCCAGGCTTTTCTGAGATAGTGCCTCAATATTGTCATATACCTCAATGCTAGCAGTTACAAGACTCTGACAATTTGTTTCTAGTAAATATTCAATACTTTTAGATGAAACCCGTTTTAAACTTATGAATTGCTACTTCACTGCATTTGGGATGCTATGTGTGGTTAACCATTAAACATTATTGAATTTTTCTCCTAGTTGCCTCAGGAATATGACGAATCATTATCTTGATCAAGATAATACCATATTTGTAAACATCCATTGCAGAGAGTGGTATGTATTGTCCTAAAGAAGTTTAAATATAACCACCAAAGAACCATCACATATTGCTGAATAAGAAATTAAGGGGTTGTATTTGCTGTAGCTACCTCTATCACGACTTTTATTCTCTTAGCGATTTATTTGCTACAAACACTGCTGGTCTTAGCAATAGCTTGATGGTGAACACGTTTTATCACGTGCTTAAGTGGGAGTGGCCCTCTTTTCTTTAACTCATGTTTTATGATGTCACTCTACAAGAAAACCTCTAACTCACGTCATTTCGTAAACACCCTCTACTATATAAGACAGGAGTAGAGTAGTGAGATTGCAGAGAAGTTTCAGTGAACATCTTTCAAGAAACTCAAATAATCACTTTCCAGTAAAGACAGCAGCAAAATGAAGTTCATTCTGGTCTTTCTGGCACTGTTCTGCCTTGCTCATTGTCAACCAATCATTAGTATGTACTTTAATATATCATGACATTTTTTAATTCTAATATCATTTATATAGATGATGAATTGGGAGACAATTCTCCTGACGAGTTTGAAACACATTTGGATACAAAGGAAGTTCCTATTGAGGATGATGCAAAACAAGATGACAAACGTAAATATCAAGTTTATTATGTTACATAATACAACATAATAATATATAGAATTTGTTTATTGCACATGATCTATTTGTTTTTTATCTTACAGTATTAATGATGTTCCTTGCTTATTCATTTTTATTCTATTATATTAGATATTACTGCACAGCTCTTCAGAACAATTACATGTCTTAAATGTGTTTGCAGCAAACCAAACAATTATGGTACATAGCTATATATGCATTTGTAATAATTGAGAGCCAATCTCTTTTATAGGGTATTCCAGTATTGCCTTGTGCTTCCGATGTGAGTTATGTTGACTTTAGATACAATGTCATTCTATTATATACTGTAGGCAATGGTAAACGTCAATGGTGGAGGGTTTGTCGTGGTTGCTACTGCAATGGTCATCCATACGGTATGTTCAATATCACCAGTTGAATTTTTTTTTTAATTTTATATTTATTCTATTTATTTATTCTTCTATTGTTTAGGTATCTACGATACTCGTTATGGATTCTGTACCAGATGTAAGTATTATATTGATATAAGTGATTGTTATTTATATAAATAATTATACAGGTACTTAAGTCATCTGCTGCAAATGCTGGACATCATGGAACATTCTAGTTATAGGCCTTTTTTTCATTTTATTGATTTGTAGAAGTTTACAAAAGACTATTTAAAAGTTACTTGAGATGATGTTCAGTCAGTTTATTAAACTATTATCATTTCATTTATAAATAAAAACATTTTCTTGCTAAACTGTTTGTATTAATTAAGAATTATTTTATAAAGTACATTATATAGCCTGCATGTGGTTGATATATTATATCACTCTATATACACATAGACTGCATGACATACAAATGTGCAGTAAGATAAGTGTTTAATATTTTTTATTATATGTTGCTAATATAACTGAATTAGTGATTGGGGAGATCCATATTATATCCATATTACTATTATACTCAGTTTTTGAAATTTTAATCACAGTATTACATTTTACTAAACACTGCATCAACACTGCTCATGAAAAAAAAATTTCTTCAAATTAAAAATGTGTTACCAGCTTTTAAATCTCTGCTTTATACAATAGTGTATGTTAATGTATGGATAATTGATCTCATTGATCTCACAGTCAGAGGCTATTAAGTGTGCCTTCAATGCATGCACATATCATAACTGCAACAATAGATTACAATCATATAAGATCTACTATGTCTTTATAATTAGGTATCCTCATTATTCCAGGCCTCCTTAATCATGTGCATAATGAATAATGATACATTATTGTTGCTAAGCCTGATAATTCAGAGGTAATAGTATAATGCAAAGTTCATCAATGTGTCTCACTGTAAAACTAACTAATTTACTATTTCAAACCTTGATAATTATTTAGATTGTATAATGATAGTATTTTTGGTAGAATTACCTCATCTTGTGAGATGAGTATATAGATTACATAATGTGCATCAATACAGTCAGCTATGTCATATTATATAAGAGATTCCTGGAACATGACTACTGCACGGATCACTGTAAAAGTATGTAGTTATTTTAACAACCAATTTGTAGCTTATAAGGATCAATTACTATGCAATCAAACCTTCAAATGACTTACTCACTGTATAATGTCTGGGTGGGGTATATTATAGCAAAGCAACAAATTATATAATGAGTATTTAACATGAGTTTGGATACCATACTCTTCCACCAATGTAAGCTACAAATTAGTCATTAAAAAAGGTCAATTTTAACAGTGATATATATACATATATTACAAGCCAATAGTAGTATAATTAACATAGTTACAAAACTAAATCTATATTATATAGTACAGTATCTATTTATTTAAAAAGCACTGACACTGCTAAGAGCTTAAACACTCATTAAATAATTTATCAATTTTAATTCATGAGTATCTTGGACATATGTTGATGTGATGTTAAATATACAAGCTTGCTAGTACATGAATACTGGTTGATTACAGATGCTTTCTTGAAATATTTTACTATTAGTTCACTTATAATACAAATATTACTCAATGTCTTCATAATAGTTAGGGGATGATGACCCTTCACTAAAAGTTTACTATTATGTGACTACTGGTTAGTTACAGATGATTTATTGAAATATTATATATTAAGAGAATTGTCTCCCAATTCTTCATCTATAAATGCCATTAGAGAAAAAAATGTCATGATATAATATATATCATAACATAATTATTGGGTATTACATTACAAAATTACTTTTTGGCTCCTTAATAATTGGCTATTGAGTATAGAATAATATTAGCTATTATTGGCTTGTAGAACATTAAATATTGGGCTGTATATCACTGTAAAAACGACTTATAGTTGATTGATAGTCATGTAATTAATTGTCAAAGCAATGAAGACTCTGTAGAAATCTCTTATTAGTTAGACAAAATAATGCTGGGTCTGTGCGTAAGGAGTGTCACTATACAATCTGTGGTGACTTTGATGTGTCATTGTATGTAAGAGCTATCACTATGGAATTAATAATAGGTTATCCCTATATACTACACATGTGCACTTTTTGAGAAGTCATTTGTTCATAATCACAAACTGTGATGTTCTATAGTAATAAGTAATCAAAACATAATATGTTATTATATTGGAATAGGAAAAGAGGGAGGACTAATTATAAACCCTATTAACTTTTACCAAATAGTACTGACACAATAACATGAATGATAATAAAGTACTGATGTGTATCCCTTGTCTAAGTAATTGGTAAAGATTTTGACTATGTGAGTATGTGAAGCACGTTAGAATATAGTCAACACATAGAAGTACAGTAATCTGTGTTGAATCCCTCCCAGGGCCTTTTGCAAAGGGGAAGTTGGCCACACCAGACATTGTTATGCTACCCAACTATTATGATGGTTGATAATTCAAATGAATGCAACAAACTATTTTTAACAGTGATGTCTTTTGAAATGTAAAATTACTCTTTTATTGAAGTTTTACTGATTATTAGTAGTTAATTAATATTATTTATATACCTGCCTAAGTGGTAGCAACAGTGTTAAATAATATGAATATAATCAGTAAAAAAGTCTTTGTTGCTATACTGAGTACCTGGTGGGAGAAAAATAGGAGGTATTCCAAGATCGCCAAGTATCAGTAGATAATCTTGACCACATCATAATATCATAGCCTGATTTCATCATTGAGCCTTATTTAAAAATACCTTTCACCATCTGAGTGCTTTAGTAGTTAAAGAGTTAATATTATTATGGTAGCATTCATTACGATTACAATGTCCTCAAAAAACAAAATAATTTTACTAACTACAGCTGAAGCATAGGCCGTACAATGAGTGATGGTTTTCCTCTGATAGGTCTATGCTCCCATTCACCACTTGGTAACTGAAATGTCTATATAATAAGGTAGTAGTATTCCAACGTCCTATTAGTCTAATCATCTAAAAATTACATAGGAATGGATAATTCATAACATTACTTCTCAGCCTTATTTTTTGAAAAGTTTGATGTAACCATTTCGTAGTTCAATAATACTCAATCTGAATGAAGATTAATAATTTTACTACCATCGTCATTCAAAAATATGTTAGCACACATCTGAACTACAATTTTAACCCTATACACCTTTATGAGGTTTCCTGTAGCAGCTAGACTATGCAATTGTAATTATCTATTATGTTGATAACTTTGATTGGTCACTATCAGTAAAGAATTACTTTACAATAATAATAATGATATTTATAATAAGCACTCATAGACTTCATTATATTTTGTGTTAATTGTAATTGTTCTTAATCAAACAAACAGTGTCAAACACAATATGCAATTATGTAAAGTAATGCAAACAATACTTAATTATCAATATTTGACTAGTCTATTGTTTCGTTGATCAGCTACCCACACTGATCCATTGGATGCCACTGCTACTCCTATAGGACTGTAGAACCCTTGTATTAAGTGAATAAAAACACCATATGAATCAAAAATAGCAAGAGAATCCCCACTATTGTTTACCACAAGTGAATTACCAGCTGAATCAATTGCTATACCACGTGGTCCATTGAGATGAGATTGACCATACTGACGAATATGTTCACCATCTCCAGTGAAGACATTGACTATGTTGGATTTATAACAAGTTACATGAAGATAACCAGAAGGATCAAAGGAAAGACCAGTAGGTGATTTAAACCATTCATTACCCTTTATAATATGAGACAAAGACTTATCATGATGAAATACTTGTAGTCGGTTATTCCCAGAATCAGCAACATATAATCGACCATTAGGACCAATACAAATGCTCCAGATGTGTGAAAATTGACCTTTGCCAGACCCTTTACTACCAAAAGTGCCTAAAAACTCTCCCTTTAAATTTAATTTGTGAATCCTGTCACCTTCCTGCTCTGCCACATATATTATACCTCCATTAATAGCTATACCACTTGGATAATTAAACTGTAGTGGGCCAGTTCCAAATGAACCAACAGTTGTCTTCTGTCTTCCATTGCTGTCATATACATATATACAGTGGTTACCACAACTAGTTGTAAACATGTTACCATTGTTAGAAAAGGCTATGAACCATGGGCAGTTTATTCCAGATATGGATCGTACTGGATTGATGAGAGCAGTGTAATCTCGACTAGTAGCTACAGGAACAATGAAGGGGCTACCTTGAATAGGCTGATCTTTGATAGTGAGGAAGAACTTGTGTCGACCTAACTGCTGTGGAATCAAAGAAACAAAATAAGTACCATCACCACAATCTGTTGTGATAGCAGGAATATTTGTATTGTTTTCTTCAATGGCAGCTATCATACCCTTAACCATGGCACCTCTTTTAGATAACTGCTTACCAGTACAATCTTTGAGTATAACTTGAACCTTGTATTCTTTCCCAACTGCTGCACCAAAAGGCATTACTTCTGTTGTGTTATTGGGAGATATTTCACCAAACACTACACCTACATTCTCTATCTTTTTAACTAGTTCATCTGTATAAATATCTAATGATATAGTTGGTGACTCGCATACTTCAAGAGAGGTCTCAGAGAACTCTTTTTGTAGTTGGTTTGCTCTGGTCTGCAGTGTGTTGGCAACTGATAGTAACTCAACATCATTGTACTCTCCTACAGTACTGGTTACAAGACTCTCACAGTATGTCATATTTTCAAAGAGATGTTTGATCCCATCAAGCTGACGACAGAGATGAACCTCCTTAGCATTAGCGACCTCACTACTCTGAGCTAATAGAGCCTCCTTGCGTTCATGTAAAAGTTGTTGAAGAGTGGCAAATGTTTGATGTATGATTGTATCTATCTCAATTTTACCAGCATTGATCTTCTCCTTTATCTCTTCTCCTGATATCAAGACTTTCTTAAGCTGTTGTTGAGCTTCTTGGAAACCTTTTAAGCTTTCACAAAGAGTAGCCTTATTACTGTTTACTTGGTTTTGTATGTCAATAACAGGATGATCCTTGTGGTTTATTACTGTACATTTGATGCATACTGGTATGATACATTCTTGACAATAAAAGTCAAGTTGTTGATCAGTGTGATCTTGGCAGGTATGGGCAAAAGATGGAATACTTTTTGCTAGTGTGTCTCTGGTCATACTTCTAGCTTCATCAAGAGTAAAATATGAGTGTGTACGTATTGAACGTACCAATTGGTGAGCTTCCCAACATTGCTTACAAAGGAGATCCCTACAATCAGTACAAAATACTATGCCAGAATTTTTGGTGCAAGAGTCACATGGAGGAGAAGGATTAGAGTAGATTTTTCTAAAAATGTCACTCTTCTTGTTGTTCAGACCAAAATTATTAGGAAGATTGATGATTCCTCCAGTAGGTACTGGTGTAGTTTGGTGACAAGAGGGACAAGTGATGGAGTTAGTTCCAGTACCTTCAGTGATAAGAGACTGGATACATTGAGTACAGAAGGAGTGACAACAAGGGAGCATACGAGGGTCACGATAAGGTTGACTACATTTTAGACAACAAGTAGAACTCAAATTAGCCTAAGTATGTAGACAATCATATCAAATCCTATCAATGATACACTACTTACATGTTTAATAGGTCCACTTGCAGCACCATTAGTAGAAGAGAACATTGTTGCAGTGATCAATAAATGTTAGCATAAATATTAGTCAGAAGTAAAATCACAGTCACATGATTGTTATGATAACAGTGTATAGAAAATGTATGGCATTTAATTTCTTAACTACACAAATAGTTATCTTTGTTTACATAGTGCCTATACACTTGATATTATTTTTGCTTTCAAGTGAGTTATTAAATGTTGTGACTTTTGGTGGAGGGGAATAAATGGTAAAAAGATTAAAGACAATAGAGCACATGATTAGGTCCAGGTACACTGTAAAAATTAATTAAGTCATTTTAACAAGGATGGATTATTATGGAATGTAGAATTTATGTGAATTATTCATTGTATAATTTGTTAGTATGTACAAGTACAACATGTCAACAAATTATACAGTGAGTAATTTGCAAGAATTCTAAATTTCATAGCAATCCTTTCATGTAGACTACAAATTAGTTGTTAAAATGACATATTAATTTTTACAGTGTAACCATATAATTATAGCAGCATTTAATTGTCAATATATTAAAGGTGAGCATCTCAACATTGCTTACAAAGGAGATCCTTACAATCAGTACAAAATACTATGCCAGAATTTTTGGCGCAAGAGTCACATGGAGGAGAAGGTTTAGGTTGTATAGGAATAGAGTGCTCATTGTAAATACTGATTAGTTGATTTAGCCAATCTATAGTTATTATGTAGCAAAGTTATTTGATACAAACTAACTGAAAGCAAACACATTAATTATTGTCCTATGGAATTGACGTTTTATGAAATGTTTGAATTAATTAGACAAAAGAAGATATAAACAGTTGATTCCATAGCATGTTAGTAATCAAACAGTATATTATGTTAATTTCAAATTGAATCAGCTAATTTTGTTATTTGCAACCTGTGTAATGATATATTGATTAAATTGACTTATCACTTTTTACAGTTTATATATATGTGTGTGTGTGTGTGCATGCAAGTTGTCTGTCATGTCTTTTACAGGGTCATTAATGAACAGTTTTTACTACCAAATGATAAATCAGCAGAAAATTCCATACCAATTTAATAATAGGAAGTAATTAAACAAAATGTGATATAGGAAAAACGTAACACTGTAGTACTGTATATATATTTTTAAAATGGAACTTGCTAATACAACAAACATTAACAAGTTGTAGGGTATAGTTTTACAATTTTAATCAGTATTACAATTACATAATCAATAAAGCTAGACCTGTGCTTGCAAATTGAATGTATATTGAAATTGGAGTGTGATAATTTCGTAGGCGAGTTATTAGAGGCAAATTTTGTGGTGAAGGAAGAGTTTTAGAATAAAAATATAATTACGGTATATCAGTCACAGAGCGTATATACGTGATCACGCAGAAAAAAAAGGGCCCTTTAAAACAGTGAACACGCTTTCACGATATTGCAAGAGTCAGGGTATAATCATAGAAGAATATCGGAATATCTTTGATATAATGACGTCTCCTGAAGAAAAAAAAAGCCCAGATGCTCTTGAGCAGGACATATCTACTCCCACAAAAGACCCTAGTTCAAAGAAAGGTTGCATCGATGATAGAAATGGAAAAGTAAAATATTCCATTTTGTATCAATAACAATAATTTCTTTGCCACGTACTAGGTCTTTAATGATCCAATACATGGTCATTTTACACTTGACCCATTGTTGGTGGCTATTATTGATACGCCTCAATTTCAAAGACTACGCTACATCAAGCAATTAGGTAATATATCACTAGAAACAATCATTATAAAGCTGATATATTAGGTGGTGGCTACTTTGTATTTCCTGGAGCTTCCCACAATAGATTTGAGCACAGCTTAGGGTGAGATCTTAAACTACTGCATGAATTTTAGAAGATTCAATATATAAATATCTATAGTTTTCATGCATATTCTTTGATGGTATAAGTAGACACCTGTCATAGCTTACTGTTAGCGAAGAATGGGAGTTGGTGGTCATGATTTGCATTTCAGTGCAGCTGTGACAGCAGTGAGGTTGTAATAATCACAACAAAGGGTTGTCATTGGTTTTAAGGTGTGGGTTTTGCATGCCAGTTATTGTTAACCTGTCTTTTATCTGCTGTAAGTAACTTAGCATATATTTTTATAACAACTTCAAATATGCTTGAAATTACGTTTTGGCAGGATATGAGCCATTTTAAACTGAAACTCATCAGTCTTATATGACACCAATGCATATAGTTACATGTATCTACATGTAGTTGTATGTAGTTACATATAGTTGCAGCTACAAATTAATCTTTCCTTATAAGTACTTGATAGAAAAGTTTAATGTTTGAATGGACAATATAATGGATTCAATGTTAATATTTATCTTATAGTGTATGTTATTTAGCTGGTGAATTTGTTGAGAGCTTACACCATCATCAAGAAGAACTCAAGATTACTCCTCAAGATATATTATGTGTAAAGATAGCTGGCCTGTGCCATGATTTAGGTCATGGTCCATTTTCCCACGTGTTTGATGGAAAATTTATTCCCTTTGTTAATGGAGATAAAAATTGGAAGGTAATTGTCACATTAACATTTCTTTTAATCTATATTTGTCACTATTGTAGCATGAACAAGGCTCTATTGATATGTTAGATCATTTAATAAGTGCCAATCAGTCAGTCCATGATCATATATGTAAGCGTGAGCTGGATGAGAAAGACATTGATTTTATCAAGGAACTAATCATGGGTAAACCCTTAGAAAATTACTCTTCATTCACATTGCAAAACTCTTCTGTTTCGGATAAGAGGAATTGGAACTATAGAGGACGAGGTGAAGATAAAAGTTTTCTTTATGAAGTAGGTATGCTTAAATAATTTGTTACCATTAAATCTTTTAAAACAGATTGTGGCTAATAAAAGAACTGAGATAGATGTGGACAAATGGGATTATTTTGCAAGAGACTGTCACTGTCTGGGGATGGCTAACAACTTTGACTGGAGGCGTTATGTGACATTTGCCAGGGTTATTGAAGTGAATGGTCAGCGTCAAATATGCTGTAGAGATAAAGTAAATTGATCCATATAATTATTATCTTACTGATCTTACTTTATAGGAAGCGTTTAATTTGTATGAAATGTTTCATACACGATACACCTTACATCATAGAGCATACCAGCATAAAACTAAAAATATTGTTGAACAAATGTGAGAATGCATGATAATGCATTTCATCTTATGTTTTTAAATACATTTTAATATGTTAGGATTACTGAAGCTCTTAAAGCAGCAAATCACCACCCTTTTCTTGTAGGCAAAAATGGGTATATTCTCATTTTCTATTATATATTGATTGAATCGTTCATTTGATAGACAAGAGGAAAAAATCAAAATGTCTGATGCGATCCATGATATGGTAGCGTATACACAACTGACTGATGCTGTTATGCAACACATTATGATATCTGAAGAAAAAGAGTTTGTCAAAGTAGCATTAAATAACTACTTCTAAAGTTTTTACATTATAATTTAATAGGCAAAAAAATTGTTCAAGGAAATTGAAGAAAGAAAGTTTTACAAAATGATTTGTCAAATACAACATCCTAATGAAAAGGCAAGCTAAAACCATTGTTATAGAACATAAGCCTTATGACAAAGTTAATATTCACAATTAAGACATTTTACATAGCAGTAAATACAATTCTCTTCATCATGAAATTTTGATACATAAGTACACAAATAGAAGTGCAATAACAATAACTGCTTGCAAGAATTATGTTAATAACTTCAATTAAGAAAACAGCTTTAAGACAAAGTAAAGTAGCTTTGGTAGAGGCATTTGTTCTCTCTTGACTCTCAAATAATGTATAAAGATAACAATTATGTTCATAAAGCATGTACTGTACAATAGCTTCCTCTTTTGTTTATTATGACTTCTACATTCTTTTAATAGTTAAAGGTTGATGTTGAAAAGGAAATAAAGACCTTACTTCAAAGGGACAGCACAGATATAAATTTCGATGATCTTATTTACATTGACGTATGTGTCAAGTGTCCTTATCTAATATATTATTTTTGGCAGATTGTCACATTCAATTATGGCATGAAGAAGAAAAATCCTGTTAATGAAATGATGTTTTATACAAAAGAGAATCCTAACAATGCAGTGCGACTCCCAAAAGAACAGGTTTCTCAAATGCTGCCACATACATTTTATGAGCAGATTATTCGAGTGTATTGTAAGGATCCAAATAAGAAAGAACTAGCTATAAAGTATGTAATGTACTTTTCTAATGTTATCTCATTTAATGTTAGATGTGTACATGAATGGTGCAAGGAAAATAACCTTATTTCTCCTGCTAAGGTATGTTGTAATTTCATCATTAATTAGCCATTTGGCTCTATAGGGTTCAGCATATGGGGTTTTTTCACCAATAAAAGAAGAAGACTCAGTTAGAAATGAAGACAAGACTAGCAGTTCAACATCAGAAGAAAGTAAAAACTCAGCTAGCAAAGAAGATAACACTAGCACTCCATCAGCAAAGAGACAATTATATCCTAAATAACTATGCTGTTGCTTTGGGATTTTCATGTGTGGCAGTGCAGGACATATACATATTCTTTAACTAACATAACCACAATTATACATACTAATTAATTGTCTGCATTATGTCATGATCAACTATACTGTTACGAATTATATAGGTGTTGGTGTGTGATCAATACAAACATTCAATGAATATATGTCACTTTTACATTAATTGATTCACTTCAATTTATATAATTATAATTTTGCTCTTTTATCTCTTGATCTGTCTCAATTTATTGTTTTGAGCTGTTGAAAACCTTGTACGCTCAATTGTATATTACTTTTACTGCCATCAACAACTTCACTATCATCAGTAATTTAATTTCCAGTTAACGCACAACAGCACATTCTTGGAATGATACATTGTTAATAATAGTACGTCAGTCAATGATTGGGTAATCACAACAGGCATATGGGTAGAAGATAAGAAATATTTTAGTAAAATTAATTCTGTTTTCCTTAGTTCACGTGACTCATTTTCTGAATGTCTTCAAACTTTTAAATTACACGGTAGTAGACTCATATCTCAACAAAATCTTTACTCGTTTTGAGAACTTTAAGAATTTTAAATATTTTTTCTTTGTTCTGGGTATTACTCAATATATATGTTGTCCAGTCTAATAGTTTTCTATGTTGTCAGACTCCTCTTATCCATAAATAAATCAATTTCTTGTCATCCTTGCTGTGTCAAGTTAATTCGTGTGTTATATAATATGAATATCTTAAGACCAGAGTTTTAAATCAAATGAGTAGGAGTTTCATATTTTAGCATTTTTGAAGGTGATTTGAATTGTATCACATAATTTGCATTATTCTTTATGAGTAAAGAACGTTGATTGACACACCCAACCCACATTTGACCGTATCAAGGGATTTTCCCTGGTATTGACCTTTTTATATCAGTTTCAATTTGTTCAGTCCTCCTCTATATAAGCGAGACAGCTATTAGCTTGTTCAAGTAACAAATAGAGACTACTATTGTGACTCATGTCTGATGATAATAAAAGCAATTCTAAACCTCTTGCCAACCCTCCAGAGTGGCGTGACCGTAGCAACAAGCTGGACAAAGCTATGGGTTGGGAAGGAGACTACAAAGATGAGAGTAGGCTAAGAGGATTTGTCCATGGAGTGTGGCACACTGGTGCTGGAATAGCGACAGGCAATCCTAAAGAATTTGATCGAGCTGGAGAACAATTTAGTAAGACCACTCGCCCACCGAGTCCACCCACACAGAAAAATAAAGACAAGTGACTTTGTTGTGGGTATTTTATATAATAATATATATATATATATATATATATATATATATATATATGTATATATATATATATATATATGCTTGTTTTTATATATATATTTATATATTATTACATTCCATGTAACTTTTTGCACTTATACATAATTTTAAAAGGAACTTGAAGTCTTATATGCTTGTTGATTGTTTATCCAATTTATGTAAAGAGTTATTGTAGTCAATAAAATCTTTTATGCAACAATCACACTCATACATGTAATATCAATTTATACCGTGGAGCTAATACAGCCACATTATATAGACATGACTCATATGTTATGAAATTATGAATATTAAAGTCATTTTAGCACTGTGAAAGACAATATCAGTTCTATCTTGGTATTCATATTTCAAAAGTTAATAATATTCATATTCTGGTGCTAAACATCATATATAAACAATAATAACAAAAGTATTTTATTGAGAAAGTTACAATCACTTAAATTATAGGTAAGAAAACAAAACTATTATCTTGTAAGTAGTTTATGATGTGCATACAGGTTTATAACAAGAGGTAACAAAGTATGTGAGTATTAATACTTGACTAGTTTATTGTTGTAAGTATCAGCTACCCATACTGATCCATTAGAAGCAACAGCTACTCCTATTGGGTAGTAGAAACCTCCAATTGAGTGTGTATGAATGCCACTTGGATTAAAAATGGCAAGAGAACAACCATTATAATTGACCACCAGAGAATTCCCAGCTGGATCAATAGCTATACCACGTGGTTCTTTGAGATGTGGCTGACCATACTTACGAACAAATTTACCTTCTGCAGTGATGACATTGACCACGTTAGATCTTTGATCAGTCACATGAAGGTGACCAGATAAATCAAAGACAAGGCCACCAGGGTATCCAATATTCCATATTTTACTATCAATGATATGAGAAAAAGTGTTATCACGATAAAATACTTGGATTCGATTATTACCATTATCAGCAACATATATCCTACCATCAGGACCAATACATATAGCCAAAGGCTTTGAAAATTGCATTTTAGAAGACCCCTTTTCACCAAACGTACCCAAATGTTGTCCTTCTAACGTTAATTTGTGAATTCTATTCCCACATTCTTCTACCACGTACATTGTGTTTCCATTAATTGCTATTCCAGTGGGATAATTAAATTGTACAGGGCCAGTTCCATATGAACCAATGGTAGTTTTCTGTTTTCCAGTGCTATAACATACACATATACAATGTTTATAATAACTGGTGACAAACATATAGCCATTAGATGAATTGGCTATGAAATAGGGTCTTGAAATCTCGTTATAAGTAGCTAATGGGTTTTTGATGATAGAGTAATCTCGAGATACGTATAAGTTGAATGGACTGCCTTTGATAGACTGACCTCTGATAGTCAGAGTTAACTTTTGTTGACCGAATTGTTGTGGTTTGATGAAAACAAGGTAAGTACCATTTTGACAATCACGAGGCGTGCCTTTCTCTTCAACTGGAACAAGCTTACCACCCACAATTTCACCTCCGCAAGATACTTCTTTCCCGTTACTGTCTCTTGACACAATTTTAGCTTTAAATTCTTTACCAGCTACAATATGTGAAGGTATCTCGGCAATTGTATTATTAGGAGATGAGCCACAAGCAAATACAATACCCAAGTCCTTTATCTTTGTAACTAGTTCATCTATATTTATTTCTACAGATGAAGTATTTGGCTCAACAATTTTTAGAGAAGTTTTAGAAAACTTGTCTTGTACTTGGTTTGCTCTGGTCCGTAGCGTGTGAGAAACTGATAGTAACTCAACATCATTGTATTCTTCTACAGCACTGGCTGCTAGACTATGACAGTAAGTCATTGTATCCAAGAGATGTTGGATCTCTTCCAGTTGGGGAGACAGATGAGTCACTTCATCATCAGCCATTTCACGGCTTTGACGTAACATTGATTCCTCACGTTGACGTAATTGCTGCCGAAGAGTGGCAAAAGCTTGACGTATCTCTGTATCTACTTTATCCTGACAAGTTTTGATCTTTTTCTTTATCTCTTCTCCTGATGCCAGAGCTGTCTGAAGCTGTTGCTCTGCTTTTTGAAAACCTTGAATGTTCTCACGAATAGCTGGTTTTTCCTTTTTTACCTGTTTACTTATCTCAGCAACAGTATGGTATTTGTGGTTGATGATAGTACATTCACTACACACCGGAATGGTACATTGTTGGCAATAGTACTTTAGCTGTTGATTGGAATGATCTTGACAGGAATGGGTAAAAGACGGAATAATTTTGGTTAAGTCACTTTTAGACATACTACCCACTTTGTCAAGAGAGAGAGAAGAGTGTTTACGTAAAGGCAGAAATCCTTGGTGATCATCCCAACATCGTTTGCAAAGTAGATATTTACATTCAGTACAATATGTTATTGAAGTATCCTTACCACATGTGTCACAAAGAGGAGGAGGGGTAGAGGTAATTTTAGCAAGAATATCACACTGTTTGTTGAAAAGGTGAAGGCTACAAGAAAGAGAGGTGACTCCTTTTAGAGATACTAATGTTGTTTCATGACAGATTGGACAAATGACAGAGCTAGTCCTATCACTCTTATTGACAAGAGACTGGATACATTGGATACAAAAGGAGTGACAACAAGAGAGCAAACGAGGGTCACGATAAGGTCGACTACATTTTAGACAACAAGTAGAACTTAAATTTGCCTATAATACATGAATGATAGATAAATGTCAAATAAGTCAGTTTATACATGACTACTATGTAAAACTAAATTTAGTTACAAAATGATAATGCTGTTACTACTCACAGGTTTGCTACTGTCAACTGTACAATAAGAGGAAGCCATTATTCAATTGATATTTCTTGAAGACAATCAAGACCATGCAGTCATTAGACATAAAAAAAGAAATAACATCAGATCATGTGATATAGATATGACAATGACATCATAGGATTGGTTATATATAACTGTACATATCATAACTATACCCATATAAGGCAGTAGTATACTATATTATTGATCATGTGATGTTAGCTTGATATCTGAACATACCATACTGCTGCTTATGTAATGTTGATGTACTTATTACAACATGTGAACAACATTTGAAGTGCTTAACAAAATTGATAATTAATATAATACATACTTAGCTTAATCATCTATAAGATGATTCAATATCAGTAATTTGATTACAGTTTCAAATCTCATTGATGAGAACATTATAACTATATATAATGGCAAACCAATATTAATAATTTATAATTGGTCTCTTTCTTTATTAAATTTCAATATGGAAAAAAAAACGAGGACAAGTGACTTACAAGTTTTATTTTGAGCATTTTTAGTATATTTACTATGATTATTACATTATTACATTATGTACATATTTACACTGTAAAAATTAAATTGTTATTTTAACAATTACTTTGTACTTTACATCAGTGGGTTACTATGGAATATAGAATTTATGTGAATTACTCATTGTGTAATTTGTTGGCATGTAAAACTACAACATACCGAGAAATTACACAATGAGTAATTCACAAAAATTCTATATATCATAGTAATCCACCAATGTAAACTACAAAGTAATTGTTAAAATAACAATTTAATTTTTACAGTGTATTCAACTGATATAAAGAGTCATTGTAATCAATAAAATCTTTTATGCATTAATCACACTCATATATGTAATATCAATTTATACTGTGGAGCTAATACAGTCACATTATAGACATGACTCATATGTTAATGAAATTGTGAATATTAAAGTCGGTCTTTTAGATTTTTATCACTGTGAAAGATAATATCAGTTCTATCTTGGTGTTTAGATTTGCAAAAGACAATATGCATATCCTGCACATAAACCAAAGATCATAATATAAGTCAATAACAAAAGTATTTTATTGAGAACATTACAATCACTTAAATTATAGGTAAGCAAACAAAACTATTATGTAGTAAGTAGTTTATAATGTGCATACAAGTTTATAACAAAGTGTGTGAGTATCAATATTCAACTAGTTTATTTTTGTAAGTATCAGCTACCCATACTGATCCATTAGAAGCAACAGCTACTCCTATTGGGTAGTAGAAATCTCCAATTGAGTGTGTATGAGTGCCACTTGGATTAAAAATAGCAAGAGAACAACCATTATAATTGACCACCAGAGAATTCCCAGCTGGATCAATAGTTATGCCGCGTGGTCCTTTGAGATCTGGTTGACCATACTTACGAACGAATTGACCTTCTGCAGTGATGACATTGACCACGTTAGATTTTTGATCAGTCACGTGAAGCTGACCAGATAAATCAAAGACAAGGCCACCAGGGTCTCCAATATTCCATATTTTATCATCAATGATATGAGAAAAAGTGTCATCACAATGAAATACTTGGATTCGATTATTACCATTATCAGCAACATATATCCTACCATCAGGACCAATACATATAGCCCAAGGCTTCGAAAATTGCATTTTAGAAGACCCTTTCTCACCAAACGTACTCAAATGTTCTCCTTCTAATGTTAATTTGTGAATTCTATTCCCACATTCTTCTGCCACGTATATTGTGTTTCCATTAATTGCTATTCCAGTGGGATGATCAAATTTTACAGGACCAGTTCCAGATGAACCAATGGTAGTCTTCAGTTTTCCAGTACTATCGCATACACATATACAATGTTTATTATAACTGGTGACAAACATATCGCCATTAGAAGCATGGGCTATGAAAAATGGCTTTGAAATCTCCTTATGAATAGCTAATGGTTTTTTGATGATAGTATAATCTCGAGATACACACAAATTGAATGGACTGTCTTTGATGGGATGACCTCTGATAGTCAGACTTAACTTTTGCTGTCCAAATCGTTGTGGTTTGATGGAAACAAGGTATGTACCATTATGAGAATCATCAGTTGTTCCTTTATCTTCAACTGGAACAAGCTTACCATCCACAGTTTCACCTCCGCAAAATAACTCTTTCCCATTCCTGTCTCTGGAAACGACTTTAACTGTAAATTCTCTGTCGACTACAATATGTGATGGTATCTCTGCAAATGTATTATTAGGAGACGAACCATATGCAAATATAATACCCAAGTTCTCTATCTTTGTCGTTACTTCGTCTATATTTATCTCAACAGATGGAGTTGGTGGCTTAACAATTTTCAGAGAAGTATTAGAAAACTTGTCTTGTAGTTGCTTTGCTCTGGCCTGTAGTGTGTGAGCAACTGATAGCAACTCAACATCATTGTACTCTCCTATAACACTGGTTGCAAGACTATGACAGTACATCATTGCATCCAAGAGATGTTGGATCTCCTCCAGTTGGGGAGACAGGTGATTCCCATTAGTCATTTCACGGCTCTGAGCTAACATTGATTCTTCACGTTGACGTAAATGTTGCTGAATAGTGGCAAAAGCTCGACGTATATCTGTATCTATATTATCCTGACAAGTTTTGATCTCTCTCTTTATCTCTTCTCCTGACGCCAAAGCTACTTGAAGTTGCTGCTCGGCTTTTTGAAGACCTTGAAAGGCTGCATGAACGTCTGTCTTTTTCTTTTCTACCTGTTTACTTATCTCAGTAAAAGGATGGTCCTTGTGGTTAGAGAGGGTACATTCACTGCACACTGGAATAATACATTGTTCGCAATAGTAATTTAGTTGTTGGTCATTGTGATCATGACAGGTTTGGGTAAAAGATGGAATTAATTTTGTTAGTTTGTCTTGGGGCATAGTACGAGCTTCTTCAAGAGTAAATGAAGTGTGTGTACGAGACATTCGAAGCTTTTTATGAGCATTCCAACAATCTTTACAGAGGAGATCTGTACATTCAGTACAGTACGCTATTGAAGTGCCCTCACTACATGAGTCACATGGAGGAGGAGGAGTAGAGGTGATTTTAGCAAGAATATTACTTTGTTTGTTGAAAAGGTGAAGGCTACGAGGAAGAGAGGTGACTCCTTTTTCAAATACTAACGTTTTCTCAAGACAAGTTGGACAAATGATGGAGGTAGTCCCAACACTCATAGCAACAAGAGACTGGATACATTGAGTACAGAAAGAGTGACAACAAGACAGCATACGAGGGTCACGATAAGGTCGACTACATTTTAGACAACAAGTAGAACTCAAATTAGCCTATATAAGTAAATGAATGACAGATGAATGTTAAAAAAGTCAATTATACATGTAATATTAATATTGGTATGTAAATTTAGCTACAAAATGATATCATAGATATACTACTCACATGTTTGCTATAGTCAACAACAGAATTAGAGGAAGCCATTATTGAATTGATATTTCTTGGAAACAATCAAGACCATGCAATCAGTAGACAGAAAGTAAGAATGATCTCAGATCAATTATGACAATGACATCATAGGATTGGTTACATAGCTTAGTAATTAAGTTCTGTACCTATCATAACTATACCCATATAAGGTACATTCCATTGTAGTATACTATATCATTGATCATGTGATCTTATCTTGATATCTGAGCATATCATAAAACTGCTCAGGTAATATTGAAGCACTCACTACATCCAACAACATTTGAAGTGCTTAACAAAATTGATAATAGATATAATACATAATTAGCTTATATTTATAAAATAATTTGATACCAGTAATTCTAATTACAGTTTTAATCTCATTCTGTGAACATTACAACTATATATAATAGTAAACTGGCATTAATAATTTATAATTGAATTCTTTATTAAATTTTAATATGGCAGTTTCTATTTTGCATAAACAATAACATATGACGACACAAATAAATAAAAAAAGGAAAGTGTGTAATTATAAAAAAACTACATTTATGTATTAAATATTATTAACATTTACTGACAAAATTTAACTAATCTGTGATTATATTGATCAGCTACCCACACTGATCCATTGGAAGCCACTGCTACTCCTGTAGGACCATTGAATCCTTCTATAGAGTGGATATAATTACCATGTGGATCAAAAATAACAAGAGAGCAAGTATCATAGTTCACAACAAGTGAATTACCAGCTGAATCAATGCTTATACCACGTGGTCCATTGAGATAAGACTGACCGTACTGACGGATATATTGACCATCTTGAGTGAAGACGGCAACTATGTTAGAACTGGAACATGTCACATGAAGGTGACCTGAGGGATCAAACGAGAGTCCACCTGGAGATCTAAATTCTCCATCATTCGATATATTTCCTTCAATATTATGTGATATACTCCCATTATTATGAAATACTTGGACACAATTATAACCACGATCAGCAACATATATTTTATGATCACGTCCAATACACATATCCCAGGGAAGTGCAAATTGCCCCTTATGAGTCAAACAACAAGAAAAAGTGCCTATAAATTCTCCTTCTAAAGTTAACTTATGAATTCTCCTTCCATAATACTCTGCCACATACAATACATCTTCATTGATAGCTATTCCAGTGGCACCAATGAACTGTAGAGATTTTGATCCATACAAACCATAGGTAGTCTTCTGTCTTCCATTGCTGTCGTATACATATATACTGTTATCACTACTGACAAACATGTCTCCATTATCAGAAAATGTTATAAACTGTGGACTCTTTATTCCAGTAATAGTCTGCACAGGCTTGTTAATAGAAGTGTAATCCATAGAATCAACTACAAAACATTAGTAAGTTCTATAAATAAATACTATTGAGTGACTTACAGAGCTCAAGGGATGAAAACTGCTGTTGACCAGTGGAGTGGGAGGAGAACATCATAACTGCCACAATGAATACGTTAATAAAATGCGTGGGAATAGTTTAGGAAGTGATAATTATTATTAGCGTCATGATTCCATTTAGAACTGTAAAAGGAACCGCCTTTATTATTGAACCTAATCTTCCTAACGTTCTTTTTTGATGCTTCAATAATGAATTGAGAGTTCATAGAAGATATAATGAAGTGTTGTTAACTTTGCCTGGCTGATAATATTGTGTATGATGAGAAAAGGACCTGGGTGTTTGGGTAGATTAGTGTTTTCAATATTCATTTTATTTCACCAAACAAAAATGTATTAACGCCAAACATTTCAATAGTCAGAGCAACTATCTTAGTCAGTGGCTTAAATAATAAAAGTAAAAGTAAAAGCTTCTATTTATACTACATGTGCAGGAATGAAGATTGTTTATTGTATTGTTGAACTTTGTACCTTAGCGTGTAGTATAAATAGAAGCTTTTACTTTTACTTTTATTATTTAAGCCACTGACTAAGATAGTCGCTCTGACTATTGAAATGTTTGACGTTAATACATTTTTGTTTGGTGAAATAAAATGAATATTGAAAACATTGTGATAATGTAGTTAATACCAACATAAGCTAAATATTATTTAGTCTATTTAGTTCATTTTAAGATGTAGGTCGTTAGCCCCTCCCATAACTTCTGATGACACTATTGAGTTTAATCTCTACTACTGGTAGTGCTACCAATGTACCTCTTAATAAATATAACAATAAGTGAATGATATATAGTGAATGACTAACACTATTTATTGTGGACTTACAAGGACAAACACCATTCATTATATAGCTAAATATATAGTTACAAAATTAGACTACAGAAATGATGTCGTAATTACAATAACATAATTTGTGGTTACTAGAATTGTTATGAAATTATCACAACTACTAATAGATGTGTTTTGAATTTTTTTTAACATGACCACTGATCATAAAGATATAGTAACCCTGTCTACTTCTGATAAATTCTGTAGTAATACATCAGTAATATGCCAAACTATATGAATTAATATGGTATTCATAAGGTTTTAAAATATATATATATTTAATATTATTTTACTTTATTATTATAATATTGTCAATTGTTACAAAGTTTATCATAAAATTAATGATTGTTTATTTATAATATATTGTTATTATTAATATATTTATAATAATATTGTTTATTGTAAGGACATTATATTTAATTATTTTTAAAAATAAAGGTGACATGATCAGTAATTACCAGTTAACATTTACCCTCGATAAAATGAATGATACATTAGTTACCACGGCAACAAACGTCATTATCAGTATTGTGTAGTTAGCCCCTCCCATAACTATTTGTGATTACTAGAATTCTTATGAAATTATCAATTGAAAGTTACTTGTAGACTACTGTCTACTAGTAACTTTGATACTAGTAGACTTCTTATCATCTGGTTGATAGGCTTTGAAGATTTTCTTCTAATATGACCACTAATTATAAAGTTATTGTAATTGTGTCTACCTCTGATTGATTCTGTAGTAAAACATCAGTTATATGCCAATCTATATGAATTACTCTGGTATTCGTAAGGTTTTGTAATATTATTTTTTATTATAATAGTGTTTATTGTTACAAAATTTATTATATAATTAATGATGGATATTAATATATATTTTTTATTATAAGGACATTATATTTAAGTGGTTTAGGACATTATAATTTAATTACTTAGGTCATATATTCATTGTAATTTGCTCTGTATTTAGAAACAGTACTGTTCTCATTTCCGCTTGAGTCTAATCAACAGTTTAATTTTATAGCATTATGCTAATTCTGTAACTATAATGTGTTCAATTGTATATGTGTACAGAGTCATTGTATTTTTATATCAAAATTTTAATTGTATGGTATCCAAAAATATTTTATTTGATGCTCGGTTCAATCAGTACTTAAGTAGTCGATTGTTGTGTGTATCAGCTACCCACACTGGCACATTGGAAACAATTGCTATTCCTATTGGACAATTGATTCCTTTCTACATGTTATTATGAACTATAATGAGTGGGTGTTATCTGTACACTCAGAGATTAATTGATAATCTCTTGATTATGTTACTAATACTTTAGCTACACACATTTTTAATGTACAATATAACAAAGAAAAGAATCAGGCAAAGTAGTTTTATTTAGTTATATTTTCAGTATAAATAATAGAAACCTTTTGAAATTACAATATTTGGCAGAAGTTTGTAATTGTTATTTTAGGGAACAGCTGTCTTGATAGCCACTATGGCATGATTTGTAATTGTTATCCAGGGTGCAGCCATTCAAGATATAAAATGATATCACAATGCATGTAGTTAGTAGTAGAATGTGAGTTCATTATTTTGTGATACCATGCAAATTACTGCTGTTAGCAATAGTGTTTAAAAGATGATGATGTTAACAGAGTTCCTACTTGTTTTTTCTCTTCTTGTCACAGTAACCACTGGAACTAACTGTCCATGTGGACAAGGTAAGTGTTTTATAATAAATTCAGTTTTTTGTTATTAGAAAATATATATCTTTCTTGGTACAGCAAATAAAGGTCCTGGGCAATACTTACTTATTAATGTTAACTGTATAAATAACTCATTTGCTGAAGTTTCATGGCAAGAAGATCCCTCGAGTATATTCAGAGTACTTTTTGTTTCTATTCAATATAACTGTTATAATACCTCTTCAAATAAATTAGTTAGTTAAACTCTACCTAATAATACTTCATAATATTTATAGAATAAGTAGATATAAATCTCTTGTTTTTTCCCGTCAATTGTCTGTTTTATATAGCTTTCTGATTACCCCCAAAAAATAACTTACTATGATGACAATCGTGATAATACAGAAAAACAACACCTTCCTATTATAGAAGATAGGTACCCTAAAGTAATAGCTTGCTTTGAAGAGATTTATGATAATACGTGATATATTGATGACCTCCTTATTACAGAAGATGTAGCATGCATTTGTTCAGGTTGTGTGGTAGATTACAATTATGCAGACTATCATCCAAATATAATAACTGCTGCCTGTTCTTTTACAGGTGAAACAACAGTTCTTATTACCTATACTTACATCTACACTGTATACTTTAACATGCACTCCCACTAGTTCTATTGCAATTTCCACATCTAATGCAGTCATATTTGCTACTCCCACTCCCACTGGTTAGTCATTCTTGATATAATAGATGTAATGTTACTTTCTCATAAACAGGTTCTAATTCACAATTGAATACCATATTAATGATAGTGTTCAGTCTCATTATGTGCATTATTATAGGAGCTTTGTTTGTTATTATTTTGGTCTTCTGTCTGATCAATCACAGATTGAGAAAAAAGTGAGCAGATATTAGTCTATGTCATTAGGAGTTTACATTTTCTAAACTTTTAAAAATAATTTTTGACTTCATTAGTCTAATTTCTCATATACCTGATATCACTAAGGCAACATAATTGCAATACTCTATCCAGTTTATGTCAAGTGGTCTAATAACACAAAGTCATTGAAATGACATTTGTTGGGCCACATGTACCACCACTATGCTAGATATGTGAACTGTAGCCATTTGATTAATGTATATATTTTTGACTAAAGTAACATACCACATAATAATTATTAATGTTCCTTTGTTATTTACATTACAGGATACATAAAACTGATAATGTTATGATAAATTATGGAAAGGTTAGTTGTGAATTGTGATAGTAACTTGATGTCCTGGTATGTTATTATTAAACTATATAAACTCATTGCAACATGTGTTCAACCATACTTTGAATATACCATCAAATCTCTTACTCTCTTTATTAGATGCCATACTTTCATGTGAAGGTGTTAGATAGTTTAAGTGTCAATGAGTCTGTCGTCACTGTTGAACATTTACTTGAAAGAATACCATGTACTACAATTAATCAAAGACAAAATTCATTGTCAGTAAAAGATGATACAATTATAGACAATGCTCTTAATCAACTGGAATCAGCAATATTGTTACCTACGTATGATAATGAAATGAAACAGTTAAAAACAAATGACAATATTAGCATTGTGTCAAATGAAGATAGCAATGAATCATGTGCATCCTCTCAAAAATTCAGTTCTTGTATAATTGCTGATAGCTATCATGTAGAAGTCATCCCAGTGATAAGTCAATTTCCTCATACTTCATTAGTTAATGATATTGGATGTATAGCTGATCCCAATGGTACTTCTAAGATTGATACAGACTATATTGCAAAAGAAGAATATGACCTTGATTATTCATTCAAAAAAGTATTACAAATTGATATAGAGGACTTCAGTGATCATGATGTTCACAATACTCCTCAAACTATCTCTATATCTTCTAAGGAGTGTACTTCAGATGACAATGGCTATATTCATTCTCTAAGCACTAAAGTGTCAACGATTGCTGTAGAAGATGATAACTACATTGAACCCAATGATGACATCATTGTTACTGCTTAATCATCATTTTAAGTTTTATTGAGAGAATTTCACTTTAGAAACTTTTAATAACATGAAAAGTTGTTACTTTTGCTTAAAAATAATTTTGTTTTATGATTAAATCATGTTTATTTATTTGTTTTAGTTAAATATGTTAAAATTAAATGTTATTAGTTTTAATTAGCTAGGTCATATATCATTGTAGCTTGCTGTAGTACTGTTCTCTGTGATGCCATTTCTGTGTGAGTTTAATCACTAGTTTCATTTTATATAAGTATTATGATAATCTTGAAACCATTTGTGTACAGAATCATTGTATGCATATATGTACAATTGTATATTTGTACAGAATCATTGTATTTTTATATCAACTTTTTAAGTATATAGTATAAAAATATTTCATTTGATGCTCAGTTCAATACTTAATTAGTCTATTGTTTGCGTGTATCAGCTACCCACACTGATTCAATGAAAACAATTTACTGTTTCCATTAGACAATTGATTCCTTCTATTGAGTAAATAAAATTGTCATGTGGATAGAAAATAGAAAAAGAATTTCCACTATTCTGTACGATTTTCAGCTGAATCAATACTTATACCATGTGGATCTTTAAGATAACACTGACAATATTGATGAATGTATTGACCTTCTGGTATGTAGACAAAAATAGTGTTAGATATAGAACAAGTTATATGAAGGTGGTCAGACAGGTCAAAGGAAATGCCATAAGGGGTTCTGAAAGTTTCACACATTTGAAATGCATACAAAATAACAAAGAAAAGAATCAAGAAAAAGTAGTTTGGTTTAGTTGTAATTTTAGTAAACATTGAAATCTTTGAAGTTACAATTTTTGGCAAAACCTTACATTGTTGTGGTTACAACAATGTAATATTGGTTGCCAGGAATGGCATGAAGGTGGTCAAACAGCTCAAAGGAAATGCTATAAGGAGATCTGAAAGTTTCATTACCAGACATATACCATCAATGATATGAAAAAAGATTTAATTATTACCAGTATCAGTTATATATATATTAAATTAAAATAGACAACTATTTTATGGTTGTGGTCTATATAGACAATACCTTACAAGGATATTTAATCCAATTACAAAGTAGTCACATATCTTCTTACAATGCTATACTTTATTACATGTTTTTAGTGACAAATGTTACATGACTATATAAGGCAATGTAGTTTCCTGATGATCGTTTTTACTAATACATTAGCTTCACACATTTTAAATGCATACAAAATAACAAAGAAAAGAATCAAGAAAAAGTAGTTTGGTTTAGTTATAATTTTAGTAAATATTGAAATCTTTGAAGTTACTATTTTGGGTTAAAACCTTACATTGTTATTGTTACAGCAACGTGATATGACTGTCAAGAATGGCTGCTCTATTAATTAAAAATATATGGAATGTGATGTTAGCAGAGTTCTTTACATAATGTGATATAATATTCTGTTAGCAATAGTATTTGAACGATGATGATGTTAACAGAGTTCCTACTTGTTTTTTCTCTTCTTGTCACAGTAACCACTGGAACTAACTGTCCATGTGGACAAGGTAAGTGTTTTATAATAAATTCAGCTTCTTTGTTATTGGAATATATCTATTTTTCTTGGTACAGCAAATAAAGGCCCTGGACAATACTTACTTATTAATGTTAACTGTATAAATAACTCATTTGCTGAAGTTTCATGGCAAGAAGATCCCTCGAGTATATTCAGAGTACTTTTTGTTTCTATTCAATATAACTGTTATAATACCTCTTCAAATAAATTAGTTAGTTAAACTCTACCTAATAATACTTCATAATATTTATAGAATAAGTAGATATAAATCTCTTGTTTTTTCTGGTCAATTGTCTGTTTTATATAGCTTTCTGATTACCCTCAAAAAATAACTTCCTATGATGACAATCGTGATAATAAAGAAAACCTTTCTAATATAGAAGATGAGTATCCTAAAATAATAGCTTGCTTTCAAGAGAATTATGATGATACACGATATATTGATGACCTCCCTATTACAGAAGATGTGGCGTGCGTTTTTTCAGGTTGTGTGGTAGATTACAACTATGCAGACTATCATCCAAATATTATGACTGCCGCCTGTTCTTTTACAGGTAAAACAATTACAGTTCTTATTATCTATATTTACTCTATACTTTATCACTTACAGCCTCTCCTGTGGATGCTTTATTTACCACAAGTACTAATATTGTACCATCTATCACATTGATTACTACTAGTTCTATTGCAATTTCCACATCTAATACAGTCACATTTGCTACTCCCACTCTCACTGGTTAGTCATTCTTGATATAATAGATGTAATGCCAGTTACTTTCTCGTACACAGGTTCTAATTCACAATTGAATACAATATTAATGATAGTGTTCAGTCTCATTATGTGCATTATTATAGGAGCTTTGTTTGTTATTATTTTGGTCTTCTGTCTGATCAATCACAGATTGAAAAAAAAGTGAGCAGATATTAGTCTATGTCATTAGGAGTTTACATTTTCTAAACTTTTAAAAATAATTTTTGACTTCATTAGTCTAATTTCTCATATACCTGATATCACCAAGGCAACATAATTGCGATACTCTACCCAGTTTATGTTAAGTGGTCTAATAACACAAAGTCTTTGAAATGACATTTGTTGGGTTACATATACCGTAACTATAACTATGGTAGATATGTGAATTGTAGCCATTTGATTAGTGTGTATATTTTGACTAAAGTAACATACCACATAATAATTATTGAAACTGATAATGTTATGATAAATTATGGAAAGGTTAGTTGTGAATTGTGATAGTAACATGATGTTCTGGTATGTTATTATTAAACTATATAAACTCACTGCAACATGTGTTCAACCATACTTTGAATATACCATCAAATCTCTTACTCTCTTTATTAGATATCATGCTTTCATGTGAAGGTGTTAGATAATTTAAGTGTCAATGAGTCTGTCGTTACTGTTGAATATTCACTTCAATGAGTCATCATTATTTTAAGTTCTATTGAGACAATTTCACTTTGGAAACTTTTAATAACATGAAAAGTTGTTACTTTTGCTTTAAAATATAATTTTGTTTTATGATTACATCAAGTTTATTTACTTGTTAAATATGTTACAATAAAATGTTATCATTTTAATTAGCTAGGTCATATATCATTGTAGCTTACTGTAGTACTGTTCTCTGTGATGCCATTTCTGTGTGAGTTTAATTACCAGTTTCATTTTATATGGTATAATGATAATTCTGTAACCATATAACTACAATTGTATATTTGTATAGGGTCATTGTATTTTTATATCAACTTTTTAAGTATATAGTATAAAAATATTTCATTTGATGCTCAGTTCAATCAGTACTTTATTAGTCTATTGTTGTGTGTATCAGCTACCCACACTGATCCATTGGAAACAATTACTATTCCAATTAGACAATTGATTCCTCCCAATTGAGTAAATAAAATTGCCCCACTAAATCTTTATAATTTTCAGCTGAATCAATACTTATACCATGTGGATCTTTAAGATAACACTGACAATACTGATGAATATATTGACCTTCTGGTATGTAGACAAAAGTAGTGTTAAATATAGAACAAGTTATATGAAGGTGGTCAGACAGGTCAAAGGAAATGCCATAAAGGGTTCTGAAAGTTTCACACATTTGAAATGCATACAAAATAACAAAGAAAAGAATCAAGAAAAAGTAGATTGGTTGAGTTATAATTTTAGTAAAAATTGAAATCTTTGAAGTTACAATTTTTGGCAAAACCTTACATTGTTATGGTTACAACAATGTAATATTGGTTGCCAGGATGCCATGAAGGTGGTCAAACAGCTCAAAGGAAATGCTATAAAAGGTACTGAAAGTTTCATTACCAGACATATTACCATCAATGATATGAAAAATGATTTAATTATTACCAGTATCAGTTATATATATATGTATATATATTACAATAGACAAACATTTTATGATTGTGGGCTACAATTTAATCCAATTACAAAGTAGCCACGTATCTGCTTACAATGCTATAGTAAAAATTGAAATCTTTGAAGTTAATTATTTTGTGTAAAACCTTACATTGTTATTGTTAGAGCAACGTGATATGATTGTCAAGAATGGCTGCTCTATTAATTAAAAATATATGGAATGTGATGTTAGCAGAGTTCTTTACATAATGTGATATAATATTCTGTTAGCAATAGTGTTTGAAGGATGATGATGTTAACAGAGTTCCTACTTGTTTTTTCTCTTCTTGTCACAGTAACCACTGGAACTAACTGTCCATGTGGACAAGGTAAGTGTTTTATAATAAATTCAGCTTCTTTGTTATTGGAATATATCTATTTTTCTTGGTACAGCAAATAAAGGCCCTGGACAATACTTACTTATTAATGTTAACTGTATAAATAACTCATTTGCTGAAGTTTCATGGCAAGAAGATCCCTCGAGTATATTCAGAATACTTTTTGTTTCTATTCAATATAACTGTTATAATACCTCTTCAAATAAATTGGTTAGTTAAACTCTACCTAATAATACTTCATAATATTTATAGAATAAGTAGATATAAATCTCTTGTTTTTCCCGTCAATTGTCTGTTTTATATAGCTTGCTGATTACCCTCAAAAAATAACTTCCTATGATGACAATCGTGATAATAAAGAAAACTTTTCTAATATAGAAGATGAGTATCCCAAAATAATAGCTTGCTTTCAAGAGAATTATGATGATACACGATATATTGATGACCTCCCTATTACAGAAGATGTGGCATGCGTTTTTTCAGGTTGTGTGGTAGATTACAACTATGCAGACTATCATCCAAATATTATGACTGCTGCCTGTTCTTTTACAGGTAAAACAATTACAGTTCTTATTATCTATATTTACTCTATACTTTATCACTTACAGCCTCTCCTGTGGATGCTTTATTTACCACAAGTACTAATATTGTACCATCTATCACATTGATTACTACTAGTTCTATTGCAATTTCCACATCTAATACAGTCACATTTGCTACTCCCACTCTCACTGGTTAGTTATTCTTGATATAATAGATGTAATGCCAGTTACTTTCTCGTACACAGGTTCTAATCCACAATTGAATATCATATTAATGATAGTGTTCAGTCTCATTATGTGCATTATTATAGGAGCTTTGTTTGTTATTATTTTGGTCTTCTGTCTGATCAATCACAGATTGAAAAAAAAGTGAGCAGATATTAGTCTATGTCATTAGGAGTTTACATTTTCTAAACTTTTAAAAATAATTTTTGACTTCATTAGTCTAATTTCTCATATACCTGATATCACCAAGGCAACATAATTGCAATACTCTATCCAGTTTATGTCAAGTGGTCTAATAACACAAAGTCTTTGAAATGACATTTGTTGGGTTACATATACCGTAACTATAGCTATGGTAGATATGTGAACTGTAGCCATTTGATTAGTGTGTATATTTTGACTAAAGTAACATACCACATAATAATTATTGAAACTGATAATGTTATGATAAATTATGGAAAGGTTAGTTGTGAATTGTGATAGTAACATGATGTCCTGGTATGTTATTATTAAACTATATAAACTCACTGCAACATGTGTTCAACCATACTTTGAATATACCATCAAATCTCTTACTCTCTTTATTAGATATCATGCTTTCATGTGAAGGTGTTAGATAATTTAAGTGTCAATGAGTCTGTCGTTACTGTTGAATATTCACTTCAATGAGTCATCATTATTTTAAGTTCTATTGAGACAATTTCACTTTGGAAACTTTTAATAACATGAAAAGTTTTACTTTTGCTTTAAAATATAATTTTGTTTTATGATTACATCAAGTTTATTTACTTGTTAAATATGTTACAATTAAATGTTATCATTTTAATTAACTAGGTCATATATCATTGTAGCTTGCTGTAGTACTGTTCTCTGTGATGCCATTTCTGTGTGAGTTTAATCACCAGTTTCATTTTATATAGTATAATGACAATTCTGTAACCATATAACTACAATTGTATATTTGTATAGGGTCATTGTATTTTTATATCAACTTTTTAAGTATATAGTATAAAAATATTTCATTTGATGCTCAGTTCAATCAGTACTTTATTAGTCTATTGTTGTGTGTATCAGCTACCCACACTGATCCATTGGAAACAATTACTATTCCAATTAGACAATTGATTCCTCCCAATTGAGTAAATAAAATTGCCCCACTAATCTTTACAATTTTCAGCTGAATCAATACTTATACCATGTGGATCTTTAAGATAACACTGGCAATACTGATGAATATATTGACCTTCTGGTATGTAGACAAAAATAGTGTTAGATATAGAACAAGTTATATGAAGGTGGTCAGACAGGTCAAAGAAAATGCCATAAGGGGTTCTGAAAGTTTCACACATTTGAAATGCATACAAAATAACAAAGAAAAAAATCAAGAAAAAGTAGATTGGCTTAGTTATAATTTTAGTAAAAATTGAAATCTTTGAAGTTACAATTTTTGGCAAAACCTTACATTGTTATGGTTACAACAATGTAATATTGGTTGCCAGGAATGGCATGAAGGTGGTCAGACAGCTCAAGGGAAATGCTATAAAAGGTACTGAAAGTTGACATATTACCAGACATATTACCATCAATGATATGAAAAAATGATTTAATTATTACCAGTATCAGTTATATATATATGTATATATACAGTAGTCCTTCTTTTGAGAGACCACTCCCGTGAAAGACCACCTCTTTTGAGAGACCACAATTTGCATGAACCAATGCATTGTAATACAAAACCACCTCTAGTCAAAGACCACCTCTTTTGTGAGCCCAGAGACCACTAACATTGTGCTTTTTTAAGACCATTAGAAGTGTAAATTGCATGTAAAATTCAATGCATACACATAATTGCAGCTGTATTATCATGTGACTTGCAGCTGTAGTTAACTAAAGTAGAACTACCAACCAGAGATGTCTCTGACTACATTAATTAATAACAATTCTTCAGTACTTAATGCTTTTTAAATACATGTACATACAAATTGACCCAACCCATTACCCCGCCCACCTCTTTTGGGAGACCACTTTTTGTTGGATATGAGGGTGGTCTCTCAAAAGAGGGACTACTGTATTACAATAGACAAACATTTTATGATTGTAGGCTACAATTTAATACAATTACAAAGTAGCCACGTATTTGCTTACAATGCTATAGTAAAAATTGAAATTTTTGAAGTTAATTATTTTGTGTAAAACCTTACATTGTTATTTTACAGCAATGTGATATGGTTGTGAAGAATGGCTGCTCTATTAATTATTAAAATAATGTTTTGTTAACAGAGCTCTTTACATAATGTGATTATAATCTTACTGTTAGCAATAGTGTTTGAACGATGATGATGTTAACAGAGTTCCTACTTTTTTTCTCTTCTTGTCACAGTAACCACTGGAACTAACTGTCCATGTGGACAAGGTAAGTGTTTTGTAAAAAATTCAGTTTCCTTGTTATTGAAATTTTTTTTCTTCTTGATACAGCAAATAAAGGCCCTGGGCAATAATTACTTATTAATGTTAACTGCATAAATAACTCATTTGCTGAAGTTTCATGGCAAGAAGATCCCTTAAGTTCATTCAGAGCACTTTTTGTTTCTATTCAATATAACTGTTATAATACCTCTTCAAATAAATTGGTTAGTTAAACTCTACCTAATAATACTTCATAATATTTATAGAATAAGTAGATATAAATCTCTTGTTTTTTCTGGTCAATTGTCTGTTTTATATAGCTTTCTGATTACCCTCAAAAAATAACTTCCTATGATGACAATCGTGATAATACAGAAAACCTTTCTAATATAGAAGATGAGTATCCCAAAATAATAGCTTGCTTTCAAGAGAATTATGATGATACACGATATATTGATGACCTCCCTATTGCAGAAGATGTGGCATGCGTTTTTTCAGGTTGTGTGGTAGATTACAACTATGCAGACTATCATCCAAATATTATGACTGCCGCCTGTTAAAACAATTATAGTTCTTTTCACCTATACTTATGTTCACTCTATATTCACTTACAGCCTCTACTGTGGATGCTATTATATTTATGACAAGTATACCAATACTATATACCTTCTATCACATTGGTTATTACTAGTTCCATTGTGCCAGCTTTACTAGCTACAATAACTACCAATGATATTGTGGTTACCTCAAGTACCACTGTTATACCAAGTATTACAGTGATACAGTGATAGTTTTATTCCAATTTTCACATCTAATACAGTCATAGTTCCTAGTACCATTCCCACAGTTTAGGGTTCACTTGATATAATATATATATAATGCCAGTTACTTTCTTATGCACAGATTCAACTTCATAATCGAATACTATATTAATGGTAGTCTTCAGTGTCATTATATTTATTATTATAGGAGTTTTGTTTGCTTTTATTTTGGTCTTCTGTCTGATCAATCACAGATTGAGAAAAAAGTGAGCAGATATTAATCTATGTCATTAGGAGTTTAAACTTTTTAAAATAATTATTGACTTCATTAGTCTAATTTCTCATATACCTGATATCACCAAGGCAACATAATTGCAATACTCCACCCAGTTTATGTCAAGTGGTCTAATAACACAAAGTCTTTGAAATGACATTTGTTGGGCTACATATACCGCAACTATGGTAGATATGTGAACTGTAGCCATTTGATTAGTGTGTATATTTTTGACTAAAGTAACATACAACATAATGTATATGGAGAAAAAAGCATGATAATGTAATACAAATTAACATGAAGGACATTGGTGATGTTCACAATCTCTATATATTCCTAGGAGTGTACTTCAAATGACAATGGCTATATTCGTTCTCTAAGCACTAAAGTGTTGACCATTGCTGTAGAAGATGATAACTATATATATTCAATTCAATGATGATGTCATTGTTACTCCTGAATTTTAAGTTGTATTCAGACAATTTAACTTTGGAAACTATTAATAACATGACAAGTTGTTAGATTTGCTTTAACAAAAGAATTTTGTTTTTAACATTACATCATGTTTATTTATTTGTTTTAATTAAATATGTTACAATTAAATGTTATTAGATATAGTTTGTTAGGTCATATATTCATTGTAACTTGCTCTGTATTTAGAAACAGTACTGTTCTCATTTCTGTGTAAATCTAATCAGCAGTTTAATTTTATATAGCATGATACTATTATTATTTTATTGATAATGTCACTTTGTTTATTAATAAGGTATAGATTGTAAAGAAGTCATGTGACTACTTGAATGGGGTAAAGATGTTGTCATGTGACAATAAGTGGTGACAGAACTAGTTACAATATTTACAGATAACAGAGTCTGATACATTTAGAACAGAAAGAGAAACAACAGACAAGGATCATGATACTGTTGACTATACTTTCGACAAAGAAAAGAACTAAATATGCCTAAGACAGAAAAGTGTTTGAAGATTTGATATCATTAACACTTACATGTTTTTTATTGACAAAATGAATGCCTAATAGCTACTACTAGTTTAAAGGGCACAAAGAGAATTGAACAATAATAAACAAAACAGCATTAAAGTACTTGATATAGTCTGATTAGTAAGACAGAGATGAAAATAAGTGATTGATCAGGACCGTACCCAGGGGGGGGGGGGGAGGTGCAAGGGGTTCATGTGCACCTCCCTTTTCAAGGTTTAACTCAGATGAGTAAAATTGATGCAAAGGTTTTCCAATTGATTGAGCAATAGGCATGCATCAGCAAGTATGCATCTGATCAGGGAGGTATAACTGTAATAAATTCACGTCTTTCTGTATGCTGCATGTATGCATGTACATGTACACAACCTGACTCATGCGACATGTGCACCCCCCTTTTCAAAGTCTGCGTACGGGCCTGTTGATGATATCTGATAAGTTTTAGTGTGATAAGTGATAGCAAGTGAATGATTAGCAAATAAACGTATTTAAAGTGATTAGCGATGAACTAGATTCCACATGATAAGGAAGTCAATTTCACAGAGAAGGAACAAAAGAGTATTATGAAGCAGGTTTAAGAGGTACACAAAGAGTGCTACAAACAATGGACAATATTGTAAAGATAATAGCCTCAAGAGGTCAGATCATATCATGTGATAGTTATGACAATGACATCATTAGTATTAATAATATTATCATAAAATTCATTAAAACAGCTGCAGTTTAATGTATTATTATGCTGTCCTTTTATATATACAGAATGTTTACGCTACAATGAGATGAATTTTGTTATACTAAAGTGTGTCTTATCTTGTAATAGTAACGTTGTGTACAAAGACGCCGAAGTGTCAAATGAAGAACTAGAATATGGAATTTTAAAAATCTTGATAACGTATTATTAAATAAAATTTATATAAATTACAAAGTATAAGATGATAGTATTATATATTGCGTTCAAACTGGAGGTGAGTAAACACTAAACACATCTTTGTCAGACAAAACGGTCTCTAAGAATTCCGGCATTAAAACAACTATACATTGAATTTAACTACAGCTGAGAGCTTTTTGATATCAATTGATAACTATGCTAAAGTAAATGTTGACTAAAGTACTAATTTCCATCGCTGTCAAGAGGTTACTCAGGTAAAACTGGTGACTTACCAGAGAGAATTTTCACGTCGTCCTTGTCATTTTGATATACACACGTTAATATAAACTTTAGCGAGTGGGCGTATGTGCCCTTTGTGGTCAATTGAAAATCTATTTCGAGACTTCATTTGAGCCTTGTATCTGTGTTACTATCAAAACTATCACATGAGTTTGTAGATGGCATGATCTATTGATTACAACTTTTGTTCACTTGTATTGTGCTGCTAGTGCACCTCTTTTTATAAGTAAGTAATGTATCAATGATATTATGACTTTATTTCCAACATGCTTACTTTTTTAGGCTAGTTGCGCTTTAATATCACCTAATACTATCATATCATGAGCTGGTGTCATATCTATTATATAACATCAGTTATACTGTATATCTACAGTGGATATGTTACTGCTTCTGAGTATTACGTCTCTGCGACTACTAATGTAGAATCCTGTCCTTCTACTGACCTACCTTGTCATGACCTCTCCTATTATACTGATGATTATGCATCTTACTTCACTAATGACACAATCTTCTACTTCCTAGAGGGAACTCATATTCTACAAAGTACGTTGGAGATCAGTGATGTAAGTAATATAACTCTACAGGGACTGGGTCATATAGAACAAGGCTTCCATGAGACAGTTATACAATCTACCTCAGTAATAAGGTGTAGTGATAGCAACAGAACTAGTATACAATTAATTAGTACCAGAGATGTTGTATTGAAATCATTAACAATAGCAAATTGTGGAGAGTTTGGCAGTTACCAGGGATATAACGTTACCTTGCTCTTTGTTGACATCAATATTGTCACGTTAGAATATGTATCAGTCCACAATAACTCAGGTTATGGACTCTATCTAGTCAATGCTTTGACTGTGTTAATTATAAATTCCTCGTTTGCTAATAATGGAGCTCATGAAACTTCAGGGGGTAACGCATTGATGTACTATAATGATCAGCTTGAAAGACTGTCAAGAGTTAATATTGTAAATTCAAATTTCACAATGGGCTTAGGGTGTGGCATTACTTTGTTGTATTATAATGAAACTAAAGCTGAGGTAAATATTAGTAATAGTATATTTTCATATAATACTAATATGCAAAAAGGAGGAGGAGGAGTGTCAATTGGTTTGCATAAAGCAGGTGGTAATATTAAGTTTAGTAACTGTATTATATACAACAATAATGCTCAGAAATTTGGAGGAGGCGTGGGCATTAATATATCAGGAAATGGTAGTATTGAGTTTAGTAACTGCAATATATGTAACAATCATGTTCAGCGATATGGAGGAGGAGTGGACATTTATTTAGCAGGAGGTGGTAATATTGAGTTTGATAATTGCACTATACACAACAATACTGCTCAGCGACATGGAGGTGGAGTTTTGATTAATTTTTATTCGCATAGTATTGAGTTTCGTAACTGCAGTATAAACAACAATATTGCTCAGCTATATGGAGGTGGAATGTTCATTGACACACGGGGAAGTGGTATAATTGGGTTTTGTAACTGCACTATATATAACAATACTGCAATCCATGGATTAGCTTTCGTTCTCCATGATTTTCTAGCTATTTCAAAAATTGACTTTAATTTTAAAAATGTTATAGTTAATTTTAATAAAGTATTGGACAAGCTTGATATCTATCAATCTGCAATGGCATTAGTCAACATTGATAATATTACTTTTGACCAAATTGAGGTTAGTAATCATAACACGACTGGTTTAGTGTCTTTTAATAGTCTAATAACGTTTGCTAAAAATAGTACATTTGTAAACAATTCAGGCATTTATGGTGGAGGTATTGCTTTATATGAATCTTCCCGATTATTATTAAAAGAATATACCAATGTATCATTTATCAATAATCATGCCAATGAGTCAGGTGGAGGAATCTTTGTCTCACAGGTTCTTGGATTTAGTGTAGACTTCACCACAGATTGCACCTTTGAAGTTATTCCTCGTCATAATTCTGATGATAATAAGACAGTGTTATATTTTGTCAACAATACAGCTAATATCTCAGGCAATGTTTTATATGGAGGTAAAATTAACAAATGTCTGAAGAATCTCTACTTTGATCATCTATTTTACTATCCTCAACAAACTGGTCTATCAACAGTGTCATCAGATCCTGTTCAAGTGTGTTTTTGTGAATCAAACGAACAAAATTGTAATATTACAAATATCAGCATAATTGCAACACCTGGGATTGATGTCAATGTATCATTAGCTACTGTTGGTTTAAAGAAAGGCTTAACAAAGGGTACGATTAAATTTACATTATCTGATAGCTCAATGAATGTGCAAACAGATAATAGTATGCTAAATGCTACTTGTACCAATGTTACCTTGAAGTTAAGTGCAAATCCTGATCTGTTAAGTTCGACAACTATTAATGTCACACTTAAAAATTCAATTGATGAAAGTTATCATGAGTTTCAAGCTAAAGTCATTGATATTACAATTAAGTCCTGTCCAATTGGTTATCCATTAACAAATGATGCTTGCACTTGTAGAATTGGATTAAATACATCTTCAACAACTTGTGATATTAACACTCAAATTATAACTAGACATGGTAACAAGTGGATTGGTTATAAAAATGACTCAAACTGTCTTATTATTCATCCAAACTGCCCCTTTGATTACTGCAATGATGGAACAGTTTTCTTTAAAATCATCTCTCCTGATCCACAATGTCTTCTCAATCGATCTGGGATACTCTGTGGACAATGTGCAAAAGGACTTAGTCTCATGTTAGGTTCCAATCAATGTGGACAATGTACTAATAACTACATAGCTCTTATCATTCCATTTGCTTTAGCTGGTATAGCATTGGTAGCTTTTGTCATTGCTTTAAATTTAACAGTGTCTGTGGGTACAATCAATGGACTTATATTCTATGCTAATGTTGTCAAAATATATGAACCCATCTTCTTTCCTGAAGGTCCTATTCATATACTTAGTCAGTTTATTTCCTGGATCAATCTTGATCTGGGTATTGAGACTTGTTTCTTTGATGGTATGGATTCTTGCAGTAAGATATGGCTACAGTTTATCTTTCCAGGCTATGTTTGGTTTCTACTAATACTCATCATAATATTATTAAGATATTCTAGCAAAGTAGTTCGACTTGTGGGAAGACAAGCAATTCCAGTATTAGCAACTATGATCCTTCTCTCATACACCAAACTGATACGCACTGTTTTTCTGGTCCTTCGTTACACTGGTGTTTCATGTATTGGTGAGAATAATGTCACATTCAAGTCATGGTATGTTGATGCTACTGCACCATATCTAAAAGGTTGTCATATCGCATTGTTCCTGTTCTCACTGGCTGTAATCATGTTTCTAATTGTTCCATACACCTTCTACCTTCTAATGATACCATTACTTCAAGGACCATTATCAAAATATATGTGCTGCAAAAAGGTGTCAACATATATGAAGCATTTCTTTGATGCATATGGAGGTCCATATAAGGACAAGTGTCGATTTTGGACTGGATTCTTACTACTAGTTCGTGTTGTCTTAGAAGTGGTTGTGTCTGTAGATACTAAGGCTACTGTAAGCTTGGATGTGTTGACATCTATTTTAATTGTTATTAACTTCATGTATATTCCTTTGAGGGGAGTATATCGACAAATCCCTTTTGTTTGTCTGGAGCTTTTCTTCATTCTTAATCTTATCTTAATGGCTTATATAAATGCACAAACCTTAACCATTTCAAAAAGACAAGTATCAACAATAGTTTTAGTATCACTAGCATTTGTAGTATTCTGTGGTATTTTGATCTATCATGTCTGGAATCGATTTTTAAAGTCTCGTTTACAAGAGCGAATACAACAGTCAGTCAAAACAAAATCTGACATTCCAAGCAATGATAATGATAGTAAAATAAATCTCCTGACATTATCTTCAGCTATTAGTATCCCAGAGTCTGTTACAGCAGAGTTACGTGAACCTCTGCTTGATGATAAAGATGACATACCTTATAAGAAATGAATTCTGACAATATATTTCAGTAGATATATTATTTGACTTGTTAATGTATATATTGTATATTGTATTAAATAGAGTGTGATTTTTGATAATATGATACATGTACTTTACTGAGTGTATATTAACATTGAATGATTGTTAGTTTTCATTCACTGATTAATAATTATTATTTGTATTTTTGTCAATAAATCTGTTTTATTATTAAGAACTTGATTACAATTAAATTGATTGCTTTAACCAATTCATGGTCATTTATGTTGTCTACATACTACAGTATTAACAACACATATTGTTTTAATTTATTGTAAAAATAATTATAAAGCTAGTAGCCTGTATCTTCAAAAGGTCAGATGTGATAGTTATGACAATGACATTATTATTACTAATAACATATATTCAATAATATAGCTGTTGCTTTGTGAGTATTGTATATTATACTGTTCTATTTTATATATGATATAAGTTTAACTCTGCAACAACGCTATACAATGAAATCAAATTTGTTATACTATAGTTCATTACTATAAATGCATGATGTATCAAGACATTGAAAAAAGTGGAGTTAGAAAGAATATTCCAAATAACGTATCATTAAATAAAATTAATATAAAATATAAATTTAAGATGATAACCATTACACATTGCATTCAAACTGGAGATGAGTAAACAGAATTAGATTATCAGATAAGACTGTCTCTATCATTTCTAGGAATTCAGTCTTTATTAAGTTTTGTAAATGAAGGTCGGCACTTTGATAGTTATAGTGGCTTACTAGGGCAAGATACATCTATATATGGAAACTATAAATGTTTGTGTATCTACACACTCAACAATAACCTTATATTAATTAAAGTCATATATTTGTGGTTTATTACATACTATATGAATTCTATCATATACTATACAATCAAAACAATCATGTGAGCTTATGATTGCCATACTCTACTGATAATGTGACTTTTGTTCACTAGCATTGTGCTGCTAGTGTATCCCATTTTACAAGTAAGTAATGTATCATTGACATTGTCACTTTATTTCCAACATGCTTACTTTTTTAGGTTAGCTACTCTTTAAAATCACTTAATACTGTCATATCATGAGCTGGTTTCATATCTATTATATAACATCAGTTATACTGTATAACTACAGTGGATATGTTACTGCTTCTGAGTATTATGTCTCTGCAGCTCCTAATGGAGAATCTTGCCCTTCTACTGACCTACCTTGTCATAACCTCTCCTACTATATTGCTGATTATCCATCTTACTTCACTGATGACACAATCTTCTACTTCCTAGAGGGAACTCATACTCTACAAGGTACATTGGAGATCAGTGGTGTAAGTAATATAACTCTACAGGGACTGGGTCATATAGAACAAGGCTTTCACGAGACAGTTATGCAATCTACCTCAGTAATAATGTGTAGTGATTATGACAGAGGTGGTATACAATTTACTAGTAGCACAGATGTTGTATTGAAATCATTAACAATAACAAACTGTGGAGCATTTTATAATACTACGTATCGACAAGCTAACGTTAGCTTACTTTTTGTTGACATATATAATATCATGTTGGAATGGGTATCAGTCCAGAATAGTTCAGGTTTTGGTCTCTTTCTTGTAAATGGTTTTGATGTGTTGCTTGCATATTCCTCATTTGCACAAAATCGACCTCTTAAGACATGTTTTGATTGTTCAGGTGGTAATGTGTATATACTGTACTATAGCCAATCTACTAACAAAACACTATACAATGTTGATATTGTGCAATCAAATTTTACATTTGGATTAAATCCAAAAGTTTGTACTGTCAAGGAATACAATAAATTTCATTACATTTCATCTAGTAGTGGAGGATTGACTATATTCTTATTCAATACACAATCATATAACATAAAGTTTAACATTGACAATGTTGTGTTCTACAATAACACTGCTAGTGCTGGGGCAAACTTTGTTTTTCTGGCTTACTATCCAGGTTTTTATTCTTTAACAATGAACAATACTATTAGCACCTATGGTAAAACATTGATTTCTAACACAGATAAAGATGACTGTACTTTTGCAGCAGGTATGACTTTGCTGCAGAACAATGGTGCTGATAAACCTGAGATAATTGTTGAAAATTGCACTTTTAAACACAATTTGGGTCAGCAATTTGGAGGAGGTATATTTATTGGTTGTGCAGGCACTCCCGGTAATATTACATTTCATAATTGCACTATATACAATAACACAGCATACTATGGATCTGGTATGCTTCTGTATGGATTGAATTCTACACTGCTAAGTTTACATTTTGCAAACATTTTAATTGATTCTAATAAAGTACCTATTAAGATTGATAGATTTCAAGCAGATGTATTACTAGCATATATTAACAATGCTATATTTGAACAAATTAATGTTAGTAATCATGATATAACTGGTTTATTGAGTTATAATAGTCACTTAACATTTCTTAAAAATAGCTACTTTGTGAACAATTCAGGAATTTTAGGTGGTGGCATGGCTTTATATGAATCATCTCATTTAATACTGAGAGAACAAACTAATATATCATTTATCAGTAATTATGCTAGTGAGTCTGGTGGAGGAATCTTTGTATCAGAAACAATCATAACTCACAATATTCCAATTGATTGCTTTTTTAAAACTAAATATAATCATAGCAATAATATAACATTATATTTTATTAACAACACTGCTGAGATATCAGGTGATGTCCTATATGGTGGTAATGTGGATTATTGTTTAATTTCACATCAATTTCAAAGCCTATTTTACTACCCTCAACAAAATGGTTCATCAGTAGTGTCATCAGATCCTATCCAAGTATGCTTTTGTGAAGCAAACAAACCTAATTGTTCTATTAAACACATCAATATAACTGCAATACCTGGGATTGATGTCAGTATATCACTAGCTACTGTTGGATCAAAAAATGGCTTAACAAAGGGTGTGATAAAATTTACCCTCTCCAACATGCAAACTGTCAATACTAGATTAAATGCAAATTGTACTGACGTTACTTTTAGTGTAACAGCAAATAGTTCATTGAACACAACACAAGTCTATGTAACACTAGAGAAGTCAATTAAACCTTTGTATGATCCTTTTGCTAAAGTTATTGATATTATCATTCAGTCCTGTCCAATTGGGTTCCCATTAGATATTACAAATAACACTTGTACATGTAAATCTGAATTAATTAAACCACCTGCAATAACTTGTGATATCAACACTCAAATTATTACTAGAGAAGGTGACATGTGGATTGGTTATGTAAATAATCCTGGCTGTCTTATTGTTAATGAAAACTGCCCCTTTGATTATTGTAAATTTGGAACAGTTCATTTTAAAATCACCTCTCCTGATCCACAGTGTCTTCGCAATCATTCTGGCATACTCTGTGGACAATGTGCAAAAGGACTTAGTCTCATGTTAGGTTCCAATCAATGTGGACAATGTACTAATAACTACATAGCTCTTATCATTCCATTTGCTTTAGCTGGTATAGCACTGGTAGCTTTTGTCATTTTTTTAAACTTAACAGTGTCTGTAGGTACAATCAATGGACTTATATTCTATGCTAATGTTATCAAAATATATGAACCAATCTTCTTTTCTGAAGGTCCTATACCATTTCTTAGTCAATTTATTTCCTGGATCAATCTTGATCTAGGTATTGAGACTTGTTTCTTTGATGGTATGGATTCTTGCAGTAAGACATGGTTACAGTTTATCTTTCCAGGCTATGTTTGGTTTCTACTAATACTCATCATAATATTATTAAGATATTCTAGCAAAGTGGTTCGACTTGTGGGAAGACAAGTAATTCCAGCACTAGCCACTATGATCCTTCTCTCATACACCAAACTGATACGCACTGTTTTCCTGGTCCTTCATTACACTGTTGTTCCATGTATTGGTGAGAATAATGTCACATTCAAGTTATGGTATGTTGACACTACTGTACCATATCTAAGAGGTTGTCATCTACCATTGTTCCTGTTCTCACTGGCTGTACTCATTTTACTTATTATTCCATACACCTTCTACCTTCTTACTATACCATTATTTGAAGGACCATTATCAAAATATATGTGTTGCTGTCAAAAGTTGTCAACATATATGAAGCCTTTCTCTAATGCATATGGAGGTCCATATAAGGACAAGTGTCGTTTTTGGACTGGATTTTTACTACAAGCTCGTGTTGTCTTAGCACTGGTTGTGTCTATAGATATTAAGAGGACTGTAAGCTTGAATATGTTGACATTTATTTCAGTTATTATTATCTTCATGTATCTTCCTTTGAGAGGAGTATATCGACAACTTCCTTTGGTTTGTCTGGAGCTTTTCTTCATTCTTAACCTTATTTTATTGGCTTCTACTAATGGACATACTTCTAATGAAAACATGAATTTAAAAGGACAAGTGATTACTAAAGTTTTAATATCACTAACATCTGTAGTATTCTGTGGTATTTTGATCTATCATGTCTGGGATCAATTATTTTTGAAGTCCCATTTGCAAGAGCGAATTAAAAAATTGTTTAAAACACAGTCCAATATTCCATCTGATGATGATAATGAAATAGAATTACAGATATCTTCAGTTAATAATATCACATATTCTATTATGCCAGAGTTACGTGAACCTCTGCTTGATGATCAAGATGACATTATTCATAAGAAATGAATGTGACAATGTATTTTAGTAGATATATTATTTGACTTGTTTATATATGCATTTTATATAGTATTAAATAGAGTGTGATTTTTGATAATATGATATTTATACATGTACTTTACTGAGTGTATACTAACATTGAATGATTATTAGTTTTCATTTGCTGATTAATAATTACTATTTGTATTATTTTGATAAAAGCTGTTTTATTATTAATAGTTTAATTATAATCAACTAATTTATTGCCAAAGGTATGTAATCATAACATTTAAGAGGGAAATTATGATAATGAACAATTATATATCATTGTTACAATTTCTTGAATGATTGAACTAATATATGATAATACTGATTGTATGTAGCAAAGTTATTTTGATATAAGAACTAAACATGATATTGTATTTATTACTCTTTGTGGGATTAACTGCTTATATAACTAATGGTCAGAACTAATAATGTTTTAATTCATATTATAAATGGATTTATTTAAACCAAATAATATTCATGAATGGATCAAAATGACTTAATAGTAATATAATCCAAACTGACATCATATTAACTTTAAAATTTACAGGTCACTACTTATCCTATTCACCATATGACTGCTTATTATAACTGATATATGATAGCAGTGTGTACATGACTTTAGTGAGTGTTTTAATACACCCACATATTGTAATATAAACCATAAATATAAACAATAATCTGTTTATTTTATGTATATGTGTTATTAGTACTATGTACTCCATACTACAAGGACTATATTATTAGTATATTATGTCATTATTATATAATATCAATATAATCTGTGACTTGTATAATCATCCTTTGTGACCTTTATTGATTACTACTGGACTTCTTTTAAGATGTAAGTAATGTATCATTGATATTATTTATTATGACTTTATTTCTTATGGTAGTTACTCTTTAAGATCACCTAATACTGTCATATCATGAGCTGGTGTCATATCTATTATATAACATCAGTTATAATGTATATCTACAGTGGATATGTTACTGCTTCTGAGTATTATGTCTCTGCAGCTCCTAATGGAGAATCTTGCCCTTCTATTCATCTACATTGTCATAACCTCTCCTACTATACTGATGATTTTGCATCTTACTTCACTGATGACACCATCTTCTACTTCCTAGAGGGAACTCATACTCTACAAGATAAATTGGAGATCAGTGGTGTAAGTAATATAACTCTACAGGGACTGGGTCATATAGAACAAGGCTTTCATGAGACAGTTATGCAATCTACCTCAGTGATAAGGTGTGGTCCTTACACAAGTGGTGGTATGATATTCTCTAATAGTACACAAGTTGTATTAACATTGTTAACAATAACAAATTGTGTGTTTAAAGGTAATAATGAATTACAAACAAACATCGGCTTACACTTTTTTATGATATTAATAATGTCACAATGAAATGGATATCAGTTCAGAATGGCTCAGGTTTGGGGCTCTTTCTTCAAAATGCCTTTAATGTACTCATAACTGATTCATCATTTGCTCAAAATCAACATCATCCTGGTAATTGTACAAAAGGCAATGCATATCTTAAATAATGATAACGAGAATCCTAAAAATTGGTATGGAGTTGATATTGTACGATCAAACTTTTCATTTGGATTGAATGATAAACATTGGATAAATGACTTTTCAGACTTTTTTGCAGGTGGTCTCAGTATTGAAATAGAGAACATGGCATACAAATTACAAATTAACATTGACTCTGTTATTCTCTATGGTAATATTGGATATGATGGAGGAAATCTTGGGATAATTACCAACTGGACACTTATCTCTTGTATTGAACAATAAAAGTATTATTTATGGTAATGCATTTATTCAAATTAGTGATGAATATAGTGGAGGTGGTATGAGTTTGCAATACTATAATAATCTTAACAAGAAGACAAAAGCTGAAGTTGAGATTTTTATTGAAAATTCCAATTTTTCACATAATGTTGCTATGGTGGGTGGAGGATTGGTTTTTCACATGGTATAATGGTGGCATAGTTCATTTATATAATTGTATTATATACAACAATACTGGTAATACTGGATCAGGAGTGGCTATTGCTGTTCTAACATATTTTGGAGTCCCTCCTATATTTTATTTTTAATAAAATCAATATTGATTTTAATCACATATTCATTCAAAGAGATGAGCAATATCAAGCTGCTGTGTTCTTATTGTATGTTTCTAATATTACTTTTGACCAAGTTTTAGTCATCAATCATAATACCACTGGTTTAATGAGTTTTAGAAGCTCGTTACTCTTCATGACAAATAATCAGTTTGTAAACAACTCTGGGATTTCTGGTGGAGGCATTGCTTTATATGATACATCATATCTGGTACTTAAAGAAAGTTCTAAAATATCATTTATTAATAAAGTTGCCAAACATTTTGGGAGAGGAATATATTTATCACAAGTCGTTAACAGGAATGAATTCTTACAATGCTTTTTTCAAGTGATTAGTTACAACAATAATTACAACATGCCTCCCTTATATTTAATATACAATAGTGCTAACATATCAGGTGATGCGTTATATGGTGGTAATGTGGATACCTGTTAGGACAGTTATTTATTGAAATCTATTTTTAACTACATGTACACTCAGCAAAATACAAGTCTATCAGTAATATCATCTGATCCCATTCAAATACGTTTTTGTGAATTTTGTGAACAAGTCATTAACAGAAATGAATACTTCCAATGCTTTTTTCAACCGATTAATTTAACCTTTGATGACATCATGCCTCAAGCTCACTTATATTTTATAAACAATAGTGCTAACATATCAGGTGATGCGTTATATGGTGGTAATTTGGATAGCTGTTTTTCACTTTTTTATTATTATTCATTTAAATCTCTTTTTTCCTGGATCAATCTTGATCTGGGTATTGAGACTTGTTTCATTAACGGTATGGGTTCATGCAGTAAGACATGGCTACAGTTTATCTTTCCAGGCTATGTCTGGTTTCTACTAATACTCATCATAATAATATCACGATATTCCAGTAAAGTGGTTAGACTTATGGGAAGACAAGTAATACCAGCACTAGCCACTATGATCCTTCTCTCATACACCAAACTGATACGCATTGTTTTCTTGGTCCTTCATTACATTAATGTTCCATGAAGAGAATAATGTCACATTCAAGTTATGGTATGTTGACACTAATGTACCATATCTAAGACGTTGTCATATACCATTGTTTCTGTTCTCATTGGCTATACTCATTTTACTAATTGTTCCATACACCTTCTATCTTCTTACTATACCATTATTTGAAGGACCTTTGTCAAAATATGTATGCTGTCAAAAGTTGTCAACAAATATGAAGCCAATGCATATGGAGGTCCATATAAGGACAAGTGTCGTTTTTGGACTGGATTATTACTATTAGTTCGTGTTGGCTTAGCGCTAGTTGTGTCTGTAGATACTGAAGCTACTGTAAGCTTGGTTTTCATTTAAAGAGGTCAGATCACATCATGTGATAGTTATGACAATGACATCATTAGTATTAATAACATATATATATATTAATATAGCTATTGCTTGACCAATATTGTATTATGCTGTTCTATTTTATATATGATAACAGTTTAACTCTACAAGGACACTCACTATATAATGGAATCAAATTTATTATACTAAGTGTGTTACTATAATTGCATGATGTATCAAGACATTGAGAAAAGGGAAGTTGGAAGATGGCATGAAAATAATCCTAATAACATAATTATTATTAATAAAATTATTATAAATACAAGTTTGAGTTAATAATATTACAAAATGTGCTCAAACTAGAGGAGAATAAACAGAATTATAATAGATAGTCAGATAAGATGATGTGGTCTCTATCGTTTCTAGGAATTCAGGCTTTAAAATAACTGAGTTTTTTAAAATATAGTAAGTTGAGAGCTTTTTGATATTAATTGATAACTATCCTAAACTAAATACTGGCTAAAGTGCTCATTTCCATCGCTGTCAAGAGGCTACTCAGTGACTTACCAGGGCGAGATTTGATTTGTCACGCCATTCTCATCATTTGATACACACATATACGCGTTAATATAAACTTCAGCTAGTGGGCGTCTGTGCATGTGCCATTTGTGGTCAATTGAAAATAAAATTTTATTAGAGCCTTGTATCTGTGTTACTATCAAAACTATCACATGAGTTTTGTAGATGGCATGATCACTGATTATATGACTTTTGTTCACTGGTATTGTCCTGCTATTGTACCTCAGTAAGTAATGTATTAATGATATGTGACTTTATTTCCAAAATACTTACCTTTTAGGTTAGTTGCTTATTAAGATTGCCATCATGAGCTGGTGTCATATCTATTATATAACATTAGTTATACTGTATATCTACAGTGGATATGTTACTGCTTCTGAGTATTATGTCTCTGCAACTCCTAATGGAAAATCTTGTTCTTCAGCTGAACAACCTTGTCATAACCTCTCCTACTATACTGATGATTATACATCTTACTTCACTGATGATACAGTCTTCTACTTCCTAGAGGGAACTCATACTCTACAAAATAAATTGGAGATCAGTGGTGTAAGTAATATAACTCTACAGGGACTGGGTCATATAGAACAAGGCTTTCATGAGACAGTTAAGCAATCTACCTCAGTGATAAGGTGTGGTCCTTACACAAGTGGTGGTATAATGTTCTCTAATAGTACACAAGTTGTATTAATATTGTTAACAATAACAAATTGTGTGTTCAAAAGTAATTATAATAATGAATTACAAACAAACATCGGCTTACACTTTTATGATATTAATAATGTCACAATGAAATGGATATCAGTTCAGAATGGCTCAGGTTTGGGGCTCTTTCTTGAAAATGCCTTTAATGTACTCATAGCTGATTCATCCTTTGCTCAAAATCAACATCAGCCTGGTAATTGTACAATAGGAAATGCATATCTTGAATATATTGATACTAAGGATACTAAAACTTGGCATAGAGTAGATATTGTACGATCAAACTTTTCATTTGGATTGAGTGATGAATGTTATACTGATGGTTTTTCATATAATACTAATACTGGTGGTCTCAGTATAGGAATGCATAGCACTGCATACAAATTACAAATTAACATTGACTTTGTTATTCTCTATGGTAATATTGGATATGATGGAGGAAATCTTGGGATAATTACCACTGGACACTTATCTCTTGTAATGAACAACACAAGTATTAGTTATGGTAATGCATTTATTCAAATTAGTGATGAATATCCAATTTTTTCAGAAATGTTTGGAGGTGGTATGATTTTGCGCCGCTATGATAATACAGAAGCTGATGTTGAGATTGTTATTGAAAATACAAATTTTTCACATAATGTTGCTAAGTTGGGTGGAGGATTAGTTTTGTTATGGTTTGGTGATGGCAGAGCTCATTTATATAATTGTATTATATACAACAATACTGGTAATACTGGGTCAGGAGTGACAATTGCTGTTCTAACATATTTTGGAGTCCCTCCTAGAATTTATTTTAATAAGATTACTATTGATTCTAATCATATATTCATTCAAGGAGATGAGCAATATCAAGCTGCTGTGTTCTTATTGTATGTTTCTAATATTACTTTTGACCAAGTTTTAGTCAGCAACCATAATACCACTGGTTTAATGAGTTTTAGAAGCTTGTTACTCTTCATGACAAATAATCAGTTTGTAAACAACTCTGGGATTTCTGGTGGAGGCATTGCTTTATACGATACATCATATCTGTTACTTAATGAACAATCTAATATATCATTTATTAATAATCATGCCAAACATTTTGGGGGAGGAATATATGTATCACAAGCTGTTAACAGAATTGAATTCTTACAATGCTTTTTTCAAGTGATTAACTACAACAATTATTACAACATGCCTCGCTTATATTTTATAAACAATAGTGCTAACATATCAGGCGATGTGTTATATGGTGGTAATGTGGATACCTGTTCAGACAGTTATTTACTGAAATCTATTTTTAACTACATGTACACTCAGCAAAATACAAGTCTATCAGTAATATCATCTGATCCCATTCAAATATGCTTTTGTGAATCAAACAGACCAGTTTGCTCTAAGAAATATGACAATAAAATTGTTCTGCCTGGGATGAGGTTCAATATATCATTAGCTGCTGTAGGATCACAAAATGGAACAACACCTGGTTCAGTACAATTAACAGAGTATCTAAACAAATTGAATTTTATTGTAAAAAAACTAAGTCCTCATAACTGTATGAACATTACATATATGTTGAATATAACAAGTGCACTTTCAAGAACAGCGCAAGTCTATGTTACACTTGAAAAAACAATTGATCCTTTAAATGACCCATTCGCTAAGATTATTAATGCTACAATAGAGGACTGTCCAATAGGGTTTGAGTTGAAAAGTGGGATTTGTGACTGTACAAGTGAACTTAGAAATAATGAAATATCTTGTGACATTAATACCCAGAACATATCAAAAAAAGGAAATTTGTGGATTGGTTATCAAAATGACTCAAAATGTTTTATTGTTTATGAAAACTGCCCCTTTGATTACTGTGAAAAAAATAAGACTCAATTTAAAATTACCTCTTCTGATCCACAATGTCTTCTCAGTCGATCTGGCATACTCTGTGGACAATGTGCTCAAGGACTTAGTCTCATGTTAGGTTCCAATCAATGTAGAAACTGCACTAATGACCACATAGCTCTTATCATTCCATTTGCTTTAGCTGGAATAGCATTGGTAGCTTTTGTCATTACTTTAAACTTAACAGTTTTTGTGGGTACAATCAATGGACTTATATTCTATGCTAATGTTGTCAAGATATATGAACCCATCTTCTTTCCTGAAGGTCCTATTAATTTTTTAAGTCAGTTTATTTCCTGGATCAATCTAGATCTGGGTATTGAGACTTGTTTTATTAACGGTATGGGTTCATGCAGTAAGACATGGCTACAGTTTATCTTTCCAGGCTATGTTTGGTTTCTACTAATACTCATCATAATATTATCACGTTATTCCAGTAAAGTGGTTCGACTTATGGGAAGACAAGTAATACCAGCACTAGCCACTATGATCCTTCTCTCGTACACCAAACTGATACGCACTGTTTTCTTGGTCCTTCATTACATTAATGTTCCATGTAAGGGAGAGAATAATGTCACATTCCATTTATGGTATGTTGACGCTACTGTACCATATCTAAGACGTTGTCATATACCATTGTTTCTGTTGTCATTGGCTGTATTAATTTTACTAATTATTCCATACACTTCCTATCTTCTTACTATACCATTACTTGAAGGACCTCTATCAAAATACATGCATTGTCAAAAGTTGTCAACAAATATGAAGCCTTTTTCTGATGCATATGGAGGACCATATAAGGACAAGTGTCGTTTTTGGACTGGATTTTTACTATTAGTTCGTGTTGTCTTAGCGCTAGTTGTGTCTACAATTACTGAACCTACTCTAAGTTTGGAAGTGTTAAAATCTATTTTAGTTGTTATTATCTTCATGTATCTCCCTTTGAGGGGAGTATATCGACAAATTCCTTTGGCTTGTCTGGAGCTTTTCTTCATTCTTAACCTTATTTTAATGGCTTCTACTAATAGATATACTTCTAATGAAAACATGAATTTAAAAAAAGAAGTGTTTACTAAAATTTTAGTGTCACTAACATTTGTAGTATTCTGTGGTATTTTTATCTATCATATCTGGGATCGATTTTTAAAGTCTCGTTTACAAGAGCGAATTAAAAAATTGTTTAAAACACAGTCCAATATTCCATCTGATGATGATAACGAAATAGAACTAAAGATATCTTCAATTAATAATATCACATATTCTATTATGCCAGAGTTACGTGAACCTCTGCTTGATGATCAAGATGACATTATTCATAAGAAATGAATGTGACAATGTATTTCAGTAGATATATTATTTGACTTGTTAATGTATGCATTTTATATAGTATTAAATAGAGTGTGATTTTTGATAATATGATGTTTATACATGTACTTTACTGAGTGTGTACTAACATTGAATGATTATTAGTTTTCATTTGCTGATTAATAATTACTATTTGTATTTTGTTGATAAAAGCTGTTTTATTATTAATAGTTTAATTATAATCAACTAATTTATTGTCAAAGGTATGTAATCATAACATTTAAGAGGGAAATTATGATAATAAACAATTATATATCATTGTAACAATTGATTGAATGATTTAACTAATATATGATAATACTGATTGTATGTAGCAAAGTTATTTTGATATAAGAAGTAAACATGATATTGTATTTATTACTCTTTGTGGGATTAACTGTTTATATAACTAATGGTCAGAACTAATAATGTTTTAATTCATATTATAAATAGATTTATTTAAACCAAATAATATTCATGAATGGATCAAAATGACTTAATAGTAATATAATCCAAACTGATATCATATTAACTTTAAAATGTACAGGTCACTACTTATCCTATTCACCATATGACTAACTGATATATGATAGCAGTGTGTACATGACTTTAGTGAGTGTTTTAATACACCCACATATTGTAATATAAACCATAAATATAAACAATAATCTGTTTATTTTATGTATATGTGTTATTAGTACTATGCACTCCATACTACAAGGACTATATTATTAGTATATTATGTCATTATTATATAACTATCAATATAATCTGTGACTTGTATAATCATCCTTTGTGACCTTTATTGATTACTAGTGTAAGTAATGTATCATTGATATTATTTATTATGACTTTATTTCTTATGCTAGTTACTCTTTAAGATCATCTAATACTGTTATATCATGAGCTGGTGTCATATCTATTATATAACATCAGTTGTACTTTTGCAGTGGATATGTTACTGCTTCTGAGTATTATGTCTCTGCAGCTCCTAATGGAGAATCTTGCCCTTCTATTCATCTACCTTGTCATAACCTTTCCTACTATATTGATGATTTGCATCTTACTTCATTGATGATACAGTCTTCTACTTCCTAGAGGGAATTCATACTCTACAAGATACATTGGAGATCAGTGATGTAAGTAATATAACTCTACAGGGACTGGGTCATATAGAACTAGGCTTACACTTCCAACAGCAATAAATGACACATTCGCTAAGATAATTTATGCTACAATAGAGTCTTGTCCAATAGGGTTTGAGTTGAATAGTGGGACTTGTGGTTGTAGAAGTGAATTACTTAGAGATAATGAAATATCGTGTCACATTAATACCCAGACCATATTAAGAAAAGGAAATTTATGGATTGGTTATCAAAATGATTCAAACTGTTTTATTGTTTATGAAAACTGCCCCTTTGATTACTGCAATGATAGCATGGTTTTATTTAAAATCATCTCTCCTGATCTGCAATGTCTTCACAGTCGATCTGGTATACTTTGTGGACAATGTTCTGAAGGACTTAGTCTCATTTTAGGTTCCAATCAATGTAGACAATGTTCTAATAACTACATAGCTCTTATCATTCCATTTGCTTTAGCTGGTATAGCATTGGTAGCTTTTGTCATTACTTTAAACTTAACAGTTTCTGTGGGTACAATCAATGGTCTTATATTCTATGCTAATGTTATCAAAATATATGAACATATCTTCTTTTTTGAAGGTCCTATTCATTTTCTTAGTCAGTTCATTTCCTGGATCAATCTTGATCTGGGTATCGAGACTTGTTTCATTGATGGTATGGGTGCTTGCAGTAAGACATGGCTACAGTTTATCTTTCCAGGCTATGTTTGGTTTCTACTAATACTCATCATAATATTATCACGTTATTCTAGCAAAGTGGTTCGACTTATGGGAAGACAAGTAATACCAGCACTAGCCACTATGATCCTTCTCTCGTACACCAAACTGATACGCACTGTTTTTTTGGTCCTTCATTACATCAATGTTCCATGTAAAGGAGAGAATAATGACACATTCAAGTTATGGTATATTGACGCTACTGTACCATATCTAAGAGGTTGCCACATACCATTGTTCCTGTTCTCACTGGCTATACTCATTTTACTAATTGTTCCATACACCTTCTATCTTCTAAAATTACCATTACTTCAAGGACCTTTATCAAAATATATGTGTTATCAAAAGTTGTCAACATATATGAAGCCATTTTCTGATGCATATGGAGGACCATATAAGGACAAGTGTCGTTTTTGGACTGGATTTTTACTATTAGCTCGTGTTGTCTTAGCGCTAGTTGTTTCTGTAGATACTGAAGCTATTGTAAGCTTGGATGTGTTAACATCTATTTTAGTTGTTATTATCTTCATGTATCTCCCTTTGAGGGGTGTATATCGACAACTTCCTTTGGCTTGTCTGGAGCTTTTCTTCATTCTTAACCTTATTTTATTGGCTTCTACTAATGGACATACTTCTAATGAAAACATGAATTTAAAAGAACAAGTGATTACTATAGTTTTAATATCACTAACATCTGTAGTATTCTGTGGTATTTTGATCTATCATGTCTGGGATCGATTTTTAAAGTCTCGTTTACAAGAGCGAATTAAAAAATTGTTTAAAACACAGTCCAATATTCCATCTGATGATGATAATGAAATAGAACTAAAGATATCTTCAGTTAATAATATCACATATTCTATTATGCCAGAGTTACGTGAACCTCTGCTTGATGATCAAAATGAAATTCTTCATAAGAAATGAATGTGACAATGTATTTCAGTAGATATATTATTTGACTTGTTAATGTATGTATTTTATATAGTATTAAATAGAGTGTGATTTTTGATAATATGATATTTATACATGTACTTTACTGAGTGTATACTAACATTGAATGATTATTAGATTTCATTCACTGATTATTTGTATTTTTGTCAATAAAAGCTGTTTTATTATTAATAGTTTAATTATAATCAACTAATTTATTGTCAAAGGTATGTAATCATAACATTTAAGAAATTATGATAATAAACAATTATATATCATTGTAATAATTTATTGAATGATTTAACTAATATATGATTATATTGACTGTATGTAGCAAAGTTATTTTGATATAAGAACTAAAAATGATATTGTATTTATTACTCTTTGTGGGATTAACTGCTTATATAACTAATGGTCAGAACTAATAATGTTTTAATTCATATTATAAATAGATTTATTTAAACCAAATAATATTCATGAATGGATCAAAATGACTTAATAGTAATATAATCCAAACTGATATCATATTAACTTTAAAATGTACAGGTCACTACTTATCCTATTCACCATATGACTAACTGATATATGATAGCAGTGTGTACATGACTTTAGTGAGTGTTTTAATACACCCACATATTGTAATATAAACCATAAATATAAACAATAATCTGTTTATTTTATGTATATGTGTTATTAGTACTATACACTCCATACTACAAGGACTATATTGTTAGTATATTATGTCATTATTATATAACTATCAATATAATCTGTGACTTGTATAATCATCCTTTGTGACCTTTATTGATTACTAGTGGACTTCTTTTAAGATGTAAGTAATGTATCATTGATATTATTTATTATGACTTTATTCTTATGCTAGCTACTCTTTAAGATCACCTAATACTGCTATATCATGAGGAGGTGTCATATCTATTATATAACATCAGTTATACTGTATATCTACAGTGGATATGTTACTGCTTCTGAGTATTATGTCTCTGCAGCTCCTAATGAAGAATCTTGCCCTTCTATTCATCTACATTGTCATAACCTCTCCTACTATATTGATGATTTTGCATCTTACTTCACTGATGATACAATCTTCTACTTCCTAGAGGGAACTCATACTCTACAAGATAAATTGGAGATCAGTGGTGTAAGTAATATAACTCTACAGGGACTGGGTCATATAGAACAAGGCTTCCATGAGACAATTATGCAATCTACCTCAGTGATAAAGTGTGGTCCTTACACAACTGGTGGTATGATGTTCTCTAATAGTACACAAGTTGTATTAACATTGTTAACTATAACAAATTGTATGTTTAAAGGTAACAACGAATTACAAACAAACATCGGCTTACACTTTTTTATGATATTAATAATGTTACAATGAAATGGATATCAGTTCAGAATGGCTCAGGTTTGGGACTCTTTCTTCAAAATGCCTTTAATGTACTCATAGCTGATTCATCATTTGCTCAAAATCAACGTCATCCTGGTAATTGTACAATAGGCAATGCATATCTTAAATATAATGATATTGTGGATACTAAAAATTGGTATGGAGTTGATATTGTACGATCAAACTTTTCATTTGGATTGAATGATAAACATTGTATAAATGACTTTTCAGATTTTTTTGCAGGTGGTCTCAGTATTGAAATAGAGAACATGGCATACAAATTACAAATTAACATTAACTTTGTTATTCTCTATGGTAATATTGGATATGATGGAGGAAATCTTGGGATAATTACCACTGGACACTTATCTCTTGTAATAAACAACACAAGTATTAGTTATGGCAATGCATTTATTCTAAGTAGTGACGAATATCTTGGAGGTGGTATGATTTTGTAATACTATAATAATCTTAACAAGAAGACAGAAGCTGAAGTTGAGATTTTTATTAAAAATTCCAATTTTTCACATAATGTTGCTATGTTGGGTGGGGGACTGTTATTTGTATGGTATAATGGTGGGATAGTTCATTTATATAATTGTATTATATACAACAATACTGGCAATAGTGGGTCAGGAGTGGCTGTAGTTGTTCTAACAATTTTTGGAGTCCCTCCTATATTTTATTTTAATAATGTCACTATTAATTTTAATCACATATTCATTCAAAGAGATGAGCAATATCAAACTGCTGTGTTCTTATTGTATGTTTCTAATATTACTTTTGACCAAGTTTTAGTCAGCTATCATAATACCACTGGTTTAATGAGTTTTAGAAGTTCATTACTCTTCATGACAAATAATCAGTTTGTAAACAATTCTGGGATTTCCGGTGGAGGCATTGCTTTATATGATTCATCATATCTGTTACTTAAAGAAAGTTCTAAAATATCATTTATTAATAATCATGCCAAACATTTTGGGGGAGGAATATAATGTATCACAAGTTGTTAACAGAATTGAATTCTTACAATGCTTTTTCAAGTGATTAGCTACAACAATTACATGCCTCGCTTAAATTTTATAAACAATAGTGTTAACATATCAGGTGATGTGTTATATGGTTGTAATGTGGATACCTGTTCAGACAGTTATTTATTGAAATCTATTTTTAACTACATGTACACTCAGCAAAATACAAGTCTATCAGTAATATCATCTGATCCCATTCAAATATGCTTTTGTGAATTTTGTGAACAAGTCATTAACAGAAATGAATACTTCCAATGCTTTTTTCAACCAATTAATTTAACCTTTGATGACATCATGCCTCAAGCTCACTTGTATTTTATAAACAATAGTGCTAACATATCAGGTGATGTGTTATATGGTAGTAATTTGGATAGCTGTTTTTCACTTTTTTATTATTATACATTTAAATCTCTTTTTAACTACACTCATCAGAAAGATCTATCAATATTTTCATCTGATCCAATACAAATCTGATTTTGTGAATCAAACAGACCAGTTTACTCTAAGACATATGACAATAAAATTGTTCTGCTTGGGATGAGGTTCAATATTATCATTAGCTGCTGTAGGATCACAAAATGGAATAACACCTGGTTCAGTACAATTAACAGAGTACCCAAACAAATTGAATTCTATTGTAATAAAACTAAGTCCTCGTCACTGTATGAACATTACATATATGTTGAATATAACAAGTGCACTTTCAAGAACAGTGCAAGTCTATGCTACACTTGAAGAAACAATTGATCCCTTAAGTGACACATTCGCAGGTATTATTAATGCTACAATAGAGTCTTGTCCAATAGGGTTTGAGTTGAATAGTGGGATTTGTGGCTGTACAAGTGAATTACTTAGAAATGCTGAAACATTTTGTGACATTAATACCCAGAACATATCAAGAGAAGGAAATTTATGGATAGATTATAAAAATGATTTAGACTGTTTTATTGTTTATGAAAAGTGCCCCTTTGATTACTGCAATGATGGAATGGTTTCATTTAAAATCATCTCTACTGATCCACAATGTCTTCTCAATCGATCTGGCATACTCTGTAGACAATGTGCTGAAGGACTTAGTCTCATGTTAGGTTCCATTAAATGTGGACAATGTTCTAATAACTACATAGCTCTTATCATTCCATTTGCTTTAGCTGGTATAGGACTGGTAGCTTTTGTCATTGCTTTAAATTTAACTGTGTCTGTGGGTACAATCAATGGACTTATATTCTATACTAATGTTGTCAAAATATATGAACCCATCTTCTTTCCTGAAGGTCCTATTAATTTTTTAAGTCAGTTCATTTCCTGGATCAATCTAGATCTGGGTATCGAGACTTGTTTCATTAACGGTATGGGTTCATGCAGTAAGACATGGCTACAGTTTATCTTTCCAGGCTATATTGGTTTCTACTAATACTCATCATAATATTATCACGATATTCCAATAAAGTGGTTAGACTTATGGGAAGACAAGTAATACCAGCACTAGCCACTATGATCCTTCTCTCGTACACCAAACTGATACGCACTGTTTTCTTGGTCCTTCATTACATTAATGTTCCATGTAAGGGAGAGAATAATGTCACATTCAAGTTATGGTATGTTGACGCTACTGTACCATACCTAAGACATTGTCATATACCATTGTTTCTGTTCTCACTGGCTATACTCATTTTACTAATTGTTCCATACACCTTCTATCTTCTTACTTTACCATTATTTGAAGGACCTTTATCAAAAGACATATGCTGTCAAAAGTTGTCAACAAATATGAAGCCTTTTTCTGATGCATATGGAGGTCCATATAAGGACAAGTGTCGTTTTTGGACTGGATTATTACTATTAGTTCGTGTTGGCTTAGCGCTAGTTGTGTCTGTAGATACTGAAGCTACTGTAAGCTTGGTTTTCATTTAAAGAGGTCAGATCATATCATGTGATAGTTATGACAATGACATCATTAGTATTAATAATATATATATATATATATATATATTAATATAGCTATTGCTTGGCCAATATTGTATTATGCTGTTCTATTTTATATATGATAACAGTTTAACTCTAAAAGGACACTCACTATATAATGGAATCAAATTTATTATACTACAGTGTGTTACTATAATTGCATGATGTATCAAAACATTGAGAAACGGGAAGTTGGAAGATGGCATGAAAATAATCCTAATAACATAATTATTATTAAATAAAATTATTATAAAAACAAGTTGAGTTAATAGTATTACAAAATATGCTCAAACTGGAGGTGAATAAACAGAATTATAATAGATAGTCAGATAAGATAATGTGGTCTCTATCGTTTCTAGGAATTCAGGCTTTAAAATAACTGAGTTTTTTAAAATATAGTAAGTTGAGAGCTTTTTGATATTAATTGATAACTATCCTAAACTAAATACTGGCTAAAGTGCTCATTTCCATCGCTGTCAAGAGGCTACTCAGTGACTTACCAGGGCGAGATTTCATTTGTCACGCCATTCTCATCATTTGATACACACATATACGCGTTAATATAAACTTCAGCTAGTGGGCGTCTGTGCATGTGCCCTTTGTGGTCAATTGAAAATAAAATTTTATTAGAGCCTTGTATCTGTGTTACTATCAAAACTATCACATGAGTTTTGTAGATGGCATGATCACTGATTATATGACTTTTGTTCACTGGTATTGTCCTGCTATTGTACCTCAGTAAGTAATGTATTAATGATATTATGACTTTATTTCCAAAATACTTACCTTTTAGGCTAGTTGCTTATTAAGATTGCTATCATGAACTGGTGTCATATCTATTATATAACATCAGTTATACTGTATATCTACAGTGGATATGGTACTGCTTCTGAGTATTATGTATCTGCAGCTCCTAATGGAGAATCTTGTCCTTCTACTGATCTACCTTGTCATAACCTCTCCTACTATACTGATGATTTTGCATCTTACTTCACTGATGATACAATCTTCTACTTCCTAGAGGGAACTCATACTCTACAAGATAAATTGGAGATCAGTGGTGTAAGTAATATAACTCTACAGGGACTGGGTCATATAGAACAAGGCTTTCATGAGACAGTTAAGCAATCTACCTCAGTGATAAGGTGTGGTCCTTACACAAGTGGTGGTATGATGTTCTCTAATAGCACACAAGTTGTATTAATATTGTTAACAATAACAAATTGTGTGTTCAAAGGTAATTATAATAATGAATTACAAACAAACATCGGCTTACACTTTTATGATATTAATAATGTCACAATGAAATGGATATCAGTTCAGAATGGCTCAGGTTTGGGGCTCTTTCTTGAAAATGCCTTTAATGTACTCATAACTGATTCATCATTTGCTCAAAATCAACATCATCCTGGTAATTGTACAATAGGAAATGCATATCTTGAATATATTGATACTAAGGATACTAAAACTTTGCATAGAGTAGATATTGTACGATCAAACTTTTCATTTGGATTGAGTGATGAATGTTATACTGATGGTTTTTCATATAATACTAATACTGGTGGTCTCAGTATAGGAATGCATAGCACTGCATACAAATTACAAATTAACATTGACTTTGTTATTCTCTATGGTAATATTGGATATGATGGAGGAAATCTTGGGATAATTACCACTGGACACTTATCTCTTGTAATGAACAACACAAGTATTAGTTATGGTAATGCATTTATTCAAATTAGTGATGAATATCCAATTTTTTCAGAAATGTTTGGAGGTGGTATGATTTTGCGCCGCTATGATAATACAGAAGCTGATGTTGAGATTGTTATTGAAAATACAAATTTTTCACATAATGTTGCTAAGTTGGGTGGAGGATTAGTTTTGTTATGGTTTGGTGATGGCAGAGCTCATTTATATAATTGTATTATATACAACAATACTGGTAATACTGGGTCAGGAGTGACAATTGCTGTTCTAACATATTTTGGAGTCCCTCCTAGAATTTATTTTAATAAGATTACTATTGATTCTAATCATATATTCATTCAAGGAGATGAGCAATATCAAGCTGCTGTGTTCTTATTGTATGTTTCTAATATTACTTTTGACCAAGTTTTAGTCAGCAACCATAATACTACTGGTTTAATGAGTTTTAGAAGCTTGTTACTCTTCATGACAAATAATCAGTTTGTAAACAACTCTGGGATTTCTGGTGGAGGCATTGCTTTATACGATACATCATATCTGTTACTTAATGAACAATCTAATATATCATTTATTAATAATCATGCCAAACATTTTGGGGGAGGAATATATGTATCACAAGTTGTTAACAGAATTGAATTCTTACAATGCTTTTTTCAAGTGATTAACTACAACAATTATTACAACATGCCTCGCTTATATTTTATAAACAATAGTGCTAACATATCAGGCGATGTGTTATATGGTGGTAATGTGGATACCTGTTCAGACAGTTATTTATTGAAATCTATTTTTAACTACGTGTACACTCAGCAAAATACAAGTCTATCAGTAATATCATCGGATCCCATTCAAATATGCTTTTGTGAATCAAACAGACCAGTTTGCTCTAAGAAATATGACAATAAAATTGTTCTGCCTGGGATGAGGTTCAATATATCATTAGCTGCTGTAGGATCACAAAATGGAACAACACCTGGTTCAGTACAATTAACAGAGTACCTAAACAAATTGAATTTTATTGTAAAAAAACTAAGTCCTCATAACTGTATGAACATTACATATATGTTGAATATAACAAGTGCACTTTCAAGAACAGCACAAGTCTATGTTACACTTGAAAAAACAATTGATCCTTTAAATGACCCATTCGCTAAGATTATTAATGCTACAATAGAGGACTGTCCAATAGGGTTTGAGTTGAAAAGTGGGATTTGTGACTGTACAAGTGAACTTAGAAATAATGAAATATCTTGTGACATTAATACCCAGAACATATCAAAAAAAGGAAATTTGTGGATTGGTTATCAAAATGACTCAAAATGTTTTATTGTTTATGAAAACTGCCCCTTTGATTACTGTGAAAAAAATAAGACTCAATTTAAAATTACCTCTCCTGATCCACAATGTCTTCTCAGTCGATCTGGCATACTCTGTGGACAATGTGCTCAAGGACTTAGTCTCATGTTAGGTTCCAATCAATGTAGAAACTGCACTAATGACCACATAGCTCTTATCATTCCATTTGCTTTAGCTGGAATAGCATTGGTAGCTTTTGTCATTACTTTAAACTTAACAGTTTCTGTGGGTACAATCAATGGACTTATATTCTATGCTAATGTTGTCAAGATATATGAACCCATCTTCTTTCCTGAAGGTCCTATTAATTTTTTAAGTCAGTTTATTTCCTGGATCAATCTAGATCTGGGTATTGAGACTTGTTTCATTAACGGTATGGGTTCATGCAGTAAGACATGGCTACAGTTTATCTTTCCAGGCTATGTTTGGTTTCTACTAATACTCATCATAATATTATCACGTTATTCCAGTAAAGTGGTTCGACTTATGGGAAGACAAGTAATACCAGCACTAGCCACTATGATCCTTCTCTCATACACCAAACTGATACGCACTGTTTTCTTGGTCCTTCATTACATTAATGTTCCATGTAAGGGAGAGAATAATGTCACATTCCATTTATGGTATGTTGACGCTACTGTACCATATCTAAGACGTTGTCATATACCATTGTTTCTGTTGTCAATGGCTGTATTAATTTTACTAATTATTCCATACACTTCCTATCTTCTTACTATACCATTGCTTGAAGGACCTCTATCAAAATACATGCGTTGTCAAAAGTTGTCAACAAATATGAAGCCTTTTTCTGATGCATATGGAGGTCCATATAAGGACAAGTGTCGTTTTTGGACTGGATTTTTACTATTAGTTCGTGTTGTCTTAGCGGTAGTTGTGTCTACAATTACTGAACCTACTCTAAGTTTGGAAGTGTTAAAATCTATTTTAGTTGTTATTACCTTCATGTATCTTCCATTGAGGGGAATATATCGACAAATTTCTTTGGCTTGTCTGGAGCTTTTCTTCATTCTTAACCTTATTTTAATGGCTTCTACTAATAGATATACTTCTAATGAAAACATGAATTTAAAAGGAGAAGTGTTTACTAAAATTTTAGTGTCACTAACATTTGTAGTATTCTGTGGTATTTTGATCTATCATATCTGGGATCGATTTTTAAAGTCCCATTTGCAAGAGCGAATTAAAAAATTGTTTAAAACACAGTCCAATATTCCAGCTAATGATAACGAAATAGAATTAAAGATATCTTCAGTTAATAATATCACATATTCTATTATGCCAGAGTTACGTGAACCTCTGCTTGATGATCAAGATGACATTATTCATAAGAAATGAATGTGACAATGTATTTCAGTAGATATATTATTTGACTTGTTAATGTATGTATTTTATATAGTATTAAATACAGTGTGATTTTTGATAATATGATATTTATACATGTACTTTACTGAGTGTATACTAACATTGAATGATTATTAGTTTTCATTTGCTGATTAATAATTACTATTTGTATTTTGTCGATAAAAGCTGTTTTATTATTAATAGTTTAATTATAATCAACTAATTTATTGTCAAAGGTATGTAATCATAACATTTAAGAGGGAAATTATGATAATAAACAATTATATATCATTGTAACAATTGATTGAATGATTGAACTAATATATGATAATACTGATTGTATGTAGCAAAGTTATTTGATATAAGAAGTAAACATGATATTGTATTTATTACTCTTTGTGGGATTAACTGCTTATATAACTAATGGTCAGAACTAATAATGTTTTAATTCATATTATAAATGGATTTATTTAAACCAAATAATATTCATGAATGGATCAAAATGACTTAATAGTAATATAATCCAAATTGACATCATATTAACTTTAAAATGTACAGGTCACCTCTTATCCTATTCACCATATGACTAACTGATATATGATAGCAGTGTGTACATGACTTTAGTGAGTGTTTTAATACACCCACATATTGTAATATAAACCATAAATATAAACAATAATCTGTTTATTTTATGTATATGTGTTATTAGTACTATGTACTCCATACTACAAGGACTACATTATTAGTATATTATGTCATTATTATATAACTATCAATATAATCTGTGACTTGTATAATCATCCTTTGTGACCTTTATTGATTACTAGTGGACTTCTTTTAAGATGTAAGTAATGTATCATTGATATTATTTATTATGACTTTATTTCTTATGCTAGCTACTCTTTAAGATCACCTAATACTGTCATATCATGAGCTGGTGTCATATCTATTATATAACATCAGTTATACTGTATATCTACAGTGGATATGTTACTGCTTCTGAGTATTATGTCTCTGCAGCTCCTAATGAAGAATCTTGCCCTTCTATTCATCTACATTGTCATAACCTCTCCTACTATATTGATGATTTTGCATCTTACTTCACTGATGATACAATCTTCTACTTCCTAGAGGGAACTCATACTCTACAAGATAAATTGGAGATCAGTGGTGTAAGTAATATAACTCTACAGGGACTGGGTCATATAGAACAAGGCTTTCATGAGACAGTTATGCAATCTACCTCAGTGATAAGGTGTGGTCCTTACACAAGTGGTGGTATGATGTTCTCTAATAGTACACAAGTTGTATTAACATTGTTAACTATAACAAATTGTGTGTTCAAAGGTAATTATCCATTACAAACAAACATCGGCTTACACTTTTATGATATTAATAATGTCACAATGAAATGCATATCAGTTCAGAATGGCTCAGGTTTGGGGCTCTTTCTTCAAAATGCCTTTAATGTACTCATAGCTGATTCATCATTTGCTCAAAATCAACGTCAGCCTGGTAATTGTACAATAGGAAATGCATATCTTAAATATAATGATACTGAGGACACTAAAACTTGGCATAGAGTTGATATTGTACGATCAAACTTTTCATTTGGATTGAGTGATCAGGGTTATATTCCTGACTGTCCACATTCTTTTAGTAGTACTGGTGCTGGTGGTCTTGGTATTGAAATGTATAACATGGCATACAAATTACAAATTAACATTGACTCTGTTATTCTCTATGGTAATACTGGATATGATGGAAGTCTTGGGATATATACCACTGGACACTTATCTCTTGTAATGAACAATACAAGTATTAGTTATGGTAATGCATTTATTCAAATTAGTGATGAATACAATGGAGGTGGTATGATTTTGCAATACTATAATTTTCATGATGATAACACAGATGCTGAAATTGAGATTTTTATTGAAAACACCAATTTTTCACATAATGTTGCTATGTTCGGTGGGGGACTGTTATTTGTATGGTATAATGGTGGCATAGTTCATTTATATAATTGTATTATATACAACAATACTGGCAATACTGGATCAGGAGTGACTATCGGTGTTCTAAGATTTTTTGGCGTCCCTCCTATATTTTATTTTAATAATGTCACTATTGATTTTAATCACATATCCATTCAAAGAGATGAACAATATCAAGCTGCTGTGTTCTTATTGTATGTTTCTAATATTACTTTTGACCAAGTTTTAGTCACCACCATGCTATGTTCGGTGGGGGACTGTTATTTGTATGGTATAATGGTGGCATAGTTCATTTATATAATTGTATTATATACAACAATACTGGCAATACTGGATCAGGAGTGACTATTGGTGTTCTAAGATTTTTTGGCGTCCCTCCTATATTTTATTTTAATAATGTCACTATTGATTTTAATCACATATCCATTCAAAGAGATGAACAATATCAAGCTGCTGTGTTCTTATTGTATGTTTCTAATATTACTTTTGACCAAGTTTTAGTCACCAACCATAATACCACTGGTTTAATGAGTTTTAGAAGTTCATTACTCTTCATGATAAATAATCAGTTTGTAAACAATTCTGGGATTTCTGGTGGAGGCATTGCTTTATATGATTCATCATATCTGTTACTTAATGAAAGATCTAAAATATCATTTATTAATAATCATGCCAAACGTTTCGGAGGAGGAATATATGTATCACAAGTTGTTAACAGGAATGAATACTTCCAATGCTTTTTTCAACCGATTAATTTAACCTTTGATGACATCATGCCTCGCTTATATTTTATAAACAATAGTGCTAACATATCAGGTGATGTGCTATATGGTGGTAATGTGGACACCTGTTATCCACTCTATGGTTATTATTCATTTAAATCTATTTTTAACTACACTCAACAGACAGGTCTATCAGTAGTATCATCTGATCCTATACAAATATGCTTTTGTGAATCTGAAATACCAGTTTGCTCTAAGAGATATGACGATAAAACTGTTCTGCCAGGAAGGAAGTTCAATATATCATTAGCAGCTGTGGGATCACAAAATGGAACAACATCTGGTTCAGTACAATTAACAGAGCACTCTTACAAATTGAATTCTATTGTAAAAAAACTAAGTCCTCATAACTGTACGAACATTACATATATGTTCAATATAACAAGTGCACTTTCAAGAACAGCGCAAGTCTATGTTACACTTGAAAAAACAATTGATCCTTTAAATGACCCATTCGCTAAGATTATTAATGCTACAATAGAGGACTGTCCAATAGGGTTTGAGTTGAAAAGTGGGATTTGTGACTGTACAAGTGAACTTCAAAATAATAAAATATCTTGTGACATTAATACCCAGAACATATCAAGAGAAGGAAATTTGTGGATTGGTTATCAAAATGACTCAAAATGTTTTATTGTTTATAAAAACTGCCCCTTTGATTACTGTGAAAAAAAAAAGACTCAATTTAAAATTATCTCTCCTGAGCCACAATGTCGTCTCAATCGATCTGGGATACTCTGTGGACAATGTGCTCAAGGACGTAGTCTCATGTTAGGTTCTAATCAATGTAGAAACTGCACTAATGACCACATAGCTCTTATCATTCCATTTGCTTTAGCTGGAGTAGCATTGGTAGCTTTTGTCATTATTTTAAACTTAACTGTGTCTGTGGGTACAATCAATGGACTGATATTCTATGCTAATGTTCTCAAAATATATGAACACATCTTCTTTCCTAAAGGTCCTATACCATTACTTAGTCTGTTCATTTCCTGGATCAATCTTGATCTGGGTATTGAGATTTGTTTCATTGATGGTATGGGTTCTTGTAGTAAGACATGGCTACAGTTTATCTTTCCAGGCTATGTTTGGTTTCTACTAATAATCATCATAATATTATCACGATATTCCAGTAAAGTAGTTAGACTTATGGAAAGACAAGTAATACCAGCACTAGCCACTATGATCCTTCTCTCATACACCAAACTAATACGCATTGTTTTCCTCGTCCTTCGTTACACTAATGTTCCATGTAGTGGTGAGAATAATGTCACATTCAAGTTATGGTATGTTGACACTACTGTACCATATCTAAGAGGTTGTCATCTACCATTGTTCCTGTTCTCACTGGCTGTACTCATTTTACTAATTGTTCCATACACTTCCTATCTTCTTACTATACCATTGCTTGAAGGACCTCTATCAAAATACATGCGTTGTCAAAAGTTGTCAACATATATGAAGCCTTTTTCTGATGCATATGGAGGTCCATATAAGGACAAGTGTCGTTTTTGGACTGGATTTTTACTATTAGTTCGTGTTGTCTTAGCAGGAGTTGTGTCTACAGATACTAAACCTACTGTAAGTTTGGAAGTGTTAACATCTATTTTAGTTGCTATTAACTTCATGTATCTTCCTTTGAGGGGAGTATATCGACAACTTCCTTTGGTTTGTCTGGAGCTTTTCTTCATTCTTAACCTTATTTTAATGGCTTCTACTAATGGACACACTTCAAATGAAAACATAAATTTAAAAGAAGTGTTTACTAAAATTTTAATATCACTAACATTTGTAGTATTCTGTGGTATTTTGATCTATCATGTCTGGGATCGATTTTTAAAGTCCCATTTGCAAGAGCGAATTAAAAAATTGTTTAAAACACAGTCCAACATTCCATCTGATGATGATAACGAAATAGAACTAAAGATATCTTCAGTTAATAATATCACATATTCTATTATGCCAGAGTTACGTGAACCTCTGCTTGATGATCAAGATGACATTATTCATAAGAAATGAATGTGACAATGTATTTCAGTAGATATATTATTTGACTTGTTAATGTATGTATTTTATATAGTATTAAATACAGTGTGATTTTTGATAATATGATATTTATACATGTACTTTACTGAGTGTATACTAACATTGAATGATTATTAGTTTTCATTTGCTGATTAATAATTACTATTTGTATTTTGTCGATAAAAGCTGTTTTATTATTAATAGTTTAATTATAATCAACTAATTTATTGTCAAAGGTATGTAATCATAACATTTAAGAGGGAAATTATGATAATAAACAATTATATATCATTGTAACAATTGATTGAATGATTGAACTAATATATGATAATACTGATTGTATGTAGCAAAGTTATTTTGATATAAGAAGTAAACATGATATTGTATTTATTACTCTTTGTGGGATTAACTGCTTATATAACTAATGGTCAGAACTAATAATGTTTTAATTCATATTATAAATAGATTTATTTAAACCAAATAATATTCATGAATGAATTAAAATGACTTAATAGTAATATAATCCAAATTATACATCATATTAACTTTAAAATGTACAGGTCACTACTTATCCTATTCACCATATGACTAACTGATATATGATAGCAGTGTGTACATGACTTTAGTGAGTGTTTTAATACACCCACATATTGTAATATAAACCATAAATATAAACAATAATCTGTTTATTTTATGTATATGTGTTATTAGTACTATGTACTCCATACTACAAGGACTATATTATTAGTATATTATGTCATTATTATATAACTATCAATATAATCTGTGACTTGTATAATCATCCTTTGTGACCTTTATTGATTACTAGTGGACTTCTTTTAAGATGTAAGTAATATATCATTGATATTATTTATTATGACTTTATTTCCTATGCTAGTGACTCTTCAAGATCACCTAATACTGCCACATCATGAGCTGGTGTCATATCTATTATATAACATCAGTTATACTGTATATCTACAGTGGATATGTTACTGCTTCTGAGTATTATGTCTCTGCAGCTCCTAATGGAGAATCTTGCTCTTCCACTGGCCTACCTTGTCATGACCTCTCCTATTATACTGATGATTACGCATCTTACTTCACTGATGATACAGTCTTCTACTTTCTAGAGGGAACTCATACTCTACAAAATAAATTGGAGATCAGTGGTGTAAGTAATATAACTCTACAGGGACTGGGTCATATAGAACAAGGCTTTCATGAGACAGTTAAGCAATCTACCTCAGTGATAAGGTGTGGTCCTTACACAAGTGGTGGTATGATGTTCTCTAATAGTACACAAGTTGTATTAATATTGTTAACAATAACAAATTGTGTGTTTAAAGGTAACAATGAATTACAAACAAATATCGGCTTACACTTTAATGATATTAATAATGTCACAATGAAATGGATATCAGTTCAAAATGGCTCAGGTTTGGGGCTCTTTCTTCAAAATGCCTTTAATGTACTCATAGCTGATTCATCATTTGCTCAAAATCAACGTCATCCTGGTAATTGTACAAAAGGCAATGCATATTTTAAATATATTGATACTAAGGATACTGAAACTTGGCATAGAGTAGATATTGTACGATCAAACTTTTCATTTGGATTGAATGATGGATGTTATACGTATACTGCTGGTTTTTCATATAATACTAATAATGGTGGTCTCAGTATTGGAATGCATAACACTGCATACAAATTACAAATTAACATTGACTTTGTTATTCTCTATGGTAATATCGGATACATTGGAGGAAATTTTGCTATAAATGGCAATGGAAACTTATCTCTTGTAATGAACAATACAAGTATTAGTTATGGTAATTCATTTATTCAAATTAGTGATGAATATAGTGGAGGTGGTATGAGTTTGCAATACTATAATAATCTTAACAAAAAGACAGAAGCTGAAGTTGAGATTTTTATTGAAAACACCAATTTTTCACATAATGTTGCTATGGTGGGTGGAGGATTGCTTTTCACATGGTATAATGGTGGCATAGTTCATTTATATAATTGTATTATATACAACAATACTGGTAATATTGGTTCAGGAGTGGCTATTGCTGTTTTAACATATTTTGGAGTCCCTCCTATATTTTATTTTAATAAGATCAATATTGATTCTAATCACATATTCATTCAAGGAGATGAACAATATCAAGCTGCTGTGTTCTTATTGTATGTTTCTAATGTTACTTTTGACCAAGTTAAAGTTAGCAACCATAATACCACTGGTTTAATGAGTTTTAGAAGTTCATTACTCTTCATGACAAATAATCAGTTTGTAAACAACTCTGGGATTTCTGGTGGAGGCATTGCTTTATATGATACATCATATCTGTTACTTAAAGAAAGTTCTAAAATATCATTTATTAATAATCATGCCAAACGTTTCGGAGGAGGAATATATGTATCACAAGTTGTTAACAGGAATAAATTTTTACAATGCTTTTTTCAACCGATTAATTTAACCTTTGATGACATCATGCCTCAAGCTCCCTTATATTTTATAAACAATAGTGCTAACATATCAGGTGATGTGTTATATGGTGGTAATGTGGATACCTGTAATTCACTCTATGATTATTATTTATTTAAATCTATTTTTAACTACACTCAACAGACAGGTCTATCAGTAGTATCATCTGATCCTATACAAATATGCTTTTGTGAATCAGAAATGCCAGTTTGCTCTAAGAGATACGACAATAAAACTGTTCTGCCAGGAAGGAGGTTCAATATGTCATTAGCAGCTGTGGGATCACAAAATGGAACAACATCTGGTTCAGTACAATTAACAGAGTACCCAAACAAATTGAATTCTATTGTAAAAAAACTAAGTCCTCATAACTGTATGAACATTACATATATGTTCAATATAACAAATGAATTTTTGACAACAGCACAAGTCTATGCTACACTTGAAAAAACAATTGATCCTTTAAGTGACACATTTGCTAAGATAATTTATGCTACAATAGAGTCTTGTCCAATAGAGTTTGAGTTGAATAGTGGGACTTGTGGCTGTAGAAGTGAAATTAGAAATAATGAAATATCTTGTGACATTAATACCCAGAACATATCAAGAAAAGGAAATTTATGGATTGGTTATCAAAATGACTCAAAATGTTTTATTGTTTATGAAAACTGCCCCTTTGATTACTGTGAAAAAGATAAGACTCAATTTAAAATTGCCTCTCCTGATCCACAATGTCGTCTCAGTCGATCTGGCATACTCTGTGGACAATGTGCTCAAGGACGTAGTCTCATGTTAGGTTCTAATCAATGTAGAAACTGCACTAATGACCACATAGCTCTTATCATTCCATTTGCTTTAGCTGGAGTAGCATTGGTAGCTTTTGTCATTACTTTAAACTTAACAGTGTCTGTGGGTACAATCAATGGACTGATATTCTATGCTAATGTTGTCAAAATATATGAACCCATCTTCTTTCCTGAAGGTTCTATTAATTTTTTAAGTCAGTTTATTTCCTGGATCAATCTTGATCTGGGTATTGAGACTTGTTTCATTAACGGTATGGGCTCATGCAGTAAGACATGGCTACAGTTTATCTTTCCAGGCTATGTTTGGTTTCTACTAATACTCATCATAATATTATCACGTTATTCTAGCAAAGTGGTTCAACTTATGGGAAGACAAGTAATACCAGCACTAGCCACCATGATCCTTCTCTCGTACACCAAACTAATACGCACTGTTTTTTTGGTCCTTCATAACACTGACGTTCCATGTAAAGGAGAGAATAATGTCACATTCAAGTTATGGTACATTGACGCTACTGTACCATATCTAAGAGGTTGTCATATACCATTGTTCTTGTTCTCACTGGCTATACTCATTTTACTAATTGTTCCATACACTGTCTACCTTCTAACAATACCATTACTTGAAGGACCATTATCAAAATTTATGTGTTATCAAAAGTTGTCAACAAATATGAAGCCATTTTCTGATGCATATGGAGGTCCATATAAGGACAAGTGTCGTTTTTGGACTGGATTTTTACTATTAGTTCGTGTTGTCTTAGCGCTAGTTGTTTCTGTAGATACTGAAGCTACTGTAAGTTTGGATGTGTTAACGTCTATTTTAGTTGTTATCATCTTTATGTATCTCCCTTTGAGGGGAGTATATCGACAACTTCCTTTGGTTTATTTGGAGCTTTTCTTCATTCTTAACCTTATTTTATTGGCTTCTACTAATGGACATACTTCTAATGAAAACATGAATTTAAAAGAACAAGTGATTACTATAGTTTTAATATCACTAACATTAGTAGTATTCTGTGGTATTTTGATCTATCATGTCTGGGATCGATTTTTAAAGTCTCATTTGCAAGAGCGAATTAAAAAATTGTTCAAAACACAGTCCAATATTCCATCTGATGATGATAACGAAATAGAACTAAAGATATCTTCAGTTAATAATATCACATATTCTGTTATGCCAGAGTTACGTGAACCTCTGCTTGATGATCAAGATGACATTATTCATAAGAAATGAATGTGACAATGTATTTCAGTAGATATATTATTTGACTTGTTAATGTATGTATTTTATATAGTATTAAATACAGTGTGATTTTTGATAATATGATATTTATACATGCACTTTACTGAGTGTATACTAACATTGAATGATTATTAGTTTTCATTTGCTGATTAATAATTACTATTTGTATTTTGTTGATAAAAGCTGTTTTATTATTAATAGTTTAATTATAATCAACTAATTTATTGTCAAAGGTATGTAATCATAACATTTAAGAGGAAAATTATGATAATGAGCAATTATATATCATTGTTACAATTGATTGAATGCCTTAACTAATATATGATAATACTGATTGTATGTAGCAAAGTTATTTTGATATAAGAACTAAACATGATATTGTATTTATTACTCTTTGTGGGATTAACTGCTTATATAACTAATGGTCAGAACTAATAATGTTTTAATTCAAATTATTTATGGATGTATTTAAAAAAATAATATTCATGAATGAATCAAAAAAAATTAACAGCAATATAATTAAACTGACATCATATTAAATGTACAGGTCACCTCTTATCTTACTCACCACATGATTGCTTATCATAACAGATACAAAGCAATCTTCAATGTGATCACAGTCAAGTTCATAAACATGTATGATTAGTAGTGGGTGTACAGACTACATGATCTGTATGTCAGTATCTATTATTTAGTTTATTTACAGTACACTTGATATAGTAAAAAAGACTATACCTTTTTACTGACAAAACTTTAAACCAAAATAACATTAAGTTGATTATTGATTTGTTGCTAATAGCATGCACATGACATATATATCCTGTAGTCTTACAAGTGATAGTGAGATGTATGGATTAGCTTTCCTGGTCTAAAAATGGCCTAATAGAGAAGATTCCCCTTTTACTAACACAAGCAATGTATATATGACAGTTTTCATTCTGACATGATCTGAAAGCTTTCTTTACCAGACGATGTCTTTAGATACATCCACACATGTTATTTCAAACTATAGGAAGTGGGCGTAATGATTACACACTAAATGGACTACAAACACATGATGTTACTATCTTAACTATCACAAGAGTTTATAGCTACCATAATCTAGTGATTATAACATTCGTTCACTGGTATTGTGCTGTTAGTGTACCCCTTTTAATGAGTAAGTAATGTATTAATGATATTATGACACTATGACCAACATGTTTACTTTTTTAGGCTAGTTACTTATTAATATCACCTAATATACTGCCATATCATGAGCTGGTGTCGTATCTATTATATAACATCAGTTATACTGTATATCTACAGTGGATATGTTACTGCTTCTGAGTATTATGTCTCTGCAGCTCCTAATGGAGAATCTTGTTCTTCTGATGAGCTACATTGTCACAACCTCTCTTACTATATTGACGATTATGCATTTTTCTTTACTGATGACACAATCTTCTACTTCCTAGAGGGAACTCATACTCTGCAAGGAACATTGGAGATCAGTGATGTAAGTAATATAACTCTACAGGGACTGGGTCATATAGAACAAGGCTTCCATGAGACAGTTATGCAATCTACCTCAGTAATTAGGTGCAGTGATTACAACAGAGGTGGTATACAATTTACTAGTAGTAGTGATGTTGTATTGAGATCATTAACAATACTAAACTGTGGAGCATTTTACAATGCTAGTTATCGACAAACTAACATTAGCTTACTCTTTGTTAACATATATAATATCACATTGGAATGGGTATCAGTCCAAAATGGTTTTAGTTTTGGCCTCCATCTTAATAATGCTTTTGATTTGGTAATTGCAAATTGATCATTTGCAAAAAATCAACCTCTTGAGACATGTTCTGATTGTTTTGGTGGTAATGTGTATATACGGTATGATGACCAATCCATTAATGAAACACAATACAGTGTTGACATTGTGCAATCAAACTTTACGTCTGGCTTAAATCTTCAAGGTTGTAATAGGGATAAAAATAAGATCATAGTTTCATCCAGTGGAGGGTTGAGTATATCCTTAAAGCATACACACTCATACACAATAATATTTAAGATTGACTCTGTTGTGTTCTACAATAACAGTGGCAATATTGGGGCAAACTTTCGTTTTATTGCTTCCAGTATTGGTCGTTATTCTTTAACAATGAGTAATACTATTAGCACCTATGGCAAAGCATTGAAATCTAGCACTGATAACTATCACTGCACATTTGGAGCAGGTATGGCATTACTGCAGAGCTACACAAGTATTGATGAACCAGAGATAATCATTGAAAATTGCACTTTTCAACACAATTATGCTCAGCAGTATGGAGGAGGTGTATTTATTAGTTGTGAATGTAACATTATCTTTCGTAATTCCAATATATTCAACAACACAGCATACCATGGATCAGGGATGGTACTACATACATTTCATTCTTCAATGTATAATTTCTATTTTGCAGACGTTTTATTTAATTCCAATAGAGTACCTAAGAAGCTTGATAAACTTCAAGCAGCTGTATTACTAACAAATATTGAGAATGTTACATTTGAACAAATTGAAGTTAGTAATCACAGTATAACTGGTTTATCGAGTTATAATAGCCACTTAACTTTTGAGAAAAATAGCAAGTTTGTGAACAATTCAGGAGTTTTAGGTGGTGGTATGGCTTTATATGATTCATCTAATTTAATACTGAAAGAAAACACTAACATATCATTTGATAATAATTACGCTAGTGAGTCTGGTGGAGGAATCTTTGTATCAGAAGACATTGTAGCTGGTGACTTTCCCTCTTATTGCTTTTTTAAACTTAAGCCCAATCGTAGTATTAATGCAACATTATATTTTGTTAACAATAAAGCTGATATATCAGGTGATGTCTTATATGGCGGTAATGTTGATTATTGTTTAGATGCACATGCATTTGATGACCTTTTTAAATACTCTAAAGACACAGGTTCTTCATCAGTAGTGTCATCAGATCCTATCCAAGTATGCTTTTGTGAACCAAATGGAACCAATTGCTCTATTACAAACATCAATATAACGGCAAAGCCTGGGATTAATGTCAATGTATCACTAGCTATTGTTGGTTCAAAAGAAGGTTTAACCAAAGGTGTGATAAAATTGACAGGCTTGGATAGTTCATCCAAAGTGCAAACTGTCAACAATAGACTAAATGCAAATTGTACTGACGTTACTTTTAGTATAACAGCAAATAGTTCATTGAACACAACACAAGTCTATGTACCACTAGAGAAGTCAATTAAACCTTTGTATGATCCTTTTGCTAAAATTATTGATATTACCATTCAGTCCTGTCCAATTGGGTTTCCATTAGATATTACAAATAACACTTGTGCATGTAAATCTGAATTGATTAAACCACCTGCAATAACTTGTGATATCAACACTCAAATTATAACTAGAGAAGGCGACATGTGGATTGGTTACGAAAATGATCCTGGCTGTCATATTGTTTATGAAAACTGCCCCTTTGATTATTGTAACGACAACATCATTAGCTTTACATTTAACATGTCAAATGAACAATGTCTTCACAATCGATCTGGACTACTCTGTGGACAATGTTCTGAAGGACTTAGTCTCATGTTAGGTACCAATCAATGTGGACAATGTAGTAGTAAATACATAGCTCTTATCATTCCATTTGCTTTAGCTGGTATAGCACTGGTAGCTTTTGTCATTACTTTGAACTTAACTGTGTCTGTGGGTACAATCAATGGACTGATATTCTATGCTAATGTTGTCAAAATATATGAACACATCTTCTTTCCTAAGGGTCCTATACCATTTCTTAGTCAGTTCATTTCCTGGATCAATCTTGATCTGGGTATTGAGACTTGTTTCATTGATGGTATGGGTTCTTGCAGTAAGACATGGCTACAGTTTATCTTTCCAGGCTATGTTTGGTTTCTACTAATACTCATCATAATATTATCACATTATTCCAGCAAAGTGGTTCGACTTGTGGGAAGACAAATAATTCCAGTACTAGCCACTATGATCCTTCTCTCTTATACAAAACTGATACGCACTGTCTTTCAGGTCCTTTATCGTACCAATATTCCGTGTGATAGTGAGACGTTCAATTCACTGAGGTGGTATATTGATGCTAATGTCCAATATGTAAGAGGTTGTCATATACCATTGTTCCTGTTCTCACTGGCCGTACTCATTTTACTAATTGTTCCATACACCTTCTACCTTCTTACAATACCATTACTTGAAGGACCTTTATCAAAATACATGCGCTGCTGTCAAAAGTTGTCAACATATATGAAGCCTTTCTTTGATGCATATGGAGGTCCATATAAGGACAATTGTCGTTTTTGGACTGGATTTTTACTCCTAGTTCGTGTTGTTTTAGCATTGGTTGTGTCACAAGACTCTGAGGCTATAAGCTTGAATGTGTTAACAGCTCTTACAATTGTTATTACATCAATGTACTTTATTTTGAAGGGAATATATCAACAATTTCCTTTGGCTTGTCTGGAGCTGTTTTTCATTTATAACCTTCTGTTTATGGCGTACATTAATACACAAACATTCGATTCAAAAGGACAGGTTTCAAGTACTCCTTTAGTTTCTATAGCATTTGTTGTATTCTGTGGTATTATACTCTATCATATATGGGATCGCCTGATATTCTATCGCGTCAGGGATCATCCATTAAAGTCTCATTTGAAACAACCGATTACAAAAGTGAAGGAAATATTTAAGAAGTCTCCATTACCACATGTTAATGATGATATCAAACCACCTTCAACGCATCCAGAATCTCCTGGCGCTTTATGTAAAGCTACTTCTGGATCAATGTTGTCAGTAGAAATGAAACGAGAGTCATTACTGTTTGAAGTTAACGACTAATGTTGCTTATTCTGACAACATCTGCTGATTACGTGTCATTCATATTTTATCATGTATTATATATAATAATAATGCTATCAGAATAATAAGATAATTGTATTGTCTTTACAATTATTTTATTCAAGTGCTACAATGTTCAATTTACTGTGTTATTGTTTGCTAAAGAATATTAATTATAAAGTTATCTTTTCTTTTATAACAAACATTTAATGTTTAAGTACATCTAGTGATAGATCACTTGACAATTACAAACGTGTACAGGTCACCTCTTATCCTACTCACCATGTCTCAATGATTATTTTATACGATGTTCTATTTACAGTGTTATTGTTAGCTAGTAAGTATATTCATTATAAAGTTATCATTTCTATTATAAAAACTGTTAATGTTTACATACATTACTTGACAATTACAATTAGTGTACAGATCACCTCTTACTCCACTCACTATGTGACAGCTTATAACAACAGACACATGACAAAAACAATCTTTTAATGTGATCATAATATGATTCATAAACATGTATGATTAATAGGGAGTGCTCAGAATATATGATTAACAATCTTTCCATTTTGGTTTAAAAATATAATCAAATGTTAAACTTAAAAAATGAATATATATATATATATATATATATATAGAACAGAATTAAAGAACAAAAAAATAGGGCTCTCGTTGTGTTGCTGCTACTCCGAGTTTCACACGTTATGCATAACGTGTGAAACTCGGAGTAGCAGCAACACAGCGAAAGCCCTGTTCTTTTGTCCTTTAATTCTGTTCTAATCCGCTCTGTCTAAACGACATCGAGCACTCTTCAACAGACTTAGATACTTCAGTATATATATATATATATATATATATGCATCAAATGTTTCATCAACATATATGACCCTTGCTTTTGAGAGGAATGTTATAAGTTCTGAAAAATACACATAAACAGGTAGCAAGGTAATGTTACCATTAGAGATTATATAAAGCCCAATAATAGGTTCATAGGACAGAGATTTATAATAAATTATTCAGGTATAACATAGTGATTCAAAAAATTAGAACTCCTAATCAGATTGTTTTAAGTCTATTCCAAATTATTCTATCTTTTCTAAACATCTAAAGGTTCATTTTAACAAAAGCAAATGCTTTCATTTGAAACATTATATTTATTTATTTATAAATCAAGTTCATTACATTATATTGTAATATAATGTGTGGGTGTATCAAAGACACTGATTAGTTTATAGATATCCTCTAAACTCCAATTAGGGAAGACAACATGAAAATAATCACAATAACATAACATGAACTCAAATGTAAAGTTTAAGAAAATAGTATGAGTTATATCCAAACTAGACATGAGCAATCAGAATCAGATTGACTCACAATTCTCGTCATATAAGACAGTCTCTATTATTTCTAAGAGATACTAACCTGTATACTTCAGGAAAATTCTATGATAAGAATGCTAAATTTTGTGAGCAAAAACAATGGTAAATAGTTAGGAGGATTCTAATACCAATTGTAATTATATAATGTGATTGGAAGATGTTGAGTAAAGTATTCATTTCAATCGCTGTCAAGAACTCATGCATTTGTCATACAAGCTATTGTGACATATTTGGATAAGTTTTACTTCTTATTGCCATAGTTATTTTTTGCTGCCAGTGTGTACATGACATTAGTGAGTGTTTTAATACACCCACATATTGTAATATAAACCATAAATATAAACAATAATCTGTTATTTTATGTATCTGTGTTATTAGTGATATGCTTTACATACTATAGGTACTACTATCAATATATTATGCCATTATTATATAACATCATCTGTGACTTGTATAATCATCCTTTGTGATCTTTATTGACTTGACTACTAGTGGACTTCTTTTAAGATGTAAGTAATGTATCAGTGATATTATTCATTATGACTTTCTTATGATAGTTACTCTTTAAAATCACCTAATACTGCCATATCATGAGCTGGTGTCATATCTATTATATAACATCAGTTATACTGTATATCTACAGTGGATATGTTACTGCTTCTGAGTATTACGTTTCTGCAGCTCCTAATAGAGAATCTTATTCTTCTGCTGAGCTACCTTGTCACAACCTCTCCTACTATACTGCTGATTATACATCTTACTTCACTGATGACACAATTTTTTACTTCCTAGAGGGAACTCATATTCTACAAGGTACATTGGAGATCAGTGGTGTAAGTAATATAACTTTACAGGGACTGGGTCATATGGAACAAGGCTTTCATGAGACAGTTATGCAGTCTACCTCAGTAATAAGATGTAGTGATTACAACAGTAGTGGTATACAATTTACTAGTAGCAGTGATGTTGTATTGACATCATTAACAATAGTAAACTGTGGAGTGTTTTATAATAATAGTTATCAACAAGCTAATGTTAGCTTACTCTTTGTTCACACATATAATATCACATTGGAATGGGTATCAGTCCAGAATGGTTCAGGTTTTGGTCTCTTTCTTGAAAATACTTTTGATGTGTTAATTGCATATTCCTCATTCGCACAAAATCAACCTTTTAAGACATGTTTTGATTGTTCAGGTGGTAATGTGTATATACTGTACGATTACCAACCGACTAACAAAACATTATACAATGTTGATATATTGCAATCAAATTTTACATTTGGATCAAATCTTAAAGTTTGTACTCTCAAGGAATACATTAAATTTCATCTCATTTCATCTAGTGGAGGATTGACTATATTCTTATTCAATACACAATCATACAATATAAAGTTTAACATTGACAATGTTGTGTTCTACAGTAACACTGCTAATGCTGGGGCAAACTTTGCTTTTTTGGCTTACTCTCCAAGGTTTTATTCTTTAACAATGAACAATACTATTAGCACATATGGTAAAACATTGGTTTCTAACACAGATAAAGATGAATGTGCTTTTGCAGCAGGTATGACTTTGGTGCATAACAATGGTGCTGATAAACCTGAGGTAATTATTGAAAATTGCATTTTTAAACACAATTTAGCTAAGCAATTTGGAGGAGGTGTATTGGTTGGTTGGACAGATGCTCCTGGTAATATTATATTTCGTAATTGCACTATATACAACAATACAGCATATTATGGATCTGGTATGCTTATGTATGCATTGAATTCTATACTGCTAAGCTTTCATTTTACAGACATTTTGTTAGATTCCAATAAAGTACCCATTGCGCTTGATAGATTTCAAGCAGCTGTATTACTAGTATATATTAACAATGCTATATTTGAACAAATTAATGTTACTAATCATGATATAACTGGTTTATTGAGTTATAATAGTCAGGTAACATTTCTTAAAAATAGCTACTTTGTGAGCAATTCAGGAATTTTAGGTGGTGGCATGGCTTTATATGAATCATCTCATTTAATACTGAGAGAACAAACTAACATATCATTTATCAGTAATTATGCTAGTGAGTCTGGTGGAGGAATCTTTGTATCAGTATCATTGATAGGTAACGATATTCCAACCAATTGTTTTTTTAAACTTGAACCTGATCAAAGCATTAATGCAAAATTATATTTTATTAACAACACTGCTGAGATATCAGGTGATGTCCTATATGGTGGTCATGTAGATTATTGTTTCACTGCACATCAATTTCAAGACCTATTTCACTACCCTCAACAAAATGGTTCATCAGTAGTCTCATCAGATCCTATCCAAGTGTGTTTTTGTAAATCAAATGAACCTAATTGTTCTATTGGACACATAAATATAATTGCAATACCTGGGATTGATGTCAATGCATCACTAGCTACTGTTGGTTCAAAAGAAGGTTTAACAAAGGGTGCTATAAAATTTACACCCTCCAACGTGCAAACTGTCAATAGTAGATTAAATGCAAATTGTACTGAAGTTACTTTTAGTGTGACAGCAAATAGTATATTGAAAACAACACAAGTCTATGTAACACTAGAGAAGTCAATTAAACCTTTGTATGATCCTTTTGCTAAAGTTATTGATATTACCATTCAGTCCTGTCCAATTGGGTTTCCATTAGATATTACAAATAACACTTGTACATGTACATCTGAATTAATTAAACCACCTGCAATAACTTGTGATATTAACACTCAAATTATTACTAGAGAAGGTGACTTGTGGATTGGCTATGAAAATGATCCTGACTGTCTTATTGTTTATAAAAAATGCCCCTTTGATTATTGTGATGATAGCAACATTAACTTTACATTTAACACGTCAAATGAACAATGTCTTCACAATCGATCTGGTATACTCTGTGGACAATGTGCTGAAGGACTTAGTCTCATGTTAGGTTCCAATCAATGTGGACAATGTACTAATAACTACATAGCTCTTATCATTCCATTTGCTTTAGCTGGTATAGCACTGGTAGCTTTTGTCATTGTTTTGAACTTAACTGTGTCTGTGGGTACAATCAATGGACTTATATTCTATGCTAATGTTGTCAAAATATATGAACACATCTTCTTTCCTAAAGGTCCTATACCATTTCTTAGTCTGTTCATTTCCTGGCTTAATCTTGATCTGGGTATTGAGACTTGTTTCTTCAATGGTATGGGCTCTTGTAGTAAGACATGGCTACAGTTTATCTTTCCAGCCTATGTTTGGTTTCTACTAATACTCATCATAATATTATTAAGATATTCTAGCAAAGTAGTTCAAATAGTGGGAAGACAAGTAATACCAGCACTAGCCACTATGATCCTTCTCTCATACAACAAACTGATACGCACTGTTTTTCTGGTCCTTCATTACACTGTTGTTCCATGTAGTGGTGAAAAAAATGTCACATTCAAGTTATGGTATATTGACGCTACTGTACCATATCTAAGAGGTTGTCATATACCATTGTTCCTGTTCTCATTGGTTGTAATCATTTCACTAATTGCTCCATACACCTCCTACCTTCTAACAATACCATTACTTGAAGGACCTCTATCAAAATACATGTGCTGTCAAAAGTTGTCAACATATATGAAGCCTTTCTCTGATGCATATGGAGGACCATATAAGGACAAGTGTCGTTTTTGGACTGGATTTTTACTACTAGTTCGTGTTGTCTTAGCACTGGTTGTGTCTGTAGATACTGAGACTACTATAAGCTTGGAAGTGTTAACATCTCTTTTAGTTGTTATTACCTTCATGTATCTTCCTTTGAAAGGAGTATATCGACAACTTCCTTTGGCTTGTCTGGAGCTTTTCTTCATTCTTAACCTTATTTTATTGTCTTCTACAAATGCACAAACCTTTAATGAAAAGAAAGGGCAAGTGTCAGCAATAGTTTTAGTATCACTAGCATTTGTAGTATTTTGTGGTATTTTGATCTATCATATCTGGGATCGATTTTTAAAGTCTCGTTTACAAGAGCGAATTCAAAAATCATTCAAAACACAGTCCAATATTCCAGCTGATGATGATAATGAAATAGAAGTGACGGTATCTTCAGTTAATAATATCACATATTCTGTTATGGAAGAGTTACGCGAACCTCTGCTTGATCAAAACGACATTCCTCATAAGAAATGAATGACAATGTATTTCAGTAGATATATTATTTGACTTGTTAATGTATGTATTTTATAAAGTATTAAATAGAGTGTGATTTTTGATAATATGATGTTTATACATGTACTTTACTGAGTGTATACTAACATTGAATGATTATTTGTTTTCATTTGCTGATTAATAATTACTATTTGTATTTTGTCGATAAAAGCTGTTTTATTATTAATAGTTTAATTATAATCAACTAATTTATTGTCAAAGGTATGTAATCATAACAGTTAAGAGGGAGATTATGATAATAAACAATTATATATCATTGTAAACAATTGATTGAATGAATATTTTTAATTTTTGGAGGAAGTTATAGCTTTGACAACACTAGTATTATTAATATTATATTATAATATGCTTTGAGTTTGTAATACTTATAATAGTTTTAATGTGTGAAAGAGCATCATGTTCTTGAATTGTGATAATGACAGCTACTTCTCATTTCCCTGTATTATCAAGTACAGTACTATATGTTTGATACTTTATGGTTATAATACCATATTTGGTCATGTGTATTTGGAAGTAAATGTAGTTCACAGAATGAAGTTATAGTAAAAGTGCTAAACAAATGACAGTACAGTCTGTATTTAAATAGTTTTAGATCAAATAATAAGATTGTTATATGGTTACAGCTATAGTATTTTTTATTATTGATATATCAAAACAATTCTGCATTAGACTATAATAGTGTTGTCTACATAGGTAGGTCTTAACTAGAGGGTGATCTTAATTGCAATATGTAATGACAGTTGTGACCATGGCTCTGTCAGCAATTTTTATATAGTAACATTATAGCATAGAATGTTCATTTTGTAGCATCATCTTCATTTAATCCTTAGTCATCATGCCATCCAGATTTCCTTTTAAGTTTTTCTTACACAATTTACAACAGAGATCTGTACATTAGGTAGACTAAATAAATTTACTATACAAAAAGTGACAAGAGGATACTAAAGATGACATACTTTATACAGCAGGTAAACCCCAAATTGCCCAATAAGGAATATCAATGATACATTACTGGTATTTTTAAGTCGTCAACTAGTGATAGTACAGGAGACATTTCAGATCATGTGATAATTATGCAATGACAACACAACACATAGGAATATATGCACTCTCTATAATGTTTAGAATTTTGTTATAAAAAAGGAGATGAAGTACACAACAAACAACCATTATCTTTTCTATGTGATGATACCTTTTAAAGAAATTGAACCACAGTATAAAGAAAAATGCACACTGGAAATGAACATCATTTACTATATACTCTAATAGTATTCTTACTGGGTAAACAGACTGCATTAGTAGTTATTTGGTGCTATAGGCTGTTTTGCCTTTCATATTGAGGTACAATTCCTTTAAGTGTAATAGCAAAAGAGTTTGTTGCCTAAAATGATTGTTATTGCAGTGCTTTCATTATATCAATAATAATGTACCTTTGATAAAATAATTAAAACAAGATTGTAGAAACTTTAAATAAAGTTAATACAAATAGCTATGTCACATATATAACTGTCAGTACTTAACAAGTCTATTATTGTCTTGATCAGATACCCACACCGATCCATCAGACGTAACAGTTACTCCTATTGGACGTTTGAAGCCCTCAATTGAGTGAATAAAAGTGCCATGTGGATCGAAAATAGCTACAGAGTCCCCTCTCCTGTTCACAACAAGTGAATTACCAGCTGAATCAATAGCTATACCGTGTGGCTTAGAGAGGTGAGAATTACCATACTGACAAACAAATTGACCATTTGGAGTTACAACAATGACAACCTTTGAATCATAACAAGTTATATGAAGGTGACCAGAGGGATCAAATGAAAGGCCATTGGGATACTTAAATCCTGATTCATTACCATCAATTATGTGAGAGAATGTCTTATGTTGGTAAAATACCTGGATACGATTATTACTACGATCAGCAATGTATATTCTTTCATCGGGACCAATACACAAAGTAAATGGATTAAGGAATTGTCCTTCACCAGACCCTTCACTACCAAGAGTGCCAAAAAATCTTCCTTCCAATGTTAGCTTGTGAATCCTATTACCTCCATATTCTGCTACATACATTACATCACCACTTACAGCTATCCCCACAGGGTTTTTAAAGTGTAATGAACCAGTCCCAAAAGAGCCAATTGATTTTTTCTTTCTTCCATTGTTGTCATATATGTATATGCAATGGTTATAAAAACTAGTGACAAACATATCACCATTATCAGAAAAAGCTATAAAGTCTGGTTTGCTAATCTCAGTAATAGTCTGTACTGGGTTTCTTATAGTATTGTAATCTCGAGAAGCAGCTACAGAAACTATAAAGGGGCTACCATGAACAGACTGACCTATAATAGTGAGAAAAAGATTGTGCTGTCCTAACTGCTGTGGCATCAAGGAAACAAGGTAAGTACCATCACCACAATCTGTGGTTTTAGCTTCAATTGGTGTTGCTTTCTCTTCAACTGGAACAAGTCTACCACTCACTATTGCACCTCCTTTAGATAACGACTTCCCTTTTTCATCTTTGGATACTACTTTAATCTTGAATTCTTTACCCACTGCAAAACCAAAAGGCATCACCACTGTTGTATTATTAGGAGATATCTCATTAAATGTAATGTCCACATTTGCTATCTTTGTAGCTAGTTCATCTGTATTAATATCTACTGATATAGTTGGTGACTCACATACTTCAAGAGAGGTATTAGCATATTGCTTTTGTAGTTGGTTAGCTCTAGTTTGTAGTGTGTGAGCAACTGATAGTAACTCAACATCATTGTACTCTCCTACAACACTGGTTGAGAGACTGTGACAGTAAGTCATAGCCTCCTGAAGATGACGGATACCTTGCAGTTGAAGAGACAGACGGCCTTCCTTAGCATTAGCTACCTCACAACTCTTAGCTAATAGAATCTTCTCCTGTTGACAAAGAAGCTGTTGAAGATTGGCAAATGTTTGGCGTATAATTGTGTCTATCTCATGCTTAGAAGCTTTTATGGCACCTTTTATCTTCTCTCCAGTTATTAAAAGCTGCTTTAATTGCTGCTGAGGCAACTGAAAACCTTTGAATTGTTCCTCAATAGACTCTTTGCTTTTCTCTACATGTTTAGTTGCTTCAGTAACAAGATGACTATTGTGATTAACGATGGTACATTCAACACACACTGGAACAGTGCATTCTTCACAATAATACTTAACTTCCTGATTAGCATGATCTTGGCAAGTGTTTATAGCTACTTTGTCATGTGAAAGATGCTGAGCTTCTTCCAGAGTGAAGGACATGTGTGTACGAGTTAAACGCACTAATTGATGTGCATCCCAACATTGCTTACAGAGTAAATCTGTACATTCAGTACAGTATGCTACTGAAGTATTCTCACCACATGATCCACATGGAGGAGGCGGGGTAGACCTGATTTTACTAAGAATGTTACTCTGTTTGTTGACAAATCGAAGGTTACGAGGGAGAAAGGTGACTCCTCCTTTAGGTACAGACACAATATATTGACAAGAGGGACAAGTGATGGAGTTAGTTCCAGTACTTTCATTGATAAGAGACTGGATACATTGAGTACAGAAGGAGTGACAACAAGACAGCATACGAGGATCACGATAAGATTGATTACATTTTAGACAACAAGTAGAACTCAAATTAGCCTAAGTATGTAGACAGTCATATCAAATCCTATCAATAATATACTACTTACATGTTTAAGAGGTCCACTAGCAACACTAAGGAAGGACATTGTTAAAGGCTAAATTTAGAATATGATCATGTGGTAGCCTAGTTGTGATAGTGACATCATTGTAATAATACACTGATTAGTTGATTTAACCATTATTCGGTTATACAGGTTGCAATTACAAACTTATTTTGTCGAAAAAATAAGCATAATACTGTTTTCATTACTAATGTCCTACTGTTTATATAGCTACATAACCACTAATTTCATAACACATTAGTAATCAAAATAATATTAAGTTTACTTTTTGCATATGCAACCTGAATAGCCATGTATTGGTTAAATCAACTAATCAATTTTTTCCGTGTAGTGTGTATATCACATATAAACTGAGTAGATAACAGCTGTGACTGCTAATTGGTATATACTAAACAAAGTCCCAAGGGCAGCTTTAATTTAGTTAGCTGTCACAATGACTTTTGATTAGGCAGAGTCAAACTGAACAAGTTTGGTATTCATATGTTGATCAAATACAGTGAAGAGGTGTGAGTCAAGTGAGCAAGTATGGTGGTTGTCTACTGTGAATTTGCTATTGACAGTCCCACTTAACTGTTTCAAGACCAATTGTAAAATCTACTGAACATTAAAAACTTTTAGTAATGATTTGTAGCTACTCTTTTGTGGATGTAACCACACAATTACTTACATGAGATTAGATGTTATTGCATGCTATTATATTTAGGGTTTAGAAATATTCAATCCATGTCATTGAGTGTGTAATTTGAAAAAATCAGAAATTCAACTGCAATAAGATATATGTACTTACAGTATCCAATGAACACTATTTTTATAGCTACTCTTAAACAAGCATACAGACAATGGGCGTGTGCTTCCTTTGTCAGCAGCCACACCTTTAAAGTCAACAGGAAGGCTGCTCATAGCAGTGAGAGACAGTGAACAGAGCAAGGAAATCATGGCAAAATATCAAGGTCAGTTAAGAATTTATGATATCCCTACTAGTCTTTACTGATTGTATTGTGAGCTAATAAATACAATGTTGAGTTTTTACTGAATGGTGCTTTAATCTATATTTCTATAGACCTACTTAGCAGTCTGTCAGCATATATAGAAAGATATACATGTCATGGATAATAGTGTATATGATGCAGTTAGATCACTGCCATCACTACAGACTGCAGATAGACTACCTAAATTGTATATTATTATATTAACTAAGTTAAATGATAGTGGGAATGTTAGGATCGTCTTAGATACATTATCTCATAAGTAGTTCACATGTCTTAAAACAATTGAGTTACATTAGGTCTACAATTTGTGTGAACAACTTTACATTACCTCTGAATTAAGAATACCTCTATATTCAGGACACTTGTTCTAGTCCCATACTAATACTTTAGTTTATTATACAACCTCTATATTGAGGACACTTGTTCTAGTCCCATACTAATACTTTAGTGTATTATACAACCTCTATATTGAGGACACCTGTTCTAGTCCTATAATGTTACTTTAATGTATTCAATATTGAAGCAGCATCTTTACAACACCTCTAGACACTAAGGACAGTGTCTGAAGTGTCTACTTTTGTGTGGATTCATTGTAATGCTGTATTTCCTGTCTTAATAATAGCGCCTCAAACCAAAAATATTACCTACAATTGTTTTAAAGATAAGACATTGAAATTGAAGACATTTCTATAATAAAAGTTTTGATAACAAATTGTCTTAGTATAGAGGTGTCATCAATATAGAGGTTAAATAACACACTAAAGTATTAGTATGGAACGAAAACAAATGTCCTTAATATACCATATAATTATTGTGGTGTATTTGTTTAATATTGTTATTTCTGACAATCCAATAGTAAGTTCTAGTAATTTGTACAACAAATAGTGATTGTAGAGGGAGTTAGTAGTAGTACATATATATGTCAATATAAGGATAGTCTTACATTAGTGTGCTGTTAATAGAATTGTCTTTATAAGGACACTGTTAATCAATGCTGTCATATTTCTGTATAAGGACATTACTGTTACAGTGCTGATATTGAAAGGCACTTCCTTGTATTACTGTGTTTAGATATCAATAATAACCAAATACACTAAGTAAACATAAACATGTTTGATGTTTGTATTAGCTTGTAATGGAATTAACCTACATCAGAATTAAAGACATCCTCTATATTGAGGACACTTGTTCTAGTCTCATACTAATACTTTAGTGTATTATATAACCTCTATATTGAGGACACTTGTTCTAGTTCCATATTAATACTTTAGTGTATTATACAACCTCTATATTGAGGACACTTGTTCTAGTCCCATACTAATACTTTAGTGTATTATACAACCTCTATATTGAGGATACTTATTCTAGTCCCCTACTAATGCTTTAGTATATTATAAAACCTTTACATTAAGAACACCTTTATACTAAGGACAGTGTGCCAAAGTGGTCATTATAGAGAGGTTTCATTGTAAATAATACAAATATGATAGATCATTGAGTAATTATACTATGGTTAATACAGTTATATGATTGGAATAGATTAGACAATACATTACTTTTAAATAGTGTACTGGTGTGGTGCCAACACCAGCATATTTCTAAGTAATGGTATTGTTAATAAAAGAGCTGATATCAAGTCAGTTATTGGGGGTGTGGTCATACAGAAGTGGCTGCTGCAAGCCAATATTAATTTTCTTGAATGTAATGGTGGTAATAGAAGTCCTATTGAAGTGTGTATGGGTTTGAAAAACCATTAATATTTAATATAACTAACATCAGTACTGGTATTAGTCTAGTGATGTAGTTATGTAGGACCAATCATATCAGCCTATACAGTGAAACGCTATTATTAAAGACAGTGGTCAATATATAGTGAATAATGATTACATTTCCTATATTATTAACATAATGAATATGTAATGAGTTTTGTCTATTATTATTAGGTGGAAAGGCATATGGTCAGTTAAAGAGTAAACAAAGTGATGACCTGGATGAAATAAATAGGGTATGACACTACCAAATAATAATAACATTTATATGTGTATCAGTCATTTCTAACTAGTGGTGATTATGATGATGAAGATGCCGAAGTACCTTTAGCTGATAGACTGGAAGCGTATAAAAGTACTTTGTGCATGTATTAGATTTTAATGTATTAATGTGTGTTTTCTGTAGAACAATTTATGGAGTTTGATGAGGATCACTCTGGTGATATTGGTAAGTATTAGTTAGGGAGCATAACTTATACAAGAGAACCATACCTTAATGTGAAGGACATCAGTTAATGTACATTTCTTAAGTCACTATAAAAAGATACCCTTACAATTATGTTATAAATAATATATATACTATGCTTGTTCAACTCTATGTTAGTGGCTTAAATATTAATGTTAATATTGATAAGTATAGTATTGTTGTAAAGTAATATATTGTGTTTAAAAGAAGTCCTTGAATAGTTCTTCACTGACCTCACTTTATACTCAAGACAAACCTTAGTCTCTGGTATAAACTCAATATAAACAAATACTTTCTAGTCTTAATCAATGAGCCATTCATATGTCCAATAAATTTATGAACATTTAAAATTATAGCAGCGGTTAGCATTATCTTTATCACTATTATCAGGTTACCACTTGTTAACATTACACTATGCACTTTGAACTGTACTACGTAATGTAACATTACAGATATTATGGAGCTTAAGAGAATGATGGAGAAATTGGGACAAGCAAAAACACATTTAGAATTGAAGAAAATGATTGCTGAGGTTGACACCACCAATAAAGGTAAGATTGGTTTACTTGTAAATAATACATGTAGTACAATATATATAATATGTGTATATATTTTATACACAGGTACTATTAACTATCCTGATTTCCTTACTATGATGTTGGGAAAGAAGAGTAGTGTTCTCAAACTGTAAGAATAATATGAAATAAAAAGTGTTATGTTGAATTATGAATTATGTATGTTGGAGAATCAATGAAGAACTTGCTTTAATATATGATGCAATAGAGTATCAATCCTCTTTGATATCAGTATGTCTTATTTAGGATTCTCATGTTTGAAGAAAAGAAGAAAGAAAAGGAGCGACCCAAAGGTATCCCTCCAAAGAAAAGCATAGCTGATTTGCCTTGAACTGAAAAAATCCTTAAATTGTAAAATTGTGTTCTTAAAACTAGTACTTTTAATATACTGTTTTGTTCTAGTATAAATATTATTAATTATTAAATAATTACAAGGACAAACCCTATTAGAAACACACCCTTTTCTAATTCTAACACGTCATTTCATTAACTATCTACCAAAAGACAGCACTTAATGCAACCACTAACAGATAGAGTTAGTTGGACACTATCTTTATGTTGCAGTATTGATTATGTAGTAAATATCATAATAGCTATAATATTATTGTCATTGTTAAATTCTTGTTATTAATATGACACCATCCATACATGTCATTTATGAAAGAAATCATTATGTGCTAAGTTAACATTACTATATAATATTAATAGATCACTAGACTATTAGTAAATTGAAATATATTGTATTAAATGTGCGAAATCAGTTATTTTATATGCACTTATAAAAATACTGTGTGCAAATCTCATGATTATTTAATGTACACTTCAACAATGTCAAGAGGACTGCCATAAATGTGTATACTATTGCGTCCGCATGTGATCAACTCGATATCATCATTAACTGTCTCATTTAATGTCCTAACAAACCATGGCAACTTTGGTGAAGTACAACAGGTAGCCTCACGTCCAGGACAATTTTGACCATCCCAAAGAGGATCGTCAGAACATAAGGCATTACTACCTTGACGGCGTCCAGATTCGCAGTAATAATTGTTACCAACAAATGGTGCAGTATAGTTTGCATATTGACTGCCATTATTACAAGGACAATAAAATCCATTTGTTCCTTGTTCTTCAGTACCTCCAGTATAAGTCCAAATATGTTTACGAGGTTTTTTACTGTAAGTCAAAGTCACTCCATATACTCTTATTTCAGAATTAAAACAATCACTATTGACAACATTAGCAATGTCACAGATAAAGGCATCTAAACTTCCATACTGATATCCTCTAACTCGACCGCATACCTTGGTATAGTTGAGACCATAGGTAGAGAAGAAAGCAGAGTTACAACCAATGTAATTATTATTAATCCAACATAAGCTGGTAGTAAAGATCCTATCATATTGTACTAGTCCAGGTGGACAAGACGAACCAGGTACACTCATGTTAACAAATGCTACTCTTGTCCAGCCTCCCTCTCCATCACAATGACTACCCTCCATATCACAGTACACTTCAACCCGACTACCATTAGATAATGTTATATTATAATAACCTGAGGTAGCAGTATAATTCAACAGTAGTATGTTGTAGCATGACGTCTCATGGGGACACCACTTTGGAATAGTATCTGGACATATTACAACACCAGGTCGACCATTGTCTTTAGTGATGTGAACAATATTTCCTTTATTTGAGAGAGAACAACAGAGTGCTTCATACTTAGTGAATGGTCTGTGACCATTATTGTCACAGTCAGTCATACAATAAGAGGATCCCTCAACAGAACAGCTTATTAGAAGGACAAGAAAGACAAGTAAACAGCCTGGAAAACACATTGTCATACAGTAAGGAAGGACTGATATTGTTGTGGATTTGACTAGGACGTTATCTACTGTTCTATACAAAAACTATTGTGAACTTAAGTACTACTACAGATTCATACAAATGCATTCAAGCATGATCACAGTCTATTACTCCTCCTCCATAACACATTCCAAACTTATGCCTCGTGTAAAGACATTAAGATTGTATCAAGTAATATTAGATCTACAGTAATCAGTGCCATGTTTTAGTACCAACTAGCTAGTTTAATGATAAGCAAGAAATCATTGGTATTCCTAGTGATAGCTATATATCATTTAAAGAACACATAATTACATCACTACATTTAGTATTGGCAGTGTAAAGAATCTAAATTTGTAAGCTATTTCATTAGATAATACATAGAAGTGTCATATACTATTATCATCATTGTTATCTTGGTGTTATTGATATGACACTATCTCCTACATGTTATTTATGAAGAAAATTATTATGTGTTAGGTTAACTTTACTATATGATATTAATAGATCACTTTATTAATTATTAGTAAATTAAAATTTTGTATAACAATTATTATATTTAAATTTTTACAACAAAAATTATGATTGCAACTGTCTTATCAATATGACTTTGCATTACAGATTAAAATCATAAGTAATAGAGTATTATCTTAATTCATTACATTTAATACAACTACCCCAAATATACGGACCTGAACCTCGCGGGTGCATTAACAACATATATGTGTGTGTGCTTGTGTCTATGTGATATTATATAATGTAAGGATGATGGCACTGATATTCTGGTATTAGTACTGTTATTATTCTCATAGTGATGTATTTTTGGACTACAATAGACTATAGACACTGTATTAATTCAATGGTCATTGGTCAGTAATTGGTTACTGCTGAGTCTATCATTATATATTATGCTATCATCTCCTGAGAGAATACTCTCTTTTTTTCTACAAAGACATTACCATCATTATCTCTGCTATTTGGTTGTTATCAATATGACACTATCTCAATAACATAATTTATGAAGGAAATCATTTTTAATATTTTGGTACATAAAGTCACATTATAATTATAATAGATCAAAACATGCATTATACGAAACTTTTCTGAAAAATAATTTATATAAAATGAATTATAAACTGTCTGTAGTATATCATAGCATGAGTTAAGAGGACACCATTTTGGTATAGTATCTGGACATATCACATAGCCAGTATGACCATTATCTTTAGTGGCATGAATAATATCTCCTTTGTTCGAGGGAGAACAACAGAGTGCTTCATACTTAGTGAATGGTCTTTGACCATTACTATCACAGTCAGTCATACAATAAGAGGATCCCTCAACAGAACAACTTATTAGGAGAACAAGAGAGACAAATGACCATCTTGGAAAACACATTGTAATGTACCAATGTTGTGGATTGACAACTGACTATTATAGATACACACATACAACTTATATAAACTTAACTACTACACTTCATTTATAAGCCCTTAAGCACGTCCATATCCTTTACTCCTCCATAACACATTCTAATATTAAGTAACAATTAGAAATATAGTAATCAGTACTGTTTTGAAGGAAATCACTATGTGTCAGGTTAACTTCACTATATATTAATAAATCACATTATAAATCATTAATAGCTCACAAGAAATAATATATTATTAAAAGGTAAGTAGTTTATGTATATGAAGTAAACTGTCTCTATAACATGACATAAACAATAGCTAACTATTACATATTGTACTTATGTGATAGTTACTGTGTGTTTTATTTTATGTAAAGTTCAACAAGATCTATGGGACTACCATAAATATAAGCATTATTTTGACCACAAATAATCAACTCAATATCATCACTCGCTGTCTCATTTAGTGTCTTAATAAACCATGGCAACTTAGGAGAAGTACAACAGGGAGCTTCACGTCCAGGACAGTCCTGGCCATCCCAAAGGGGATCATTGGAATAAAAGATATTACCACTTTGACCTTCACTACGTGCAGATTCACAATAGTAATCATTACCAACAAATGGTATAACATAGTTTGTATATTCGCTATCAGTATTGCAGGGACAATTCCAACTGTTTGTTCCTTGTTCTCGAGTACCTCCAACATAAGTCCAAATATGTTTACGAGGATTGTTACTGTAGGTAAGAGTTACTCCATGTGTCCTTATTTCAGAATTAAAACAATTGCTATTGCTAATATAACAATAAAAAGCATCAAGATATCTCCACTGATATCCTCTCACTCGACCACATACCTTTGTATAGTTGAGACCATAGGAAGAGAAGAAAGCAGAGTTACAACCAATATAATTATTACTAATCCAACACAAGCCGGTAGTAAAGATGTCATCATGTTGTACTAGTCCAGGTGGACAAGATGAACCAGGTACACTCATGTTAACAAATGCTACTCTTGTCCAGCCTCCCTCTCCATCACAATGACTACCCTCCATATCACAGTACACTTCAACCCGACTACCATTAGATAATGTTATATTATAATAACCTGAGGAAGCAGCAGGGTTTGACTGTAGTATATAATAGCATGATATGTGAGAACACCATTTGGGTATAGTAACTGGACATTTTACAATCCCAGATCGACCATTGTCTTTAGTGATGCGAATAATATTTCCTTTGTTTGAGGGAGAACAACAGAGTGCTTCATACTTAGTGTATGGTCTGTGACCATTACTATCACAGTCAGTCATACAATAAGAGGATCCCTTAACAGAACAGCTTATTAGGAGTACAAAAAAGACAAATGACCAGTCAGGAAAACACATTGTAATACAGCAACAAAAGAGGACTGATATTGTTGAGGATTAAGTAAGATGGCACTACACACATACAATTTATATGAACTTAACTACTACACCTCATTTATAATCATTCAAGCATGTCCATAACACATTCCAAAGGTAAGCCTTTATGTGAAAGCATTGAAACATAGGTTGTGAAAAGTGTGAAGATTCTATTAAGTAACAGTTAAACCTACAGTAGTCAGTAATATGTTTTAATAGTAAGTTAAATTGATAACTAAGAATTTATTGGTATTCCTAGTGTAGCTATAATGTAGTTGGGAGTAATTCAGCTTTAGACATATAGTGAACTACATAAAGTATTTGTAGTTTACTTTTAAACAAAAACAAGTGTGTTTTATTTACATCTGTAAATGATATTTATTTTCTGTTTCTATTCTTATATAGATATTCTCATACTGACCACACTACTATCTTGAGATAGTTGTATCATTTTTAATAGTAAATGGTTAGAGACATCCACAGTAACAAGATGACAAAGTAACCAAGCTAATCAACTATTGTCAAAGTATTATATATCACAATACAAAGATAATAAGCACAATACAAAGTTAATAAAGTAAAAAGAAAGTATATAAGCTAGTCCATATACAAAAGGAACATCATACAGTATATCATATAATGATATTATACTATTATCATCATTGTTATCTTGATGTTATTGATATGACACTATCTCCTACATGTTATTTATGAAGGAAATTATTATGTGTTAGGTTAACTTCACTATATGATATTAATAGATCACTTTATAAATCATAAATAGTTCACAGGAAATGTTATAGTGTTAAAATGTAAGTAGCTTATGTACATGAAGCAAACTGTCTCTATAATATGACATAAACAATAGCTAACTATTACATATTGCATTTATGTGATAGTCTCTCTGTGTGTGTTTTTATTTAATGTAAAGTTCAACAAGATCAAGAGGAGTACCATTAAACTGAATCTGATGATAGTTGTAACCGCACATGATTAATTCAATATAATCACTGACTATCTCATTTAGGGTCTTGATAAACCATGGCATTTTAGGAGAAGTACAACAGGAGGCTTCATCTCCAGGACAATCTTGGCCATCCCATAATAGATCATTTGGATATAAAACAAAACCATAATCAATACTACCTCCTGATTCACAGTAGTAATCTCTACCAACAAATGGTATAATTGAATTCATGTAAGGACTTCTCTTTCTACAGGGACAAAAACGTGAGTCAGTTCCTTGTCCAGCACTACCACCAGCATTAGTCCAAATATGTTTATAAGGATTGTTACCGTAGGCAAAAGTCACTCCATATGTCTTTATTTGAGAATCAAAGCAGTTACGATTGTCAAGAAAACAATAAAAAGCCCAAGGATCTCCATACTGGTATCCTCTTACTCGACCACGGTATAGTTGAGACCATAGTTAGAAAAGATAGTAGAGTTACATCTCCGATAAGGACTACTAGTTCCATTGTGAACCCAACATAAACTAGTATTAAAGATCTTATCATATTTTACTAGTCCAGGTGGACAAGATGAACCAGGTTCACTCATGTTAATAAATGCTACTCTTGTCCAGCCTCCCTCTCCATCACAGTGACTACCCTTCATATCACAGTACACTTCAACCCGACTACCGTTAGATAATGTTATATAATAATAACCTGAGGGAGCAGTAGGATGTGTCTGTAGTATATCATAGCATGAGTTAAGAGGACACCATTTTGGTATAGTATCTGGACATATCACATAGCCAGTATGACCATTATCTTTAGTGGCGTGAATAATATCTCCTTTGTTCAAGGGAGAACAACAGAGTGCTTCATACTTAGTGAATGGTCTTTGACCATTACTATCACAGTCAGTCATACAATAAGAGGATCCCTCAACAGAGCAACTTATTAGGAGAACAAGAGAGATAAATGACCATCTTGGAAAACACATTGTAATGTAGCAATGTTGTGGATTGTCAACTGACTATTATAGATACACACATACAACTTATATAAACTTAACTCATTTATAAGCACTTAAGCACGTCCATATCCTTTACTCCTCCATAACACATTCTAATATTAAGTAACAATTAGAAATATAGTAATCAGTACTGTTTTGAAGGAAATCACTATGTGTCAGGTTAACTTCACTATATATTAATAAATCACTTTATAAATCATTAATAGCTCACAAGAAATAATATATAATTAAAAGGTAAGTAGTTTATGTATATGAAGTAAACTGTCTCTATAACATGACATAAACAATAGCTAACTATTACATGTTGTACTTATGTGATAGTTACTGTGTGTTTTATTTTATGTAAAGTTCAACAAGATCTATGGGACTACCATAAATATAACCATTATTTTGACCACAAATAATCAACTCGATATCATCACTCACTGACTCATTTAGTGTCTTAACAAACCATGGCAACTTAGGAGAAATACAACAGGGAGCTTCACGTCCAGGACAGTCCTAACCATCCCAAAGGGGATCATGCAAATTAAAGATATTACCACTTTGACCATCACCACGTGCAGATTCACAATAGTAATCATTACCAACAAATGGTATAACATAGTTTGTATATTCACTATCAGTATTACAGGGACAATTCCAACTGTTTGTTCCTTGTTCACGAGTACCTCCAACATAAGTCCAAATATGTTTACGAGAATTATTACTGTAGGTAAGAGTTACTCCATATGTCCTTATTTCAGAATTAAAACAATTGCTATTGGTGATATAACAATTAAAAGCATCAAGATATCTCCACTGATATCCTCTCACTCGACCACATACCTTTGTATAGTTGAGACCATACGAAGAGAAGAAAGCAGAGTTACAACCAATATAATTATTATTAATCCAACACAAGCCGGTAGTAAAGATGTCATCATATTGTACTAGTCCAGGTGGACAAGATGAACCAGGTACACTCATGTTGACAAATGCTACTCTTGTCCAGCCTCCTTCTCCATCACAGTTACTACCCTCCATATCACAGTACACTTCAACCCGACTACCATTAGATAATGCTATATTATAATAACCTGAGGAAGCAGCAGGGTTTGACTGTAGTATATAATAGCATGATATGCGAGAACACCATTTGGGTATAGCAACTGGACATATTACAATCCCAGATTGACCATTGTCTTTAGTGATGCTAATAATATGTCCTTTATTTGAGGGAGAACAACAGAGTGCTTCATACTTAGTGAATGGTCTATAACCATTACTATCACAGTCAGTCATACAATAAGAGGATCTCTCAGCAGAACAGCTTATTAGGAGAACAAGAAAGACAAGTGACCAGCCTAGAGAACACATAGTTGTGAAACAACAAAGAAAGACTGTCAGACTGTACTTGACTACCACACGTACTGTAATAAATAATGTTATTTTAAATTCATGGAATCTATGTGAATTACTCACTGTATAATTTGTTTTAATGTATCCTATTACAAAGCTATGAATTCTATAGTGAGTAATTTGTATGAACTCTAGATTCAATAGTAATCCAGCTATGTAAGGTACAAATTAGTTGTTAAAATAAAATATTAATTTTACAGTTCAATTATTCAGAATCAAATGACCCGCCTGGAATACACATTGTAATGTAGCAATGTTGTGGATTGACAACTGATTATTCTACATACATACAACTTACATAAACTTAATGACTACACTTCATTTATAAGAATTCAAGCATGTCCATTTCCTTTACTCCTCCATAACACATTCTAATATTAAGTACCCTACAGTAGCCAGTAACCATAACTATCACAGTGAGCCATACAATAAGAGGATACCTTTACAAAGCAGTTTATTAGGAGAACAAAAAAAGATATAAATGAGAACATATAGTTATGAAACAACAAAGAAAGACTGTCAGACTATATTTGACTACTTCACATACTGTAATAAATTAATATGTTATTTAACAACTATTTTGTAGCTTACATGGATTACTATGGAATCTAGATTAATTATTCATTATATAATTTGTTGGTATGTTGTACTAAAACAAAGAAACAAGTTGTATAGTAAGTAATTGACATTAATTTTGGATTCCATAGTAATCTATCTAATTAAAGTTAAACTACCAATTACCTGTCCAAATAACATATTAATTTTATTATAATCTGATTAACATTTGATTCTGCAACTATTCAGAATCTAATATTAAACAGACTATACATTGTTATAAAAAGCCTTCATGTACCTTTAATAATATATTAGAAGATACAGTAGGAAGTCAATAGTAATCTATCTAATTAAACTACTAATTACCTGTCCAAATAACATATTAATTTTACTATAATCTGATTAACATTTGATTCTGCAACTATTCAGAATCAAACATTAAACAGACTATACATTGTTATTAAAAGCCTTCATGTACTCTATATTAGAAGATACAGTAGGAAATCATTAACTGATTCCAATGAAGCAATAAGGTTATTGTTTGTAACAGGAAATTGGGAAATATGGAGGTTGTCATAAATTCAGAGCAACCTTCGGAAAAGGTTCACCATCAAGTGACTTTAGGACAATTTTAAGAGTTACTATTGATGGTCAATAACAATGTTTACAAATAAATTTGCCAAATGACTTTAAAACAAAAAGTATATATTTTGTATATTAAAAACATGGCATTGCTTCAAAATCTCATAGGATAGTATAGAAATATGGTAAAGAATGTGTGTGAGTTATTTTATGTAAAGTTCAACAAGGTCAAGAGGAGTACCGTGAACTTGAATCTGACCATTATTATAGCCACATGTAATTAACTCAATATCATCACTGACAGTCTCATCTAGCATCTTAACAAACCATGGCATCTTAGGTGATGTACAACAGGTAGCCTCAATACCAGGACAATCCTGACCATCCCAGAGAGGATCATTGGGATATAAGACAGAGCCCTGATTTATGCTAAGTCCAGATTCACAGTAGTAATCATTACCAACAAATGGTATAGTGACATTCATGTACTGACTGCCATTATTACAGGGACAACGCAGAAAATTGGTTCCTTGTTCATAGCCACCTCCAGCATAAGTCCAAATATGTTTACGAGGATTGTTACTGTAAGCAAATGTCACTCCAAATGTTTTTATTTGAGAATTAAAGCAATTAAAATTGATAAGATAACAATAAAAAGCATAAGGAATTCCATACTGGTATCCTCTTACTTGACCACACACCTTGGTATAATTGAGACTATAAGTAGAGAAGAAAGTAGAGTTACAGCGCCAGTATGGTGAATATGTTTCATTATTAATCCAACATAAGCTGGTATTAAAGATGTTATCATATTGTACTAGTCCAGGTGGACAAGATGAACCAGGTACACTCATGTTAACAAATGCTACTCTTGTCCAGCCTCCCTCTCCATCACAATGACTACCCTTCATATCACAGTACACTTCAACTTGACTACCATTAGATAATGTTATATTATAATAACCTGAGGGAAAGGTAGGATGTACCTCATATAATTGACTACATGAAGTTGGACATGAAGTTGGCAATATCCATGGACATAATATGTAAATTTTATGACCAGCTTCATGTTGTATTTTCAATTCCTTTCCACTGTTAGATATATCACAACAGTATTGCAGATATAGTGAAGGCTTGTGACTATTACTATCACAGTCAGCCACACAATAAGAGGACCCCTCAACAGAACAGATCATTAAAAAAACAAGAAAGAATAATAACCAGAGATAACACATTTTAATATACTAACAAAGACTACTACTGTTGGCTACGTGACTTACGTGATGTAGTATTGTGTAAACTAAATTATCTAATCAAAAATTGTTATCTAAACAAATTATTGTAAACCAGTTTTTTTAATTAGTTATGTTATCAACTAATCAATCATAGAAAATCAATCAATCTTATTATTAGATTATTTTAAAATAATAATATAATAATAATGTGTTTGGGATAGTGATATAACTGATACATTGATTGAGGACATAATTATTAAGGACAGTATTAGTCAATAAACATGACATGATAGAACATTACTATATGAATATATCATATATGATATATTATATAATGATATATCATACTATGAAATAAAGTGTTTAGTTACAATAATTAAAAGTACTTTGCCAGACTAAGAGAAATCAAAAGTCTAAGTATTGTAACTTGTTATATTAACCTGTTATAGTCATGATATTAATGCTGTGTGGTCATTGCTAAATAAAGAAGATTAATGACTGGAGTCAACCTTAAAATATGAATATTTCTCAATAGAATGAATTATTAAGAGCTCAATGACCAAAGAGAACAGATTGTGATATGTCTTAATATTGATGTAGAACTTGACTATGACAAGAGAGGCTTGTATTGAGAAAACTGAAATGGAGCAGGAAGTTTGAAATGTGACTATTTGTTTGGTTAAGATGTTGTGGCCATATAGATGTACTACTGTTTATTAAATGGAAGCCAATAAATGCTTTTATAATCTGAAAACAAGATTATAATTGTAACAGTTATCTTAAGATTGCTTTGATGGTAATATTGGAGTATTAAAATAGTAAGGTTTAGTTAATATTGAAGACTGGAGAGTGCTAACATACAACATTATTAAAGAAGCTAGAACTTTTGATCAGTCATATTTGTAGTCACAATTCTTTTAGCAGAAGCAAATTTAATTCAATTTTTGAGATATTCATTAGTGGTCAGTGGGTATAATATTCGAATAGTCATCTATATTTCTCCTTAAACTATATACTGGCTGTTCAATTTTACTATATAATAACCACTACCATGGCAACTGCTGTCATATTAACACTAATATTTGCAGGTTGATTTCATTAGCCACTTTCGAAAATTCAAAGGTTGCAATTAAAAATAAGATTATTTACATGATATTGTTGTTGCTGTAAGGGACTGGATTTTGCTAACTGGAGAATTGGCAGAAGTTATGGAGCTACTCAAAGACATACTTTTGAGTTAAAAACCTCAGACTGTTTAGATCAGCTAAGTCCAATTCAAAAGTGCTTGAGTTGAGAGTATTTACATTCATTTTGAAAGCTATATTCAAGTATTAACAGTGTTTCTATAGGAAAACAAGAGTTGTATTACTTTAAAATGTCAATGTAGGTGTGGTGAATAGATATAAATTTTTCCACACTCGGTTACTTAATATATTGTTGGATGTGTTAATGACTTAAGAACAGTTGTTAAGTAAAGTCAATTACTTAATAAATGAAATAAAAAGTGCACACTATAATAAACCTTAATTAAATTAAATGATGCTGTTTCAAAACAGAATAAAATTACTACAAAATACTCTCAATAATACTGAAGACAATAAGAATAGTACATGCAAGTTTCAGTATTTAACTATTCTATTATTGTTACCAGAATCAGCTACCCACACTGATCCATCAGGAGCTACTGCTACTCCTATTGGAGCTGAAAACCCTCCAATTGAGTGGATATAGATGCCATGTGGATCAAAAATATAAAGAGAAGCTGGTCCACAATTGTTTACCACTAATGAATAACCAGCTGAATCAATAGCTATGCCAATTACACAATTTAGATGAGGTTGACCATACTGATGAACATATTGACCTTCTGGAGTGACAACAGTGACTGTCTTGGATTTAGAGGTCACATGAAGGTGACCAGAGCAATCAAATAAAACGTTACAAGGAGATTTACATGCAAATATACTGTTGCCACATCTAGGTACATTGCCGTCATAATAAAATACTTGGATACGATTATTAACAGTATCAGCAACATATATTCTACCATCAGGACCAATACATATACCTTGGGGACATAACAACTGTCCTTTACCAGACCCTTTATTGCCAAAAGTATCCAAAAACTGTCCTCTTAAAGTTAACTTGTGAATCCTATGTCCTCCAAACTCTGCCACATATATTATGTCTCCACTAATAGCTATTCCTTTTGGATCATTAAACTGTAGAGGACCAGTTCCTTTTGAACCAATGGTAGTCTTCTGTTTTCCACTGCTGTCATATACATATATACAGTGGTTACCATGACTAGTGACAAACATATCACCATTACTTGAAAAGGCCATGTAATTTGGGTGCTTTAACCCAGTAATAGTCTGTATGGGGTTATTGAGGGTAGTGTAATTTCGAGTAGCAGCTACAGAAACATTAAATGGGCTACCCTGGATAGACTGACCTTTGATAGTAAAAGAGAGTTTATATTCACCAAACTGTTGTGGTGACAATGAACCAAGGTAAATACCATTACCACAATCTGTGATCTTAGCTTCAATTGGTTTCTTTTTCACTGAAACAAACCTACCACTCACTATTGCACCTCCTTTAGATAATTCCTTCCCTTTATCATCTCTTGAGATTATTAAAATTTTTAATTCTTTACCTGCATAAACCTGCAAAGGCACTTCTGCTGTTGTATTATTAGGGGATATCTCATTAAATGTAATGTCCACATTTGCTATCTTTGTAGCTAGTTCATCTGTATTAATATCTACTGATATAGTTGGCAACTCACATACTTCTAGAGAGGTCTTAGAGAACTCTTGTTGTAGATGATTTGCTCTGGTCTGTAGTGTGTGAGCAACTGATAGTAACTCAACATTATTGTACTCTCCTACAGCACTGGTTACAAGACTTTTACAGTATGTTATTGTCTCCAAGAGATATTGGATCCTTTCCAGTTGAAGAGAGAGACAAACCTCTTTAGCATTAGCTACCTCACTATTCTGAGCTAATAGAGTCTCCTCGCGTTCATGTAAAAGTTGTTGAAGAATGTTAAATGTTTGACGTATGATTGTATCTATTTCATTTTTACGAGCTTTGATCTTCTCCTTTATCTCTTCTCCTGATATCAAGAATTTCTTAAGCTGTTGTTGAGCTACTTGGAAACCTTGTATACTCTCATGAACTGTTGCCTTATTGATGTCTACCTGTTTACTTACCTCAGTAACAGGATGGTCCTTGTGATTGATGATGGTACATTTGACACATACAGGAACAATACATTGTTGGCAATAAAAGTCAAGTTGCTGGTCTGTGTGATCTTGACAGGTATGGATAAAAGACGGAATTAATTCAGTAAGATTATCTTGGGACATAGAGCGAGCATCTTCTAAAGTGAAAGAAGAGTGTGTACGAGTTGAACGAAGTTTTTTGTGAGCATCCCAACATTGTTTACAGAGGAGATCTCTACATTCAGTACAGTATGCTACTGAAGTATCCTCACTACATGAGTCACATGGAGGAGGAGGATTAGAGGTAATCTTGTTAACAATGTTACTTTGTTTATTGCTGAATCGAAGGTTACGAGGAAGAGACACGGCTCCTCCTTTAGGTACTTGTGTGGTCTGATGACAAGAGGGACAAGTGATGGAGTTAGTTCCAGTACTTTCAGTGATAAGAGACTGGATACATTGAGTACAGAAGGAGTGACAACAAGACAACATACGAGGATCACGATAAGGTTGACTACATTTTAGACAACAAGTAGAACTCAAATTAACCTAAGTATGTAGACAGTCATATCAAATCCTATCAATAATATACTACTTACATGTTTAAGAGGTCCACTAGCAGCACTAGAACTAGTACAAGACATGACTGAAATATTAATTTAAAGATAATAAATCAAGAACAGGTCAGAAATAGAAGACACAGGTCAGAGGGTAAGGTCAGGATATTAGATCATGTGATATAATATAGTTATGATAATGACATCATAGTAATAGTAATTAAATGATGTATTAAATTGTATTGTTTATAGTATCATGTACAGAAAATGTGGATACTGATTTTTGTAAACTATTTTTTTACTCAAACTACATAGTATAAAAGTTTAAATGTATAATCATAGTTTAGAGCTATATTAAAACTATTACAGTATATTTTGTATAATAGGTATATAAGATATTAATGGTCAAGACAAACATATATGTAGATATAATGTATATGTGTAGAAAATTGACACTGTGACTATATTCTTAACATTTTAAGTAGAAAATTGTTTATTAGTAAAACTTGCTGATTATGAATGGAATTTAAACAATGGCGATAAATTAAGCATATGTTAGGTTTTGATAACAAAATTGATAACACAATGCTACATATTATACATGGAAGTGAACAGTATATCTAATAGTCATGTTGCTATGGTGATATATGTGTTTTTATTATAATGATGTTGTTATGGTAATTGTTGCCATGGTGAGATATATTAGCTATAGCAATATTTGCTATTACTCTATTACTATGGTAATTGTTGCCATGGTAACTTATATGCATTGTTGCTCTTTTTCTATAGATTACATGGTTTCATGACTTTTATAATTCAAAATGTACAGATTATGCATAGAAACTGTATGTAGTAGGTTTTGACATTGTTTCTGACAAATTTGGAACAATAAACAGTTTCCTTCCAAAAAAGGTATAGAAAAAGGGAATTGTGACTAATTTTTTTCATAATTTTGTAGATAATTGTTTTTTGCAAAACATGCCAATTATGAATGGAAATTGAACAATACATATCAGTTCAATATCTGGTAGATTTTGACATTATTTCCCAACAATTAGGATGTAGTATTGTGTAAACTAAATTATATAATCAAAAATTGTTATCTAAACAAATTATTGTAAACCAGTTTTCAATGTTTTTTAATTTAGTTATGTTATCAACTAATCAATCATAGAAAATCAATCAATCTTATTATTATATTATTTTAAAATAATAATATAATAATAATGTGTTTGGAATAGTGATATAATTAATACATTGATTGAGGACATAATTATTAAGGACAGCATTAGTCAATAAACATGACATGATAGAACATTACTATATGAATATATCATATATGATATATTATATAATGATATATCATACTATGAAATAAAGTGTTTAGTTACAATAATTAAAATTACTTTGCCAGACTAAGAGAAATCAAAAGTCTAAGTATTGTAACCTGTTATATTAACCTGTTATAGTCATGATATTATGCTGTGTGGTCAATTGCTAAATAAAGAAGATTGATGACTGGAGTCAACCTTATAATATGAATATTCCTCAATAGAATGAATTATTAAGAGCTCAATGATCAAAGAGAGCAGATTGTGATATGTCTTAATATTGATGTAGAACTTGACTATGACAAGAGAGGCTTGTATTGAGAAAACTGAAATGGAGCAGGAAGTTTGAAATGTGACCGTTTGTTTGGTTAAGATGTTGTGGCCATATAGATGTACTACTGTTTATTAATTAAATGGAAGCCAATAAATGTTTTTATAATCTGAAAACAAGATTATAATTGTAACAGTTATCTTAAGATTGCTTTGATGGTAATAATGGAGTATTAAAATAGTAAGGTTTAGTTAATATTGAAGACTGGAGAGTGCTAACATACAACATTATTAAAGAAGCTAGAACCTTTGGTCAGTCATATTTGTAGTCACAATTCTTTTAGCAGAAGCAAATTTAGTTCAATTGTTGTGATATTCATTAGCTTTACGTAAGAGTAACTACATTCATTTTAAAAGCTATATTCAAGAATTGACAGTGTTTCTATGGGAGAACGAGAGTTGCATCATTTTCAAATGTCAAGGTAGTGTGGTGAATAGTTAAGCATGTACTTTATTCATGCTCCGTTAGGTCAGTACACATGGGTACTTTGTATATTGTTGGATTTGAGTTGGATCTTTATGCATCATGTGTTAATGATTTAAGAACAGTTGTAATGTCAATTAGTTAATTAATGAGATAAAAGAGTGCACACTATAATAAAACTTTAATTAAATGATGCTATTTCAGACATATCTTGTTGCTACAAAATACTCTCAATAATACTGAAGACAATAGGAATAGCATATGCAAGTTTCAGTATTTAACTAGTCTATTATTGCAATCAGTTACCCACACTAGATCCATCAGGAGCAACTGCTACTCCTATTGGAGCTCCAAACCCTCCGATTGAGTGGATATAAGTACCATGTGGATCAAAAATAGAAAGAGATGGTCGTCTGAAATTGTTTACCACTAATGAATAACCAGCTGAATCAATAGCTATGCCAATTATACTATTTAGATGAGGCTGACCATACTGACGAACACATTGACCTTCTGAACTGAAGACAGTAACTGACTTGGAGAAAGAGGTCACATGAAGATGACCAGAGCAATCAAATGAAACGTCATAAGGAGAATTACATGCAAATGTATTGTTGCCAAATCTACATATACTGCCATTTTGATTAAATACTTGGATACTATTATTACCATTATCAGCAACATATATCTTATCATCAGGACCAATACATATACCCTTAGGATATAACAGTCGTCTTTTTCCAGACTCTTTACTGCCCAAAACACCCAAAAACTCTCCTCCTAAAGTTAATTTGTGAATCCTATATCCTCCATTCTCTGCCACATACATTATATCTCCACTAATAGTTATACCAGTGGGATAAGTAAACTGTAGAGGACCACTTCCTTTTGAACCAATGGTAGTCTTCTGTCTTCCACTGTTGTCATATACATATATACAGTGGTTATCACAACTAGTGACAAACATATCACCATTATTTGAAAAGGCTATAAACCATGGACCATTTACTCCAGTAACAGTTTGTGCTGGGTTCTTGATAGTAGTATAATCTCGAGCTTGTACAGAAACATTAAAGGGAGTACCTTGGATAGGTTGACCTTTGACAATAAGAGAAAGCTCGTGTTCACCTAATTGCTGTGGTCTCAAGGAGACAAGGTAAGTACCATCACCACAATCTGTGCTCTTAGCTTCAATTGGTATCCCTTTCTCTTCAACTGGAACAAGCTTACCACTCACTATTGCACCTCTTTTATATAACTCCTTCCCTTTACTATCTCTAGATATTACTTCAACATTTAATTCTTTTTCTACAAAAGCTCTTAAAGGCATCACTGCTGTTGTATTATTAGGAGATATCTCATTAAATGTAATGTCCACATTTGCTATCTTTGTAGCTAGTTCATCTGTACTAATATCTGATATAGTTGGTGACTCACATATTTCAAGAGAGGTCTTAGAGAACTCTTCCTGTAGATGGTTTGCTCTGGTCTGTAGTGTGTGAGCAACTGATACTAACTCAACATCATTGTACTCTCTTACAGCACTGGTTACAAGACTCTCACAGTAAGTCATTGTCTCCAAAAGATGATGAATCCCTTCCAGTTGAACAGAGAGACAAACCACTTTAGCATTAGCTACCTCACTACTCTGAACTAACAGAGCCTCCTCACATTCATGTAAAAGTTGTTGAAAATCTTTGACGTATGATTGTATCTATCTCATTTTTACGAGCATTGATCTTCTCTTTTATCTCTTCTCCTGATATCAAGACTTTCTTAAGCTGTTCTTGAGCTACTTGGAAACCTTGTATGCTCTCATGAACTGTTGCCTTATTGATGTCTACCTGTTTACTTACCTCAGTAACAAGATGGTCCTTGTGATTGATAATGGTACATTCAATGCATACTGGAATAATACATTTTTGGCAATAATATTTAAGTTGCTGGTCACTGTGATCTTGACAGGTATGGATAAAAGATCGAATTAGTTCAGTTAACTTGTCTCGGGACGTACTGCAAGCTACATCAATAGTAAATGACGAGTGCATACGAGTTAGTCTTACTTTTTGGTGACTATTCCAACAATCTTTACAGAAAAGGTCTTCACATTCAGTACAGTATGCTACTGAAGTACCCTCACTGCATGAGTCACACGGAGGAGGAGGTTTAGAAGTGATCTTGCTAAAAATCTTACCCTGTTTATTAATGAGACGAAGGTTACGAGTGAGAGAGGTGACTCCTTCATCTGGTACAGGTGTGATCTGATGACAAGAGGGACAAGTGATGGAGTTAGTTCCAGTACCTTCAGTGATAAGAGACTGGATACATTGAGTACAGAAGGAATGACAACAAGACAGAATACGAGGGTCATGATAAGGTTGACTACATTTTAGACAACAAGTAGAACTCAAATTAGCCTAAGTGTGTAGACAGTCATATCAAATCCTATCAATAATATACTACTTACATGTTTAAGAGGTCCACTAGCAGTACTACTGCTAGTACTAGACATTATTGAAATATCAATTTAAAGACAAAAAATCAATTTCAGGTCAGAAATAGAAGACACAAGTCAGAGGTAAGGTCAGGTGATCAGATCATGTGATAGTTATGACAATGACATCACAGTAATAGTAACTTAATAGTATATATTTACAATAATAGTGTGTGAATTATCAATATTTAACTAATCTATTGTTAGCACGATCAGCTACCCACACTGATCCATTGGAAGCCACTGCTACTCCTATTGGATTTTTGAACCCTCCTATTGAGTGAATATGATCGCCATGAGGATCAAAAATAGAAAGAGAATTTCCACAACTGTTTAGTACAAGTGAATTACCAGCAGAATCAATAGCTATACCACATGGTCTAGTAAGATGAGACTGACCATACTGACGAATATATTGACCTTCTGGAGTGAAGACAATGACTATGTTAGACACACAAGTCACATGAAGATGACCAGAGCTGTCAAAGGAAAGGCCAAAAGGATATTGATAACCTGATACATTGCAGTTAATAATATGAGAGAAAGTGTCATCACTATGAAATACCTGGATACGATGATTACCATTATCAGCAACATATAGTCTATTATCAGGACCAATACACATACCCCAGGGATACAAGAATTGCCCTTTATCAGATCCTTCACTACCAAAATTACCCAAAAACTCTCCACTTATCGTTAATTTGTAAATCCTATTCCCTCCATGCTCTGCCACATACATTATATCTCCACAAATAGCTATACCAGTGGGACTATTAAAATGTAGTGGACCAGTTCCATACAAACCAATGGTAGTCTTCTGTCTTCCACTGTTGTCATATACATATATACATTGGTTACCACCACTAGTGACAAACATGTCACCAGTAGAAGAAAATGCTATGAAATAAGGGGGCTTTATTCCAGTAATAATCTGTACTGGGTTCTTGAGAGTATTATAATCTCGAGAAGCAACTACTTTAAAGGGACTATTTTCAATAGACTGACCATTGATTTTTAAAGATAGCTCATGTGCACCTAATTCCTGTGGTCTCAAGGAGACAAGGTAAGTACCATCACCACAATCTGTGCTCTTAGCTTCAATTGCTCTCCCTTTCTTTTCAGTTGGAACAAACCTACCACTCACTATTGTACCTCCTTTAGATAACTCCTTCCCTTTACTATCTCTAGATATTACTTTAACATTTAATTCTTTTTCTATATGAACACTTAGAGGTACCACTGCTGTTGTATTATTAGGAGATATCTCATTAAATGTAATGTCCACATTTGCTATCTTTGTAGCTAGTTCATCTGTATAAATATCTACTGATATAGTTGGTGACTCACATACTTCAAGAGATGTCTTTGAGAACTCTTGTTGTAGTTGGTTTGCTCTGGTCTGTAGTATGTGAGCAACTGATACTAACTCTACATCATTGTACTCTCTTACAGCACTGGTTACAAGACTCTCACAGTAAGTCATTGTATCCAAGAGATGTCGGATCCCTTCCAGTTGAAGAGAGAGACGAGCCTCTTTAGCATTAGCTTCCTCATTACTCTGAGCTAACAGAACTTTCTCACGTTCATGTAGAACCTGCTGAAGAGTAGCAAATGTTTGACGTATGATTGTATCTATCTCAATTTTACGAGCATTGATCTTCTCCTTTATCTCTTCTCCTGATATCAAGACTTTCTTAAGCTGTTGTTGAGCTACTTGGAAACCTTGTATGCTCTCATGAAGTGTTGCCTTATTGATGTCAACTTGTTTACTTACCTCAATAACAGGATGGTCCTTGTGATTGATGATGGTACATTTGACACATACAGGAATGATACATTGTTGACAATAAAAGTCAAGTTGTTGGTCAGTGTGATCTTGACAGGTATGAATTAATGATGGAATTAGTTTAATTAATTTGTCTTGAGACATAGACTGAGCATCTTCTAAAGTGAAGGATGAGTGTGTACGAGTTGAACGAAGTTTTTTGTGAGCATCCCAACATTGCTTACAGAGGAGATCTTTACATTCAGTACAGTATGCTACTGAAGTATCCTCATTGCATGAGTCACATGGAGGAGGAGGATTAGAAGTGATCTTGTGAAGAATGTCACCTTGTTTATTGATGAGACGAAAGTTACGAGGGAGAGAGGTGACTCCACTTGTAAGTACTGGTGTGGACTGGTGACAAGAGGGGCAAGTGAGAGAATCAGTACCAGTATCTTCGGTGATAAAAGACTGGATACATTGAATACAGAAGGAGTGACAACAAGACAGCATACGAGGATCATGATAAGGTTGACTACATTTTAGACAACAAGTAGAACTCAAATTAGCCTAAGTGTGTAGACACTCATATCAAATCCTATCAATAATATACTACTTACATGTTTAAGAGGTCCACTAGCAGTACTACTACTAGTACAAGACATTACTGAAATATCAATTTAAAGATTATAAATAAAGAACAGGTCAAGACACAGGTCAGAGGTAAGGTCAGATCATGTGATAGTTATTACAATGACATCATAGTAATAGTAACTTAATAAACATTGCATTAAATTTATTAAAGACAGTTATAGAGTACATTGATATATATTATGTTAGAAGTCAAATAGAATATGTTGTATAATGGCCACATTTTGAGGAAAAAAAATTGGTGAATTGGAAAATTAAAAATATTATTTTAATTTACAGTGTGTTAATAATAAGTGAACTAAATGACCATGGTTAAAATTCTAGGACATGATAACATTTTATTTTTCAGGGACACTGGAATACCAATGAAAGACAATTAACTAACCACATATTTACCATGTGCTCAAGATACAGGTATGAGAGAAGTTAGACAAAACAATAGTTAAAAGATCTAAAATCAAACTAATAATAATAGATTACTAACTGTACAGTAATGGAGAACACATCTAATACTACATTTGAAACTGCTGAGAAACACTGAGAAGACACTTTAATCATCAATAGACTAACAAGGTCACATCTATGACTTATTAGAATGACAAATTCTTCAAAGACAAGTAACAGATTGATTCAATAATGTCAGTATGAATATAAACAAGGACTGACTATGATAAGATATGTAACTATTAGTACTGTTTGTAACAATTTAGAAATTGGTATGCATAGATTTGTAATAAGCATTTAAGGTAATCTACAATATAAACTTTGCTAAGTTCTTGTACACTATAGAAAAGGTATTTTTTACTGTGAAATACCTTGTTAATACTTCAGCTATATTAAACCCCCAATTATATGATAGTCATGTGATCATTACATCATCACATGACAATTTTAGCCACTGTTACTAAATGGTTATGCATATTTACATATTGTACAATCTTACTGAGACTATTTCTTTAAACATATATTATTTATACAAGTAAATTTTAATTTTGAGACAAGGAGAATAGATCATGGCTAGTGCTCTCATAATTACTTAAGTATCAATGTGACTTTTTTGTTAGAAGCTATGACTATATAGAGATATCAAGTCATATATTTAATCAACTTTAAAAATACCAGTTCACAACAGAACCTATAATTGTTGCATTAATATAATTACCTATTATTAGTTACATAGTAAAAGTGAAAGATAATAATATTACATTGTTACTATAATATATGTAACTGAATGTTATGATGTTGTTTTACTAACAGTAGAGAAACTGTTCAATGACAATAATGTTTTAATAGTTACTATCAGAAGTTATGTTTGGAATGTAATTTATTCAATAATAAAAAAACGTGCCTTTAAAAAATCTTATTTTGTAATTGAAAAGTTATATATAATACTCAACAATAAACTAATAAAATTAAAGGAAGTTATGTTACATATAATAGTAATAATGTGTGTAGTTATTAATATTTAACTAATTTATTGTTAGCACGATCAGTTACCCACACTGATCCATTGGAAGCCACTGCTACTCCTGTTGGATATTTGAACTCTCCTATTGAGTGGATATAATTGCCATGTGAATCAAAAATAGAAAGAGAATTTCCACTATTGTTTACAACAAGTGAATTACCAGCAGAATCAATAGCTATATCAATGGGTCCATTAAGATGTGACTGACCATACTGACGAATATATTGACCTTCTGGAGTGAAGACAGTGACTATGTTAGAAATATAACTAGCCACATGAAGTTGACCAGATGGATCAAAAGAAATACCACGAGGTTGATTTGATTTTTTAAAATCAATAATATGACAAAAACTATCATCACTATTAAATACCTGGATACGATCATTACCAGCATCAACAACATATATCCTACCATCAGGACCAATACATATACCCCAGGGATAAGAGAATTGGCCTCCTCCAGAACCATTAATACCAAAAGTACTAATAAATTCTCCTCCTAAAGTTATTTTCTGAATCCTATGTCCTCCATTCTCTGTCACATATATTATATCTCCATTAATAGTTATACCAATGGGATGATTAAACTGTAGAGGACCCTTTCCATATGAACGAATGGTAGTCTTCTGTCTTCCACTGTTGTCATATACATATATACAGTGGTTACCACCACCAGTGACAAACATGTCACCAGTAGAAGAAAATGCTATGAAACAAGGGTTATTTATCCCAGTAATAGTCTGTACTGGATTCTTGAGGATAGTGTAATCTCGAGAAGCAACTACAGAAACATTGAAGGGACTACTTTGGATAGGTTGACCTTTGATAGTAAGAGAAAGCTTATATTCACCGAACGTTTGTGGTATCAAGGAGACAAGGTAAGTACCATCACCACAATCTGTGATCTTAGCTTCAATTGGTATCCCTTTCTCTTCAACTGGAACAAGTCTACCACTCACTATTGCACCTCCTTTAGATAACTCCTTCCCTTTACTATCTCTAGATATTACTTTAACATTTAATTCTTTTTCTATACAAGCACTTAGAGGTACCACTGCTGTTGTATTATTAGGAGATATCTCATTAAATGTAATGTCAATGTTTGCTATCTTTGTAGCTAGTTCATCTGTACTAATATCTACTGATATAGTTGGTGACTCACATACTTCAAGAGATGTCTTAGAGAACTCTTGTTGTAGTTGCTTTGCTCTGGTCTGTAGTGTGTGAGCAACTGATACTAACTCAACATCATTGTACTCTCCTACAGCACTGGTTGCAAGACTCTCACAGTAAGTCATTGTCTCCAAGAGATGGTGGATCCCTTCCAATTGAAGAGAGAGACGAACCACTTTAGCATTAGCTACCTCACTATTCTGAGCTAACAGAGACTCCTCACATTCATGTAAAAGATGTTGAAGAGTGGAAAATGTTTGACGTATGATTGTATCTATCTCATTTTTACGAGCATTGATCTTCTCCTTTATCTCTTCTCCTGATATCAAGACTTTCTTAAGTTGTTGTTGAGCTACTTGGAAACCTTGTATGCTCTCATCAACTGCTGCCTTATTGATGTCTACCTGTTTACTTACCTCAGTAACAGAATGGTCCTTGTGGTTGATGATGGTACATTCACTACATACTGGAATGATACATTGTTGACAATAGTACTTTAGTTGCTGGTCAGTGTGATCTTGACAGGTATGGGTATAAGATGGAATTAGTTTAGTTAGTTCATCCCTGCTCATATTCTTAATATCTTCAAAACTTTGGATAATATGGCCACGAGTTATACTTAACAATTGATGATTTGTCCAACATTTCTTGCATATTACTTCATTACATTCAATACAGTATGCTACTGAAGTATCCTCACTACATGAGTCACATGGAGGAGGAAGATTACAACTGATCTTACTAAGAATGTCACCCTGTTTCTTGATGAGATGAAGGTTACGAGGGAGAGAAATAACTCCTCCTTTAGGTACTTGTGTGGTCTGGTAACAAGAGGGACAAGTGATGGAGTTAGTTCCAGTACTTTTAGTGACAATTGACTGGATACATTGAATACAGAAGGAGTGACAACAAGACAGCATACGAGGATCATGATAAGGTTGACTACATTTTACACAACAAGTAGAACTCAAATTATCCTAAGTATGTAGACAGTCATATCAAATCCTATCAATAATATACTACTTACATGTTTAAGAGGTCCACTAGCAGTACTACTACTAGTACAAGACATTACTGAAATATCGATTTAAAGACAATAAATCAGGAACAAGTCAGAAATAAGAGATACAGGTCAGAGATAAGCTCAGGTGATCAGATCATGTGATACTTATGATAATGACATCATAGTAATAATAGCTTACTAGTATGGTGATTGTGTCAAATTCACTAGAAAACACACCTTATACTACATTGTACACTGGTGAGAAACACTGAGAAGACACTTTAATCACCAATAGACTAACCAAGTCACATCTATGGCTTATTATAAAATAACAAAATCTTTAAAGATGAGTAACAGATTGATTCAATAATGTCAGTATAAAGTACTGAATACGTAACCACAGTACTGATAGTCACTACCTTATCACAATCTAGAATTATAGCCACTATCGTCAAATGGTTTTTTACATTTGCATACTGTATCATCTCACTAGGAGACTATTTTTCTATAACCTATATTATTTGTATAAGTAAATTAAAGAGAATGTACCATGGCTCATGTTCAAAATTATATGCAATATCAATGAGTTTGTTTGTCAGAAGATATGACTACATAGAGATATCAAGTTAGACATTTTATTAATCATAACTGTCAGTTTACAACAGAACCTGTAACTGTTGTGCTAATATAATAATTACATATTATTAGTTACATAGTAAAAGACAATAAATGATACAATGTTACTATAATAATACTACAAGTCAGACAGGTTTGTACTAAATGACTTCACTTTGTTAACAGTAGATATAGTACATGTGTTTTCACATTATAATAATTATAATATAATTATAATTATTATATTATAATCATTATGAAGATATCTTTTTTTAGTAAATTGACAATGAATGATAACAATAATGAACACTGTTTAGTTTACAAATTCTGTTTGAAGACACTTTCTTGAAACACAGGATATTTATATATAATAGTAATAATGTGTGTAGTTATTAATATTTAACTAGTCTACTGTTAGCATAATCAGCTACCCACACTGATCCATTGGAAGCCAGTGCTACTCCTATTGGATTTTTGAACCCTCTTATTGAGTGGATATAATTGCCATCTGGATTTAAAATAGAAAGAGAATTTCCACCATAGTTTACCACAAGTGAATTACCAGTTGAATCAATAGCTATACCACATGGTCTATTAAGATGAGACTGACCATACTCACGAATATATTGACCTTCTGGAGTTAAGACAGTGACTGTGTTAAAATTAAAACAAGTCACATGAAGATGACCAGATGGATCAAAAGAAATACCACGAAGTTGTATTGATCCTTTAAAATCAATAATACGACAGAAACTATCATCACTATTAAATACCTGGATACGATTATTACCAGCGTCAACAATATATATTCTATCATCAGGACCAATACATATACCGCAGGGATATGAGAATTGTCCTTCTCCAGATCCTCTAATACCAAAAGTACTAATAAATTCTCCTCCTAAAGTTATTTTCTGAATCGTATGTCCTCCATTCTCTCCCACATACATTATATCTCCACTAATAGCTATTCCCATTGGATTATTAAACTGTAGAGGACCACTTCCTTTTGAACCAATGGTAGTCTTCTGTCTTCCATTGTTGTCATATACATATATACAGTGGTTATCATAACTAGTGACAAACATATCACCATTATTTGAAAAGGCTATAAACCATGGCTTATTTACCCCAGTAATAGTCTGTACTGGGTTCTTGAGGGTAGTGTAATCTCGAACAGCTACAGAAAGATTAAAAGGACTACTTTGGATAGATTGACCTTTGATAGTAATAGAGAATTTATGCTCACCTAACTGGTGTGGTCTCAAGGAGACAAGGTAAGTACCATCACCACAATCTGTGATCTTAGCTTCAATTGATATCCCTTTCTCTTCAACTGGAACAAACCTACCACTCACTAGTGCACCTCCTTTAGATAACTCCTTCCCTTTACTATCTCTAGATATTACTTTAACATTTAATTTCTTCTCTATACAAGCATTTAGAGGTACCACTGCTGTTGTATTATTAGGAGATATCTCATTAAATGTAATGTCCACATTTGCTATCTTTGTAGCTAGTTCATCTGTATTAATATCTATTGATATAGTTGGTGACTCACATACTTCAAGAGAAGTCTTAGAGAAGTCTTGCTGTAGTTGCTTTGCTCTGGTCTGTAGTGTGTGACCAACTGATATTAACTCAACATCATTGTACTCTCCTACAGCACTGGTTACAAGACTCTCACAGTAAGTCATTGAATCCAAAAGATTTTGGATCCTTTCCAGTTGGCAAGTGAGACAAGCCTCTTTAGCATTAGCTACCTCATTGCTCTGAGCTAACAGAACTTCCTCACGTTCATGTAAAAGTTGTTGAAGAGTGGAAAATGTTTGACGTATGATTGTATCTATCTCATTTTTACGAGCATTGATCTTCTCCCTTATCTCTTCTCCTGATATCAAGACTTTCTTAAGTTGTTGTTGAGCTACTTGGAAACCTTGTATGCTCTCATGAACTGTTGCCTTATTGATGTCTACCTGTTTACTTACCTCAGTAACAGGATGGTCCTTGTGGTTGATGATGGTACATTCAATGCATACTGGAATAATACATTGTTGACAATAGTATTTTAGTTGCTGGTCACTGTGATCTTGACATGTATGAGTAAAAGATGGAATTAGCTCAGTTAACTTGTCTCGAGACATAGTACGAGCTTCTTCCAGAGTAAACGAAGAGTGCAAACGAGTTAATCTTACTTTTTGGTGACCATTCCAACAATCCTTACAAAGGAGATCTTTACATTCAGTACAGTATGCTACTGAAGTATCCTCACTACATGAGTCACATAGAGGAGGAGGATTAGAGGTGATTTTGCTAAGAATGTCACCCTGTTTATTGATGAGACGAAGGTTACGAGAAAGAGAGGAGACATGTCCAGTAGCTACTAGTGTGGTTTGGTAACAAGAGGGACAAGTGACAGAGTTAGTTCCAGTACTTTCATTGATAAGAGACTGGATACATTGAGTACAGAAGGAGTGACAACAAGACAGCATACGAGGATCACGATAAGGTTGACTACATTTTAGACAACAAGTAGAACTCAAATTAGCCTAAGTATGTAGACAGTCATATTAAATCCTATCAATAATATACTACTTACATGTTTAAGAGGTCCACTAGCAGTACTACTACTAGTACAAGACATTACTGAAGTATTAATTTAAAGATAATAAATCAAGAACAGGTTAGAAATAGAAGACACAGGTCAGAGGGTAAGGTCAGGATATCATGTGATACAATATAGTTATGATAGTGACATCATAATGGCATCATAGTAATAATAATCTATTAAATTGTATAGTTTATAGTATCATGTACAGAAAATGTGGATACTGATTTTTATAAACTATTTTTTTACTCAAACTACATAGTATAAAAGTTTAAATGTATAATCATAGTTTAGAGCTATATTAAACTATTACAGTATATTTTGTATAATAGGTATACAATATATTAATGATCAAGACAAACATATATGTAGATATAATGTACATGTGTAGAAAATTGACACTGTGACTATATTCTTAATATTTTAGGTAGAAAATTGTTTATTAGTAAAACTTGCTGATTATGAATGGAATTTGAACAATGGCAATAAAGTAAATGTATGTTAGGTTTTGATAACAATATTGATAACACAATGCTACATATTATACATGGAAGTGAACAGTATATCTAATAGTCATGTTGCTATGGTGATATATGTGTTTTTATTATAATGATGTTGTTATGGTAATTGTTGCCATGGTGAGATATATAATTTCTGGTAGATTTTGACATTATTTCCCAACAATTGTGTAAACTAAATTATCTAATCAAAAATTGTTATCTAAACAAATTATTGTAAACCAGTTTTCAATGTTTTTTATTTAGTTATGTTATCAACTAATCAATCTTATTATTAGATTAATTTAAAATAATAATATAATAATAATGTGTTTGGGATAGTGATATAACTGATATATTGATTGAGGACATAATTATTAAGGACAGTATTAGTCAATAAACATGACATGATAGAACATTACTATATGAATATATCATATATGATATATTATATAATGATATATCATACTATGAAATAAAGTGTTTAGTTACAATAATTAAAAGTACTTTGCCAGACTAAGAGAAATCAAAAGTCTAAGTACTGTAACCTGTTATATTAACCTGTTATAGTCATGATATTAATGCCATGTGGTCATTGCTAAATAAAGAAGATTGATGACTGGAGTCAACCTTAAAATATGAATATTTCTCAATAGAATGAATTATTAAGAGCTCAATGATCAATGAGAACAGATTGTGATATGTCTTAATATTGATGTAGAACTTGACTATGACAAGAGAGGCTTGTATTGAGAAAACTGAAATGGAGCAGGAAGTTTGAAATGTGACCGTTTGTTTGGTTAAGATGTTGTGGCCATATAGATGTACTACTGTTTATTAAATGGAAGCCAATAAATGCTTTTATAATCTGAAAACAAGATTATAATTGTAACAGTTATCTTAAGATTGCTTTGATGGTAATATTGGAGTATTAAAATAGAAGGTTTAGTTAATATTGAAGACTGGAGAGTGCTAACATACAACATTATGAAAGAAGCTAGAACCTTTGATCAGTCATATTTGTAGTCACAAATCTTTTAGCAGAAGCAAATTTAATTCAATTGTCGTGATATTCATTAGTGGTCAGTGGGTATAATATTCGAATAGTCATCTATATTTCTCCTTAAACTATATACTGGCTGTTCAATTTTATTATATAATAACCACTACCATGGCAACTGCTGTCATATTAACACTAATATTTGCAGGTTGATTTCATTAGCCACTTTCGAAATTCAAAGGTTGCAATTAAAAATAAGATTATTTACATGATATTGTTGTTGCTGTAAGGAACTGGATTTTGCTAACTGGAGAATTGGCAGAAGTTATGGAGCTACTCAAAGACATACTTTTGAGTTAAAAACCTCAGACTGTTTAGATCAGCTAAGTCCAATTCAAAAGTGCTTGTGTTGAGAGTATTTACATTCATTTTGATTTCAAGTATTAACATATAGGAGAACAAGAGTTGTATTGTTTTAAAATGTCAATGTAGGTGTGGTGAATAGATATAAATTTTTCCACACTCAGTTACTTAATATATTGTTGGACGTGTTAATGACTTAAGAAGTAAAGTCAATTACTTAATAAATGAAATAAAAAGTGCACACTATAATAAACCTTAATTAAATTAAATGATGCTGTTTCAAAACAGCTTGTTACTACAAAATACTCTCAATAATACTGAAGACAATAAGAATAGTACATGCTAGTTTCAGTATTTAACTAGTCTATTATTGTTACCAGAATCAGTTACCCACACAGATCCATCAGGAGCAACTGCTACTCCTATTGGAGCTGAGAACCCTCCGATTGAGTGGATATAAGTACCATGTGGATCAAAAATAAAAAGAGATGGTGGTCCATAATTGTTTACCACAAATGAATAACCAGCTGAATCAATAGCTATGCCAATTATATGATCTAGATGAGGCTGACCATACTGACGAACATATTAACCTTCTGAACTGAAGACAGTAACTAACTTGGAGATAGAGGTCACATGAAGATGACCAGAGCAATCAAATGAAATGTCATAAGGAGAATTACATGCAAATGTATTGTTGTCAAATCTACATCTATTGCCATTTTGATTAAATACTTGGATACAATTATTGATATCATCAGCAACATATATCTTATCATCAGGACCAATACATATACCCTGGGGATATAACAGTTGCCATTTTCCAGACTCTTTACTGCCAAAAACACCCAAAAACTCTCCTCTTAAAGTTAATTTGTGAATCCTATTTCCTCCACTTTCTGCCACGTACATTATATCACCACTAATAGCTATTCCCATTGGATTATTAAACTGTAGAGGACCGCTTCCTTTTGAACCAATGGTAGTCTTCTGTCTTCCATTGTTGTCATATACATATATACAGTGGTTATTAAAACTAGTGACAAACATATCACCATTATTGGAAAAAGCTATGAACCATGGTCTATTTACCCCATTATTAGTTTGTACTGGGTTCTTGATAGTAGTATAATCTCGAGAAGCAACTAGTTTAAAGGGACTACTTTGGATAGGTTGACCTTTAATAGTAAGAGAGAGTTTATGTTCACCTAATTGCTGTGGTGTCAAGGAGACAAGGTAAGTACCATCACCACAATCTGTGCTCTTAGCTTCAATTGGTCTCCCTTTTTCTTCAACTGGAACAACCTTACCACTCACTATTGCACCTCCTTTAGATAACTCCTTCCCTTTACTATCTCTAGATATTACTTTAACATTTAATTCTTTTTCTACAAAAGCTCTTAAAGGCACCACTGCTGTTGTATTATTAGGAGATATCTCATTAAATGTAATTTCCACATTTGCTATCTTTGTAGCTAGTTCATCTGTATTAATATCTACTGATATAGTTGGTGACTCACATATTTCAAGAGAGGTCTTAGAGAACTCTTCCTGTAGTTGCTTTGCTCTGGTCTGTAGTGTGTGAGCAACTGATACTAACTCAACATCATTGTACTCTCTTACAGCACTAGTTACAAGACTCCCACAGTAAGTCATTGTCTCCAAGAGATGGTGGATCCCTTCCAGTTGAAGAGAGAGACAAGCCACTTTAGCATTAGCTACCTCTCTATTCTGAGATAACAGAGCCTCCTCACGTTCATGTAAAAGTTGTTGAAGAGTAGCAAATGTTTGACGTATGATTGTATCGATCTCGTTTTTACGAGCATTAATCTTCTCCTTTATCTCTTCTCCTGATATCAAGACTTTCTTAAGTTGTTGTTGAGCTACTTGGAAACCTTGTATGCTCTCATGAACTGTTGCCTTATTGATGTATACCTGTTTACTTACCTCAGTAACAGGATGGTCCTTGTGGTTAATGATGGTACATTCAATGCATACTGGAATAATACATTTTTGGCAATAATATTTAAGTTGCTGGTCAGTGTGATCTTGACAGGTATGAGTAAAAGATGGAATTAGCTCAGTTAACTTGTCTCGGGACATACTGCAAGCTACGTCAATAGTAAATGACGAGTGCATACGAGTTAATCTTACTTTTTGGTGACTATTCCAACAATCTTTACAGAAAAGGTCTTCACATTCAGTACAGTATGCTACTGAAGTATCTTCACTACATGAGTCACATGGAGGAGGAGGTTTAGAAGTGATCTTGCTAAAAATCTCACCCTGTTTATTAATGAGACGAAGGTTACGAGTGAGAGAGGTGACTCCTTCATCTGGTACGGGTGTGGTCTGATGACAAGAGGGACAAGTGATGGAGTTAGTTCCAGTACCTTCAGTGATAAGAGACTGGATACATTGAGTACAGAAGGAGTGACAACAAGACAACATACGAGGATCATGATAAGGTTGACTACATTTTAGACAACAAGTAGAACTCAAATTAGCCTAAGTGTGTAGACAGTCATATCAAATCCTATCTCAATAATATACTACTTACATGTTTTAGAGGTCCACTAGCAGTACTACTAGTAGTACAAGACATTATTAAAATATCAATTTAAAGACAAAAAATCAATATCAGGTCAGAAATAGAAGACACAGCAAAGGTGAGGTCAAGAGACTAGATCATGTGATAGTTATGATAAGGATAATAGTAGTAATTTAATAATATTGTCATTGTATTAAAATACTATATACTATAATGCTATACTATCATGTACAGGATATGTGCATACTGATTTTTGTATGCTATTTTTGAACTCAAACTGTATAGCATAAAAGTTTAAATGTATGATCATAGTTTAGAGCTAAATTAAAACTATTACATTATATCAAATTCCTCATATAAGACATACAAGTTCTTGAAGAAATTTGGAATGTATTATACAAGGCAGATATGGTAAGAATGTCAAATTTTAATAGCTAATTTTTTACTTAGGAGTTAGTGTTCCATTATGATGTAATTTAAATAATAGATTCAATGATGAATAGACACATTTTAGTAATGAGTTTTAAAGTTTTAACAGTCATAAATGGTTCCATTAAAAAAGAATCATAATCATCTTTTATTAAGAAAGTGTACATATGTACATAAAAGGGATGTATATAGAAAAATGGGCACTGTGACTATATTTTTTTCCTTTTTGGTAGAAAGTTGTTTTAATATTGTATTAATGATTGTGTTAATATAATACAATAGAATTGATACTGAACAATGGAGTAGTTATAAACTTCAGCATTGCTGGAAAATATCTTCTTGGGATACAGAAAGTATTACTAACATTGAATAACCCAACAGATGTTATATGTATTGTTACTCAAAATAGTTTGTTTATTAAACCACAATATAACCTTCAAGATACTTAAAGATGTTGTGTTAGATCTACAAACATTTATATATAATAGTAACAATGTGTGTAGTTAGTTATCAGTATTTAACTAGTCTATTATTATCAGTATCAGCTACCCACACTGATCCATTGGAACCCACTGCTACTCCTGTTGGATGCTTGAACCCTCTTATTGAGTGGATATAATTGCCATGTGTATCAAAAAAAGAAAGAGAATCTCTGAGATCGTTTGACATAAGTGAATTATCAGTTGAATCAATAGCTATACCAAATGGTCTATTAAGATGAGACTGACCATACTGACGAATATATTGAGCTTTTGGAGTGAAGACAATGACTATTTTAAAGCCAGAAGTCACATGAAGGTGACCAGAAACATCAAAAGAAAGGCCATAAGGATATTTTTTACCTGATACATTACAATCTATGACATGAGAGAAAGTGTCAAACTGCTACACAAATAATAGTACATTAGTAAATCAAACAGTGTTAGGTCTACTACATACAACCAATGTAGTAATATATTGGTACAATTAATAAATCAATTTTTACAGTGTGAATAGTAAATATAATTATTAATAATACTTGACTGTTTTACAAAAACTTGATTTATAAATGGAGATATTTTTTGACAAGGAAATGTAGTTTTAAAAAGGTAATGTTCAATTTATTGTAATAATTAAGTGTAGTTGTTAGAAGCTACGGACATGACTATCCACTTACATGATCATTGTCAGCCACACCTATTGCTATATAGCTTACAATATTAAGTAGCTGTTAGTTGCTGTATGTAGTTTAATTGTCTATCAATAGTTATATAGTAAAAGTGAACATAATTTTAAATGATTGTTTTAATATTGTATTAATGATTGTGTTAATATAATACAATAGAACTAATATTGAACAATAGAGAGGGAGCTATAATCTTTAGTACTGCTGGAAAATATCATTTAGTGGTACAGAAAATATTACTAACACTGAATGACACAACAATGTAGTAATAGAAGCTATGTGTATTATTACTCAAAATAGTTTGTTTATTAAACCACAATATATAACCTTCAATACCTTTAAAATATAATCTTAGTTATACAAAGACAGAACTATACACTAGTACTCACTATTAAATAAAACAATTATAGAGGTTGTGTTAGATCTACAAATTATTTACAAATAATAGTAATAGCATGCTTAATTATCAATATTTAATCAGTCTATTGTTACACTGATCAGCTGCTACCCATACTGATCCATTGGAAGCTACTGCTACTCCTGCTGGAGTATTCAGCTTTCCTATTGAGTGGATAAAATTGCCATCTGGATCAAAAATCAAAAGAGAATTTCCACTAAAGTTTACTACAAGTGAATTACCAGCTGAATCAATAGCTATATCAAAAGGGTTATTAAGATGAGACAGACCATACTGACGAATATATTGACCTTCTGGAGTATAGACACTAACTATGTCAGAACTACAAGTCACATGAAGATGACCTGAGGCATCAAAAGAAAGACCATAACATTTTTTACCTGATACATTACAGTTAATAACATGAGAGAAAGTATCATAACTATGAAATACCTGGATACGATGATTACCAGTATCAGCAACATATATTTTACCATCAGGACCAATACATATACCCCAGGGATACGAGAATTGTCCTTTACCAGACCCTTTACAACCGAAGTTACCCAAAAAAACTCCTCTTAGAGTTGACTTGTGAATCCTATGTCCTCTATTCTCTACCACATACATTATATCTCCACTAATAGCTATTCGCATTGGATCATTAAACTGTAAAGGACCAGTCCCTTTTGAGCCAATGGTAGTCTTCTGTCTTCCACTGCTGTCATATCTATCTCATTTTTACGAGCTTTGATCTTTTCCTTTATCTCTTCTCCTGTTATCAAGACTTTCTTAAGCTGATCTTGAGCTTCTTGGAAACCTTGTATGCTCTCATGAACTGTTGCCTTATTGATGTCTACCTGTTTACTTACCTCAGTAACAGGATGGTCCTTGTGATTGATGATGGTACATTCACTACATACTGGAATAATACATTGTTGACAATAGTACTTTAGTTGCTGGTCACTGTGATCTTGACAGGTATGGGTATAAGATGGAATTAGTTTAGTTAGTTCATCCCTGCTCATATTCTTAATATGAGCAATGTATATATGGTGGACACATTGATAATGACTTTGATCTACATATCTACATTCATTTTAAAAGCTATATTCAAGAATTGACAGTGCCTCTATAGGAGAACAAGAGTTTCATCATTTTCAAATGTCAAGGTAGTGTGGTGAATAGTTAAGCATGTACTTTATTCATGCTCCATTAGGGTACTTTGTACATGGGTACTTTGTATAGTGTTGGATTTGAGTTGGATCTTTATGTATCATGTGTTAATGATTTAAGAACAGTTGTAATGTCAATTAGTTAATTAATGAGATAAAAGAGTGCACACTATAATAATACTTTAATTAAATGATGCTATTTCAAACATATCTTGTTACTACAAAATACTCTCAATAATACTGAAGACAATAGGAATAGCATATGCAAGTTTCAGTATTTAACTAGTCTATTATTGCAATCAGCTACCCACACTGATCCATCAGGAGCTATTACTACTCCTATTGGAGCTCCGAACCCTCCGATTGAGTGGATATAAGTACCATGTGGATCAAAAATAAAAAGAGATGGTGGTCCACAATTGTTTACCACAAATGAATAACCAGCTGAATCAATAGCTATGCCAATTATATGATTTAGATGAGGCTGACCATACTGACGAACATATTGACCTTCTGAACTGAAGACAGTAACTGACTTGGAGATAGAGGTCACATGAAGATGACCAGAGCAATCAAATGAAACATCAGAAGGAGAATTACATGTAAATGTATTGTTGCCAAATCTACATATATTGCCATTTTGATTAAATACTTGGATACAATTATTGACAGTATCAGCAACATATATCTTATCATCAGGACCAATACATATACCCTCAGGATATAACAGTTGTCTTTTTCCAGACTCTTTACTGCCAAAAACACCCAAAGACTCTCCTCCTAAAGTTAATTTGTGAATCCTATTTCCTCCATATTCTGCCACGTACATTATATCACCATTAATAGCTATTCCCATTGGATGATTAAACTGTAGAGGACCACTTCCTTTTGAACCAATGGTAGTCTTCTGTCTTCCATTGTTGTCATATACATATATACAGTGCTTATTATAACTAGTGACAAACATATCACCATTATTTGAAAAGGCTATAAAACCTGGTTGAACTATTCCAGTAATAGTTTGTACTGTGTTCTTGAGGTTAGTGTAATCTCGAGAAGCAACTACATTGAACGGACTACTTTGAATAGACTGACCTTTAACAGTAAAAGAAAGCATATATTCACCATACTTTTGTGGCATCATAGTGACAAGGTAAGTACCATCACCACAATCTGTGCTGTTAGCTTCAATTGGTGTCTGCTTCTCTTTAACTGGAACAAGCCTACCTCTCACTATTGCACCTCCTTTAGATAATTCCTTCCCTTTAGCATCTCTTGAAATTACTTTAACCTTTAATTCTTTTTCTATAAGAACACTTCGAGGTACCACTGCTGTTGTATTATTAGGAGATATCTCATTAAATGTAATGTCTACATTTGCTATCTTTGTAGCTAGTTCATCTGTATTAATATCTACTGATATAGTTGGTGACTCACATATTTCAAGAGAAGTCTTAGAGAACTCTTCCTGTAGTTGCTTTGCTCTGGTCTGTAGTGTGTGAGCAACTGATACTAACTCAACATCATTGTACTCTCCTACAGCATTGGTTACAAGACTCTCACAGTAAGTCATTGTATCCAAGAGATGGTGGATCCTTTCCAGTTGAAGAGAGAGACGAGCCTCTTTAGCATTAGCTACCTCATTACTCTGAGATAACAGAGCCTCCTCATGTTCATGTAAAAGTTGTTGAAGAGTGGAAAATGTTTGATGTATGATTAAATTTATCTCATTTTTACGAGCATTGATCTTCTCCTTTATCTCTTCTCCTGTTATCAAAAGTTTCTTGAGCTGTTGTTGAGCTACTTGGAAACCTTGTATACTCTCATGTACTGTTGCCTTATTGATGTCTACCTGTTTACTTAACTCAGTAACAGGATGGTCCTTGTGGTTAATGATGGTACATTTGACACATACAGGAATGATACATTGTTGACAATAAAAGTCAAGTTGTTCGTCAGTGTGATCTTGACAGGTATGAATAAAAGATGGAATTAGTTTAGTTAAATTGTCTCGAGACATACAGCAAGCTTCTTCAAGAGTGAATGAAAAGTGCGTACGAGATAATCGAAGCTTTTTGTGAGCATTCCAACAATCCTTACAGAGGAGATCTCTACATTCAGTACAGTATGCTAAAGAAGTATCCTCACTACATGAGTCACATGGAGGAGGAGGATTAGATGTGATCTTGCTAAGAATATCAGCTTGTTTATTGACAAGATGAAAGTTACGAGGGAGAGAGATGATTCCACCTTTAGCTACTGGTGTGGTCTGGTGACAAGTGGGACAAGTGAGGGTTTTAGTCCCAATATCTTCAGTGATAAGAGACTGGATACATTCAGTACAGAAAGAGTGACAGCAAGACAGCATACGAGGGTCACGATAAGGTTGACTACATTTTAGACAACAAGTAGAACTCAAATTAGCCTAAGTATGTAGACAGTCATATCAAATCCTATCAATAATATACTACTTACATGTTTAAGAGGTCCACTAGCAGCACTAGAACTAGTACAAGACATTACTGAAATATTAATTTAAAGATAATAAATCAAGAACAGGTTAGAAATAGAAGACACAGGTCAGAGGGTAAGGTCAGGATATTATATCATGTGATATAATATAGTTATGATAATGATGTCATAGTAATAGTAACTAAATGATCTATTAAATTGTATTGTTTATAGTATCATGTACAGAAAATGTGAATACTGATTTTTGTAAACTATTTTTTTTTACTCAAACTACATAGTATAAAAGTTTAAATGTATAATCATAGTTTAGAGCTATATTAAAACTATTACAGTATATTATGTATAATAGATATACAATATATTAATGATCAAGACAAACATATATGTGGATATAATGTACAAATTGACACTGTTACTATATTCTTAACATTTTAGGTAGAAAATTGTTTATTAGTAAAACTTGCTGATTATGAATGGAATTTAAACAATGGCGATAAATTAAGCATATGTTAGGTTTTGATAACAAAATTGATAACACAATGCTACATATTATACATGGAAGTGAACAGTATATCTAATAGTCATGTTGCTATGGTGATATATGTGTTTTTATTATAATGATGTTGTTATGGTAATTGTTGCCATGGTGAGATATATTAGCTATAGCAATATTTGCTATTACTCTATTACTATGGTAATTGTTGCCATGGTAACTTGTATGCATTGTTGCTCTTTTTCTATAGATTACATGGTTTAATGACTTTTATACTTCAAAATGTACAGATTATGCATAGAAACTGTATGTAGTAGGTTTTGACATTGTTTCTGACAAATTTGGAACAATAAACAGTTTCCTTCCAAAAAAGGTATAGAAAAAGGGAATTGTGACTAATTTTTTTCATAATTTAGTAGATAATTGTTTTTTGCAAAACGTGCCAATTATGCATGGAAATTGAACAATACATATCAGTTCAATATCTGGTAGATTTTGACATTATTTCCCAACAATTAGGATGTAGTATTGTGTAAACTAAATTATATAATCAAAAATTGTTATCTAAACAAATTATTGTAAACCAGTTTTCAATGTTTTTTATTTAATTATGTTATCAACTAATCAATCATAGAAAATCAATCAATCTTATTATTAGATTATTTTAAAATAATAATATAATAATAACATGTTTGGGATAGTGATATAATTAATACATTGATTGAGGACATAATTATTAAGGACAGTATTAGTCAATAAACATGACATGATAGAACATTACTATATGAATATATCATATATGATATATTATATAATGATATATCATACTATGAAATAAAGTGTTTAGTTACAATAATTAAAATTACTTTGCCAGACTAAGAGAAATCAAAAGTCTAAGTACTGTAACCTGTTATATTAACCTGTTATAGTCATGATATTAATGCTGTGTGGTCAATTGCTAAATAAAGAAGATTGATGACTGTAGTCAACCTTAAAATATGAATATTTCTCAATAGAATGAATTATTAAGAGCTCAATGATCAAGGAGAACAGATTGTGATATGTTTTAATATTGATGTAGAACTTGACTTGACTATGACAAGAGAGGCTTGTATTGAGAAAACTGAAATGGAGCAGGAAGTTTGAAATGTGACCGTTTGTTTGGTTAAGATGTTGTGGCCATATAGATGTACTACTGTTTATTAAATGGAAGCCAATAAATGTTTTGAAAACAAGATTATAATTGTAACAGTTATCTTAAGATTGCTTTGATGGTAATATTGGAGTATTAAAATAGTAAGGTTTAGATAATATTGAAGACTGGAGAGTGCTAACATACAACATTATTAAAGAAGCTAGAACCTTTGATCAGTCATATTTGTAGTCACAATTCTTTTAGCAGAAGCAAATTTAATTCAATTGTTGTGATATTCATTAGCTTGAGGTGACAGTAACTACATTCATTTTAAAAGTTATATTCAAGAATTGACAGTGTTTCTATAGGAGAACAAGAGTTGCATCATTTTCAAATGTCAAGGTAGTGTGGTGAATAGTTAACCATGTACTTTATTCATGCTCCATTAGGTCAGTACACATGGGTACTTTGTATATTGTTGGATTTGAGTTGTATCTTTATGCATCATGTGTTAATGATTTAAGAACAGTTGTAATGTCAATTAGTTAATTAATGAGATAAAAGAGTGCACACTATTATAAACTTTAATTAAATGATCCTATTTCAAACAATAATACTGAAGACAACAGGAATAGCATATGCAAGTTTCAGTATTTAACTAGTCTATTATTGTTACCAGAATCAGCTACCCACACTGATCCATCAGGAGCTACTGCTACTCCTATTGGAGCTGAGAACCCTTCGATTGAGTGGATATAAGTACCATGTGGATCAAAAATAAAAAGAGATGGTGGTGCACAATTGTTTACCACAAATGAATAACCAGCTGAATCAATAGCTATGCCAATTATATGATCTAGATGAGGCTGACCATACTGACGAACATATTGACCTTCTGAACTGAAGACAGTAACTGACTTGGAGTTAGAGGTCACATGAAGATGACCAGAGCAATCAAATGAAATGTCAGAAGGAAAATTACATGCAAATGTATTGTTGTCAAATCTACATATACTGCCATTTTGATTAAATACATGGATACTATTATAATCATTATCAGTAACATATATCTTATCATCAGGACCAATACATATACCCTCAGGATATAACAGTTGTCTTTTTCCAGACTCTTTACTGCCAAACACACCCAAAAACTCTCCTCCTAAAGTTAATTTGTGAATCCTATTTCCTCCACTCTCTACCACATACATAATATCTCCATTAATAGCTATTCCCATTGGATTATTAAACTGCAGAGGACCACTTCCTTTTGAACCAATAGTAGTCTTCTGTCTTCCACTGCTGTCATATACATATATACAGTGGTTACCATAACTAGTGACAAACATATCACCATTATTTGAAAAGGCTATAAACCATGGCTCATTTACCCCAGTAATAATTTGTACTGGGTTCTTGATAGTAGTATAATCTCGAGAAGCAACTACTTTAAAGGGACTACTTTGGATAGGTTGACCTTTGATAGTAAGAGAGAGTTTATGTTCACCTAATTGCTGTGGTGTCAAGGAGACAAGGTAAGTACCATCACCACAATCTGTGCTCTTAGCTTCAATTGGTCTCCCTTTCTCTCCCACTGGAACAAACCTACCACTCACTATTGCGCCTCCTTTAGATAACTCCTTCCCTTTACTATCTCTAGATATTACTTTAACATTTAATTCTTTTTCTACAAAAGCTCTTAAAGGCACCACTGCTGTTGTATTATTAGGAGATATCTCATTAAAAGTAATGTCAAAATTTGCTATCTTTGTAGCTAGTTCATCTGTATTAATATCTACTGATATAGTTGGTGACTCACATATTTCAAGCGATGTCTTAGAGAACTCTTCCTGTAGTTGCTTTGCTCTGGTCTGTAGTGTGTGAGCAACTGATAGTAACTCAACATCATTGTACTCTCCTACAGCACTAGTTACAAGACTCTCACAGTAACTCATTGTTTCCAAGAGATGTTGGACATTGTCTAATTGAAGACAGAGACAAGCTTCCTTAGCATTAGCTACCTCACTACTCTGAACTAACAGAGACTGCTCATGTTCATGTAAAAGTTGTTGAAGAGTAGCAAATGTTTGATGTATGATTGTATCTATCTCATTTTTACGAGTATTGATCTTCTCCTTTATCTCTTCTCCTGATATCAAGACTTTCTTAAGCTGTTGTTGAGCTACTTGGAAACCTTGTATACTCTCATGAACTGTTGCCTTATTGATGTCTACCTGTTTACTTATCTCAGTAACAGGATGGTCCTTGTGATTGATGATGGTACATTCAATGCAAACTGGAATGATACATTTTTGGCAATAATATTTAAGTTGCTGGTCACTGTGATCTTGACAGGTATGAGTAAAAGATGGAATTAGCTCAGTTAACTTGTCTCGGGACATAGTATGAGCTTCTTCCAGAGTAAACGAAGAGTGCAAACGAGTTAATCTTACTTTTTGGTGACCATTCCAACAATCCTTACAAAGGAGATCTTTACATTCAGTACAGTATGCTACTGAAGTATCCTCACTACATGAGTCACATGGAAGAGGAGGTTTAGAAGTGATCTTGCTAAGAATCTCACCCTGTTTATTAATGAGATGAAGGTTACGAGTGAGAGAGGTGACGCCTTCATCTGGTACGGATGTGGTCTGATGACAAGAGGGACAAGTGATGGAGTTAGTTCCAGTACCTTCAGTGATAAGAGACTGGATACATTGAGTACAGAAGGAGTGACAACAAGACAGCATACGAGGATCACGATAAGGTTGACTACATTTTAGACAACAAGTAGAACTCAAATTAGCCTAAGTGTGTAGACAGTCATATCAAATCCTATCTCAATAATATACTACTTACATGTTTAAGAGGTCCACTAGCAGTACTACTACTAGTACAAGACATTATTGAAATATCAATTTAAAGACAAAAAATCAATATCAGGTCAGAAATAGAAGACACAGCAAAGGTGAGGTCAAGAGACTAGATCATGTGATAGTTATGATAAGGATAATAGTAGTAATTTAATAATATTGTCATTGTATTAAAATACTATATACTATAATGCTATACTATCATGTACAGGATATGTGCATACTGATTTTTGTATGCTATTTTTGAACTCAAACTGTATAGCATAAAAGTTTAAATGTATGATCATAGTTTAGAGCTAAATTGAAACTATTACATTATATCAAATTCCTCATATAAGACATACAAGTTCTTGAAGAAATTTGGAATGTATTATACAAGGCAGATATGGTAAGAATGTCAAATTTTAATAGCTAATTTTTTACTTAGGAGTTAGTGTTCCATTATGATGTAATTTAAATAATAGATTCAATGATGAATAGACACATTTTAGTAATGAGTTTTAAAGTTTTAACAGTCATAAATGGTTCCATTAAAAAAGAATCATAATCATCTTTTATTAAGAAAGTGTACATATGTACATAAAAGGGATGTATATAGAAAAATGGGCACTGTGACTATATTTTTTCCTTTTTGGTAGAAAGTTGTTTTAATATTGTATTAATGATTGTGTTAATATAATACAATAGAATTGATACTGAACAATGGAGAAGTAGTTATAATCTTCAGTATTGCTGGAAAATATCTTCTTGTGATACAGAAAGTATTACTAACATTGAATGACCCAACAGATGTTATATGTATTGTTACTCAAAATAGTTTGTTTATTAAACCACAATATAACCTTCAAGATACTTAAAGAGGTTGTGTTAGATCTACAAACATTTACTTATAATAGTAACAATGTGTGTAGTTAGTTATCAGTATTTAACTAGTCTATTATTATCAATATCAGCTACCCACACTGATCCATTGGAACCCACTGCTACTCCTGTTGGATGCTTGAACCCTCTTATTGAGTGGATATAATTGCCATGTGGATCAAAAAAAGAAAGAGAATCTCCGAGATCGTTTGACATAAGTGAATTACCAGTTGAATCAATAGCTATACTAATTGGTCCATTACAATGAGACTGACCATACTGATGAATATATTGAGCTTTTGAAGTGAAGACAATAACTATGTTAAAGCCAGAAGTCACATGAAGATGACCAAAAACATCAAAAGAAAGGCCATAAGGATATTTTTTACCTGATACATTACAATCTATGACATGAGAGAAAGTGTCAAACTGCTACACAAATAATAGTACATTAGTAAATCAAACAGAGTTAGGTCTACTACATACAACCAGTGTAGTAATATATTGGTACAATTAATAAATCAATTTTTACAGTGTGAATAGTAAATATAATTATTAATAATACTTGACTGTTTTACAAAAACTTGATTTATAAATGGAGATATTTTTTGACAAGGAAAATGTAGTTTTAAAAAGGTAATGTTCAATTTATTGTAATAATTAAGTGTAGTTGTTAGAAGCTACGGACATGACTATCCACTTACATGATCATTGTCAGCCACACCCATTGCTATATAGCTTACAATATTAAGTAGCTGTTAGTTGCTGTATGTAGTTTAATTGTCTATCAATAGTTATATAGTAAAAGTGAACATAATTTTAAATGATTGTTTTAATATTGTATTAATGATTGTGTTAATATAATACAATAGAACTAATATTGAACAATAGAGAGGGAGCTATAATCTTTAGTACTGCTGGAAAATATCTTCTAGTGGTACAGAAAGTATTACTAACACTGAACGACCCAACAATGTAGTAATAGAAGCTATATGTATTATTACTCAAAATAGTTTGTTTATTAAAACACAATATATAACCTTCAATTAAGCAATACCATTAAAATATAATCTTAGTTATACAAATACAGAACTATACTCAATATTAAATAAGACAATTATAGAGGTTGTGTTAGATCTACAAATTATTTACAAATAATAGTAATAGCATGCTTAATTATCAATATTTAATCAGTCTATTGTTACACTGATCAGCTACCCACCATTGGAAGCTACTGCTACTCCTGCTGGAGCATTCAGCTTTCCTTTTGAGTGGATAAAATTGCCATCTGGATCAAAATCAAAAGAGAATTTCCACTAAAGTTTACTACAAGTGAATTACCAGCTGAATCAATAGCTATATCAAAAGGGTTATTAAGATGAGACAGACCATACTGACGAATATATTGACCTTCTGGAGTGTAGACACTAACTATGTCAGAACTACAAGTCACATGAAGATGACCAGAGGCATCAAAAGAAAGACCATAACATTTTTTACCTGATACATTACAGTTAATAACATGAGAGAAAGTATCATCACTATGAAATACCTGGATACGATGATTACCAGTATCAGCAACATATATTTTACCATCAGGACCAATACATATGCCCCAGGGATATGAGAATTGTCCTTTACCAGACCCTTTACAACCGAAGTTACCCAAAAAAACTCCTCTTAGAGTTGACTTGTGAATCCTATGTCCTCTATTCTCTACCACATACATTATATCTCCACTAATAGCTATTCGCATTGGATCATTAAACTGTAAAGGACCAGTCCCTTTTGAGCCAATGGTAGTCTTCTGTCTTCCACTGCTGTCATATACATATATACAGTGGTCACCATAACTAGTAACAAACATGTCACCATTATCAGAAAAGGCTATAAAACCTGGTTGAACTATTCCAGTAATAGTTTGTACTGTGTTCTTGAGGTTAGTGTAATCTCGAGAAGCAACCACATTGAACGGACTACTTTGAATAGACTGACCTTTAACAGTAAGAGAAAGCATATATTCACCATACTTTTGTGGCATTATAGTGACAAGGTAAGTACCATCACCACAATCTGTGCTGTTAGCTTCAATTGGTGTCTTCTTCTCTTTAACTGGAACAAGCCTACCTCTCACTATTGCACCTCCTTTAGATAATTCTTTCCCTTTAGTATCTCTTGAAATTACTATAATTTTTAATTCTTTACTTGCATAAACCCTCAAGGGCACTTCTGCTGTTGTATTATTAGGAGATATCTCATTAAATGTAATGTCCACATTTGCTATCTTTGTAGCTAGTTCATCTGTATTAATATCTACTGATATAGTTGGTAACTCACATACTTCAAGGGAGGTCTTAGAGAAGTAATGCTGTAGTTGGTTTGCTCTGGTCTGTAGTGTGTGAGCAACTGATAGTAACTCAACATCATTGTACTCTCCTACAGCACTGGTTACAAGACTCTCACAATAAGTCATTGCTTCCAAGAGATGCTGGACCCCATCCAGTTGAAGAGAGAGACAAGCCTCTTTAGCATTAGCTACCTCACTACTCTGACCTAAAATAGCCTCCTCGCGTTGATATAAAAGTTGATGAAGAGTAGAAAATGTTTGATGTATGATTGTATCTATCTCATTTTTACGAGCTTTGATCTTCTCCTTTATCTCTTCTCCTGTTATCAAGACTTTCTTAAGCTGTTGTTGAGCTTCTTGGAAACCTTGTATGCTCTCATGAACTGTTGCCTTATTGATGTCTACCTGTTTACTAACCTCAGTAACAGGATGGTCCTTGTGGTTGATGATGGTACATTTGACACATACAGGAATGATACATTGTTGACAATAAAAGTCAAGTTCAGTGCATACCTGTCAGTGTGATCTTGACAGGTATGCATAAAAGATGGAATTAACTTAGTAAGATTCTCTCTGGACATAAAGCAAGCTTCTCCCAGAGTAAAAGAAGAGTGTGTACGAGAAGAACGAACCCTTTGATGAGCATCCCAACATTGTTTACAAAGAAGATCTCTACAATCATTACAATATGCTACTGAAGTATCCTCACTACATGAATCACATAGAAGAGGTGGGTTAGAGGTGATCTTGCGAAGAATGTCTCTTTATTGATAAGATGAAGGTTATGAGGGAGAGAAGTGACTCCTCCTTTAGGTACTGGTGTGGTCTGGTGACAAGAAGGACAAGTAATGGAGTTAGTCCCAGTATCTTCAGTGATAAGAGACTGGATACATTGAATACAGAAGGAGTGACAACAAGACAGTATACGAGGGTCACGATAAGGTTGACTACATTTTAGACAACAAGTAGAACTCAAATTAGCCTAAGTGTGTAGACAGTCATAATCAAATCCTTTGAATAATATACTACTTACATGTTTAAGAGGTCCACTAGCAGTACTACTACTAGTACAAGACATTACTGAAATATTAATTTAAAGATAATAATCAAAGAACAACTTGAAACAAGAGGTAAGGTCAGGTGATCAGATCATGTGATAGTTATTATAATAACATCATACTAATAGTATCTTATTAGCATATAGGTATTGTAGACTAATAGTCATTTTTTATCAAGGTACACATCTATAAATAAAACAATATAGAAAATGGACAATGTGACTAAATTATTTCCTTTTTAGTAAAAAAATGTTATTTAGCAAACCTTCTGATTATACATGGAAGTTAACAATATATATGAATTCAATACCTAGTAGCTTTTGACACCATTTACAACAAATAAATTTTGGAATAGTTATCCCAATAAATGTTTTCTGTACAAAATGTTTATAAAATGGGTACTGCAGCTAATTTTTTTTTACTTTTTGGTAAAAAAAATTGTTTTTAGCAAAACTTGTCAATAGCTCATAAAAATTAAACAATGGTTGTTAATTAAAAATATCTGGTTTGGTATTGTTTATAATAAAATTGTAAATGTAATGCTACAAAGCAATTTCTTAGTCTTAAACAATAATTAACCTAATGTTTATAATGTTGTTGCTATGGTAATTGTTGCTAAGGTGATATGTTGTTGCAATAGTAATGTTGTTATGGTGATTAGATAATTGTTGCTATGGTATAATATATCAACATAGTCGCTATAGTAATGTTGCTATGGTAACTGTACCATAGTAATTGTTACTTGATAACAAGGATTTTATTGCTATGGCAATCTTTTTGTGGTAATGGTGAACATGGTAATAGTTTCTATAATAAAATATATGTTGTTACTATAGTAATTGTTGCCATGGTGATATACATGTTGCTGTTGTTGTTTTGTGTGGATTACAGGATTCCATGGATTTGGAAATTCCTTCCATTTAATCAGTTTCAAAACTTGCTAGTTATACATGAAAACTGAATAATACATATGAGTTCAATATCTGGAAAGTTTTGAAATTGCTTCTAACAATGGTTGCTTTGATATCTTTAGCAAAAAACAAACTACGTAATATTATCCCTCCTCATTCTGCCTGTCAAGATTAGGAGAGGAGGAAGAAGGTAAAGGTGACAGTGATAAGATCAGGTAGTAGATAATCATTCATTAAAGAGTTATTTTTTGTAGCATAAGTAAGGTCTAAACACAACACTCACTATATCTGAGTGTCAGTGTCTGCTGAATGAAGATTAAAATTACTCTCTTTGTGTATAATTTGACTATTGTACTGTTTTTATTGTTTTTTCTGTGCAATTTAAAATACCATATATGGAATTGAATAGTAAGGTACCCACCTCATGTATTCAACAGATGGACCAACCTGACACCAGATTTGTCATTAAACTCATCAACATTACTTATTATGGAACATTATCAATACTATATAAAGACTAACAAACAAGTCATAAATTGTCAAGTCAATATCATGATCATGACAAACCAGTAATAAAAAACAGTTTGTCAAATCATTATACATGTACATTAACACAATACCTCCATATGTCCTTGAAAAGTGATATACACAATGTTTCCAGTAAGTACTACAGCAATACAAGTTGTTCTGAATATAGCATAATTTAAAACAATAGAACTAATACTGAACAGTGGAGAGGTAGCTATAATGTTTGGGGCTACTGGAAAATATGTTCATGTGATACAGAAAGCATTACTAACATTGAATGATCCAAAATGTAGTAATAGAAGTTGCAAGTATTGTTATTCAAGAGAGTTGTATTAAACCACAATATAACCTTCAATTAAATAAAAATTTTAAAATATAACCTTAGGTATACAAAGACAGAATTATATATTAGTATTCAATATTAAATAAGACAATTAAAAAGTTTGTGTTAGATCTACAAAACATTTACATACAACACTAATAGTTTATGTAGTTATTAATATTTAACTAGTCTATTGTTAAACTGATCAGCTATCCACACTGATCCATTGGGAGTCACTGCTACTCCTATTGGACGATTGAACCCTCCTATTGAGTGGATATAATTGCCATGTGGATCAAAAATAGAAAGAGAATTTCCAATATTGTTTACTACAAGTGAATTACCAGTTGAATCAATAGCTATACAAAATGGATTATTAAGATACGAGTGACCATACTGACGAACATATTGACTTTCTAAAGTAAAGACAGAGACTATGTTCAAGCTAGTATTAGTTACATGAAGGTGACCAGAGACGTCAAAGGAAAGACCACATGGATTGTCTTTAACTGAAACAATATGTTTAAAAGTATGAGAGAAAGAATCATCACTGTGAAATACCTGGATACGATGATTACCATTATCAGCAACATATATTCTACCATCAGGACCAATACATATACCTCGGGGATTAATGAATTGTCCTTCACCAGACCCTTTGCTACCAAATGTACTCAAAAATGCTCCTCCTAAAGTTAACTTGTGAATCCTATGTCCTCCAAACTCTGCTACATACATTATGTCTCCATTAATAGCTATTCCCATTGGACGATTAAACTGTAGATGACCAGTTCCATATGAGCCAATGGTAGTCTTCTGTCTTCCACTGTTGTCATATACATATATACAGTGGTCACCACGACTAGTGACAAACATGTCATTATAATCAGACAATGCTATGAAAAGTGGATGATTTATTCCAGTAATTGTCTGTACTGGGTTCTTGAGAGTAAGGTAATCTTGAGAAGCAACTATATTGAAGGGACTACCTTGGATAGGCTGACCTTCCACAGTAAGGAAGAACATATGTTCACCTAACTGCTGTGATGTCAAGGAGACAAGGTAAGTACCGTCACCGCAATCTGTGGTCTTAGCTTCAATTGGTATCCCTTTCTTTTCAACTGGAACAAACCTACCACTCACTATTGCACCTCCTTTAGATAACTCCTTCCCTTTACTATCTCTAGATATTACTTTAAACTTTAGTTCCTTGTCTATATGAACACTTCGAGGTACCACTGCTGTTGTATTATTAGGAGATATCTCATTAAATGTAATGTCCACATTTGCTATCTTTGTAACTAGTTCATCTGTATTAATATCTACTGATATAGTTGGTAACTCACACACTTCAAGAGATGTCTCAGAGAATTCTTGGTGTAGTTGGTTTGCTCTAGTCTGTAGTGTGTGAGCAACTGATAGTAACTCAACATCATTGTACTCTCCTATAGCACTGGTTGCTAGATTCTCACAGTAAGTCATTGTCTCCAAGAGACATTGGATCCTCTCCATTTGACAATTGAGACGATCCTCTTTAGCATTAGCTACCTCACTACTCTGAGCTAACAGAGCCTCCTCACGTTCATGTAAAAGTTGCTGAAGAGTGGAAAATGTTCGACGTATGATTGTATCTATCTCATTTTTACGAGCTTTGATCTTCTCCTTTATCTCTTCTCCTGATATCAAGACTTCCTTAAGCTGTTGTTGAGCTTCTTGGAAACCTTGTATGCTCTCATGAACTGTTACCTTATTGTTGTCTAACTGTTCACTAACCTCAGTAACAGGATGGTCCTTGTGGTTGATGATGGTACATTTGACACATACAGGAGTGATACATTGTTGACAATAAAAGTGAAGTTGCTGGTCAGTGTGATCTTGACAGGTATGGATAAAAGATGGAATTAGTTCAGTTAACTTGTCTCGAGACATACAGCAAGCTTCTTCAAGAGTGAACGAAAAGTGCGTACGAGTTAGTCTTACTTTTTGGTGACTATTCCAACAATCTTTACAGAAAAGGTCTTCACATTCAATACAGTATGCTACTGAAGTATCCTCACTGCATGAGTCACATGGAGGAGGAGGTTTAGAAGTGATCTTGCTAAGAATCTCACCCTGTTTATTAATGAGACGAAGGTTACGAGTGAGAGAGGTGACTCCTTCATCTGGTACGGATGTGGTCTGATGACAAGAGGGACAAGTGATGGAGTTAGTTCCAGTATCTTCAATGATAAGAGACTGGATACATTGAATACAGAAGGAGTGACAACAAGACAACATACGAGGATCACGATAAGGTTGACTACATTTTAGACAACAAGTAGAACTCAAATTAGCCTAAGTATGTAGACAGTCATATCAAATCCTATCAATAATATACTACTTACATGTTTAAGAGGTCCATTAGCAGTACTACTACTAGTATAAGACATTACTGAAATATTAATTTAAAGATAATAAATCAGGAACAGGTTAGAAATAGAAGACACAGGTCAGAGCGTAAGGTCAGGATAGTAGATCATGTGATAGTTATGATAATGATATCATAGTAATAGTAACTAAATGATATATATTGTATAGTTTATAGTATCATGTACAGAAAATGTGGATACTGATATTGTAAACTATTTTTTAATCAAACTGCAAAGTATAAAAATTTAAATGTATGATCATAGTTTAGAGCTATATTAAAACTATTACAGTATATTTTGTATAATAGATATACAAAACATTAATGGTCAAGACAAACATATATGTAGATATAATGTATATGTGTAGAAAATTGACACTGTGACTATATTCTTCACATTTTAGGTAGAAAATTGTTTATTGGTAAAACTTGATGATTATGAATGGAATTTGAATAATGGTGATAAATTAAACATATGTTAGGTTTTGATATCATTTGTAACAAAATTCATAACACAATGCTACATATTATACATGGAAGTGAACAGTATATCTAATAGTCATGTTGCTATGGCAATATTTATGTGATTGTTATGATAATGTTGTTATGGTAATTGTTGCCATGGTGAGATATATTAGCTATAGCAATATTTGCTATTACTCTGTTACTATGATAATTGTTGCCATGGTTACTTATGCCTTGTTGTTCTTTTTCTATAGATTACATGGTTTCACGACTTTTATAATTCAAAATGTACATATTATGAATGGAAACTGTATGTAGTACATTGTTTCTGACAAATTTAGAATAATAAACAGTTTCCTTCCGAAGGGTATAGAAAACAGGAACTGTGACTAATTTTTTTTCATAATTTGATAGATAATTTATTTTAGCAAACTTGCCAATAATGCATGGAAATTGAACAATACATATGAGTTCAATATCTCATAGGTTTGACATTACTTCCAGCAATATTGATATCTCTAGCAAAATCCAAACTATATAGGTACATGTAATATAAGATTTCTTTCCAATTAGCTATATTTTTGCAGCATAAGTAATGTCTTGACACAACTCTACCACCAGATCTGAGGGTCTATGTCCACTGAATTAAAATTAAAATTCCCTCTTTATGTATGATTTGGTTATTGTATTGCTTCTGTTGTTTTTTTGTGCAGTTTTAATACAATATTTGGAATTGAACAGTAAGACACCACCTCATGTATTCAACAAATAGACAAACTTGATACCAGGTTTGTCTTTAGACTCATCAACATTACTTATTATGGGACATTATCAATACTATATGGAGACTGACAAACAAGTCATAAAAACCAGTTTGTCAAGTCAATATCATGATCATGACAAACCAGTTATAAAAAACAGTTTGTCAAATCATTATACATGTACATTAACACAATACCTCTATGTCCTTGAAAAGTGATACAATCCTTCAAGTAAGTACTTTAGTAGTACAAGTTGTTACAAGTATAGGATGACTGTGCAATGAGTGGACAATCAGGTTATCTTCAGGTCTATATCAATAATATCATAACCTCAATACTATAAAAAAAAAAACACTGTTAACAATATATAAACAAGTAGATAAAGACAAGATAGATAGATAGATATTAGAAGTTCAACATTCAAATGATGATACATATTACTCATGAGTGGATCATGAGAACTAATGTTACAGACAGTGATTCTTATTAAGTTTTGATGCACATACACACACACATATAATATATATACATATATATGTTGCACACTGTGATATCTTACCTACATCAATGGTACTTGCTGTTGATTTCAAACATTACTGCTTTTCTATGTTCTAATGTATCAAAGTTCAACTATTTGAAAACACTGTACTTCAAACATTAAATTATATATATATTATATTATGTTACCTTTCTTTCATTATTTTTTTTAAAAACATTAAGAGCAATATCAAAATATAATAGTTTTCTTTGAGTGGCTTTCTTGCAAGCCAGTATCATTACAATGCAAGCAACAAGTTCAACTTCTTGGACTCAAGGTGATTCTCCAACTTGCTTCTCATGATAATAATTTGGCGCCAAATAATATTATAAGGAGCTCCGTTTTTCCTAATATCCAAGCTGAATTCAATTTGTCATTCAAATTTTAATTTCAACTAATTGAATTAAACAAATTATTAACTTATAATTTATTCATGAAAACCTAATTCAATCACTACATTAATAACAGGGATAAACCTCTAAAGGCAACACCCCTTTCTAATAATCCTAAAACTACATTTTGTTCACTAATAAACTACTACTGATAATTAATAAGTTATTGATTAAAGGGGTGAACTCAATAGTGCCACACCCCTTTCATAATACGAGTGGTCACCACTTGAAGACACTCCTTCAGCTTCAAAATCCAATGTGAACAGTAACTCAGCTCGAGTCTGATTCAAATAGACTGGGAGTGTGACCTAAGATACGATATCATAATGATGTCATCTTTTAAATATACGCTAACCTTTCCTTCGAACATCTTTGATATCTCAGTAAGGTTAACACGTATCCATTGTAATCTTGTTAATGGTAGTTCTGTTAAGATGGTAGTAGTAACAGAGAGTTTATTATTAATACATTGTGCTCCTTGTAGTCTGAGACCAGTAACTCCAAAACTACAGTCATCTAGTTTACCCTATATGGCAATAAATAACTAATACTATAAATAGTAACATTACATATGAAATAGTCTATATATAGTAACATTAGTTGAGAGTCATAGCTATGTTATATGTTAGTGCCCAAGCGTCTTGTAATGTGATGATATTAACACAATACAAGATATTAACAACACTAGAGTATGTTATATGCGACGGGAACGCCAACTAAACACTAACACAAGCCCAGTTGGAACTTTATGTCGCAATATACACAATAGAATATACATGTAATATTGTGACATTACCTTAAATCCAACGTAGACATCAAGATATAATTCTTCAAGTGACCACGAGTTAGCCTGTGCTACAAATTGCCTGGTGGCTGTGATATAAGCCTCTGGTGTAAATAGACCACCCAACCACACATGAATAGACTACAATAAGAAAAATGAATCTATTAATTTGTCCAATCATCCATTCTATTATTTACTTTCAGAATATGTGATCCTTCACGTGATACTTGATTGGATATATTTTGTAATTGTTTAATTCTCTCACTAAAATCAGCTACCCATTGTAATACAGTTAGACCAGCAGGTACTGTATAACGTCGCCAATTCCTAGGTATAATACCTACAGAGATATAAAAGATCTACTTAAACATATTATATGATTGATCAGTGTCCTCTTTATACAGCTAATTATAACATAATTGGAGGGGGCAATAGAAACCCAGTGGGATGGTCTGTCCTTCAGACTGAGCCCTGGGCCAGATACATGTTCTTAATACTTAAGGGTTAGGCAGTAGAGATCATTATTAAATATTGTGCTGTACTGATCTTCAAACTCTTCAAACAAAGAGGAAAATTCTGGGAAGTGAATTGGCAAACTTGAGGCTCATTGTACAACTTCTTAACCACTATGGCACCATGATCATCACAGTACTATAAATATATAGTAATATTAGTGTTACCTTTAGCAAGATCACTGATCAATGAACGAAGATAATTTGTTTGTTTTCTCTTAGCTTCACAGACTTCAACTACATTAGCTAAATCAGTTTGTATAGTCTTTAACAATTTAGAACCACTAGTCACTTCTCTCTCAAAGAAACGGAACAAAGGATCTTTAATATTGTCTGCTGTACGACGTAAGGTCTCTAAAGTACTTGGTATTATCTTCAGCCAATCTAGTGCTGTAGTATGGAGTGTTCTCATCCAGGCCGGACGACCATCACGACTACCACTTTTATCTGCTTGATCCCTATAATAATTGATAATAATATATGTAATTATGTGTGAGTGATAGTTATGTCAGTGCTGAAGTTTACCATATATGGTAATACATAACTAATACTATAAATAGTAACATTTCATACAAAATACTTTATATATAGTAACATTAGTTGATGAGTCATAGCTGTGTTGTATGTTAGTGCCCAAGCTTCTTATAATGTGATGATATTAACACAATACAAGGTATTAGGGACACTAGTAAATATAATATATGCGACAGGAACGTCAACTAAACACTAACACAAGCTCAATTGGAACTTTGTGTCGCAAGACACTACAGAATATTACTTAAAGGACACTTTCTATATTAAGGACACTTGTTTTAGTCCCATACTAATACTTTAGTGTATTATATAATCTCTATATTGAGGATACCTCAACATTAAGAACAATGTCCCCCCATACTGTCCACTATATAGATGCTCAGTACTATTTCTTACATTATAGTGGTCCCAACTGAAGATAAGAATTCATCATCATCACTTAATGACTGCATTTTAAGTAGTTTAGTAGTTACTGATGTTCCTTTGGTTGTAAGGAGGACCTTCTCAGCATTGTTAGGTAAACCCAACCATGATGGAGTCTGATTTAATGGTAAGTTCTCTATCCACTGTAGAAACTGCTCACGTCTATAGAGAGGCAATAAAGTAATATAATAAACTTATATATAGCATATTGTAGCAGGAAATCTGAAAGAGCTTGGTTCACTCAATCATCAAATACTGTACACATTTAATTGTAGGCTTAATGTACATGCATTTACAATACAAATAACTTTCTGAATATATTTAAATGTGAAATATTTGAGCTCAGTACTAGCAGGTGTCAGCTATTGAGACTATGTAATTCTCAGTAGCTCCTGTCCTCATACTGACAGGATCTGGACCCCTGCAATCTCATCATAGCAACTTAATACAGCAATATTTTTATTTCAACTATTTAATACACACACACACACACACACACACACACACACACTAGTATTGACCTTATTCCTTCAGGTATAGTAATGTTTTTGCCATTTAAACCATCAACATTAGATACTAGTGGAAAGTCTGCTTCAAAACTTTTAACACTGAACAGTCTACCAACAAACGAATTTAGTAACCGCTAAAGAGAACAAAATAAGAAATATTTAAAAATCTTTTTCCATAAAAAACACAGCTCTTTTAATTCCTCCTCAAATAAATAAGTTATTAAGTAGAAGACTATAGGCAAGACTTATTATAAATTACAATAGCTACAATTACCTTCCTATTAATTAGTGCATTGATTACAGGAGCACAACTAATTTACTCTAACTTAAGCTATATGATATCTTACCTGATCAAAGTCATTATCAATACGTCCACCATATATACATTGTGAGAGTAATGTTCTAAATGCACTCCATGGTACTTTATCTGGTGGTAAATTAGTACGTCCTTGAGCTACAGCATCTAACCATGTGTCCAATGTATCACAGGCCATACGTAGATCAGACTCGTTAAATTCATATCTAATGAGAAATGATATGGCATGAGAGAGTGGAAGGGAGAGACAAGGGGGGAGAGAAAGAGAGGGGGGGGAGGAGGAAGCTTACTTCTTAGCCCAACCAAGTGGAGCATAACGTAGTCTCTCTTGTATAATAGCATGTAACCATGCCAACAAGAAGTATAATCGTGCTCTCTCATAAGGTTCACGACACATACGAGTAGCTGGTACTGTAGCAAATGTTCTAATGAGGTTAGCTTTAATACCAGGTGGAGGCTCAAAGGTAAAGATTTGGGAGGCCCTCAATAGATTAACAGGAACCTATATAAAATGAGTAGATCACATGACTGTAACATTATAAGTGGCTAGGCAGAATGATTACTGCATAACTGTATTAATACACAATAAGTCAAATGACTGTCATATGATAAATAAGTAGTCATGCGATAAGATACAAAGGTCATATCAAAAAGCATGTAAGTCACATGACTTCTGCACTACTACATATAGACACAAGTCGTATGACTGTCACAAGTCAATCATATGACTTACTTTAGGATTAATTTCCATAGTAAGAAACAGTCTAAAGTTAGCATGAGGAATTAAGGAGTGAAGTTTCTTCTCAAGAGAGACCAACCACTGTGGAGCAAGATGGACATTCTTCAACAATACCCAACTATTACAGAGAAAACAGAGACAACAATTATTCACAATAAGTAACTCTATAATATTATATAGTATGTACATGTACAATGTACTACTTACCGTCCTGCTTTTGATGCTGATGAAATGGCTTTTTCAGCTAAACTAAATCCTTCAGCTGATCCTATAGCTATAGATGTACACTGTTTGCCTTGTTGAGCTGAGAGATCGTCAACACGACCACTAGCATCATATCCTGGTACTGAACATAGTAATACTGGAGTACTGCTCTTGATCTGAGAGAAAGGGGGAGAGATAAAATTAACACATACCACAATCAAACACATACCTCATCATTGACAATTTGGCCTAAATTTAATTCCTGTTCAGCTTCGGCTTGGAATGTTTTTCCCATTACCATAGCAACATATTTACCAGCCATAGCTAATAACCTATCAGGTCTAAAGGCTTGTATAACTAGTAGTTCATACATGCATTTTCCAATAGCAGCTATAAGAGATTGGACAATGTACATATTGTGTAGAGTAATAGAGTGAACTCACTTAATGGTTGGTCTTGATCCCAACAGTCAGGGACTGCTTCCTCTGGAACAACACTTTCTAACCATTTAAAGAAATCCTAAATACAAAAAATATTTAGTTAAACAGTATATTTATTATTATTAATAATAAAGTATGGTAAAAAGTTAATAGTGTAACTTGTACTATTAATATAAATTGTCTAAGCTTTGTTCTATTAATAGTAACATGCTCTACATTTTAAACTAACATATTGTATAGATTAATACACATACGAACATAGTCTATTTATAGTAACACTTACGTCATTGCCCGGAACAAACCATGGCAAATTACTGAAGGCATGAACATGTTTAGAGAGATGATGCATTGACATAACCTGTAATATATAATGACATCATGTGACATCATCATGACATCATTGACTATACCTGTTCTTTAGAAAGGCCTTTAACTTCAGGGATCTGTGAGTCAAGACGTAATGATTCTTTACCACGTAAGAAATAATCAAATTCAGTATTGTAGTCACTTTCACTATATAAAAAATTTAAAGAAGATATCACATTTCAAATAAATCCAAGATACACTCAGTAAGAGCAATATATATAGACATAGCTAGTATCCAGTAGTAAGTTCTCTTTATATTATACTTACTCTGCTACTCCTTTAAGATGTATACGACACAATAATATTGCCAGTACTATCCTGTCGTCATGTAACATTCCCCTAGCAACACGAGTATATACCATCTAATAGAGAGAGATCACATGATTATGAGTAGAACGTCAATATGATGAACATTAATTTAAAGTTGAATAGGTAACATGACAATCACATTGATAACAAAGGAGTCATGTGATGAAAGTAAAAAAAAATAGGTCAAATGGATTTTGCAACTCATGTGACAGTCGTATGATCTATTGCAGTACCTGGAATAAGTCTTGTGTGATAGTAGTGAGTCGTTTGTAGTAGTCAGCCACTCCTTTAAGATGTGGATTACTAACCAGTACACTTTGAAATATGTCCAAGAAAAATTGTAGAGAATATTGATATAGGAAGTGAACCTAAGAGAAAGAGAGAGAGAGAGTAATGAAAGGAACTCGCATGTTCTAGCAAGCTAACATTATATATATATATATATGTTTCAGTTATAGACAGCATATATTGCTATCATCATTGACACAATAGGCCACAGACAGCAGGACGGATAATATATCATCATTAACACATATTATACTTATACATATAAGACTATTAACTGATCTTATATTATATCTACTATGCATGTACCTGGTTTAATGATTCCAGTGTAAAATACATTGATGAACAAGCAGTAGATAGTGGTAAGTATTGTTGTGATACCATCTCTACTTCAGCCATAACAGTGTCTGTTTCTTCCATCTTTCTCTGTACCTCAGCTGCTTCTTTTTTTAGGGTTTCCAATTGAGATATAATGCTGTAATGATACTATAAATAGACTGTTACTATTAATAGTAACAACATACCGATCATCATCTAATATTCTTCCTTTCACTTCATTAAGTGCTTGCAATAAACTTTTCTCCAAATACCGTAACCGAAGTAAGAACTCACCTATTGAGGGGTAAACCTTTTAATTAATGCATTAATTACCTTAATTAAACTGACCCTGTAATTTAAGTAGATCTGATCGCTTCTCATCAACATCAGGTCTTTCAGATTTAAGCACCTATAATGTCCCAATATTATATATATTATAATGTACATTTTATATATAATAATATTACTAATACTACAGTATATTATAGTACTAGCAGGTACATTAATACAATGTGATAATATACATGATAATTCTTACACACGAGGTACTAATATATAATGTCACTTACTCTGTTAAGACATTGACTTTGTAAGCTGCTCCTAGTAACAGTGAAGTTAACAAATGTCACACGGGAACAAAGATCAGGTGGGAACTCCACCGAGGGATCACGTGTTGAGAGGAAGATTGTAAATGAAGGAGATAAATCAATGTCTTGATCTCCGAGGGTTATGAGGACACGGCCACCTGTTTTACGAACTTCGCGGTTTAGAACAGGATTAAGAATAGGATCGTAACTCTCCACATCCTAAGACAATGACACCATAATGACATCATTAGTAATTCAATAGAAATTATGAAATAATATAGTATTGTGAAACGACTCCATAATGGAACACTATGGGACATTGGCCTTAATATAGAGGTGTCCTCAATATAGAGGTTGTATAATGTGATTCCTCTATATGCAATGACATCATAGATATGTCACATGACTATCACATGTACAAAATACTTACTTGAACTAACAATGGATTACCAAATCTTAAAGCACTCTCCAAGTTTTTACGAAAGGCATCATCCAAGAAACTGGTCCTTGTTATTTTTCTATCTCTATATTCATTCATAATAAACTCAGTAGCCTGTCCTGAGGGGTCAATAATGAGAGGATAACGATTGAATCTTTTGATCATAATAGCATTTTCAGTACACAGGTCATCAGCAGGTAAGGCACTAGCAGTCCAACGTAGTCTTTCATCAGCATTAGATAAATACTGTATAATGTAAGGATTAATAAATGAATTAATATGATCTTATTATTGAAGTAATTAACATTAATTGTTATAGGAGTTATCTCAACAATAGATAATTAATTTTAGTGATAATGAATATAAGGTCTACTTAAATAAGGAGTTAGTTCAACTGAAAATACCTAATTATTCCAATAAAATAAATACTACTAATTACAGGAGCTACCTCAATATAAGTTGCCTCACTCTTATGATATTTACAAGCATTAGTAACTATAGGAATCATCTTAATAGATATTACTAATTATAGGGGTCATCTTATCACCTCAACACGAGCCAAGTCAGGTCTAAAAGCAACATTAGCAAGTTTCAAATGTGATGCCCAAGAAGTAAATAGATTCTGTCTAAATTGTTGATCAAAATATCCACCATAGGACATAAATGCTGCAGTCAATAAGACATCACCAGTAATAGTAGACATTTGACTCTTAAATGTTTCACTACCAGTCTCCCAACGTTCTCTCTCATCACTAAGACTAGCCAACAAGGCTTTACTACGTTCAACCTATATTATATATAGAGAGAGAGAAGAGTGTATTATATGAAGATATATTACTAGTTGTACTGACCTTAGCTTCTACAGTACTTAGATCACTTTTAATAGCATTAGCTTCTGATATAAGTACAGCATATTCCTCTTTATATCTGTAAAAATAATATAATATATTAATAACAATAACTTATATCACTGAACAATGGAGCCTCATTATAAGAGCCCCTCACTAATATATTTGTAGATTGTACTGGTATTAATGAGCCTCTGAATGAGGATACCCCTTAATTAATAAGTTATTTTAAGTGACAGATAAGAGAGCTTTTACTATGTTAAAAGGCTACCATCTTTAGTGTACAAACAATCTTCAAATTATTATACATGTATATAATAAAGGGTCTCCTTTCTTCTTACTTGGCAATGGATTGTTCAAGTTCTGAGATAATTTTCTGTATTTCTTCTCCTTTTAGTCGAGTTGTTTCAGCTTGATTTTCAAGATCTTTGAGTTCACGACGTAATGGATCAACACGCTTCAACATGTCAGCATAACTTAACTAAAAAAGAGAAATAGAGGTCAGGATATGCTTGGATAACTTTGGATATGCTTGGATTAGTCAGGATATACTTGTATATTTTTGGATATGCTTGGGCATTACTTGGATAAGTCAGGATATATTTGTATAACTTTGAATATGTTATTTGGGTACTACATGTACATGTACTTAGGTCAAAGTACACTACTAATAAATATTCAAGTTATTACCTGAGCAATAGCCCACTTCACTAGTGGACCACAAGCTCTACTGGCATGATTAACAGTCTCAAAATTATAGTTAGGATCTGACAAGTACTCCTTCTTCATTTTCTGTCTAGCCTCCTCTGTGATGTCCTCAGTAGAGAAGTTAACAATGGTCGGGATAAAGTTATCTTTGACAATAATTTGTCGTATGCTTTTCCAATCTGTTGATGTCTCTCCTATTAACATACAAATGCTTTCCATAGCCATTTTGACAGTATTAGGAGGATTGGCAAGAGATCTGACTTCAACTAAATGAGCCTTTTTAATACCCTTAACAGCTATAGAAAGAAATGAATGCTTCATTAAATAACAAAGTGAAATGTGTATTAATTATTACAGTCTTAATTAAAGGGGTTTACTCTTTACAGGACTACAAGTACACAGGATATTAACTGATGTACTATATAGTTAATAGTTAGTAGTCTTTATATATTAGTCTATTCAGATATCACATTAGAATTCTCCATATCATATCAGAAGACCGTCGTGACAATAATTTCATCATAATAGACTATATGTACTTGTATATGTATATTAAGAGTTAATCCCTATCTAATTATATTAATTAATAGTTAATACATATAATTAAGCTGGTGAGAGATATTACTTACCTTGTTGTGCTTCTTTAACAGCAGGTTCTACTTTAGATAAATCATTAACTACAATATCTTTCTTTTCAGCAATTTCTTTGGTTTGTTTCTATTGAAAATATAAAAAATTATTTTGTGTGTACGTGTGTTCAAAAGAGAGAGAGAGAGAGAGGGAGAGAGAGGGAGAGAGAGGGAGAGAGAGGGAGAGAGGGGGAGAGGGAGAGGGGGAGAGGGAGAGAGGGAAGGAATTGTCTTACAACAAGAGCTTCCTGAATTTCTTGAGATGTCACTTTTCTTTTCTCAGCTTCTTGTTGATCATGAACCATTTGTTTTAATTTCTGATTGGCTAATGCATTCTTTTGTTCTAACTCATTCTTCTTCACAGATAGACTAGCTTGTAATTCTTCAACTTGTTCAACTGTTTCTCTAATCTTTTGTAGTCCAACATTTAAATGAAGTTGTTGTTCTTCTAAATCTTGACGTTTCTCATTATATAATTTCACCTATATAATAATAGGGCTATTACTCCACCCACATTAATTAGCTATAGGATCTTTTTGTACAATCTAATATGTTCATTGCCATTCAATGCACAACATTAGAGTTAATTTAGGGGTATACCCATTCACCCACACACAATAATTAATCCTTACATAGTGGTTAATAAAGTCCAGATAATGTCGAGGTGTAATAGCCATAGTATGACCACCTCTCTTCTGTAATCTGGTATTAGCTTGATATAGTGTTTGATGGACATATACAAAGGCATTAACAATAGCTTGACGATGTGTAGGCGGGAGAGCTAATTCCGGGTAAATGACTGGGAAAGAATCAGGTGCAGCATACTAAAGAATGAGGTATTGTCAGTTTTAATTAAATAGGTGTGGTCTTACATCTGATTTGTCCAAATCAACTTTGTTAGTAAATTCATTTCCTACTTGATACAATGCACCAGTAGACCAGTCACCAAACCAGTTTAAGACACACCTATAAAATATAATATATAATAACAGGGGTTTCCCCTCACTGTAATAATATTAATAATGTAGATGATAACTGGGATTTCTTCCCAATATAACAGCATCAATAATGTAGGTAATAATTAGGGGTTCCTCCAAATGTAATATTAATAATGTAAATAATAACTAGGGTTTCTTCCCAATATAACAATATTAATAATGTAGATAATAGCTATGGGTTTACTCCCAATAAAACAGCATTATAGTATATACCTGTTAAACAAGGCAGGTGAGGTAGCTGCTCTATCTTTAAGTCCTTCAGATGATGGATTCATTGTAAACACAACATGAAGATTCCTCATAATTTGTTGTGTAAACCATTTGTAAAGTTCTTCAGATGAATCTAACATAAGTCCTTCTTTCTGAGAACCTTCTTTACATTGTGTCATTAGTGTAGTGAACTCATCACCTTCAAATAATCCAGGAACCTATACAAGATAATAAAGTATATATATAAACTTAATATTTGTATTTCAGTATCATATAGAGTTACTAACTGACCTCTCCATTTGCTAATAGTGTGTTCATTCTTTCTAAGAAACCAGATTCCAGTACATTAGACTCATCCATTATAAATACAATCTTCTCATCTTTACAACCTGATCTTCTTAGTACAGTCCTTAAATCGTCATCAAAATCTGCAGCAGAATACTTGTTGTGCACCTATGGGGGGAGGGAGGGAGAGGGGGAGAGAGAGGAGGAGGAGGGGGAGAGGGAGATAAAGATGGAGAGAGGGGAAGGAGAGAGCTCGTAATGTAACAATGGTATATATATCACAACTGACTTACTTTGATCTGAAATACTGATAGTCCATTTATCCAGGCTACAAAACGTGACAGAGTAGTTTTACCAGCACCACTAACACCAATTAATAACAAATGACCCTATAATTTAAAATTAATAACTTTAATAATTATTAATAATTATTACCTGTTGTTGTTTAAATATACGATCAATTCTCAGTACATGATCTAATACTTCGTTAAACAATACTAATGGTACATCAAGTTCTTCCTCATAGAAAACTTTAAGACGAGCTTGTACATACTCACGTAACTCCTCTTGATCAACAGGGAGATAATCCTATAATTATTAGGCATAATTGACTTCATTAAATGTGGGTTTGGTCAGTACCTTGGTGGTCCAGTTACTGTATAGGATAGGTCTCTTGAGAGCCTCTTGACGATCAATGTTTGGGAAATGTTTTAAGGCTACTGTGTCAACATTTTCTTCAGTCCAGATACGTTCTTCATCTGTTACCAACCTACATGTACATGTATGTCATGTGACAATCATATGACTGACTTTATCAAACCATGTGACAATTGCAATACTGACAAAACTATCATATGATCACAATTGATAAAATCACATCAAAATAAACAATCATATGTAAACAATATGAATAATCTCATGATCAGGACTATGACAATCACATGACAAACATCTGATTATCACATGTAAGGACAGTCAATCATATGATTATCACATGACTAGGACCAACAAATCATATGACAATCACATAGTAATTGCATAACAAAAAGTAGTTATCGTGTGACAAACATTTAGGCCATACAACAATCACGTGATCAAAAAAGACAAGTCACATGACATACCTATCCTGAAAGAGTCTTAAAGCTTCATGAGCCCATACACGTACAAGTCCCTCAACAGGGAGAGACTCCAAAGGTTTCAATGCTTCGTAGATACCTCTAACCCATCGAGTCATTTCACGAGGACTGTATATATAATGAGGCTGCATATCCACAGTGAATCTTGCCTAGAATGATTAAAAAAGATTATAACATTATCGTTACAAAATTGAGACAGCTAACCTGGGACATTGTGTAAAATTCTACCATAGCATTAGTTAAAGGATCAGCATATGCTCTCAAATTAGGTACTACTCTTAACATAGCACGATTAAATGTACCATAAATCTGTGATAATGATGTAGGACCAGGATAATCTACATAGACTACTGGAACATGACGTAGGAACCTAGAACAGAATACAATTGTGATATGTATGATTTAATTCTCACTAATTACCTATGAGACAGGGGTTTCCTCCCAGGATCAGTAGGAGGATTACAAGCTCCTACAAATTGTATTCTCTCTAGTGTTATCCAGGTATGATCAGAAGTACGATAGAATCCACCATGTTCAACAATTTGACGTAAGAATGATATAACTCTCTGAGTACCTGCATAATAGAACAAGTTAACATGGGGACATACATCAGTAATGCCTATAAACTATTAAAAGAAGAATTCCCCTATAATTAGGACAACTTAATTTACTCTTAAGGTATTGAGAGAACAGATGCATAAAGTATATGTTAAAATTACTGACTATATTGAGGGTAATTGTTCTAGTCACATACTAATACTTTAGTGCATTATATAACCTCTATATTAAGGAAACCTCTATACTAAGGCCAGTTTCCCATAGTGTCCACTATAGCAAGGTTCTACAATAGACTCTAGCACTATATACACAATAAAATAAACTTACCATATTTGTCTAAGTCAGGTAAATTAATTTCATCACAGAACAGTACAAGCCATTTACCCAGCTGTACAGGTGCCATTACTACACCATTAGGTGTACGACGATATTCACAATAATGATCAAATGTCTTTAATAACAGTTCAGGAGTCGTAGCACTGGAAAAATTTAACCCTACAACCTACAAGATAAAGAATATAATTTAAACTGCTAATAATGTAATAATCAAAGGGTTTACCTCAAAATCTGGTAGAGCTCTGAGAGCTGAAAATAATGTCATAGTCTTTCCAGAACCAGGAGGTCCACACAATACCATAGGCTTATGTTCAGCTAACCATGTATAAAGTAAAGACTCATGACGTACTGTATCTAATGTAGGAACTACAATATCTGGTGATCCAACTTTATGAGTTTCAACTTCAATTTTAGGAACTTTGTTTGTCCATAAAGCCCACTCTCCTTGAATAGTCACTTCAAAATCAATAATGGGTGTGGTCCCAGATGGTAAAGGTATTGTGGTTGTACTGCGAATGAACTGACCCATTTCGTCACGAGAGGACATTTTGCCGTCACCAGAGAAACACCAGATTATGGAGTAGATAAGATAACGTGGAACATATTGTTCTATTTGATCAAACATCATGGGAAAGTCTGGGTGGGTGTGGTTATAGTTACTGATATTACGGACCATTTGATGTAGCATTGAAAATAATGAATGAAGTGCTCTTAATTTAGTAAAGTCCATTATATGATCTAGTTTCTCAGCATATTCCAAACATCGTACTACTAGACCATCTGATGAGAAATAGGGAGCTAGCAAGTCAGCACAGTCACGTTGTACCTAATAGGAGAAAGAGACAACATTATTACATCATTGAATTATTACATCATCATTACATCATTGAATCATTACATCATCATTACATCATTGAATCAATACATAAGTTTACTTACTTTCATAGCAGGAGAGATGTTTTCAGTTTCAGTTGTAGTTGCTGAAGCCACACCTAATCGTTGTCTAACTTCCTCCTCACCTTCGTCAATGGGTATATCCCTTAATTTAGACAGGAATTGTTCAAATATCATATCCAGTGATAGTACATCTTCACTGAACCAGACCATACCACAACGACTAACAGTAGCTAATGTAGCAAAACGAAGATCTTGTACTTCAAACATAATACGTACCTAATATATAAGAGGATAACCCTATCTAATAATAGACTAATTATGTACTTCAAACATAATACGTACCTAATATATAAGAGGATAACCCTATCTAATAATAGACTAATTATGTAGTAATTAAGTGGAACATTTACTATACACTAACAGATATACTCAATTGTCCTTATTACAAGGTCTCTCTTTTGTAGGTTCATCAATGCTACACTGATACCTTAGTTAGGTATCCTTAATCCAAAAATACCCTTAATCAATTTTCTGCTAATATCAGATTAAGAATACTTATTCTAGTCCCAAACTAATACCTTAGTGTATCATATAATCTCTATATTAAGGACAACTCTATGCTAAGAACAACTATATACTAAGAACAGTGCTCCAGTGTCCACTACAGACATTCCACTAGTATACATTAATGCATTTTCTTACATTAGGTGGTATACTCAATCTCTCTCCATTAGGTAATGTTAACAATTTATTATCATCTAATACACTGTTTAAATTCTCCACCCATTCTGGATCAACATCACCATCAAATATAATCCATTGTCTCTTATTAATTTCTCCACGAACATTATCAATAATCCTAATAAAGAAATATTTAATTAACAATCAATTAATAAAGGAGTTTACTCATACTTTCTTAGTGTATGAGTAAATAGACCATCAGTCCATTCACGAGTATTAGGATCTAATACACCATAAAGATCTTCTTTAGAAATAGCCTAATAAAAGACATATTCCAAATATGGTCAACAATACATTTATACATGTACATGTTCAAAATGTTATAATATTTACAAAAATATCATTTAATATGACATTATGCTAGAATAAAAATTGAGTTACCTTGGGGTTAATAACATGAGCCACGCCCTCAACTTTTTCCAAATTCTCTAATGCTTTCAGCAATACTCTCCAAGCACTAGATTTACCACTCCCACTGGGACCAACCATCATAACACCATGTGCTAATAACTGAATCTGATATAACTGTAGTACCTATAAAATAAGTAATATACTAAAAATTTACTAATAATTTACTGACAATATACTAACCATACAACTAACAATATGCCAACAACATTATATTAACAATCAATTTACTGATAATACACTAAAATACATCAACAATATACTACATAAAAATATCCTAACAATATACTAAGAGTATAAATGTAATATACTGAAAATATGCCAATAGTACACTATTAATATACTAACAATTTACTAAGAGTATAAATGGAATATACTGAAAATATGCCAATAGTACACTATTAATATACTGACAATATACTGACTTTTTCAACCCATTGTGAACCAGTACTTTCATCTCCAAACACCAAATGCTGTTCACCACACACTTTAGAAATCTCTCTTCTCAAAGCCTTCATTTCAGCTCTTCTGTATGGTACACCAGGGAACACATCTTGCAATAGACTATGTAACAACGGAATATCTTCAGCCACTAGTTTAGGGACCATTGTCTCACAGACACTTTGTATAAGAATCTACATTAAGAAGCATTGTAACATCTGTATATTGTCTTGTTAATAAGATCCAACTATTTATTTATTGTATAGTTAAGAGGGCAGTCACATGTTATATTCACTAAGTTATGGAGAGCGGCTTCAACTCACACACACACTTAAGTAGCTTACCTCTTGTTCATGAAGTTGTTCAGATAATGTGGTCTCATCTAGAGTACGTCCTTGTTCAGCTAGTTCTTGTTTAAGTTGTTGTATTCTATCTCTTTTAATATTACCAGCACTAACTAATACACTCTTTAATGCACGTAGACCAAAATCATAATGACTTTGATTTGATAACTGCTCATCACATAATCTATTGAAGAAATGAGATAACTGATCATATCATATCACAGAAACTAAACTGAGTGACAATTCAGTATTTTAATAGAATGATTTAACAGGACTTGACACAGAGAGCAATCAGTGTAGTACAATGTTGTACAGTAAGTTAATGTAATATAACAGTTATAAGTCCAATAGATTTGTATTACATGTTATGATGTCACTTTTCTAACAGTGGATACTAGACAATTTACATACATGAGGACATAATTGATGAAAATGATTTAGACTTTACAATTATCATCATAACATGTGTTCAAAAAACTTTATTCAATAATAAAAACATGTACATTTTAAAAACATGTTTGTTATACAATTCAATAGCTATACAGTACTTAATATTAATAATAAAACAATTAAAAGTTGATTTAGTAGTAAAGGATATTTACATACAATAGTAATAATGTGTGTAGTTATTAATATTTAACTAATCTATTGTTATACTGATCAGCTACCCACACTGATCCATTGGGAGCCACTGCTACTCCTATTGGATTTTTGAACCCTCTTATTGAGTGGATATAATTGCCATCTGGATTAAAAATAGAAAGAGAATTTCCACTACAGTTCACTACAAGTGAATTACCAGCTGAATCAATAGCTATACCCATTGGTCCATTAAGATGAGACTGACCATACTGACGAATATATTGACCTTCTGGAGTAAAGACACTGACAATGTTAGAATTATAACTAGTCAGATGAAGGTGACTAGAAACATCAAAGGAAAGACCATAGGAGAATTTTTTTACATTAATATCAATAACATGAGAGTAAGTATCATCACTGTGAAATACCTGGATACGATTATTACCATTATCAGCAACATATAGTCTATTATCAGGACCAATACATATACCCCAGGGATTAATGAATTGTCCTTTTCCAGACCCTTTACTACCAAAAATACTCAAAAATGCTCCTCCTAAAGTTAACTTGTGAATCCTATGTCCTCCATACTCTGCTACATACATTATGTCTCCATTAATAGCTATTCCTATTGGATCATTAAACTGTAGTGGACCAGTTCCTTTTGAACCAATGGTAGTCTTCTGTCTTCCATTGTTGTCATATACATATATACAGTTGCTACTATCACTAGTGAGAAACATATCACCATCAGAAGAAAATGATATGAAATAAGGAGTAAACATTCCAGTAATAGTCTGTACTGGGTTCTTGATAGTAGTATAATCTCGAGAAGCAGCTACAGAAACATTGAAGGGACTACCTTGGATAGGTTGACCTTTGATAGTAAGAGAAAATTTATGTTCACCTAATTGCTGTGGTCTCAAGAAGACAAGGTAAGTACCATCACAACAATCTGTGCTCTTAGCTTCAATTGGTATCCCTTTCTTTTCAACTGGAACAAACCTACCACTCACTAGTGCACCTCCTTTAGATAACTCCTTCCCTTTACTATCTCTAGATACTACTTTAACGTTTAATTCTTTTTCTATATGAACACTTAGAGGTACCACTGCTGTTGTATTATTAGGAGATATCTCATTAAATGCAATGTCTACATTTGCTATCTTTGTAGCTAGTTCATCTGTATTAATATCTACTGATATAGTTGGTGACTCACATACTTCAAGAGAGGTCTTAGAGAACTCTTCTTGTAGTTGGTTTGCTCTGGTCTGTAGTGTGTGACCAACTGATACTAACTCAACATCATTGTACTCTCCTATAGCACTGGTTACAAGATTCTCACAGTAAGTCATTGTCTCCAAGAGATGGTGGATCCCTTCCAATTGAAGAGAAAGACGAACCACTTTAGCATTAGCTACCTCACTATTCTGAGCTAACAAGGCCTCCTCACGTTCATGTAAAAGTTGTTGAAGAGTGGAAAATGTTTGACGTATGATTGTATCTATCTCATTTTTACGAGTATTGATCTTCTCCTTTATCTCTTCTCCTGATATCAAGACTTTCTTAAGCTGTTGTTGAGCTACTTGGAAACCTTGTATACTCTCAACAACTGTTGCCTTATTGATGTCTACCTGTTTACTTACCTCAGTAACAGGATGGTCCTTGTGATTGATGATGGTACATTCAACGCATACTGGAATAATACATTGTTGACAATAGTACTTCAGTTGCTGCTCAGTGTGATCTTGACAGGTATGAGTGAAAGATGGAATTAGTTTAGTTAGTTCATCCCTGCTCTTATTCTTAATATCTTCAAAACTTTGGATAATATGGCCACGAGTTATTCTTAACAATTGATGATTTGTCCAACATTTCTTGCATATTACTTCATTACATTCAATACAGTATGCTACTGAAGTATCTTCATTACATGAGTCACATGGAAGAAGAAGATTACAACTGATCTTGCTAAGAATGTCACCCTGTTTGTTGATGAGACGAAGGTTACGAGGGAGAGAAATAACTCCTCCTTTAGGTACTTGTGTGGTCTGGTGACAAAAGGGACAAGTGAGAATTTTAGCCCCAGTATCTTCATTGATAAGAGACTGGATACATTGAATACAGAAGGAGTGACAACAAGACAACATACGAGGATCATGATAAGGTTGACTACATTTTAGACAACAAGTAGAACTCAAATTAGCCTAAGTGTGTAGACACTCATATCAAATCCTATCAATAATATACTACTTACATGTTTAAGAGGTCCACTAGCAGTACTACTACTAGTACAAGACATTACTGAAATATTAATTTAAAGATAATAAATCAGGAACAGGTTAGAAATAAAAGACACAGGTCAGAGGGTAAGGTCAGGAGATCAGATCATGTGATAGTTATTATAATGACATCATAGTAATAGTAACTTAATATAGATTGTATTAAATTTATTAAAGACAGTTATAGAGTACATTGATATATATTATGTTAGAAGTCAAATAGAATATATTGGATAACGGGAACATTTTAAATAAATATATATTGGGCACATTTTGAGGAAGAAAAATTGGTGAATTTGGAAAATTATAAATATTATTTTAATTTACAGTGTGGTAATAATAAGTGAACTAAATGACCATGGCTAAAATTCTAGGACATGATAACATTTTATTTTTCAGGGACACTAGAATACCAATGAAAGACAATCAACTAACCACATATTTACCATGTGCTCAAGATACAGGTATGAGAGAAGTTAGACAAAACAATGGTTAAAAGATCTAAAATCAAACTAATAATAATAGATTACTAACTGTACAGTAATGGAGAACACATCTAATACTACATTTGAAACTGATGAGAAACACTGAGAAGACACTTTAATCACCAATAGAATAACCAGGTCACATCTATGGCTTATTAGAATGACAAATTCTTCAAAGACAAGTAACAGAATGATTCAATAATGTCAGTATAAATATAAACAAGGACTGACTATGACAAGATATGTAACCATTAGTACTGTTTGTAACAAACTAGAAAATTGGTATGCATAGATTTGTAATAAGTATTTAAGGTAATCTACAATATAAACTTTGCCAAGTTCTTGTATACTATAGAAAAGGTATTTTTTACTGTGAAATACTCTGTTAATACTTCAGCTATTAAACCACCAATCATATGATAGTCATGTGATCATTACATCATCACATGACAATTTTAGCCACTGTTACTAGATGGTTTTGCATATTTACATATTGTACAATCTTACTATGAGACTATTTCATATTAGACTATATTATATTATTTATACAAGTAAATTTTAATTTTGAGACAAGGAGATTAGATCATGGCTAGTGCTCTCATAATTACTTGAAGTATCAATGTGACTTTTTGTTAGAAGCTATGACTATATAGAGATATCAAGTCATATATTTAATCAACTTTAAAAATACCAGTTCACAACAGAGCCTATAATTGTTGCATTAATATAATTACCTATTATTAGTTACATAGTAAAAGTGAAAGATAATAATATTACATTGTTACTATAATATATGTAACTGAATGTTATGATGTTTTTATAACAGTAGAGAAACTGTTCAATGACAATAATATTTTAATAGTTACTATCAGAAGTTATGTTTGGAATGTAATTTATTAAATAATAAAAAACACGTACCTTTAAAATATCTTATTTTATAGTTGAGAAGTTATATATAATACTCAACAATAAACTTATAAAATTAAAGGAAGTTATGTTACATATAATAGTAATAATGTGTGTAGCTTATTAATATTTAACTAATCTATTGTTAGAACAATCAGCTACCCACACTGATCCATTGGAAGCCAGTGCTACTCCTATTGGATAATTGAACCCTCCTATTGAGTGGATATAATTGCCATGTGGATCAAAAATAGAAAGAGAATCTCCACTATTGTTTACAACAAGTGAATTATCAGTTGAATCAATAGCTATACCACATGGTCCATTAAGATGAGACTGACCATACTGACGAATATATTGACCTTCTGGAGTGAAGACAATGACAATGTTAGAATTATAACAAGTCACATGAAGGTAATCCAAATGATCAAAGCATAAGCCAACAGGAGATGAAAACTCTTTATTATCTAATACATTACTGTCAATGTTATGTGAGAATGTTTCATCTTGATGAAATACCTGGATACGATGATTACCATTATCAACAACATATATTCTACCATCAGGACCAATACATATAGCATAGGGACAACTGAATTGTCCATTACCAGATCCTTTACTACCAAAAGTATCCAAAAACTTTCCTCCTAAAGTTAATTTGTGAATCCTATGTCCTTCATACTCTGCCACATATATTATGTCTCCACAAATAGCTATACCACTAGGATTATTAAACTGTAGAGGACCAGTTCCATATGAACCAATAGTAGTCTCCTGTCTTCCACTGTTGTCATATACATATATACAGTGGTTACCACCAGTGACAAACACATCACCATTAGAAGAAAAGGTTATGAACCATGGCTCATTTACCTCAGTAATAGTCTGCACTGGATTCTTGAGGATAGTGAAATCTCGAGAAGCAACTACAGAAACATTGAAGGGACTACTTTGGATAGCCTGACCTTTGATAGTCAGAGAAAATTTATGTTCACCTAATTGCTGTGGTGTCAAAGAGACAAGGTAAGTACCATCACCACAATCTGTGATCTTAGCTTCAATTGGTCTACCTTTCTCTTCAACTGGAACAAACCTACCACTCACTATTGCACCTCCTTTAGATAACTCCTTCCCTTTACTATCTCTAGATACTACTTTAACATTTAATTCTTTTTCTATATGAACACTTAGAGGTATCACTGCTGTTGCATTATTAGGAGATATCTCATTAAATGTAATGTCCACATTTGCTATCTTTGTAGCTAGTTCATCTGTATTAATATCTACTGATATAGTTGGTGACTCACATACTTCAAGTGAGGTCTCAGAGAACCTTTGTTGTAGTTGGTTTGCTCTGGTCTGTAGTGTGTGAGCAACTGATACTAACTCAACATCATTGTACTCTCCTACAGCACTGGTTACAAGACTCTCACAGTAAGTTATTGTCTCCAAGAGATGTCGGATACCTTCCAGTTGGCAAGTGAGACGAGCCTCTTTAGCATTAGCTACCTCATTACTCTGAGCTAACAGAACCTCCTCGCGTTCATGTAAAAGTTGTTGAAGAGTGGAAAATGTTAGATGTATGATTGTATCTATCTCATTTTTATGAGTATTGATCTTCTCCTTCATCTCTTCTCCTGATATCAAGACTTTCTTAAGCTGTTGTTGAGCTTCTTGGAAACCTTGTATACTCTCATGAACTGTTGCCTTATTGATGTCTACCTGTTTACTTACCTCAGTAACAGGATGGTCCTTGTGGTTGATGATGGTACATTCAATGCAAACTGGAATAATACATTGTTGACAATAGTACTTTAGTTGCTGGTCACTGTGATCTTGACAGGTATGAGTGAAAGATGGAATTAGTTTAGTTAGTTCATCCCTGCTCATATTCTTAATATCTTCAAAACTTTGGATAATATGGCCTCGAGTTATACTTAACAATTGATGATTTGTCCAACATTTCTTGCATATTACTTCATTACATTCAATACAATATGCTACTGAAGTATCCTCACTACATGAGTCACATGGAGGAGAAGGATTAGAGGTGATCTTGGTAAGAAGGTCACTTTGTTTACTGTTGAATCGAAGGTTACGAGGAAGAAAAGTGACTCCACCTTTAGGTACTGGTGTTATTTGGTAACAAGAGGGACAAGTGAGGGTTTTAGTCCCAAGAACTTCATTGATAAGAGACTGGATACATACAACAAGACAGCATACGAGGATCATGATAAGGTTGACTACATTTACACAACAAGTAGAACTCAAATTATCCTAAGTATGTAGACAGTCATATCAAATCCTATCAATAATATACTACTTACATGTTTAAGAGGTCCACTAGCAGTACTACTACTAGTACAAGACATTACTGAAATATCGATTTAAAGACAATAAATCACGAACAAGTCAGAAATAAGAGATACAGGTCAGAGGTAAGCTCAGGTGATCAAATCATGTGATAGTTATGATAATGACATCATAGTAATAATAACTTACTAGTATGGTGATTGTGTCAAATTCACTAAAGAATACACCTTATACTACATTGTACACTGGTGAGAAACACTGTAATCACCAATAGACTAACCAAGTCACATCTATGGCTTATTATAAAATAACAAATTCTTTAAAGATGAGTAACAAATTGATTCAATAATGTCAGTATAAATATAAACAAGTACTGAATATGTAACCACAGTACTGATAGTCACTACCTTATCACAATCTAGAATTATAACCACTATCGTCAAATGGTTTTTAACATTTGCATACTGTATCATCTCATTAGGAGACTATTTTTCTATAACCTATATTATTTGCATAAGTAAATTAAAGAGAATGTAACATGGCTCATGTTCAAAATTATTTGCAATATCAATGAGTTTGTTTGTCAGAAGATATGACTACATAGAGATATCAAGTTAGACATTTTATTAATCATAACTGTCAGTTTACAACAGAACCTGTAACTGTTGTGCTAATATAATAATTACATATTATTAGTTACATAGTAAAAGTAAAAGACAATAAATGATACAATGTTACTATAATGATATTACAAGTCAAACAGGTTTGTACTAAATGACTTCACTTTGTTAACAGTAGATATAGTACATGTGTTTTCAAATTATAATAATTATAATATCATTATAATTACAATATTATAATCATTATGAAGACATTTTTTAGTAAATTGACAATGAATGATAACAATAATGAACACTGTTTAGTTTACAAATTCTGTTTGAAGACACTTTCTTGGAAAACAGGATATTTACATATAATAGTAATAATGTGTGTAGTTATTAATATTTAACTAGTCTATTGTTAGCATAATCAGCTACCCACACTGATCCATTGGAAGCCAGTGCTACTCCTATTGGATTTTTGAACCCTCTTATTGAGTGGATATAATTGCCATCTGGATTAAAAATAGAAAGAGAATTTCCAGTATAGTTTACCACAAGTGAATTACCAGTTGAATCAATAGCTATACCACATGGTCTATTAAGATGAGAATGACCATACTGACGGATATATTGACCTTCTGGCATGAAGACTTTGACTATGTTAGAATTATAACAAGTCACATGAAGGTGACCAGATAGATCGAATGAAAGTCCTTCAGGATATTTGATACCTGATACATAACAATAAATGCTATGGGAAAAGGCATCATCACTATTAAATACCTGGATACGATGATTACCATTATCAGCAATATATATTCTACCATCAGGACCAATACATATACCACGGGGATGCAAGAATTGTCTTTTACCAAACCCTTTACTACCAAAAGTACCTAAAAACTTTCCTCCTAAAGTTAATTTGTGAATCCTATGTCCATTATTTTCAACCACGTACATTATATCTCCTCTAATAGCCATACCACTAGGATTATTAAACTGTACAGGACCAGTTCCTTTTGAACCAATGGCATTCTTCTGTCTTCCACTGCTGTTATATACATATATACAGTTGCCCCAATAACTAGTTACAAACATGTCACCATGATCAGAAAAGGCTATGAAATAAGGTGAACTTATTCCAGTAATAATCTGCACTGGGTTTTTGAGAGTAGTATAATCTTGAAAAGCAGCTACTTTGAAGGGACTGCCTTTGATAGTTTGACCTTCGATAGTAATAAATAACTCGTGTCCACCTTGTTGATGTGGTCTCAAGGAGACAAGGTAAGTACCATCACCACAATCTGTGATCTTAGCTTCAATTGCTCTCCCTTTCTTTTCAACTGGAACAAACCTACCACTCACTAGTGCACCTCCTTTAGATAACTCCTTCCCTTTACTATCTCTAGATACTACTTTAAAATTTAATTCCTTCTCTATACAAGCATTTAGAGGTACCACTGCTGTTGTATTATCAGGAGATATCTCATTAAATGTAATGTCCACATTTGCTATCTTTGTAGCTAGTTCATCTGTATTAATATCTACTGATATAGTTGGTAACTCGCATACGTCAAGCGAGGTCTTAGAGAACTCTTCCTGTAGTTGCTTTGCTCTGGTCTGTAGTGTGTGAGCAACTGATATTAACTCAACATCATTGTACTCTCCTACAGCACTGGTTACAAGACTCTCACAGTAAGTCATTGAATCCAAAAGATTTTGGATCCTTTCCAGTTGGCAAGTGAGACGAGCCTCTTTACCATTAGCTACCTCGTTACTCTGAGCTAACAGAACTTCCTCACGTTCATGTAAAAGTTGTTGAAGAGTGGAAAATGTTTGACGTATGATTGTATTTATCTTATTTTTACGAGCATTGATCTTCTCCTTTATTTCTTCTCCTGATATCAAGACTTTCTTAAGCTGTTGTTGAGCTACTTGAAAACCTTGTATGCTCTCATCAACTGCTGCCTTATTGATGTCTACCTGTTTACTTAACTCAGTAACAGAATGGTCCTTGTGGTCGATGATGGTACATTTGACACATACAGGAATAATACATTGTTGACAATAAAACTCGAGTTGCTGGTCAGTGTGATCTTGACAGGTATGGATAAAAGATGGAATTAACTTAGTTAGTTGTTCACGGGACATACTGCAAGTGTCTTTAAGGGTAAACGAAGAGTGTGTACGAGTTATTCGCACTTTTTGGTGACTATTCCAGCAATCCTTACAGAGGAGATCTCTACATTCAGTACAGTATGCTATTGAAGTATCCTCACTACATGAGTCACATGGAGGAGGAGGGTTAGATGTTATCTTGCTAAGAACGTTATCTTGTTTGCTGATGAGATGAAGGTTACGTGAAAGAGAAATAACTCCTTTAGGTAGCATAGTAGTCTGGTGACAAAAGGGACAAGTGACAGAGTTAGTTCCAGTATCTTCAGTGATAAGAGACTGGATACATTGAGTACAGAAGGAGTGACAACAAGACAACATACGAGGATCACGATAAGGTTGACTACATTTTAGACAACAAGTAGAACTCAAATTAACCTAAGTGTGTAGACACTCATATCAAATCCTATCAATAATATACTACTTACATGTTTAAGAGGTCCACTAGCAGTACTACTACTAGTACAAGACATTACTGAAATATTAATTTAAAGACAATAAATCAAGAACAGGTCAGAAATAGAAGACACAGGTCAGAGGGTAAGGTCAGGTGATCAGATCATGTGACAATGACATCACAATAATAGTAACTTAATAGTATATATTTGTGTGTCAAATTTAATAAAGACAGTTATAGAGTACATTAATATATATAATGTTAGAAGTCAAATAGTATATATTGTAGTGTGTAAATTTGGAGGAAGATGACAATGAGGACAAAAATTAATGAAGCTGTCATATGACAATAATGTTTTAGATTTTTAGATAGTTTCCGTCATAAGTTGAAAGTACTTTATTCAATGATAAAAATCACGTGCCTTTAAAAATACTAAACAATAAACTAATAAAATTAAAGGAAGTTATGTTACATACAACACTAATAGTGTATGTAGTTATTAATATTTAACTAATCTATTGTTAGCACGATCAGCTACCCACACTGATCCATTGGAAGCCACTGCTACTCCTAATGGATTATCAAACCCTCCTATTGAGTGGATAAAATTACCATCTGAATCAAATAAACAAAGAGAATTTCTATGCTTGTTTACCACAAGTGAATTACCAGCTGAATCAATAGCTATACCAGTGGGTCCATTAAGATGACACTGACCATACTGACGAATATATTGACCTTCTGGAGTATAGACAGTGACAATGTTAGAAATATAACTAGCCACATGAAGGTGACCAGATGGATCAAATGAAAGTCCTTCAGGAAATTGAAATTGCCCATCACCTGATACATTGCCATTAATACTATGAGAGAAACTATCATTACAATGAAATACCTGGATACGATTATTATCAGTATCAGCAACATATATTCTACCATCAGGACCAATACATATACCACGGGGATGCAAGAATTGTCCTTTACCAGACCCTTTACTACCAATTGTACCCAAAAATGCTCCTTCTAAAGTTATTTTTTGAATCCTATTTCCTCCATTCTCTACCACATACATAATATCTCCATTAATAGCTACTCCTCTAGGATAATTAAACTGTACAGGACCAGTTCCTTTTGAACCAATGGTAGTCTTCTGTCTTCCATTGTTGTCATATACATATATACAGTTGCTACTACAACTAGTGACAAACATATCACCATCAGAAGAAAATGCTATGAAATAAGGAGTAAACATTCCAGTAATAGTCTGTACTTGGTTCTTGAGGGTAGTGTAATCTCGAGAAGCAACTACAGAAACATTGAAGGGACTACTTTGGATAGACTGACCTTTGATAGTCAGAGAAAATTTATGTTCACCTAATTGCTGTGGTCTCAAGGAGACAAGGTAAGTACCATCACCACAATCTGTGCTCTTAGCTTCAATTGGTATCCCTTTCTTCTCAACTGGAACAAACCTACCACTCACTAGTGCACCTCCTTTAGATAACTCCTTCCCTTTACTATCTCTAGATATTACTTTAACATTTAATTCTTTCTCTATACAAACACTTAGAGGTACCACTGCTGTTGTATTATTAGGAGATATCTCATTAAATGTAATGTCCACATTTGCTATCTTTGTAGCTAGTTCATCTGTATTAATATCTACTGATATAGTTGGTGACTCACATACTTCAAGGGAGGTCTTAGAGAACTCTTGTTGTAGTTGCTTTGCTCTGGTCTGTAATGTAAGAGCAACTGATAGTAATTCAACATCATTGTAATGTCCTACAGCACTGGTTACAAGTCTCTCACAGTAAGACATTGTCTCCAAGAGATGTCGGATCCTTTCCAGTTGAAGAGAGAGACGAGCCTCTTTAGCATTAGCTACCTCATTACTCTGAGCTAACAGAGACTCTTCACGTTGATGTAAAAGTTGTTGAAGAGTGGCAAATTTTTGACGTATAATTGTATCTATCTCATTTTTACGAGCATTGATCTTCTCCTTTATCTCTTCTCCTGATATCAAGACTTTCTTAAGTTGTTGTTGAGCTACTTGAAAACCTTGTATACTCTCATGAACTGTTGCCTTATTGATGTCTACCTGTTTACTTACCTCAATAACAGGATGGTCCTTGTGGTTAATGATGGTACATTTGACACATACAGGAATGATACATTGTTGACAATAAAAGTCAAGTTGCTGGTCAGTGTGATCTTGACAAGTATGGATAAATGATGGAATTAGTTTAGTTACCTTTTCTTGGGACATACCCTGAGTTTCTTCCAGAGTGAAATATGAATGTGTACGAGTTGAACGAATCCTTTGATGACTATCCCAACATTGTTTACAAAACAGATCACTACATTCAGTACAATATGCTATTGAAGTATCCTCACTACATGAGTCACATGGAGGAGGAGGGTTAGAAGTGATCTTGCTAACAATGTCAGCTTGTTTATTGATGAGACAAAGGTTACGAGAAAGAGAGAAGACTCGTCCGGTAGGTACTGGTGTGGTCTGGTAACAAGAGGGACAAGTGACAGAGTTCGTTCCAGTATCTTCATTGATAAGAGACTGGATACATTGAGTACAGAAGGAATGACAACAAGACAACATACGAGGATCACGATAAGGTTGACTACATTTTAGACAACAAGTAGAACTCAAATTAGCCTAAGTATGTAGGCAGTCATATCAAATCCTATCAATAATATACTACTTACATGTTTAAGAGGTCCACTAGCAGTACTACTACTAGTACAAGACATTACTGAAGTATCAATTTAAAGATAATAAATCAAGAACAGGTCAGAAATAGAAGAGATAGCACAAGGATATTAGAGCATGTGAGAGTTATGATAATGATGTCATAGTTATAGCTGATAATGTCAATTTTAGTTTCTATCAAAATCCCAATTACATTTGTAGGTGGTTATCTAAATTATTTTTATTATTAATTATTATTAATTGTGAATACTTTCAATTCTATACAGTAAACACTCATGATTTGTAAGTGCTAAATTAAATTTTATAGAACTGGACGTGGCTTGGAAAAATTTATCCAGACAAAACAAGAAAGTGACTAGTACTGTATTATCTGAGACATATCTATTTGACTGGAAATATGTAGCATTTTGCATACAAGTTACATCAGAGAACATTAAATACTCAAAAATTGGTCTAAAGTTGCAAGACGTTCTTCCTTTATTTTTATCGAGTAAGAGTCAGGACAAGAGCTCAAATTGTCACCAGACTACAGCTACTAAGAACTTACCACTACTGCAATATTTGAAGCATGTGTCTCAAAATCATTTCAGGAAAATTATTGTTTACAATAAAAATCTTATAAACATGTACATAGTTATCATTAACAGGATAATGTCCTCAGATAAATGCCTCGTGAGTTCAACAGATAGACAAACCTGTTATGACAACAAGTTTGTGTTTAGACTCGTCATCTTAACTCATCACAGGACAACAAACTAACAAACCAGTTTTAAAAACTGGTTCGTAAAGTCAACATTACACATTTATTAAAGGACTACCACAACAAAGGCTAGACTGACAAACCAGTTACAAAAACTGGTTTCTCAAGTCTACAATATTATATATTCATTAAACAACTATACATACATATAACTTACCTGATCAATATAACCAGTTACAAAAACTGGTTTGCCAAGTCAACATAATGTATTATAAATATATTGCTTACTTGAAAAATGGTACAATCTTTCCAGCAAGTATTTCAGCAGTTCTAAATCCTTGAGAATATAACATAACTTGTGCAATAAGAGGGCGATCAGGTTTGGTCATAGCAAGACTAAAAAAATATAAGTAATATAAAAAATATATAAAGAGATTAAAATTTAACAATAAGAGAGACTTTGATCTTCAGACAAATGCCTCAAGATCAGCATTAAGTTGTCTAACTAGACTGTATTACTGGTTTAACCAGAACAGCAAACCAGTCAGGCCAGTTATAGTGACACTCAGCTCGTCATCTGATGTCATCATAAGATCATTAATACAGTGAAACCTCCTCAATTATGGACACCCTCTATATTAAAGACACTTGTTCTAGGACACCTCTATACAAAGGAGTGTTCCATAGTGTCCACCATAACAAGGTTCCACACTGATTAGTAATTTAATCAGCTATTATAGTGACTAGATTACATCGTTAGCTTGATAAAAAAAATTATAGGCACGCTAGGCATGTCAGGGCTATTACTATGGAGTTTATATTGGGATAACTACCCCCAACTATATACATGGCCTTTCTGAGAAGTCAATAGTATGAATTAAGTAAACTGTTATTTCCCTTGAAATTAGTAATCAAAACAGCACATGTTGTTGACATTCTCCAATGATATAGTGTACAACCTAGTGACTATCATTAAAATAATCAATTAATTTCAACAGCACTCTGTATATATATACTATATTATGGTGTACCTTCTAAATAGCTGCTTCAAATTATCTGGTAAGTTAGATCTTCCAGCATAGCCTGGGTTCATTGTAATGAAAATAGCCATATCTGTGCTGACTTTAACAGTTTTACCAACTAACTCTACTGTAATAGGCTTAGCCCCAACAACTAGAGGGAGAGAGCAGAGAGTAGGGAGCAGGGAGGGAGGGAGGGGGAGAGAGAGAGAGAACAGTCTACCAACCAGACCAATATTCATATCATACCATTAGTAGTAGAGCGTCCATGTTCTTTCAAAGCTTCCTGTATAGTCTGTATTTGTTGAGATACAGCTGATAACATTCTCTCTTCCAAACGATTAAACTCATCAAAACAGCCCCAAGCACCAACTTGACACAAACCAATAAAAATACGCCCCATAGCCTAAAAGGGTTAAAAATAAACAGCACTATAGCATTAGTATATAAGATACATACTTGGAAATCAAATGTTTCATCACAATTGAAGACCAATACAAATCGTCCTAACTGACAACCAAGTGCTTTAACAGACTCAGTCTTACCAGTACCAGCAGGACCTAGAGAAATGTACATATACATTATGTAATAGAATACTTAACTATTAGCTCCACCCATTAATCCAACTGTCTGTTGTCTATCAAACTATTTATCTTACCAAAAGGTGATCCTCCAAGTCTCTCCTCCAAAGCTTGTGTCATAGTTAAGTAACATCGATCAGTTAATGGTGTCTGTACGAGCTTTTCAGCCACGCCCAAATATTCAAATCCATAATTAAATTTAGCATTAGCCATTTGTATAGAGAGTTGTTGTAGGACGTCGGTCTTTTTGGGGTCAAAATAAAATCTCATTTGTGAGAGCCATTCAAATGCTTTAGAGTTAGTGACTTTGTGCGTTATCAACATACGAGTTGTATCACGTTGATGTACTAATTCTGTGATCTAAGAGTGAGATAATATCACTGATATTAACACGTACATTGTGTAACAATAACATGTACTATAATACATCAGTGAAACCTCTCTTCATTGGATCTAAATTAATTGTCTTCTTAATTAGAGGGATGTCCTCATTTCAAAGCCTGACTATTACTAGTCCATTTCACTATAAATATTATTTAATTGTCCTCTTAATTAGAGGGGTGTCCTCATTTCAAAGCCTGACTATTACTAGTCCTTCATTTGACTGTAAATATTATAGTAATATAACTAACAATGGCTCTACATTGACTATTAATGCACTTACCAAATGTTCCAACTTCTTTCTTCTAACAGGTGGTTGTTCCTGCAATACAGAGTCAGCCAGTACATTCAACGTAGACTCTACAATCTTAAGAACACCCTGTACAGCTTCAATAGAACCATTACTCAATGCACCATCAACATTAGATGACCAACTAATCTGAGCAGCTAACACAACCAACTGGGCTTGATACTGATCCACCCACTCAATATAACGAGCTCTATCGATCTGTTCACTACTGAATTGAGAAATGTCTTCAACAGCTTTAGCTAACAATGTTGCTAAGGTCATTCTCATTTCTTTCTCAACCATAGATAGCCATTGGTTGATCTTAGGATTATCAGCAATAGATATTGGTTTCAAAAACATGACCTATCACATGACAATCACATGACTATTATAACTCAATCACATGACTTACTTGTTCACCTTCTTTTGAGCTAATACCATATATGGTACTACCATCTTCTGAGAGAATTAGAGCTGCAATACCAGCAAACATTTTTTTGAAATGCTTCTGCAATTTCTCGACATTTTTGGAGTTACCAATAATTTCAAGCAAGTCTTCGTCACCAACGAAATAAAAACGAGGGAAAGCTGATCTCTCGCGCTCCAAATATTCTCCGAGAGCTTTCTGAATTTTCGCTAACAAATCTGCTAATCTTTCAAGACTTTTTAGTATTCCAGGAATATTAATAGTGTCCATGACTAGAGGAGATTTAGACACTTTCTTCATCAGAGCTAAGAATTCAGCAGAAATGCTTTGAAATCGTTGAGTTTCGTTAGGTAGAAGGTGTTTAATATCAGCACTTCCTGTGAATATACCCTCAAGATAGACCCAGCGTCGCTGAACATCAATCCAAACATCAAATATGCCATTAATTTTGTTAAGTCTCTCATCCCAAGCAAGAGCATCATCTTCAAATACCTAATGTATTAACATTATATGCATTAAGGAGGGATTCATACAATATTTTTTCTTAGGGGGGGGAACCCTGGGTGTGGGTCATGTTAATACCTAGCATGTTGATTTTGCTAGTCAAATATTAATCAATCTTATTATTGTACAAAGTGAAACTTCTTGGGGGAGGAAACTGGAGTTTGGGAAGGGAAATCCCAGGTTCCCCCCCCCCCCCTATATGAATCCCTGTTAAGTATATTAACAGCAACATTGATATGCACTTTATATCTACTATATGTTAATAACTTACTTTAAAATATGGTGACAGTTTCATAGCAGCTACTGAGTTAATGTGTTCTTTGACTTTTGTAAATAGGTCATCCCACCCACGTATTAATTTACATTTATTTTGGTAGTTAATGAGATCTAATTCATATGTCATCCATTGTTCTCTGACCTGTTAATGGATAAATAGATGAACTAAATGGATACATGAATGAGTGAATGGATGGATGGATAAACAGAAAGAAACAATGATGGATTAATGAATTGACATTAAGTACTAACTTGTTTTAAGAATTCTTCTAAAGCCATTTCTCCTTGTGCTACTAAGATCACATCTTTAACAGACATTTCATTCTTTTGCAAATCAACACTCCAGACTTGACCTAATGTCAGATCAGTTAAGACCCAAGACACACGCAGTTTCTTCATTAACTGTTTCCAATGTCGCTCCTATAATAATGACGTCATTAAGCATTTAATTAAAACAATATCATTATAAAGCTGGTATCAGTGAGATCATAATGACATCATTGAACATTTAATCATGACGTTAAAACAATATCATTATAAAGCTGGTATCAGTGACATCATAATGACATCATATCCATACCTTCAAGGCCTCTGATTTCAGTTCAGTTACTAACATATTAACTTTCAAATAACCTCGTAATAATTTCTGAACATAATCATAAGATTCATAATTTTTAAGACGTGATGGAAAGTTCTTCATCTGATTTAGTAGACCATCAAGTGACTGACGAATCTAGTAGATAATACATGATAATTAACTATTCTATGTATTGTATTAATGTATATGTAATTAACTATTATATGTATTGTATTAATGTATATGTAATTAACTATTATATGTATTGTATTAATGTATATGTAATTAACTATTATATGTATTGTATTAATGTATATGTAATTAACTATTATATGTATTGTATTAATGTATATGTAATTAACTATTATATGTATTGTATTAATGTATATGTAATTAACTATTATATGTATTGTATTAATGTATATATAATTAACTATTATATGTATTGTATTAATGTATATGTAATTAGCTATTATATGTATTGTATTAATGTATATGTAATTAACTATTATATGTATTGTATTAATCTTACCTTTCTTGGTTGGACAGAGAGCCATGGTTTATCTCGTAGTTCATCAATTTGTTCCCATACTTTGCCGAGTTCCTGCCACACCCCTTTGAGATCTTGGAGTTCATCCACAACTACTCCTAACCTGTCATCTCCAGATGATACTAAACCTACAATGAAATACCTCTTAAATATATATATCATTATATGCTCTGATTAAAGGAGTGTCCTCTTTTTAGTAGGCTATTGCTATAGTGAAATGTCACGTATAAGACACGCTATATTTAGGAGGTTCTCCCTGAATTGATTAGTGGGTGTGGCTTACCAGGGTCAGCTAACTCAAGTGCTTCTTTAGCTTTGATGATATTATCTCTTTCTTCTTTGAGTCGTGACAATCTTCCCTCATAGACAGTTAGTGAAGTAAGAGCTGTATCTGGCCTCAATTCACCCTAACAATGGATAGATAGATAGATAAATGGATTAATAGATACAAGAATGGACAATTATATTGATAAATGGACATATATATATATATAGTTGATTTAGTGATCAGAGAATTGTGGTTAAAATAACCATCACTGGAATTATATCAGACATTGTTCTCTCATCAGGTCACTATGGCAACTGTCATTATGGAACCAATACTGTTATGATATTATTGTTACCATAAGGTCACTATAACAATTGTTATCATGTATTACTAGTCATGCAACCTCATGCTATTGTCATCAGTTACTAGGGTAACTGTTACTATGGCAACTAGTACTCCATAATCCCATATACATATAGCAAGATGCTAGTCATGCTATTGTTGTCATCAAGTTACTATTATAACCGTTACTATGGCAACTAACATACATGGATAGGTTTCTTCCTTTCCCATTCTTGTAACAGTTCCACAGTACGTTGTTCAACAATCTTGTCTTCTGATACAATTTTCATCTGTAGACTTCCAATCTATTAATAAATAATTATATCAAATAATTAAAGGGGCACAGTTAATATAATAATATATATATATATACAAAGTATGATATTATCTAGTTGATATATAATGTTAGTGACATTATCGGACTATACAATAGATTTGATGATACTACAGTATAGGGAGCATGTCACATTTGCTATTAGCGGGGTCGACGTACAATACAAAAGTAGAGTTTTTGTATTGTGAACAAGGACCGCTGACTATAACTAACATTACCAGTATATAAAACCAGTTATACCAGTATCCTAAACAAGTTTACCTGGCTTTGCATAGCAGCATCTTTCCTCTTCAGTATATCATTAAAGGCACTCCACTCTCCGTCAACATTATCCACGTCTAACCAGTTTGACGGGAATTGATAACGATTTCTCTCTAATATCTTTTGTCCAGAATGATATACTTCAACTTGTCCTTCCCAGCTCTTTAATTCTCTCTTCAAATGTTGCAATAATGTTATAAATTGAACAGCTTCTGATGTAGAGGATGCATCGATTGAATGACTTTCCAGATCAGTACGGGCCTATAAGATATAGCCACACCCATCAACCACACCCCTTATAAATTAATAATACCTTTGATATTGTAGTGAAGAAGTCTTGCATATTTTGTCCAATAAGACTACCAAATCTACTAACTATTTCTTTGTGCCATGAGTCATACTTCAAATTGACTTTAGACTGGACCTAATGGATGGATGGATGGATAGATAGATGAATAGTTAGCTCATTGAATGAATCAATGGATGAATGATTGATTGAATGGATACATGAACAGATTGATCAATGGACGAATGAAAGAAAATAGAGGGATTAATACTTTTCCAAATTGTATCTCTACAGGACCAAAGACTTTCTTAGTCTCAGTAGTATCAATAGTACGTCGTGACTTCCTATAAATAAAGAAATATGATAATAATTTAATACTCTAATGTAAATTGACTATATACTATCATAACACAGTAAATATTGAATGTTAAGTGTATTTCAGTTATAGACAGTATATATTGCTATCATCATTGACACAATAGGCCACAGACAGCAGGACGGATAATATATCATCATTAATACACAAAGATATACTTGCTATATATCTTCCATATACACTTACTTGATGTCTTGTAGCAGTCGTTGCCATAACTGGAGATCTTCTCCAAGTCTAGAAGTGATATTACTAAACTCCATGTCCCATAGACTTTGATATTGTAACCACTCCTGTAATTAAAAGAGTAATTAATTTAGTAATGATGGCAGATGTACATTATTGGACTATATAGTAGATTAATAATAGTAATTTATTAATGTATAATGCACTAATACTATAGTAACCACTCCTGTAATTAGAAGAGTAATTACATGTATAATGAAATGAATGATCAACTAAATACAGGTAATATTCATGTACCTTGACATATGCTTCAATCTCTTCCAGTAAACCTTCAATTGCTTTATAAGCCTCTACTAATGGTCCAGCATTTTCTTGCATCATTTTACCAAGTAAAGAACGGTAAGTTTGTTCTGAAGGATCCTTCTCCTCTAGACCAACCTGTGTCAAAACAAAGGACCATATAGTAACAGTAATACTGTGTACTATATATATATATATTATAATATTAATATTTATTGTACCTGATATCTTGTACTCTGTATTCTTTGTAGTCCAGTGACTGTACTGATCCATTTGTGTAATTGAGAGATTAAATGACATCGTGATAATTCAAGAGGAGGTTGTAAATGCATTAGTTGGTTAGTAATATGGAGCTCATGTGATATACTCTGAGGGAAGGAGGGAGGGAGGGGGAAGAGATAAAGGGGGGAGGAGAGAGGGAGGAGGAGAGAGGAGGGAGGAGAGAGAGGGGGGGGAGGAGAGACAGGGGGAGGAAAGAGAGAAACAAAGAGAGAATGATGCATATATATATAGCAAGTATTTCCATTCCTTACTTCAACTTGAGGTGTACCACCTGGTCTAAACTGAGCAGTTAGCCTTTGTGGAGTAGTGTCCATACTAGTATCAATAGAGACATCAGGATCTCCTAATAAACAATCCTTCCAAGCTAAAATAGCTGCTGAGAGACGGGACATTAACATCTCCTCAACCTATAATATATGATAATTACTAAATAACCATTAATTAATAGGGATTTACTTTCTGATCAAGGTCTGAGACCCATTTCATCAAATTGGTATAAGAACGAAGATTCAAGTTGTCTACGAGTTTCTGAACTTCATCCAAAACTTCAGAAAACTTAGTTAAGTTGTATTCACAAGTAGCTAGTCCACCAACTAATGTGTATATCTGTTCAGTATGATGCAGTGCCTCATCGACCTAGAGATAAGAGGAGACATTAACATGACAATTGATCAAAGGTTAGAGAACTCACCTTCTCTTGAAAATTAAAGACACATTCAGAAAACTGTTTAGCATAACCATCTAATTTGTGTGATTCCCAAGTGAGACCAACACCCTATGACATCATTATGACATCATGGTCATGTGACCAATATATAAATGGCCATACCTCTTTGATCAAAGCTTGTACATCAATTTTAAGACCAGCTACTAATGGACTAATAGTACTATTATCATTGATCTATATAATATTAGATAGATAGATAGGTAGATAGATATTGGTTTGATGGATGGATGAAGTATAATATAGTCTACCTAACAATGTAAATCAAGTACCTTCTGACATGTAAGTTCATAAGTTCTAATGCTCTCTTTTAAACACACAGCATGAGGATATAACTGGTTAGCTTGACTGGCCATACTGGATACAATGAATGGGATTCTAAATCCCATACCACGAAGATTACGAACCTATAAAGAAGATTAAAAACAGGTAATAGAAACTGGTTTATAAAACAGGTTACAGAAACTAGTTTTTTTAAAACAATAAATTATTGTTAGAATACTTATATAAGCTGGCTACTAGACAAGTTTGAAGAACTTGTTAAGTACCTCTTTTGAGAGAGAAATTGTATCTTCATTGAAGTTGACAGAGAGTTTGAGATGAGAGCCAGTTCTCAGTCTTTGAGAGTTGATATTAAAAATACGTCCTTGAACTACTGTTTGTTGTTTGGACTCAACCTAAAAATGGATAGATGGATAATGAATGGATGTATAACAGAAGGACAATGGACAAATAGAATGTTAAAATGGACCTTTTTCTTCCAATCTTCAAATAATGGCGTGGGATTGAGTTTACTTTTAAAGGAGTCACCGTCTGCTTTGAGTTGTTGTCCCTCGACATGAGTACCCCATTCTGCTCCAAGTACAGCTTCTACACGTTGTAAGTACAAGTCAAGTTGATGCTCAATCTAGAAGAGAAGAGAGAGGAAAGACGAGGGAAGAGAGGAGTAAGGGAAGACAAGAGGAGAAAGGGAAAAGAGAGAGAGAGAAAGTAGTTTAAAAAGTTGGGGTCGTCTCCTGTCATTTTAATGCTCTTTAATGATATTGCTTAACTTTAATGAGTGGTCAATTAGCCAAATCACCTGATCACTCAATGTTATTGATAGCAAGTGAACTAATAATATCAGAAATGATTGTTGCTTTTGTACTAAATAAACTATCATTTGCTGTTATGTCTGCTAATATCATAATGAGTAGGGGCTAACATGTCTGCCTAATTATTATATATTATTAGGGGCTGACCTTTAATGTTCATTATAATAAGTAATGGAACTAACCTGTCTTGCCCACATAATAGATGATGAGATAGGAGGTATGTCCAACATACAACATATAGCATATGTAGGAGTTTTATTATACTGCATCTAAAATGAACACATAATATGAAATAACATTGTATATATAATAATATGTAGATTATATTAATATATAGTGGAAACTACCATAAAAGGCATTTTAAACGTCTTCTATATTGAGGACACTTGTTCTAGTCCCATACTAATACTTTAGCATATTATATAACCTCTATATTGAGGACACTTCTATACTAAGAACAATGTCCTATCATTTCAAGTATAAAGAGGTTCCACTATATATATATATTAAATAAATCCTTAAGGCAGTAATAAGTACTTTGAATTTTTTGTGAAGGCTTTCAATATCTTCTTTAACACGTTGTATCAATTGTGTTTGATATTCTCTAATAGCTCCACCAATATGTGGTCTTACAAATAGAGCATTGTATCGTGAGAAGATACGAAACATTTCATTGGCATTGCGAGCAGAACCAAGTTGATCTCGTAGTCTTGCTGCAATTCTAGTTTCAACACGATCAATCCTCTCTTCATATCTGAAAAGAAAAAGATAGCCACACACTAAAAATATTGTCCTTATATATAAGAGGGTTTTAGTCAGATATTTAGAGGTTAATATTATTGGAGCTAATGACGAGTATACTCGTCTCCCTCCCCTTCCCTCTCCCTCCCCCTCCCTCCCTCTCTCTCTCTCTCTCTCTCTCTCTCCTCTCTCTCTCTCTCTCTCTACCTTTTAATAGCAGCTTCCCAAGCAGCAGAACCATCAACAGACAAGTCCAGACAATCAACAACAGTGACATTGTCGTAAGCAAAACGTACTTCCTTCACAGCTAATAATTCATCTTCATCAAGTAACTGTTCATCAATATCACCAGATAACTCCTATTGAAAAAAAAACAATAATTACTTTAATTGCATTAGAGCTAATAGAAATCATAAAACATCCTCAAGTTCTAAGCATGACTAAATTCATCTTATGACTTTTATCAGAATAAAGCTATGGCCATGTGATTATAGTCATGCAGTCATGTGACTGTCATGTGACTTACAAGTGTAATTGTAATGGCTCCTTTCTGCTGTTGAGATTTGGCTTGTTGTGCTAGTTTCAGGACACGACTTATGACAGTTTGTAACTGTTCATGATGACAACGAAAACTGTAGAGGAAAACATATGTTAGTTGTAGCCTTATAGTGGATATAGTTGTATCTCTTTATACTTGACATTATGGGACATTGTGCTTAGTATAGAGGTCTCCTCAATATAGAGGTTGTATAATATACTAAATTATTAGTATGGGACTAGAACAAGTGTCCTCAATATAGAGGTTGTATAATACACTCAGTATTAGTATGGGACTAGAACAAGTGTCCTTAAATATAGAGGTTGTAAAGTATTAGTATGGGACTAGAACAAGTGTCCTCAATATAGAGGATATCCTTAAGTCATAGTGTCCTTATAAGAGGTTCAACCACATGTAGATAACATTCTAACTGAACATACAATGCTAAAACAGACTACCCTATTATCTATAATTCCTATATATAATATTGTATTATCATTCCTATGCAGATACAGGCATTGCTATGACAATGTCATTATTACATAATCACTTACTCTTTCATTTGTGTCAGTCGAGCTTCCAATTTTTCATGAGCCAAGTTAAATTTGAAATGAAATTTTAGCGTTTTCCTCTTAGCCAACTCTCGTAAATGAAATTTAAACTTCTCAAGTTCATCCTTCCATGCTGTGAACACCTCAAATGCCTCACCAATAATCTGCTCAAATTCCTGATAAGTTACTAACATTAGTTTATGAACACTTAAGGACTTAAGAAGCTGAGAAAGAAGATCTCGAGATATTGCTTCCACTAATGCAACAGCTCGCTCAGTAGGGTAGTTGGTATTACGAACCTTTTTAAGATGCAGAAATATACTACTGGTAGCAGATATCACAGTAGCCAATGTGTCTGCTGCTAGTAAATCTTTGATAGGAAAATCTTTCATTAATTGAAGATAATCATTGACACGTTCTTGAGTATCTGTCAGACCTGTGTCTGAATCAAAACTAATAGTTGTATGGAAACGTTTGCCAGCTTTTAGTACTTCAAGTGTCAGGACGACTTCGGGACTATCTCGTTTGCCTCGTAAACGACCGAGGGCGTGCTCCATATTTACCCAAAAACTAATTTCTTGTAAGGCAGTCCCTGATGAGACATCTCGTTGCATTGTAGTCACCTAGAATATAAAATTAATGTTATGTAACAATACTTGTTAGTAAGGTTATTTAACAGTACTGGAGCATAACTACTCTACAGTGGATTGTTAAGAGTGTAGACACTGCATTAATATAGAGGTGTCCTTAATATAGAGGTTGTATAATACACTAAAGTATTAGTATGGGACTAAAACAAGTGTCCTCAATATAGAGGTTGTATAATACACTAAAGTATTAGTATGGGACTAGAACAAGTGTCCTCAATATAGAGGTTATATAATACACTAAAGTATTAGTATGGGACTAGAACAAGTGTCCTCGATATAGAGGTTGTCATTAGTTCAAAGAGTCCTCTAAGAGGCTCCACTATGAGACTTGTCAACACACAATATCACATCTAGAATCAAAGACTTAATTAAAAAATGCTCCTTAAATTATGAGACATTAATTAAACTAATTAATGTCCAGATAGACACTGAACTATAAACATTAATATGGCCTCAATAACTTAGTAAAATTCACTACATGTAATATACAATCATATTAACATACCTTCCGTATTTCTCTAGTCCAAGTAGCTACTTGCTTTTGTAAAGCATTAAGGAAAGTAGCATCATTGAGATGATTCCCGATATCTTCAACGACAGGACGTCGATTTTGATCACCAGCTTTCTTCACAGCCTCAACAATGACAGGATGTATGGGTAAACTGATCTCTGGTATAGCAATATTTTGTTGCAAATGAAGTAATCCTACTGCTAATTCACTCATGTTTTTTTGAACTGTTGAGACAAGTTTATCTCCCTCACTAGAAACAAAAAATGATCTTAAGATTAGCCCCACCCATTGGTTATTCAAACCACACCCATTATTAGCATTAACGGTACTAAACTTAAAGGTCATTGATGTACTATAATAACTCCGCCCATTATCATCACTAATACAGTTCATATGGTTCTACTACATGTGACCTTCCATAAAAGGTCATTTACTCTAATTCAATCAATGCCCCTTTAATTAATTAGTAATAAAGTCAGACTTGTACATAGTGACTAGTTACTACATAACAGAACTAATGTATTCCCTTGTTAACAAATCAACTAAAGCAAGTTAAGCCCCACCTACTAATTAAATTTCCTAGTATCGCTCACCTTTCATCTCTCCTTGATTGCTGTACAAATGAATTAAATAACGGGTTCATAGCATCATGAATGTAAGCATGTAATGTCTCAAATGGAGAGTCTTCAGAAATTGTCAAAAACCTGAGCTGGGATCGTACGGACTTATCTGACTCAATAACAGCACTACGTTTACTGAAAATGACACCCACACATCGTTGTGGCCGATAATGAACACCCAATTGAATATCAAAGGTCGGATTAAAAGGGGCAATGTCTGATGACCCCTCGACTTCTTCCGGTGGTAAAGTATACAGTATAGACAATGCATGTTCTTGACTGTCTTCAATAAATCGTTTAAGTTTACTATCATTGTCTTTTAAAATCGACTGTAACGTTACAACTTCGGGGATATCTTCTTCTGTCTCTAGTAACGGTGGCACGACTCGTAAGAGGTAAGCAGCGAGTTGGCTGGTGTCTGCCGGTCGCCCGACTGCGGGAAGAGGAGTCCCTTCCTCATCAGCCATAATGTGTGTTTAGTATTTCTCAATACTACTCAATATATTTCTCTCTCATCCACAAATGACAGGAAAATACAAAGAAATGGTAAGTGCCCTGTCTCCTATAGACACCAAAGAGAGACACGAGCACAGTGTAAAATGCGCATGCGCAGTAATGTTAATAATTGTAATGAATATTAATAATTATTATCATTATGAATATTAATTACTTATAATAATTAACTTGACACAACACACTCATAATGAGAGACAACAGCTGTAGAAGGTACATTATCACAACTTATAACACTATCAACTTCAGTTAAAGTCATTTCAACAATAGAACTTGATGGAAATGATGTCTCAGATGATATTTGTAATATATCTTCACATGAAGCAGATACCAACATACTTCGTCTTGCTGCTCGAGTTATAGTGATAATAGGCTGTTCTGTAGTAATAGTACCAGTATCAACAGTAATAGATTCCTCATTTAATGCAATATCATTAGTTGTTGAAGTATTATCTATATTATTGGTAGAATTAACATCAATAACTTCATAATTAAGTGAATTGTCTGAAGTGATGTTAGAATTAAGAGTAGGTCCCTCATTGAACATAACATTATCATTTGTTGATGTAAACTCATTGTTACATGTGGCATCAGTAACTACTGAAGTGTTTGTCAATATACCAGTAGCTATAGCAGGTGTAGCAGTAACTATAGCAGGTTCTGGATCAATGGACATGTTATTATTTTCACTTTCAATTTGTACATCATTGCTATTAATTGCATTATTGGTACTAGTAACAAACAGTGTTTCATTTGGCATATGACCAACACTATCATTAACATCATTATCTAATGGAACACCATTAATAGCAATGGTTACTCTAGATGATGGTAGAGGCAAATTGCCACCAATAACATCTTCATAAGGTGGTAATTCTGTATCATCATATTCTGACATCTGTAAACTTACAGAGTCATTATTTTGCAATAAAGTATTAGTAGTATCTCCAGACGAGATCAGATTGGAATTTTGAAAAAGTACTGAATTTTCAGGTGGGTCTAAAAACAGTGGTGACGTCAATGCTTCTAAATAAGATGGTGGGCCTTCTTTAATGAGAACACTATCACTATAAAATCGTTCTTGTAGTGTTATAGGTTCATCTCCTGTCTCATTTATATCTTCTCTACCTTCCTGTAGTTTGAGGAAATGTTCAACTTTTTTACTTATGAATGTGTCTAAAGTTTGTTTTCCTTTATCATGCACAACTATTTGAAGATGATAAACTCATTAATGTTTTTTAACTCTCTCTTTGTTATTAAATACAAATCAAGACAAACACAGGTATTTATGGATTTTAAAATACACAACTGAACAAACTTTCCCAGCTGTTTCTATTAATGTTAAACTCTTAAAAAATTTGATATTGACTTTAATTAATATATATTGTGACAATATTTGTTTTAATAGTGAGAGTAATGATTAATAATCCAGAATAGATAACACAATGCCAACCTATCAAAGCATTGATAAAATTTCTTCATTGACACTTGTCTCACAATCTCTATATAAGATTATATATTAGTGTATTATAACTATGGTACTGCTAAGATATATGTATAGAGACATAGTAACATTCCTTTTAATATAAATACATTCTGTAGACTGAGTACTTGTCATGTAAAATGTCTCCATATTTGTGTAATTGAGAGAATTTATAATATGAATAGAGTACCTTTGGCATACTCATTAGCCTATTGTAGCTATTCTGTGATGTTCTTCTAATCAGTATTATTGTTTAGGTTAGTATAAGATGCTATAAGTAAATCTAATTTATTACAGTTAGTTCAAGTAATTGATATTTTAACTGTTTACTTTGTTATATCTTATGTAGATATACTTACTAAGTATACAACTTATATACACTGTAAGAATTAATGTTATTTAAATAACTAATTTGTACTTTATATTACATAGGTGAATTTCTATGTAGAATTTGTGTGAATTACACAATGTATAATCTGTCAGTATATGAAAGAACAACATGCCATCAAATTACACAGTGAGCAATTTAAATAAATTCTATATTCCATAGCAGTTCACCCATGTAACATAAAGTACAAATTAGTTATTAAAATGACATAATTTTTACAGTGTATGCAGTATATACTATTGACTATTAAAGCATATTATAGGAAATGTTTATACCACTACACTAAAGTATGGAGTTAGGATCAGTGACCTATATAGTAAATAATGTGTCATTATTTTTATTTTAGTGTAATATAAAAAGTCCATCCATTAATTTTATAAACTATGATTCTTTATTAGCCTCTCTATTATAGCTACTAAATTTAGGTATGACTATCAAGTTTATTTTGATTTCTAAACTTTTTTTATCATTCCATAGCAGTCAATGATATTACCACATTAAAGCAATTATATAATGAACTTAATTTTTAATTATTTACAATTATAGAGTTATTGAAGAAGGACATTCCATAATAGGAATTAGATTACACAACTTACATCATTATTATCTGAAGTATAATGAGTAGGATATTGTGTAGGATCATCAATAGGAGTACACATTTTATATTTGAAAATACAACAATATCCACATACTATTGTAGTAATGATACACAGTGTGACAGCTATTAATGATAATGAAGTTGAAAGAGGTATTGCCAGTATCTGCTAATATAGTAAATGAATATAAGTTGTGTTAATACATATTAATACCTTGTTAATGTTTACATCTGTAGGATCTATTAATCAAAGATATTAACAAATTTCAATATATCATGAAAACTCTTATAAAAGTCACTTTGAATTGAGGACACACTCTATATTGAAGACACTTGTACTTGTTTATATACTAGTATTAACAGTATTAGAAATACTACTAATATTAGTAATACTATTACTTATATACTAATAGTTATATATTAATACTTTAGTGTATTATATCTTTATATATACATAATATACTGTTAAAGTCCATATTATAGGATATAGCTAAATAAACTTTAATGGATATTCTTAATATTTAAGACACTTGACTCTATAGTCATTCATATATGTAACTTACAGTAAATACAATTCTACACTATATACAGTTAATTCTAAATCAGGACATATACAATAAACTGAAAGACCAGCTAGGCTATGATAATACCAGTATTTATAAATTCAGCAAACATACAGTTCCATTGAATTACTCTATAGTAAACTGTTAGCAATTTGTTTACTATATTAATGAATTATATTTTAGTATCTTTCAATTTTTTGATTTGTTTATTATCTTTAATTAATGCTAGTTCATTAATATTGTTTTAGCTTCTTGTTTTGTGACTAATAAAAAGGTCTAGCTAGTTATTTCCACAGTTGATAAATTACACTTACCTTCATCAGATCTTTTGTTTTCAAATGTGTATATTAGTGGAAGGGAATAAACTAGAACCATCATATTTAACAGCATCTATGATAGAGAATAACCATCACAAATAATTTATATAATATATAATAATACGTATATATGTGTGTGTGTGTGTAAGTTGTCTAACCGTAGCTAGATCCGAAAAGAGCACCAAAGTCTGGATTTGCAGATTCTTAGTTATTGTGTAGGCTGCAATGAACGCTGTCTTGCTGTTTGTCCCATATCATTTGGAATTTATGTTTTGAACTTACATTACGTCAAAGTCGGTTACTAAGAGATGTAGGAAAAAACATTTCTTAAATTTTCCGTATATTCCTTTTGTTTACATAAAATCACATGACTACTGCAATAACTGTGTGATGTTATGCTAAGACAAGCTTGTCTCTTTTGGAAGTTACCTAACTTAAGTTAAGGCACTCATAAAAAAAGTATGAATTTAACTGATTTTGTTCATGTGAAGAGTAATTTGGTGGTGAACTTTGCTAACTCTGTACAAAGGTACATTTATTTCAGAAGTATTCATTAAACTCTGTGTGTTTAGATTATGGCTGTATGGCTGTCAAGTGACACCCTACCACAGAAAGAGGAGTCCCTTCCTCATTGGCCATAATGTGTGTTTAGTATTTCTTAACCCTACTCAATATATTTCTCCATTCAAACATGACTGGAGAAGACAAAGAAATGGTAAGTGCCCTGCCTCCTATAGACTCCAAGAGAGACACAAACACAATGTGTAATGCACATTAATGTTAATAATTTGAACGGAAATTAATAATTATTATTATATATGAATATTAATTACTTATAATAATTAACTTGACACAACACACATGTAATGAGAGACAACAGCTGTAGAAGGTACATTATCACAACTTATAACACTATCAACTTCAGTTAAAGTCATTTCAACAATAGAACTTGATGGAAATGATGTCTCAGATGATGTTTGTAATATATCTTCATATGAAGTAGATACCAACATACTTCGTCTTGCTGCTTGAGTTATAGTGGTAATAGGCTGTGCTGTAGTAATAGTGCTGGTATCAACTGTAATAGATTCCTCATTTAATGCAATATCATTAGTTGTTGAAGTATTACCTATATTATTGGTAGAATTAACATCAATAACTTCATAATTAAGTGAATTGTCTGAAGTGATTGTAGAATTAAGAGTAGGTCCCACTATAGCAGGTGTAGCATTAACTATAGCAGTTTCCGAATCAATGGACATGTTATTACTTTCACTTTCAATTTGTTCATCCTCGCTGTTAATTGCATCATCATTACTAATAACAAACAGCATTTCATTTGGCATATGACCAGCACTATCATTAATATCATTATCTAATGGAACACCATTAATGGCAATGGTTACTCTAGACGACGGTTGAGGTGAGTTACAACCAATCACAACTTCATAAGGTGGTAACTCTGTATCATCATATTCTGACATCTGTAAACTTACAGAGTCAGTATGATAATTTTGTAATAAAGTATCGATAGTATCTCCAGATGAGAGTGAACTGGGATGTTGAAAAAATACTGAATTTTCAGGTGGATCTAAAAACAATGGCGATGTCAATGCTTCTAAATAGGATGGTGGGCCTTCTTTAATAAGAACACTATCACTATAAAATCGTTCTTGTAGTGTTATAGGTTCATCTACTGTCTCATTTATATCTTCTCTACTTTCCTGTAGTTTGAGGAAAAATGTTTAGCTTTTTGGCTTTTTTCTAAATGTGTCTAAAGTTTGTTTCCATTATCATGCACTTATAAATATATACAAATATTTGAACATGATAAACTCATAACTCTCTCTTTGTCATTAAATGTAAGTCAGGACAAACACAGCTATTTATGGATTTAAAAATACACAACAGAACAGACCTTATCAGTTATTTCTATTAATGTCAAAAATTTGATGTTGACAGTATATATTATGACAATATTTGTTTTTATAGTCAAAGTAATGATTAATGACCCAGAAAACTAAACAAAAATGCCAAGACAATTAAATTCACAAATACTCAGTCTATGCAATGTATTTTTGTAACAGAAGCTAAGTTACTATGTCCCTGTACATATATCTTAGCAGTACCATAGCTATAATACACTAATATACAATATTATATAGAGATTTAGAGACAAGTGTTAATGAAGAAATTTTATCAATGCTTTGATGTTGTCCATATTTATGTAACTATATAATATGAAGAGAATACCTTTGGCATACTCATTAGCCTATTGTAGCTATTCTGTGATGTTGTTCTAATAGGTATTATTGTTTAAGTTAGTATGATGCTATAACTAAATCTAATTTGTTATAGTTAGTTCAAATAATTGATATATTAACTGTTTACTTTGTTGTATTTTGTGTAAACATACTTACTACACTTAATATAGTATTTTGTCATTTAAACCATTGTCTTTGTTACCAGAATCTCATCAATTTGATATAAGCTCAACATTGAGTACCCATGTACAAAACTAAAACTTGTCTAACTCAGTATATATAAAGCCAAATAGAAGCCAAAAATACTCTTTGTAGCTTATATCCAATAATTGAACTATGAATGAGAGATAGACTATTTCCACTTAAGTAATTGCCAATGGATTAATCAGTTGAAATAGTATCTACTTATAGTTTCAATTAAAGCCATGACTTAATTACTATAACAATGTAGGTGTGTTGTAGATGCAACTAGCTGGCTTTATACATAATACACTGTACACTATAATATAATACTAATAATACTATTATTATATTATATTGTATTATATTATAATACTATAATATAATACACTATAATATACAGAATAACACTACTATTGGCCTTGTAGCAACTTTGATTTGGGCTTACATCACATTGATGGGACTATGGTGACAAAGATCTTAGTAAAAATTTCGAAATGCTTTTTTCAGTGTAAGTATACAATAGTAGTATATACTGTTAACTATTAAAGCATATTATAGGAAATGTTTATACCATTACATTATAGCATGAGGTTAGGATAAGTGGTCTATAAAATAAATAATGTGTTATTATTTATATTTTAATGTAATATAAAAAGTCCATCATTTATAGACCATGATCTTTATTAGCCTCTCTATTATAACTGCTAATTTTGGTATAACTATCAAGTTTATTTTGATTTCAAAATTTTTCTATAGCTTTCTCTACATGTTCTGACAGCTCTTAATCTAGCAGTCAATGACATTACCATATCAAAGCAATTATATATAGAACTCAATTTTTAATTAATTACAATTATAGACATATTAAAAAGGAACCTTCTATAACATTACAAAACTTACATCATTATTAACTGAAGTATAATGAGTAGGATATTGTGTAGGATCATCAATAGGAGTACACATTTTATATTTGAAAATACAACAATATCCACATACTATTGAAGTAATAATACACAGTGTGATAGCTATTAATGATAATGAAGTTGAAAGAGATATTGCCAGTATCTCCTAATATAGTAAATGAATATAAATTATGTTAATACATATTAATACCTTGTTAGTGCTTCCATCTGTAGAAAATAACTGATCTGTTAATCAAAGATATTAACACATTTAAAAACATGATAAAACCTCTTATAAATGCCATTTTGAATTAAGGACACTCTCTATATTCAGGACACTTGTACTAACTATATACAAATACTTTAGTATATTAAGTCTTTATATGCATATACTGCAGTAGAATATACATTATTTAAAGCCCACATTATAGGATATATATGTGCCCTGATTTGCAAAAAGGGACCACTTCTGTTAAAACATTTGTGACCTGATTTGTGAAAAAACTACTGTTACAACATATCAAAAACAGTTTTACATACATATAGAATAATTATGCATATATAGCAACTGTATGTATACCAAACTGAGATGTTTGAGATGTTTTAACAATGGTTTGTATACAAATAAGGTCACAAGTATTTTGACAGAAGTGGTCCCTTTTTGCAAATCAGGTCACATATAGCTAAATAAACTTTAATAGATATTCTTAATATTTAAGGCATTTGACTTATAGTCATTAATACATATTATCTTTACAGTCAGTACAATTCTACACTATATACAGTTTAATACTAAATCTGGACGTGTTAATACAGTCACACCCTATTATGGTGTCAGTAAGCTACATACAATAAACTGAGTCAACTAGACTATGATACTATCAGTATTTATTCATTCTGCAAACATAAAGCTCTTTTGAATTGAACTTTTCTGTAGTAAACTGTTTCTACATTAGCAATTTGATTACTATATTAATGAATTATATTTTGGTAATATTCAATTTGTTAATTTGCTTATTTGTGTCCTCTTTTTAGAGGTTTTAGTGGTAACACTGCATGTGTAGGAATGACACAATGTTCTTCCTTTTTCTTTCCTTCTTTAAACTACAGCTGTTTACAATTGTTTTTACATGCAAATTATATATTATCTTTACAGTCAGTACAATTCTACACTATATACAGTTTAATACTAAATCTGGATGTGTTAATACAGTCACACCCTATTATGGTGTCAGTAAGCTATATACAATAAACTAAGAACAACTAGAGTTACTAGACTATGATACTATCAGTATTTATTCATTCTGCAAACATAAAGGTCTGTTGAATTGAACTTTTCTGTAGTAAACTGTTTCTACATTAACAATTTGTTTACTATATTAATGAATTATATTTTTTTAGTAATTTTCAATTTTTTGATTTGCTTATTATCTTTAATTAATGCTAGTTCATTGTATTGTTCTAGCTTCTTGTTTTGTGACTAATAAAAAGGTCTAGCTAGTTATTTCCACAGTTGATAAATTACACTTACCTTCATCAGATCTTTTATTTTCAAATGTGTATATTAGTGGAAGGGAATAAACTAGAATCATTATATTTAACAGCATCTAAGAAATAGAGAAGAACCATCAAAAATAATTTATATAATATATAATATATATATATATATACTGAAGTATCTAAGTCTGTTGAACAGTGCTCGAGATCGTTTAGATAGAGCGGGTTAGCTGTCTGATGATCGCATAACGCGTGAAACTCGGAGTAACAGCAACATAGCGAGAGCTCTATTTTTTTGTCCCTTTAATTCTGTTATAATATATTATAAATATTATAGTAATGCATTTATTATACTTCAACGATAATTTTTATCCATCTTTTTCCTTAGCATCATAACAACATTATAAACTCACACCTTTGAATGAGGCATCTCTTTAACTTTTAAACTTGACAACGAGTTGACTACTGTACGTGCAGAATTAAAATTCAGTCGTGTTGCATGACTTTTAATTATTTGTAGACAGGATGGGTGTGTCACAACTGGTCAGGTGTTTAGAAAGTAATGGCGTTATTGAAGCTATATATAGCAGTACTGTTTATTATTGTTTGTGAAGGTGGTCAGCTACAGAAAAGTGATAATATCTTTGATAAATATCCCACTAATACTCCGCCATATTCAGTACATTACTTCAAGCAGGTAATAATCTTACTAAACCTTATAGTAATCAAAACGGAATATTGTGTTTGTTAGTAGTTCAAATGTTTGCGTGTCTATCAGGAAATCCATGCATGTTTGTTGTATGTTACACTTAAATATCAAATATATATATGTATATATAATATTTGTTGTGATAATATATATGTCAAAATATATACACAGCCATCTGTCAAGCAGTGAAAGAAAAAACAGTTATAGAATTTTATATTTGTTAATCAAATAAATATATATAACGTTAATATATATGTGACCAGATTTGCAATAAAGAACCACTTCTGTCAGAACATTTTTCACGTGATTTGTGAAGAGGGAAACACCTCACAAATAGTTTTGTATACATAGTTACCATAAATAGTTGTATATATATATATGTAGTAACTGTATGTATACAAAACTTATTTAGAGGTGCTTTAACATGGTTCCTTATCACAAATCACGTGACAAATGTTTTGACAGAAGTGGTCCCTTATTTCAAATCAGGTCACATATATACATGCATATATAATTATGTGTATATATATATATATATATATATTACTATATATATATATATATATATATATAGTAATATATATATATATATATATATATATAGTGTATATAATGTTTAGTTTTACTCTACAGTTTATTGATCATTTCGACTATACCAACAATGATATTTTCAATCAGAAATATCTAATTTCAGGTGAGTGCTATACAACTCTATTATATAATAGAAATGTTTCCCATTTCAGATACATACCATCAAAATGATGTTCTATTGTTCTACTCTGGTAATGAAGGTCCTATTGAGAGTTTCTATGAAAATACTGGCTTTATTTTTGAATTAGCTAAGGAGTTACAAGCGTTAGTGGTCTTTGGTGAACATGTATGTATGTAATGGGTTTAGTGGTCTTTGGTGAACATGTATGTATGTAATGGGTTTAGTGGTCTTTGGTGAACATGTATGTATGTAATGGGTCATAGTAGAACCTTTTATATAGGACACTATGAATTAAAGATACTTACCCTCTACATTTAGGATGTATGTACTAGTTAGTATTGCTATATTAGGCTTCTTCAGTTTATTTAGTGCAGTTATATTAAAATAACTATAGTTATAATATAGTAACTTTATTTACTATAGTTAGTATTCACATAATGTGTAATGGTGTCATTTTATTGCTTTATTGGTACTAAGAATTTCTATAGTATTATGCCATATGCTTTATGTTTAGTAATAAGCATTATTATTAATGTTAATTGAAGTAATATATACAGTCCACAATTCAATGACTATTTCTTCCTAATTTCATGTTACTAAAATTCATGGTAATGTTATTGTTACAGTGTTGCGGTATGTTTTCTAATAGTTTACTAAATTTAAGATACCATTACTAAAATGCTTTAAAGTTTTCTAAAGCAATACTTGTTATTGTTCCACTTAAGTGTATTATATAACCTCTATATTGAGGACATTTGTTCTAGTCCCACACTAATACTTTAGTGTATTATATAACCTCTAGATTGAGGACACTTGATCTAGTCCGATACTAATACTTTAGTGTATTATACAACCTCTAGATTGAGGACACCTCTATACTAAGAACAGTGTCATATAATATTTATTGTAGAGAGGCTCCACTAGATCAATATGTTAAGTAAACATCAAATTTAGCAGGTGTTTATATTATATAAAACACATTAGTTATGAAACATTTTATGCTTTAAGTATATATTTTGCATATAATGTTTTACATGTACATGTTCTATAATAGTCACTTATATTTTATTCAGCGTTATTATGGAGATTCTTTACCATATGGTCCTAATAAAACATTTGAACCAACAGTCAATATGAGGTATCTCAGTGTAGAGCAAGCACTAGCAGATTATGCTGTGTTAGTACTAGAAATAAAAACTATGTTTCATATAAAGAAAGCCATTGTAGTTGGAGGAAGGTAATTAATTATATAATTATCTGTTTACTGTATATATTTGACCACTCTTATTTTGGGTGTATATTAACTGTCCTAGTTAAAGGGATGTCCTCTTTTTAATACTAATATAATCTATAGAGTACATTGTCTGATGTAATTGGTGATGTTGTCTTTGTAGAGAGATTATAACAAACTTGAACGCTATTAAAAAGTATTAATTATATATCATTCACTTCCTCTAGTTATGGTGGTTTATTAGCAGCATGGTCAAGGTTTAAATATCCTAATATCTTTGATGGAGCTTTAGCAGCCAGTGCTCCATTTTATGTTACAGCTAAAATGATATTACCGACTGCTTTCTTTGGTAAAGTGACTAAGGTTAGTAAGAAATGATGAACATTGTCTAGACTCTATTGTGATGACGTCATTCTATTAAAGTGGTCTAGATTATGTCTATAGTAATTGTTATTACATTATGTTATTGTATCTCTCTTCCTTAAGACATGATACAACTTAGCCTTAGTTATATTAATAGAATTATTAGTAACAATTAATACTCTACATTATCTAACAGTAGACAGTTTATTACAGTTTATAATAGGTTATTACAAGTTATTACAATTTATAATAGATTATTACAGTTTATAATATGTTATTACAAGTTATTACAATTCATAATAGATTATTACAGCTTATAACATGTTATTATAGGCTATTACTAGTATGGGACTACAACAAGTCTCCTTAATATTAAGGTGTTCTATAAGATATATATGTGTGTGTGTGTGTGTGTGTGTGTGTGTACTATAGAACCCCTATATAAAGGACACCCCCTATATTTAGGACACTAGTTCTAGTCCCATATTAATACTTTTGGTTTTCTATATTGAGGACACCTCTATATGAAAGACTACTGTTGAGCACTACTGAACTTACTGAAGTATATTCACATCACTAATTACTTATTACTTTGTCCTATAGGATTTTGCAAGTGTTGATCCAAGCTGTCCAGACATTGTCAGGCAAGCATATACAGAGATAGACAGCTATTCCAATATGGGAGAGAGTGGACTTCAATATTTAACAAAGTCTTTTAAATTATGTAAAACTCTGACACAAGAAAAGGTAACCAACTTTAGACCCTGTAATAAAACTACAATAATGAATTAATTATATATACCACTCTCTATTATATTAGGTGGATCATTTAAAAGGTTGGGTACGTAATTCTTTCACTTCACTAGCCATGGTGGACTATCCTTATCCTGCATCATTCCTGGCTCCATTACCAGCTTATCCTGTAAAATTAGCTTGTGGTATTTTGGTCAATAACAGTGGTAATATATTGACTGCATTAGCTGATGCTGCAGGTAAATTCAATCAAACTTTTCTATACTGGACATTATGGGACAATGTCTTTATACTATAGAGTTGTCTTTAATATTAAATGATATATTAATATATTTTTTTAGGATTATTTTATAATGGTACTGGTGGTACATTATCATGTTATGATATTGATAATGAGTTTATTGATTGTGCTGATCCTACAGGTTGTGGTACTGGTCTTGCATCATTATCCTGGGACTATCAGGTAATAATGACACTATGATGAATCTCATATATGAATATTATTAAAGGAATGTCCTCTTTTCAGAGGTTTAAACAGTAACACTGCATATGTAGGAACGACACAAAGTTTCCTTTTTTTCTTCCTTTCAATCATAGCTGTTTAGAATTGTTTTTACATTTAAATGTATAGTTTACTTAAAGTATCATATTTTCAAGTGCTTTAACAGTTCTAGCCATATATTGTAGACCCAAAGGGCTATAATAATAATTATTATTAGACTTAAAAAGGAAATAGAGAGATATTGTTATGATAGGCTGTTTACTTAATGAATGTAGATTTATGTTAATGTAAGTCAAACAAATGATATGGCTAAAATCACTAGTTAATATTGATTATGTGTGTATTAAAGTAGCTATCTTAAATGTAAATGTATAGTTTACTTAAAGTATCATATTTTCAAGTGCTTTAACTGTTCTATTGTAGAGCAAAAGGGACTATAATAATATTAGTATTAAAAAAGAAACAGAGAGATATTGTTACAATAGGCTGTTTGTTTAATGAATTCACAAGATCACATTCCTCGTGGTCAATCACATTTCCTATACTTTGGTTATGGAAAGTACAATAAATCTTGTTCTTATGGGTCCTATCATATAAAACATGACGTCAAAAAAACTGAGATATTGTTATGATAGTGTGTTTACTTAATGAATGTATATTATTATACTAAAGGTAAATGAAATGTTTGTGTAAGTAAAACCACTAAAAAGGATATGACTAGTTAATATTGATTATGTGTATATTAAAGTGACTATCTTATATTCCAAGATATTTTGGCTAAGAGTAATGAGCAACATTATGATAATCTTATCTAGCCAGACTGTTTCCTAGTATATGTAAATGTTGTATTCACTGAGGAGCCAAGTCTGGCTAACCAAGATTACATTTTATCTTAGAGCACAAATATGTTAAATATGCAACAGGTGTTGCACTGTAAAAGTTAATATGTCAACTGATTTATAGTTTACATGAATGGTTTACTATGAAAATGCAGACTTCCTTGTGAATTACTCACTGTAATTTGTTTGCATGTAGTGCTTTTACTAACTAAATTATAATATTAGTAATTCATAAGGAAATCTAGATTCTATAGTAATCCACCTCTCTCTCTGTCTCTCTCTCTCTCTGTTTTCTCTCTCTCTGTCTCTCTCTCTCTGTCTCTCTCTGTCTCTGTCTCTCTCTCTGTCTCTCTCTGTCTCTCTGTCTCTCTCTCTGTCTCTCTCTCTCTCTCTCTCTCTCTCTCTCTCTCCGTCTTTCTCTCTGTCTGTCTCTCTCTCTCTGTCTGTCTCTCTCTCTCTCTCTGTCTCTCTCTCTCTGTCTCTCTCTCTCTCTCTCTCTCTCTCTATCTATCTATCTATCTATCTATCTCTCTCTCTCTCTCTTACTCTCTCTCAAAGGCATGTACTGAAATGAACCTAGTCTGTACTACTAATAATGTTACTGATATGTTTCCACCAAGTACATATGATGTCACAGATTATTGTTACTCACGTTGGGGGATTCCCAAAGACAGGAGAAATGAAGACTGGATAGCACTAAACTATTGGGCTCAAGGTATATAACATCCATAGATACTAGAGGTTGTATAATATACCAAAGTATTAATATGAGACTAGAACAATTGTCCTCAATATGAGAGTATTGTGAATATTCTTATTAACAGGATCCACTATGTAAATCCTAATTGGTTTATAATCTATTGTGGATTATAATAATACATATACTGTATTGACTTATATTAATTATGTCATAATTAATATAAGTCAATACAGAAGTCAATAAATAGTACAGTAGAGAATATACTGGTCATGTGGAATACTCCAGTCAAAACTTGTTAACATACTAATGGCTACTGGCCAAATAGCATAGAGTAAAACCTCTTAATAGTGGACACTATGGGACACTGTCTTTAATATAGAGGTGTCTGCAATATAGAGGTTATATAATACACTAAAGTATTAGTATGGGACTAGAACAAGTGTCCTCAATATAGAGGTTGTATAATACACTAAAGTATTAGTTATGGGACTAGAACAAGTGTCCTCAATATAGAGGTTGTATAATACACTAAAGTATTAGTATGAGACTAGAACAAGTGTCCTCAATATAGAGGTTATATAATACACTAAAGTATTAGTATGAGACTAGAACAAATGTCCTCAATATAGAGGTTATATAATACACTAAAGTATTAGTATGGGACTAGAACAAGTGTCCTCAATATAGAGGTTGTATAATACACTAAAGTATTAGTATGAGACTAGAACAAATGTCCTCAATATAGAGGTTATATAATACACTAAAGTATTAGTATGGGACTAGAACAAGTGTCCTCAATATAGAGGTTGTATAATACACTAAAGTATTAGTATGGGACTAGAGGTTGTATAATACACTAAAGTATTAGTATGGGACTAGAACAAGTGTCCTCAATATAGAGGTTGTATAATACACTAAAGTATTAGTATGGGACTAGAACAAGTGTCCTCAATATAGAGGTTGTATAATACACTAAAGTATTAGTATGGGACTAGAACAAGTGTCCTCAATATAGAGGTTGTATAATACACTAAAGTATTAGTATGGGACTAGAACAAGTGTCCTCAATATAGAGGTTGTATAATACACTAAAGTATTAATATGGGACTAGAACAAGTGTCCTCAATATAGAGGTTGTATAATACACTAAAGTATTAGTATGGGACTAGAACAAGTGTCCTCAATATAGACGTTGTATATTACACTAAAGTATTAGTATGGGACTAGAACAAGTGTCCTCAATATAGAGGTTGTATAATACACTAAAGTATGACTAGAACAAGTGTCCTCAATATAGAGGTTGTATAATACACTAAAGTATTAGTATGAGACTAGAACAAATGTCCTCAATATAGAGGTTATATAATACACTAAAGTATTAGTATGGGACTAGAACAAGTGTCCTCAATATAGAGGTTGTATAATACACTAAAGTATTAGTATGGGACTAGAGGTTGTATAATACACTAAAGTATTAGTATGGGACTAGAACAAGTGTCCTCAATATAGAGGTTGTATAATACACTAAAGTATTAGTATGGGACTAGAACAAGTGTCCTCAATATAGAGGTTGTATAATACACTAAAGTATTAGTATGGGACTAGAACAAGTGTCCTCAATATAGAGGTTGTATAATACACTAAAGTATTAGTATGGGACTAGAACAAGTGTCCTCAATATAGAGGTTGTATAATACACTAAAGTATTAATATGGGACTAGAACAAGTGTCCTCAATATAGAGGTTGTATAATACACTAAAGTATTAGTATGGGACTAGAACAAGTGTCCTCAATATAGAGGTTGTATAATACACTAAAGTATTAGTATGGGACTAGAACAAGTGTCCTCAATATAGAGGTTGTATAATACACTAAAGTATTAGTATGGGACTAGAACAAGTGTCCTCAATATAGAGGTTGTATAATACACTAAAGTATTAATATGGGACTAGAACAAGTGTCCTCAATATAGAGGTTGTATAATACACTAAAGTATTAGTATGGGACTAGAACAAGTGTCCTCAATATAGAGGTTGTATATTACACTAAAGTATTAGTATGGGACTAGAACAAGTGTCCTCAATATAGAGGTTGTATAATACACTAAAGTATGACTAGAACAAGTGTCCTCAATATAGAGGTTGTATAATACACTAAAGTATTAGTATGAGACTAGAACAAGTGTCCAATATATATAGACGTTGTATAATACACTAAAGTATTAGTATGGGATTAGAACAAGTGTCCTCGATATAGAGGTTGTATAATACACTAAAGTATTAGTATGAGACTAGAACAAGTGTCCTCAATGTAGAAGGTATACTTAATTCAGAATATCCTTATGAAAGTTTTCACTATATTAAAATTACATATATATATTTAAAGAATTACACTCATTATTATTTATGGTCCTCTATTAAAACTAACTAGATATGTCTGCTGGTTCTAATATTATATTCTCTAATGGCGATCTCGATCCTTGGAGTGTAGGAGGAGTAAGTTATAGACTCACCCTATAATTATATGTCATAATTAATTATTATAATATTATAGATATTACGTGATTTGAGTGAGACTCTAACTGCTATAGTAATTGCGGGTGGAGCCCATCATTTGGACTTAAGGTATGTCATCAAATACATAGTACAGAAGCCAAAGTTTATTTAATTAGTTCATTCTAAGTTCCTATTTCAAACTACGAGTTGGAAAGTTCGTCCTTAGTTTCCATAAATAACAAACATATAATATACAAACAAAATTAGGAACCCAACCCAACTGGAAACATCTCGCTGATGCTCAATTCTAAGAGACAAGTCGTAGTACTCATGGTCTGCGTTTTATTAAGTAACAAGAAAAGACTAGAAATAGTGCACGTTATAAAAATGGAATAAAAAAATTGGAACTCATTAAGTGGGTCATTAATTGAAATTTTTAAATAGAATTACAATATCTGTCCTTGGCTACGTTTATATATAGTCAGGACATTCCAACTGTTCTCAGTATAGAGGTATCTTCAATGTAGAGATTAAAGATAGAGAACAATGTTTAATGATCAATTCCTTTTCCTGATACAGGTAGTCCACATTAAGTTTTTAAAATATAATAGAATGTTGAGCTAGGCCTGAATGGGTTATTAATATTATGGTTACATCCACTCATTATATTATCTTATACTATTGTTGTTTTCCACAAATAAAAGTCTTGAATAAAATGAAAAGACAATTGTTAACGTTTTTGAACCAGCTGCTATAATCTCATATAATATTATATAGGCATCAATCATTTATTGACAATAATAAACGATTATAACAATAATAATTAATTAATTTGAGTAATTAATTAATTATTACTTTGTGCTAATTAGGGCCAGTGATTATAGGAATTTCCCCTCAGTTAATTAATTAATTAGATGATATGATTAATACTTATTAATTTATTATTAATTACAGGGCCAGTGATCCTCGTGACCCTCCCTCAGTCACTGAAGCTAGAAGAGAAGAGACAGCTATTATCAAGAAATGGATTTCTGAACAGTGACGTTTTATAATTATATTCATAAGGGGTTAAATTAAAACCTGCTGCTATTAATTAATAATTTTGTCTAGCTAAAAAAATATAATTACTGATTACAGAATCTTTGACATAGGAGACCCCCTATTAATTAGTGTTAATATAATTAAGGTAATAATAGAATGTGTCTATTGTACCTGAACTTTGTCATATAATTCTACTATGATCATAAACCATTACCTCTTAGTCCAATCTTTGTTCACACTCAGTAAATCTAATAATCAATACTTTTCTCTATAAGACAGCAAGTCTGTTTTCTATGAATTACTTAATATGACACGCCCTTTTCGAGAAATATGTGCTGTTGATAATGTGTCATCAAATATTTTCTCATATGCTAGTTTTACTGCTTTTTTGATGTTGTTGTAAAAGTATTTCAATTTTAGATGCTGATAATCATATTCATAATACAGTTAATAAGGTTCACAGCACTCAGTTCTTGCTATCTCTTGGAGAGTATTGAAGCTAACAATAGCAGGGAATCCTGGATACTAAGTAGGACAACAAAATACCACTTAAAATGTCTTATTAACTCTTTACCTGGTTGGTTTGCATGTGTGTGATTGTAACTTCAATTAGGTCTATAGGATAGATGCTGATATCTCTAACAGTTCTAAATTGACCACAGTTATTTAAAGGTTCATTTTTAACTCAGATAAACTATAATTCATAGTCCATTTTTAAAAATGGCTCAAAATCATTGTTTACAAAATCACTTGAATTTTTTTATGAAGTTAACTAGATAGGTCTTTGTTAAGTAGAATAATTGATTGTGCCCAGAAATGTTGTTAAAAGTGTGCAAAAAATTAACAAACTTCATTAATTTACATGTAGATGTAACAGTAAAACAAGGAGTATTATTATGAAATTTTTTGAAATAATGCAACATTTGAGAGCAGTAATACTAATGTCACTTAACAAGGACCTATATAGCTAACTTCATAAAAAATTTCAAGTGATTTCATGATGTGATTTCAATTTTTTGAGTTAAAAATGGCCCAAAATCATAAGTAGTGAAATCACTTGAATTTTTTTTATGAAGTTAACTATATAGGTCCTTGTTAAGTAGAATAATTGATTGTGTTCAGAAATGTTGTTAAAATCTATAAAAAATTAAAAATTTTCATTAATTTGTATGTACATGTACCAGTAAAACAAGGAGTATTATTTATAGGATTTTAAAAATAATACAACATTTGAGAGCATTATTATTAATGTCACTTAATAAGGATCTATATAGCTAACTCCATAAAAAATTTTCAAATGATTTTGTGATGTTGACCGATTCTCAAATTTTGACTCATTTTGTTTCTTTTTTTGTGGTGCCACTATAATTTATATAATATTAAAAATTAATAACATTAATAGTATTGTTTTAGTTTGTTTAAATGTGACTAGTCTATTCTTGTCCCTTAAAAAGTAGTTTAAGTTAATTTTTTTAGCATTTTCAATTTTAGATGCCAAGTAAGTACCGTTAATGAGATTCATAGTGCGATCGACGCGCCCCACAAGAGCATGAAGGAAAAATCTGACGTACATATATAAAGAAACTGAAACAGTCATGAGTGCCAGTGTGTTGTGGGCCAGCGTTCTGCAATGCATCAGACCTCTGAGATGGTTACCAGCATACTCTACGGAGTATCCGAAAGGCCGACTAGGATAGGGCTGGTAGTCTCCCTTTAAACGAGATGAGGCTGGTGTATTTGTGGTTCCCGGTTCCTGAATGCGACATTCCCTAAGAGCTGGAATCCCGTACGGCTGGTTTTAAGTTAGGGCGACGCTCCAGCCAGGATTACCTCGCGAAGACGAGGGTTACCAAGCCAGGTGGCGGTCCCAGCTAGCAATAGCAGGGAATCCTGGAGCCTAAGTGGAAGCCTGAGTGGGTGAGCGAGTAGGAATCGTTTGGGCAACACACAAGGGTTTTTTTTGTTTTTTAAAGTAATTATTTTTGCTAAAATAAAAAAAATTAATTTATAATACAACTAAAAAATTATTTGTCAACTAAAATAGTAATAAAGATAAACATCTTGTATGTTTTTCTTATCATTAACGTCAGCATTGGGTAGTTTTAACATTTCATCTTAAGAATCGTCGTTATATTTTTCATTATTTATTTTTTTCTATCCCTTGGAGATTATTAGTGTCGAGTTAGGACTGTCATGCCTGATTGGAGTCTTAGCTAGCAATAGTAGGTGATCTTAGATAGTAAGTAGGAAGGTCTGCTGGTGAGTCAGTAGGGTCAAATAAGATACAAAGCAACTCCTGGTGACTGACTCTAAAATTTTACAAAAACAGACTTAATAAAAATAAGTATTATATTTATCAGCTAAAATAGCAATAGAGTACACCTTGTATGCTTTCCTGTAAGTCCATGGTCCAAGTTAAAAATTGGCCCAAAATCATAAGTAGCAAAATCACTTGAAAATTTTTTATGAACTTAACTATATAGGTCTTTGTTAAGTAGAATAATTGATTGTGTTCAGAAATGTTTTTAAAATCTGTAAAAAGTTAAAAAGATTCATTAATTTACATGTACATGTACCAATAAAACAATGGGGTTTATTAAAACATTTTTTAAATGTAATGCAACATTTGAGAGCAGTAATATTAATATCACTTAACAAGGACCTATATAGTTAATTTCACAAAAATTTCAAGTGATTTTATGATGTTGACTGATTTTCCACCCTTTTTATGTAAAATTATTTAGAGGAATATATAAAATTAGAATTTCACTAAACAATAATTTATTATATACAATAATAAATTATTGTATGGCTAATAATTTGTGTGTAATATGTACTGTTTAATATCCAGACAAAAACATTGGTTTTTATCCTACTATTTATTATACTCAAATTACCTTATAGGATGATTTTCATGTTTATTAATATATGATGTCTAATGTCACAGATGATGAGTAACTAGTGTACTCTTAATATTATTAAAAATCAATTAGTTATTTTAACAACTAATTTATACCTTACATCAAATGACTACTGTTATGAGTTTCACATAGTATAATTTCTTAGTATATGTTGTATTATTACTGACAAATTTACAGTAAGTAACTCAAATGAATTCTACATTCTAGAGTAGTCCAGTCATGTAAGCAACAGTTTAGTTGATTATAAATATATTAAGTTTTATAGTGATGTAAATACTGTAAGCAAATAATGTGTGATAACACTGCAACAATAGAAATAAGATATTATAAGATTGATTGATACAATAAATTGTTTGAAGTCCTCTTTGTCAACATCACTAGCTAGTAAAAATACTTTACACATTCTATGATGTCACTATAATAACGCTCACATGATCTGTTTCATTTCTTGTGGTTTCACTTATAATATCCCCTTTGTCTAGATCTATTGCCTTTAATTTCAACAATGTCTTGTACTAGTAATAGTACTGCTAGTGGATGTCTTAAACATGTAAGTAGTATATTATTGATAGGATTTGATATGACTGTCTACACACTTAGGCTAATTTGAGTTCTACTTGTTGTCTAAAATGTAGTCAACCTTATCGTGATCCTTGTATGCTGTCTTGTTGTCACTCTTTCTGTATTCAATGTATCCAGTCTTTTATCAATGAAGATACTGGAACTAACTCCATCACTTGTCCCTCTTGTCACCAGATCACACCAGTACCTGATGGAGGAGTTACCTCTCTCCCTCGTAATCTTCGTCTCATTAATAAACAAAGTCACATTTTCAGCAAGATCACCTCTAACCCTCCTCCTCCATGTGACTCATGTAGTGAAGATACTTCAGTAGCATACTGTACTGAATGTAGAGATCTCCTTTGTAAGCAATGTTGGAACGCTCACAAAAAGCTTCGATTGTCACATACACATTCATCTTTCACTCTTGATGAAGGTCATACTATGTCCAGAGACAAATTATCTAAAGTAATTCCATCTTTTACACATACCTGTCAAGATCACAGTGACCAGCAGCTAAAGTACTATTGTCAACAATGTATTATTCCAGTGTGTAGTGAATGTACCGTCATCAACCACAAGGACCATCCTGTTATTGAGGTAGGTAAACAGGTAGACAGCAATAAGGCAACAGTTTATGAGAGCATACAAGGTTTCCAAGTAGCTCAACAACAGCTTAAGAAAGTCCTGATATTAGGAGAAGAAATGAAGGAGAAAATCAATGCTCGTAAAAATGAGATAGATACAATCATACGTCAAACATTTGCCACTCTTCAACAACTTTTACATGAACGTGAGGAAGCTCTACTAGCTCAGAATAGTGAGGTAGCTAATACTAAAGTGGCTTGTCTCTCTCTTCAACTGGATGGGGTCCAGCATCTTTTGGAGGCAATGACTTATTGTGAGAATCTTGTAACCATTGCTGTAGGAGAGTACAATGATGTTGAGTTAATATCAATTGCTCACACACTACAGACCAGAGCAAACCAACTACAACTACAAAAATTATTAATCAAAATATTTTACCTTGTTAATAATTTAAATGTATTTTGTTGGTATGTATGAAATTTAAGTGATCACACTTAAAATAGTATTTTGTCATTTCAACTATTGTCTTTATTACCAGAATCTCATCAATATGATCTAAGTCCAATATTGAGTAACCACAAAGCCAAAACTGCTCTATCTCAGTATAAAGCCAAAAAGTATTTGTAGTTTATATTCAATAACTGAAACCATGAGTGAAAGAAAGATACCATTTCAACTTAACTAACTGGATTAGTTTCAGTTGAATCTGCTTATAACTTCAATTGAAGACATAATTCAATTACTATAACAAAATGGTGTAAAAGCAATGTGGTTGTAGATGCAGCTAGTTGCCTTTGTACATATGGAATGACACTAGTATTGGCCTTGTAGTAACATAAAATTGGGCTTACATCATATTGATGGAACTGGTAACAAAGACCTTAGTAAAAATGACGAAATGGTCACTCAATATTATATCTAGTACTTAAGATGTAAAAGGGGTCAGGCTCTTATAACTAACTAGTTATATAACCATGAACAGAACAATATACACGACAATGAAGAGTAGACTCATAAGTTCCAAATATATTGTGATTTAGTACTGTTTGATTGGGATTTTTAGCTTTAACATGTTACTGAGTTGTGCAAAAAAGAAGATATTACAGTCTACACATGCAAACTTAATGTTAAGACTTGCATAATACATTTCTGATTTGAAAATTGACACACCCTTCAACTAAATATTAATATTATATAATATCGCTATCACATGAGCTGATCTGATCTCTGATCTTACCCCTCAACTCACACCTGTGTATACTATTGCTTCTTATTTTGACCAGTTCTTTGGTTGACTGATATTTCAGTAATGTCTTGTACTAGTAGTAGTGCTGCTAGTGGACCTCTTAAACATGTAAGTAGTATATTATTGATAGGATTTGATATGACTGTCTACATACTTAGGTTAATTTGAGTTCTACTTGTTGTCTAAAATGTAGTCAACCTTATCATGATCCTCGTATGTTGTCTTGTTGTCACTCCTTCTGTACTCAATGTATCCAGTCTCTTATCACTGAAGGTACTGAAGGTACTCGTACACACTCTTCTTTTACTCTGGAAGAAGTTCACACTATGTCCCGAGACAAGTTATCTAAACTAATTCCATCTTTTATTCATACCTGTCAAGATCACAGTGACCAACAACTAAAGTACTATTGTCAACAATGTATTATTCCAGTATGCATTGAATGTACCATCATCAATCACAAGGACCATCCTGTTACTGAGGTAAGTAAACAGGTAGACAGCAATAAGGCAACAGTTCATGAGAGCATACAAGGTTTCCAAGTAGCTCAACAACAACTTAAGAAAGTCTTGATATCAGGAGAAGAGATAAAGGAGAAGATCAATGCTCGTAAAAATGAGATAGATACAATCATACGTCAAAGATTTTCCACTCTTCAACAACTTTTACATGAACGTGAGGAGGCTCTGTTAGCTCAGAGTAAAGAGGTAGCTAATGCTAAGGAAGCTTGTCTCTCTCTTCAATTAGACAAGGTCCAACATCTCTTGGAAACAATGAGTTACTGTGAGAATCTTGTAACCAGTGCTGTAGTAGAGTACAATGATGTTGAGTTACTATCAGTTGCTCACACACTACAGACCAGAGCAAACCAACTACAACAAGAGTTCTCTAAGACCTTTCTTGAAGTATGTGAGTCACCAACTATATCAGTAGATATTAATACAGATGAACTAGCTACAAAGATAGCAAATGTGGACATTACATTTAATGAGATATCTCCCAATAATACAACAGCAGTGGTACCTCTAAGTGTTTACATGGAAAAAGAATTAAATGTTAAAGTAGTATCTAGAGATAGTAAAAGGAAAAAGCTATCTAAAGGAGGTGCAATAGTGAGTGGTAGGCTTGTTCCAATTGAAGAGAAAGGGACACCAATTGAAGCTAAGAGCACAGATTGTGGTGATGGTACTTACCTTGTCTCCTTGATACCACAAACGTTTGGTGAACAGAAGCTTTCTCTTACTATCAAAGGTCAGTCTATCCAAGGTAGTCCCTTCAATATTTCTGTAGTTATTCGAGATTACACTATTCTAAAGAATCCAGTACAGACTATTACTGGGACAAATACACCAGCGTTCATAGCCTTTTCAAATAATGGTGACATGTTTGTCACTAGTTATAGTAGCAACTGTATATATGTATATGAGAGCAGTGGAAGACAGAAGTCTATCATTGGTTCACATGGAACTGGTCCTCTACAGTTTAATGCTCCCTTAGGTATAGCTATTAATGGGGAGTTTGGGGACATAATATATGTGGCAGAGAATGGAGGAAATAGAATTCACAGGTTTAGTTTAGGAGGAAAGTTTTTAGGTACCTTTGGTAGTAAAGGGTTCGATAAAGGACAATTCCTTAATCCCTGGGGTATATGTTTTGGTCCTTATGGTAGAATATATGTTGCTGATACTATTAATCATCGTATCCAGGTATTTAATAGTGATCACACTTTCTCTCATATTATTAACTGTAATAAAAAATATCCTTATGGTCTTTCCTTTGATTTTTCTGGTCACCTTCATGTAACTTATGATTCTAATGTAGTTAGTGTCTTAACTCCAGAAGGTCAATATATTCGTCAGTATGGTCACTCTCATCTTAATAGACCACGTGGTATAGCTATTGATTCAGCTGGTAATTCACTTGTGGTAAACAAGAGTGGGGAATCTCTTTCTATTTTCAATCCACATGGCAATTTTATCCACTCAATAAGAGGGTTTAATCAGCCAATAGGAGTAGCAGTGGCTTCCAATGGATCAGTGTGGGTAGCTGATGCAAGTAACAATAGACTAGTTAAATATTAATAACACTATTACAACATTATATAATATAGTTTGTCTTGTTTCCTTTTATAAATGTTTTGTAAACTTTTATTTAAAACGTGATATGGTTGATTAATGGAACTTCAAGCACAGAGCCTAGGAAATTGAGTCAAGGAATGTAATATTATGATTCTGGACTCATGAGCTCATGAACATCACTCACAAACCCCCGTAGTATTATATTGATGAGCTGACATCACTTTGTTTCTTAATAATAATGACATATATGAACTTGGTATTTGGCTGTAGGTAGAACTTTTGGTATATATTAGGCTATTTTGACAGGATATCAATACCAAATAATGACCATGATCTATCAAACATACCTTGTAAGACAATATATAGACACCCACTTTATGCATAAGTCAGCCAATGAAAATGTTCAAGGGAAATTTTTGACTAGACATCAACCCACACATTATGCTACATATTCAAATATTTATCTTCACTACAGAAGGTCTATTTGTTTTTTCAGTATGGTCACCCTCGTCTTGATGGACTACATGCTATAGCTATTGTAATTCTTTGTGGTAAACTTTTAGTGGACACTTTGTTTCCATTTTCTATTTTGATGGAGTTTTATAAATACTCAATAGGATGGGTCAATTGCCCAGTAGGAGTAGCAATGGCTCCCAATGGATCAGATGGGTAACTAGTACATGTGACAATGAACTATTTCAATTCTAATATCTACATGCTGTCACTGTTGTATAAAATATATTCTCTACAACTATAATACAACCTATAATTTCTAAATCATCCATAACATATATATTACTGTAAAAATTCATTGGTTGATTTCACCAATATATGGTTGTACACATTGCATGCATGTAGTAAGTTATTCAATGCAAACTGAAAGTAAACATCATTCTATTTTAAATAACTGTTTAGTCAATAGTACATTAGGAATGAAAACAGTATGATGTTTACATGTATACAACCTGTATATAATCATATATTGTCTAGATTCAAACTCAAATATATATACATGAATTGTTTGAAGTCCTCTTTATCAACACCACTAGCTTGTAAAAATAACTTACTACATATTTCTATGATGTGACTATAATAACTATTACTAGATCTGTTTTCTTATTCTTATGTTTTCACTAATATCAAGTAACGTTTGTCGTGATTTGTTGTCTTTCATCTCAGCAATGTCTTGTAGTGCTGCTAGTGGACCTCTTAAACATGTAAGTAGTATATTATTGATAGGATTTGATATGACTGTCTACACACTTAGGCTAATTTGAGTTCTACTTGTTGTCTAAAATGTAGTCAACCTTATCATGATCCTCGTATGCTGTCTTGTTGTCACTCCTTCTGTACTCAATGTATCCAGTCTCTTATCAATGAAGGTACTGGAACTAACTCCATCACTTGCCCCTCTTGTCACAAGACCACACAAGTACCTGGTGGAGGAGTCACCTCTCTTACTCGTAACCTTCGTCTCATCAATAAACATGGTGGCATCCTTAGCAAGATCACCTCTAACCCTCCTCCTCCATGTGACTCATGTGATGAGGATACTTCAGTAGCATATTGTATTGAATGTACAGATCTCCTCTGTAAGGAATGTTGGTGTGCTCACAAAAAGCTTCGCTCAACTCGTACACATTCTTTTTTTACTCTAGAAGAAACTCATGCTATGTCCCGAGATAAGTTAACTAAACTAATTCCATCTTTTACCCATACCTGTCAAGATCACACTGACCATCAACTTGACTTTTATTGTCAACAATGTATCATTCCTGTATGTGTCAAATGTACTATTATCAATCACAAGGACCATCCTGTTACTGAGGTAACTAAACAGGTAGACATCAATAAGGCAACAGTTCATGAGAGCATACAAGGTTTCCAAGTAGCTCAACAACAGCTTAAGAAATTCTTGATATCAGGTGAAGAGATAAAGGAGAAGATCAAAGCCCGTAAAAATGACATAGATACAATCATACATCAAAACTTTGCCACTCTTCAACAACTTTTACATCAACGTGAGGAGGCTTTGTTAGCTCAGAGTAGTGAGGTAGCTAATGCTAAAGAGGTTTGTCTCTCTCTTCAACTAGACAAGGTCTGGCATCTCTTGGAGACAATGACTTACTGTGAGAGTCTTGTAACTAGTGCAGTAGGAGAGTACAATGATGTTGAGTTACTATCAGTTGCTCACACACTACAGACCAGAGCAAACCAACTACAGCAAGAGTTCTCTGACACATCTCTTGAAATATGTGAGTCACCAACTATATCAGTAGATATTAATACAGATGAACTAGCTACAAAGATAGCAAATGTAGACATTACATTTAATGAGATATCTCCTAATAATACAACAGCAGAAGTGCCTTTAAGAGCTTATATAAAAAATGAATTAAAGGTTAAAGTAGTATCTAGAGATAGTCAAGGGAAGGCATTATCTAAAGGAGGTGCAATAGTGAGTGGTAGGTTTGTTTCAGTTGAAGAGAAAAGGATACCAATTGAAGCTAAGATCACAGATTGTGGTGATGGTACTTACCTTGTCTCCTTGAGACCACAGCAATTAGGTGAACATAAATTTTCTCTGACTATCAAAGGTCAGTCTATCCAAAGTAGTCCCTTTAATGTTTCTGTAGTTGCTTCTCGAGATTATACTACTCTCAAGGATCCAGTGCAGACTATTACTGGGATAAAGTATCATAGCGTTTTCTTCTGATGGTGACATGTTTGTCACTAGTTATTGGAACCATTGTATATATGTATACGACAACAGTGGAAAAGAGAAGATTACCATGGGTTCAAAAGGAAGTGGTCCATTACAGTTTAATGGGCCCAAAGGAATAGCTATTAATGGAGACATAATGTATGTGGCAGAAAGTGGAGGACATAGGATTCACAAACTAACTTTAGGAGGAACGTTTTTAGGTACATTTGGTGGTAAAGGGTCTGGTAAAGGACAATTCTTGCATCCCTGGGGGATATGTCTTGGTCCTGATAGTAGGATATATGTTACTGATGGTAATAATCATCGTATCCAGGTATTTAATAGTGATGATACTTTCTCTCATATTATTAATTGTAATGAATCAAAAGATGGTTCATTTAATTTTCCTCGTAGTGTTTCCTTTCATTTTTCTGGTCAGCTTCATGTGACTGGTTATGGTTCTAACACAGTTAGAGTCTTCACTCCAGAAGGTCAATATATTCATCAGTATGGTCAGTCTCATCTAGATGGACCCACTGGTATAGCTATTGATTCAGCTGGTAATTCACTTGTGGTAAACTATACTGGAAATTCTCTTTCTATTTTTGATCCACATGGCAATTATATCCACTCAATAGGAGGATTCTATGTTCCAATAGGAGTAGCAGTAGGTTCCAACGGATCGGTGTGGGTAACTGATACATATAACAATAGACTAGTTAAATACTGATAACTAACTAATAACTACACACACTATTACAACATTATATAATATAGTTTGTCTTATTTTCTTTTATAAATGTTTTGCAAACTTTTATTTAAAATGTGATATGGTTGATTAGTGGAACTTCTAGCACAGAGCCTAGGAAATTGAGTCAAAGAATGTAATATTATGATTTTGGACTCATGAGCTCATGAACATCACTCACAAACTCCTGTAGTACTGCAATCATGTGCTGACATCACTTTGTTTTTTAATAATAATGACATATATGAACTTGGTATTTGGCTGTAGGTAGAACTTTTGGTATATATTAGTCTATTTTGGCAGGATATCAATACCAAATAATGACCATGATCTATCAAACATACCTTGTAAGACAGTATATAGACACCCACTTTATGCATAAGTCAGCCAATGAAAATGTCCAAGGGAAATTTTTGACTAGACATCAACCCACATTTTTTACTGTATATAAATAATTGAGGTAGTATATTGGAATAGTTAGTAAACCACAATTTAAAGATGAAAGAAAGAAATTTTTTTTTGATACTTTGTCTCTATTTGACTACTACAATTAATGCTAAAAGTAAGTCATTAAAATCTCCTATAGATATTATTATCATATTTTCTGCTTCAATGTTACAGACTGTCAAAGTGGAATTAACTTTCTATTACAACCACCACAAGTACTGAACTGTATTCCTACTGGATTATATGTAGCACTCTACTGTTATACAAGTCCTTCAGAATCATTTGAATGGTATCATACACTTGATCCTACAAAAGCTGGCATAACAGGAGAATTAATTGTTAATGACGGAAATCCATACTACCTTGACAGTGTTCTTGGTTACAATAGCCAACTCTCTTTCACAGTATCGAACAATACTATTGGTTTCTACTGGTGTGTTATAACAAGTAATAATCCAGTATCATTACGATCTAGTACTGTCACTCCAATATGTCTGAATTATGACAATTCTTTACCTCCTTGTCCTCGAGCTTTTTCATTACATGATCAACATCATAACGTGACTGAATGTGCAGATGCCAATGCAACGTTTGATCGTGTAGCCCTTCCTACAAACTGTATATTGACTCCATCGACATCACCAGTACAAAATGTAGACACAACAATAACTGATAATGATCTGCAAATTATAGGTACTACAATAACTGATTATGATAATGAGAACCAAATGTTATTGTATATTTTATTTGGAGTATGTATATTCCTGTTCATCTTATCTATTATCCTAATTGCTGTCATTTTTATTTTGTGTCTTATAACTAAACGACATTAATTTTAATCTTTTGTTATGTACAATGAATCTATTATTATATCATTTATTTACACTTGTTGGGATTTAGCTAATGTTGTTAACAATATTTGTATCATGTATTTTACAAGAACTTGTTACATTGTGTATTGTAATTTAATAGTGTGTTGCGTAAGAAGTTAATATTCTGATGTTTTGGGAGTTCGTGTTGTGGGAATTGATTAAACCAAATTGAGATGACCTCAGTTTTAACAATGCAGTCGTTTATACACATGTCCCAAATGTTCCATATTAGTCTCATGTAGCCAGCTCCTCCTTGTAAAGGATGTTCCTTAAAGAGATGACTAGTATTGTGTTCCATTTATTCAGAAATACACATGTCAATTAACTTATACAGTACTTTGAATTGTTATACTGTCCCCTAGTCCCACCCTTAATCCTTCCTAAACTCTAAAAGTTTTGGAGTAAGATATAGTACTATATACTGACATTGTGTATAACAACTTACATGTGTAGCCAAATAAATGGTACAAATAAGGCTTTAATAAATAGTTAGTTAATTAATGTAACTTAATAATTTAATTATAATTTTTAATACACATTGTCACATGAATTAATTACAATCCTATGGCCTCAAATCCACAATTACTTAAGCACCTTTTATAGTAAGTACAGCATTAAGGAGTCCATTATAAAGAGATCACACTGTAATAACTTCTATTGTATAAACACCTTTACATATCATTACATAACTAGTGCTACAATTATGTCAACTAGCTACAGCTAGCAACAATTAAGTGACTATAAGACTTTATTCATTATATATAATGAAATAAACACTATAGTTGAATCTGAAACTGTACTGAATAAAGATGAAAGATAGAAGTAACATGTTTGTCTCATTATAAGAGGTAATACTAGACAAGGTAAGTATATCGAATGTAGAGATACTAATATAATGTTCCTTTCTACAAATGTTTACACAAACTGTACAACATAACCGGTAACATGTTGTAAGCAACACATTGATAAGTGTACACTTTTAAAACTATGTTATTTAGTATTACTGCTCTCTCCTTTTTATAGGCCTCCACAATATTAACAAATACTCAAGTTGAGCCCAAACTCCTTGTTATTAATAGTTAATTGTTATTAATTAAATACGCTTTGTCTACAAAGAAAATATTGAGGACTATTATGAGCTATAGTAACCACAACAATCAGTTTTCATTGAAATAGTCATTAACTGTGTTGTTTTGTTTTGTTTAAGATTATTTATCTTTGATATGATATTATTTTCTTCCTTTTGTTTTTTTATGCCCAGCCCATAAACATATGATATATTTTTTTGTTTATAATAATGTTATGTCATCAATAATGCTATCAAAATAACCATTTATATAATACACAGTTATTTTTATATAACGACATTATATACCTCTAATTGACCATATGTATCCTATCATAATATCATAAACATAGACATATAAGGTAAAACATAACAAGCCAAACCACAATGTGTAATATATAAGGTTCTAATAAGGTGAAAGAATATATTAATATTATGACATACTCTTTCCTATACAACTTTATATAACCACATTTACTTCATGTATTTGTACAAACAAAATGTACATTACACAAAACAAACACATGGAAGCTCATGATACAACATGTAAACTAATTCACAGAACATATGATGCTATATAAACAATTGGCATATTCTTACTATAACATGAGTACATCATACTCAGATAAAAAGTACCTTATACAAACATGGACACTTCTGAAAGCATACACACATAAGGTAAAGTATACAAAACAGATCACTCTTGGAACCACTAAATCATAGTAAATTGTAGTAATAAGTGGGTACTATATACTTATATGCTATTACATATATTGTGGTATGTACTCGATATAATAAAGTACCCACATTAACAAGGCACACTTACACATATGGTAAAGCATGCAAACAATCTCACATATGAAGCCAAAACATGTAAGATATCAGTCTCCTATTGTAGGTGGTGTCTATTATAATATCATTAAGGTATTTAGACACATATTAATGATATTAAGTTGATGTTGCTTGTGTTAAAGCTGGTATCTGTTATTATATTAAGTCCTTACTTCACCCACTCCATGGTGACTGCCTATAGTGTAAGATGGTTTCTTTTGCCAATAATGCCATGTATGTCAGTATGACATCATAGATAATGCAATTATGGTATTATGGAGTAATGACAAAGTCGTGTAATAACTAAGTCTGATAAACTGCTTCTTTACCATTAAAATAATAGAGTGTATTTATAATTATGACATCACATTATAAATGTTTATTTTCTTAAAATTATATTAGTTATCCTAATTATTATGTTGACATTATATAAAGTACACAAGTGTCAAAGGATATTGATCTCATTACCTAACACCTAACACCTTGTGTCATATGTACCATTGTTAATACAATATACTACAGACTATAGAAAGCCTTTATATGCAGTATAATGAAACTGTACAGCATTTATAAGTTGTTATCATCACATCCACTACAGCAATAACAGTGCACGAAGTGAAACTAGTCACTTCAATGATGCTTACTATACCTTATTATTAATGCATTCAGATGTTCCATTACTCCTTATAACGATTAACAATGTATATTAATGTACTGATAGTCATTATTATATTGAGTAAACATTTTCTTTATCTACGCATTTTGTTATAAAGTGATTTACCACAAATTTTAATAGAAGTGATCATTACTGAATTAATATCTATATTCTTAAAGGAAATATTATGTTTTTACTTCTCTATATTAGATTAGCAGTGAAGCATGACATAATTATCATTGGAATATTCATATTATAATTAATATTTATTGACTGTCATAATTAATCAACCCACGTGTTTGAATTAGATATATTGTGGGCAAAGCTGTTCTAACTAAAACCACAGAGTGAACGATGAAAGAACTGACTATTGTTTGTATCTTTTGTCTTTATCTTATCACTAGAGGCAGTACTCAAGGTAAGGAGATCAATGTCCCAACAATAATATCATATTTCATACAGATTGTCAAAGTGGCTTTAACTTTACCCAACAGCCTCCACAAGTACTGAACTGTAATCCTTTTGGTCAGATAATTGTCCTTTACTGCTATACAAATCCTACTGAACCCTTTAACTGGTACCATACATTTGATCCTACACAAGCTGGAAAAAATGGTAACTTAATTGTTAGTGATGGAAATCCATATACACTCCACAACACTCTCGGTGTTAATAGTGGACTCCAGTTCACAGTATCAAGTGATACTATTGGCTTTTACTGGTGTGTTATTGACTCAACTTCATTAGTACCACTAAGATCTAGTACTGTCACTCCAATATGTATGAATTATAATAGCTCCCTGAGTCCATGTACTGATATTGATGATGAACACCATAAAGTACCTGAATGTGCAGATGCTAATGTGACATTTTCTCGTGTACCCTTTCCTACAGACTGTGTATTGCAACCCTCATCTTCTACTTCTCTCCTCAATACTGCATCACATGACGTAAGACCAACAACTTCATTTTTATCTTTTGCTACAATCATTACCATATCAACTCCACTTATCTCTTCTTCACCAAGCACCTCAACTCTCTTAACATCTTCTTTATCTATTGCTATACAGACTTCTACAAGTACCCCAATTCCCTCAATTGTCTCAACCCCAATGCCAACTGCAACTGAGCCAATACTAAATATTGGTCCATCTCCAACAGCAACCAGTCAAAGTCAAATATTATTATACTCATTAATTGGAATATGCATATTGCTGGCTATCATAGCTCTCATCATAGCAATAGCCATTATTATATTATGTTGTATGACAAGAAGGCAACACTCCCTCGGAGCAGCCACACCTAAAGGTACCACTAATTATGTATGACACAGTATACACAATAGCATTATTTATATATTCCTTTATGACATATTGTATACTATATAAAGAAGCATTAACTATATTACCATATATTACATTATATTACATAGTTATTTTTGGTGTGTCCAGTAATCTGTAGTATGGTGTGTCCAATCTTATTATCTTGTATGACTTCTGTGTCATTATCAGATTACCTTGTGATATCTTCCTTCCTTAGGCTCATCTACTACAGTACAAACAGTTGCTTATCGGTAAGTTGCTCTATACAAACAAAATAGTGATTACTTGTAAACTGTCCTTATCATAGAGTGTCCTTAATACTAACAGATTAGGACATGACTAGACCACACTATAATAACACACTAAAGTATTAGTATCAGACTAGAACAGTCTTATTAGAGCGTGTTCTTTAATATACAATGTCCTAAATATTATATATAGGACCTTACAACCACTAGCTTATGTAAAGATGTCATTATTATGATAAAGTTATTATTATAACTCTATAGCTACACTACTAAAACTAAAGAGTATTATTCACTACCTATAAGTGAGCATTGTGGCAAATGCCATAGTAATTGCTGTATTGTTTACTGATAAAAACTTAATATCGCTTCACATTCTTGCAGTGTGGTATCCTGAATATAGAGGGTATCATTAATTTCCCTATAGTGGAAGCCATCTTCAGTATAGGAGCACACTGCATAAAGAAGTTGTATAATACACTATTTGTTAGTGTAGTTAGTTCAAATAAATTTCTTAGAACATAGTATATTTTGCTAAATGTTGCACTTTATGATATCAGTTAAATAAACAAAGTTATCGTTATTGTTATATCTTATCAAAACATGTTTTACTTAACAGTATTCAATATAACTATGTTTTCTATTACATATCTCTAATGATAATAACATTTCTCTTAATAGGGCCAATGGTATCTCTACTGAGGAAACAGGCATCCATTCCAAACCGCTTGAAATCACACCCACGTCTGCCCCTATCATTACACAAGATGATGACGACATGATAATGAATGTAGCTTATGTTAAAAAACAGCAAACTGAAGCTTTCATAAGTGGACAACCATATGAAGTACCTACAGTCCCTACTAATGCCACTTTAATCCATACTAATGTCCCTACAATTCCTACTAATGTCTCTACTATCCCTACTGATGTAGATATACCCATGAAAATCCCATCAGCATTATCGTTCAGTAATCCCATTTATTCCCCTAATGCAATGGGTAGTATTTCTGTGCCACATGGATCCTTAGCAGTGCCTGCAGGTTCGGTCCCGCCCCCAAAACAGCTCCCTCCTAATTCACCTCCTATTTATAAAGTTGATGAAGATCCTATTCAACGTCCATATTATGCTAAACCTGATATTACTAAGAAACGATTTCACTCATTTGTGTCCTCACAAGAAAGAGAAGTTAGTATCGAAGAAACACTGAGTCCTTTACCTCCCACGTCTTTTTCACCACCACCTCCCATTCCTCCTCAAACTATGGTCACGCCCACTCCTCAAGAGACTTTGTATGATGAGCCAGAACAATCCATGACTCAGTCTGCAAACCACACCCCTTCACCAGCTCTCCATGTCCATCCTCGTCTAGTATCACAATCACCGGTTGCCATGGATACAATATTATATGATACTCCTAATACTAATTTAACCACCACCAAAAATGTCAACAGTGCAGATTATGATGACCCAGATGACCTTCCTCGCGTAAATGTAAATGTAGCCATTTCTCCTCGCCAACTTTTTCAAAATGGCTATGCAGATATTATACCCTCAAAAATACCTAATGAATCAACATATGAAGATCCTTGGGGACCTCTACCTACTGGTATTAAAAGAGGAAGTACTAAATCAAGAGGTAGTTCAAAGTCTCGTTCAACTCATCCCACCCACTCAACTTCTCCGAGTAATAACGTATTTGATGACCCCATGTATGATGTACCCACAGCCTCCCCCAATGATCCCACGTCTCATTTTGAAGAAGCCTTTGGATACACTAAACCTAATAATTAACAATGTTCTTTTTACATGATACATTAATATGCTATTTTTACATATATATGTTATGCTCACATTATACATAATACAAGTATTTTTTGAGTTGTGTATATTTTCTTTGTCTATGATAGTCATAATAGTCTATTTCAAAAGGTCTTTCTTCTTTAATTACAATGTGATCCCATTCAATGTAAGAAAATATCAGGATATGACTTCCATAAATGGTATGTGTGAATTCTCAATCGTTGATATAGCTACATGTATAACTATACAAATAATAAATCTTTATTCATTATATTAAGTGGCATAATGACATTCATTGCCATAGTTTATACTATAAAACCTCAAAATTATATTTGAATATTAAATTATAGCTTAATATATAAACACAATAATTAGATTATTATAGGGTTATCCCCATAGATAAACTGAATGATAAAGAAGTTTATAAAAGAAAACATTACAGTATATTAGTAAATAATTAAATCTAACGAATGAAAACAACTTATACAATGTACAATAATGAAAGTTAATAGATAACTACTTGTATAAGATGTATTCCCCAAACAAACTAAGACTTTTGTGCATGTATTTATAAACAGTCAAAGATCAGGACGTAGTGGCTTAGGAGGTGGTTCTTTGCACATTGGAGATTCATATATATTTTCCTCTTCGATAGTAACAAGAGGTCGTTCAACATGGATAGTTACTTTCTCTCCATTTTCTCTCACAACAGCACTATATACTTCACCAGTAGTACAATCAAGTATTTTAGGACTAGTAGTACAATCCAGTCTATTAGGAGTGGTTGAACCATCAATACAATCCAGTCTATTGGGAGTGGTTGAACCAGTAGTACAATCCAGTCCATTAGGACTAGTTAGACCAGTAGTACAATCCAGTACATTAAGACTGGTTGAACCAGCAATACAATCCAGCACATTAGGACTGGTTAGACCAGTATTACGATCCAGTTTGTTAGGACTGGTCGGTAAAGAGTTTACTGGGAGTTCTTGAATATTTTCAGTAGATGATGTGGCTACATTAGATGTAGGTATAGCATTTAAATGATCTATAGAAGCATATATAGGATTATCTGTACTTTTTAATATATTAGATTTGGTAGGAATAGGACAACTTGCTGTACTGTAGATTACTTCATAATTGACAATCTCAACAGCAGAGTTTTCTTCATGTTGAGGTAACACTTCTTTTGGAGGTGTATTACCCAATGTATAAGTTATTATTTGTGATGTGACTACAAATATTAGAATAAAATTCTAAATGCAGTTTAATGTATAAGTACCACTAATCATACTAATTAAAGGGAGATCCCCTAAATACTTCATGATTAGGTTCATGCCATTGCTACTGATAAGACCTTTATACTAAAGATATATTCAATACATTTACTCTATTATAGAGTAGTATTGTTAAATTAAATATAAACCTAACATATTTTAATAGTTCCAAGTACTATTTACATAGAGGAAATGAACATGTCATCTACTTACCTGGTTTGAGCTGGTGACGTCTTTTTATTATTATTATTATTGAAAAAATGATAAATACTATAAAGAAAGTAATTATTAGTAACAATAGTCCAATTGTTACTAATATTGTAATAGCTGTTGAAGAATTATTATTACTGATATCAATGATGCTTTGGATGGTATTAATGGTGCTCTCTATAATAGTACTTGTGCTCTGGGCAATATCAATAGTGCTCTCAGTGTTATCAGTGGTTCCTCGCTTATCATCAGTGGTACTCTGTGTGATATTGATGGTGCCTTGAGTATCATCATTGATGCTCTGAGTGATATGAGTGGTGCCCTGGATAATATCTCTAGTACGTCTCTTAATACTGCTGATTGTAATGGTAGTTTGTATTGAGGATGAAGCAACAGTAGACTCTTCTGATGATGTTTCAATGGAATAAAAAGTCAATGCACCTTTATATGTTGTATTACTATAGACTGGTGTTATCAATGGATCTTGCTTAGTCGATACAGAAGTCGAGTTAGTTCCAGTGTCATTTCTTTGAAGTGTTACTGTTAAAAGTTATATTGGTTGATTTGCCTTATATTATGTTAACATACCTGATTGAGCTCTAATGATCATACACCAGAACATTAATAGAATCAGTCTCATTTTGACAGTAGTAAGTCCAACTACATTAAAAAAGTATATCAAATATTTTATAAATAAAATGTTCTGCTGAAAATCTAAGTGAATAAATATGATTTATAAACATTACTATTGTATAATTCTATTGACATCTTTTCTTAATATTAAACAGCTATAGCTTACAATGGACAATCAGCTTAACTTTCAATATGGAACACACACAAATTATACAATGTACAATTTAAGTATTCATACACAGGTTAGTTAGAAGTACATGTACATTAATGTCTATTGTGAATTATGATACATTAAATATGAAGTAGAAATAGAGTTACACAAAAAATTTGTTTATAAATTATGCTTTAACATGTATTCAACATAATGTTTTACACAATACATTTATAGAATTGAATTGCTGTGAGTGTCTTGATCAGAAAGATGACATTTCTTATAGCTCTGTTGCTATTTACTATTAAAGGTTGGTATATAATATGATTTTAGATAAATTCATGTATACATATTTCATTTATCTCTTTTAAACAGGAGGTAATGGTGATCAATATTGGGTTTGTGCAAAAGATTGCGGATGTCTCTGTACAATATCTACAACTTCTTACTCTTCACCAACTGAATCATTTTTGCCATGTAGCAATTGTGCAGTAGATGGATTGTGTTGTGATGAAATAACTTCAACAACACCATTGGTTTGTGAATCAACCTTATCACCTCAAAGGACAATACATACAGTACCATCAATAATGTTAACACGTTCCATTATACCAGTAGAATCTATAATTTCAAGCAGTCTTCCAAATGTCGATACTACTGCTACTCAAAGCACCTTTGATATTGGTGATAATAATAAAAATACCTCAACTATTATTACAATATCAGTGACAGTTATATTATTATTAATAATACTAATATTGATTGTAATATTTGTTATTTTATCAGTAGTATTAATAGCAAAGAAATACCGCCCATTCATACCAGGTAAATATAACATACATTGATTATGTATATATGGATGTCTTTAAATCATGAACTAATAAATTGTGTATATACACAATATGTAACTTTTTAAATCACATTGACTTTAGACAATACAATAGAAAGAAATATATTTTTATAATATTATTATTCAATATTTTAGATGCTATGCAAAGAAATCTCTCATATGCTACAAGAACATCAGTTGAAAATCGTAAAATTACAGAACAAAGGACAAGAGATACTTCTATGGAGTCAATATTACAAAGTAATAATCTAGTATGGTGTTCTCTGGATCACATAAATACTGTAGTTACATTTAGTGTAAATACAGATGGAGAAAACGTAACTGGCCTGTTTCAGCCACCTCTAACTACATCGGATGAACATAGTTATGTAGCTTCTGAAGAGGATAGTTTTGATGAATCAATGCATGATGTATGAGCAGCTCCCAATGAAGAAATTCCCTTGGTCCTTATAAGGATATAAACTCATTATTATTTTATAAATTTAAGTTGTTTGTTTTTATATACTTAGACCTAAATTAATTCATATTACTATTATATTGATATTTATTGTACTACTCTTTGTATTACCTTGTTACTTCTTTATTGGTAAATAAAATTACTTTATTGTTTCTTTTGTAATCTTTTTTTAATAATATGTTCATTTATTATATAAACATCTTATGATATATAATACAACTTTGTTGCTTGTGTGTCCCAAGACATCAAAACAACCAAAAACATTAAAGAAACTGATGAGTTGACAGGTCATGTGACAAGTAACATTACAAAGTTATATAATGACCTCCTTCGTGTCATTTATTAACTGACAATACACTATGAATGTATAGGTTCATTGTGAAAGTTTAATTATTAAGGGTATAATATGAATAGCAGTAGACAATAGATATGTTTATAAATTATGCTCATTCAAGTGGTAGTTATTTTATAGGATTGGCTTAGAACAAAGTCTGAGATCAGATGAAAGTGCTTCTAGTGCTGCTGTTAATGACCATTGAAGGTCATGGTACTCATAGTAAGTAAATATAGTACATTATATTTTATTATATGTGTTTATTTCTCTTTAAACAAATGATGATACAGATAAAAGTCGACTTTGTGCAAGTAACTTTAGTCATCATTCTTGTGGACCTGTGTCCGAGTGTTCAGAACAAACAGAAGATCCTGAATTGGTATTTTGTTCAAATGGGAGTATTGTAAATAATTGTTCAAATGGTGGTATCGGTGGGTGTTGTCGTGACACATCAACTTTTCTATTGTCATTTTGCAAGTCAACTTCACAATTTCACAATCACAGCACGATGATGATGACTTTCTTGACAACTCTATCACAGTCCATTACATCATTCTCAACAGAATCTACAGCAAATTTTCTTTCAAACAACTTTACTACTGAAGCTGCTACAGTAACTTTTCTTTCAAACAACCTTACTACTAAAGTTACTGCTATTCAGACTACCACACAAAGTACCCAAGATACCACTCACATTAATAACTTAACAATAATTACAATATCACTGGGAGGTATATTATTATTAATAGTACTAACATTGGCTGTAATATGTGTCATGTTATCAGTTGTAATAATAGCAAAAAGACATCACCAGTTCCAACCAGGTAAGTGCAACATTAATAATAATCAACACCTTACTATTATATTACATTATAATTAACAAAGCTTATGTTTATATGTTATTATTAAGGACCATATAAAAATTATATAATACACTACAATATTATTTGGGACTAAACAAGAGTCCTATATATAGAGAATGTCCCTTAAAATAGAATATCCATTACAAAAGGAACAATGATATATATAGTGGGTATTGACATTAAATAACACTAACTCTATTATTATATTATTATATTATTTTAAATTAGGTGATGATGAACCAATGGAAAACATCTATACAATAAGTAACTATTCATACATGTATACACCAGCAACAGTGTTGCCTGAACAAGATCAAGCTGTAGTCAATGACACAACTTACAGTGACATAGCAAATGATACATCAGCAGTATTGAGAAGTACTGATAATCCAATGTATGCTTCTGTCAATCAGTTAAATATTGTACCTAAATCTAATGTAACCACGTCAACTACTGAAGAATTACCAATAGACTCTGTACCAACTAGTCCTAATGGACTGGATTATACTACTGGTGACATATATAGTGCTGTTGTGAGAGAAAATGGAGAGAAAGTAACTGTCCATATTCAGCGACCTCTTGTAGCTACTGAAGAGGACACATGAACTTGCAATGTATAAACAACCATACAATAAAGACATCTGTATCCTAAACAAAAATGGCCTTATATTTGACAGTTATCAATACATATGCAAAGTCTTAAATCATTTAGGAAATACATCCTTTATAAGTAGCTATATATATATATTGACATTTATCATTGTGTGTTATATAAACTGTTTTCATTTATCTCTCTACTTGTTTACTGATATTGAATACAGTTTCTTTCATGTTTTTGCTTGAAACTTTTGAAAAAATTATGTATAATCATTTTATATTTGAGATTGACCCTGTCATATGAGCTCATTATATATTATTATAATTATGCTGCAATAGTAGGTACGTACATTTAAAAGTAAAGGCAATTATTATATAAAATATCAGACATTGTCATAGTGTACTCATTAGCATATTGAAACTTAGGAGATAAACATGTTTACTTATGACAAGGAACAATAATGTTTAAAAGGACATAACTTAAATAGTTATATGAATAAACACGACATTATTTTCAACTACTACTATAAATAAGATACAAGTTTTCAAATACTTTGCATTAACTGATAAGAAAATGAAATTCCTCGTAATAGCTCTCATACTGATAGCCATAGGAGGTAAACTAGTTATAGTATAATTTATAAAATGTAATGTGAACTACATTTCTTTAAAGCAGGTAATGCCAGGTATATTGGCTGTGTGCATCTAAATTTATCAGTGGCTGTCGCTGTGAGCCATCTAAAACTCAGTGTTCAACCAACATCAACACAGAAAAAGGAGACATGTTTTAACAGTGATTGTCAAAATGATGTTTGTTGTATTGTATTGCAGTCACTACAATTGTAACTTACTCATACTTGTTATCTTCACAAAAAACTAATCTCCCCTTCATATCACAGCCTCAAACAATAACTGACATTATTGCTATTAACATTATACTGAGTACTAGTGAGACATAGTACCTCCAATATTATAACTCAGAGACCCATTACTCAGAGTCCCATTGATAATATTAGTGGTAATAATATATCAACAATTATTATAATATCAGTGACAGTTTTAATAATGTGATAATGTGAAAGTTTAAATATTAAGGATACAATATGAATAGCAATAAACAATAGATATGTTTATAAATTATGCTCATTCAAAGGCTTTATATAATAGATATTTTATAGGATCGGTCTAGAGCAAAATCCGAGATCAGATGAAACTGCTTCTAGTGTTGGTGTTAATGACCATTGAAGGTCATGGTAATAATAGTAAGTAAATATAGTATATTATTTTTATTATATGTGTTTATTTCTCTTCAAGCAAGTGATGACACATATGAAAATTTGTTTTGTGACAGTATATTTAATAGTCATTATTGCAAAGATATATCCGAATGTCCACGAGAAATGGAAAATCTTACAAGGGTATTTTGCTCAAGTGGGTGTGTTGTCAGTAACTGTATTGATGGTAGTACTGGCGAGTGTTGTTACATTGCCAACTCATCTACTTCTATAGTGGCAGATTGTAAATCAACTTCACAATCTCTCAATCAGAGCATGACAATGATGACTTGCTCAACAAGACCATCACAGTCCATTACATCATTCTCATTAGAATCTACTGCTATCCAGACTGCCACACAAAGTATCCAAGATACCACTCACATTAATAACTTAACAATAATTACAATATCACTGGGAGGTATATTATTATTAATAGTACTAACATTGGCTGTAATATGTGTCATGTTATCAGTTGTAATAATAGCAAAAAAACATTGCCAGTTCCAACCAGGTAAGTGCAACATAAATAATAATAACAATTAACACCTTACTATTAAATTATATTATAATTATTATACAACAAAACTAATGTTTATATGTTATTATCAAGGACCATATAAAAGTTATATAATACACTACAATATTAGTTCGGGTCTAAACAATAGTCCTAGATATAGAGGATATCCCTTAAACTAAATAAATCGTGTATTTATATTAAATAACACTAACTCTATTATTATATTATTATATTATTTTAAATTAGGTGATGATGAACCAATGGAAAACATCTATACACTAGCTGATTCATACATGTATACACCAGCAACAGTGTTGCCAGAACATGATCAAGCTGTAGTCAATGGCACAACTTACAGTGACATAGCAAATTTTACATCAACACTGAGAAGTACTGATAATCCATTGTATGCTTCTGTCGATCTGTTAAATATTGTACCTAAATCTAATGTAACTACATCAACTACTGAAGAATTACCAATAGATTCTGTACCAACTAGTCCTAATGTACTGGATTGTACTACTGGTGACATATATAGTGCTGTTGTGAGAGAAAATGGAGAGAAAGTAACTGTCCATATTCAGTGACCTTTTGTAGCTACTGAAGAGAACACATGAAGTTGAAATGTATAAACAACCATGCAATAAAAACATATCTGTATCCTAAACAAAAATGGCCTTATATTTTACAGTTTTCAATACATATGCAAAGTCTTAAATCATTTAGGAAATACATCCTTTATAAGTAGCTATATATATATATTGACATTTATCATTGTGTATTGTATAAACTGTTTTCATTTATCTCTCTACTTGTTTACTGATATTGAATACAGTTTCTTTCATGTTTTTGCTTAAAACTTTTGAAAAAATATGTATAATCATTTTATATTTGAGATTGACCTGTCATATGAGCTCATTATATATTATTATAGTTATTCTGCAATAGTAGGTACATACATTTAAAAGTAAAGGCAATTATTATATAGAATATCAGACATTGTCCTAATGTACTCATTAGCATATTGAAACTTAGGAGATAAACATGTTTACTTATGACAAGGAACAATAATGTTTAAAACAATGTTTAAAAGGAAATAACTTAAATAGTTATATGAATAAACACAACATCATTTTCAACTACTACTATAAATAAGATGTAAGTTTTCATATACTTTGCATTAACTGATAAGAAAATGAAATTGCTCGTAATAGCTCTCTTATTGATAGCCATTGGAGGTAAACTAGTTATAATATAATTTATAAAGTGTAATGTCAACTACATTTCTTTAAAGCAGGTAATGCCCAGGTATATTGGCTGTGTGCATCTAAATGTTTCAGTAATGTTAACTGTAGCTGTGAGCTATCTAACACTGTCAGTATTCAACCAACATCAACACAGGTAAAAAAGACCTGTTCTGATTGCCAAAATCGTGCTTGTTGTATTGTAGTCACTACAAGTGTAACTTACTCATATTTGTTATCTTCACAACCAACTAATGTCTCCTTCATATCACAGCCTCCAACAATAACTGACATTATTACTTCCAATATCATACTGCATACTAGTGGAAGTACACATAGTACCTCCAATATTATTACTCAGAGTCCCATTGATAATGTTAGTGGTAATAATACATTAACAATTATTATAATATCAGTGATAGTTCTAATATTGTCATTAATACTAATTTTGATTATAGTATTGTCAATAGTAATAATAGTGAAGAGATGCCACTACTCTAAACCAGGTAAGTGGCTAATAATAATACAAGTAAAATATACTACATCTATACTGAGGATATCTTTGATATAAGGTCATCACTTACTGATATGATCACCACTTACTGATATGATCATCACTTACTGATATGATCACCACTTACTGATATGATCATCACTTACTGATATGATCACCACTTACTGATATGATTTGATGAAAAATCATCAATACAATTACAATCACATAATCCAATTTGTTTTATAGTAAATACTTTAGTTGGAGATTAAAATATTAGTGTGAGACCAGAACAAGCCTTAATTATTATAGAGGATGTCCTTATTTCAAAGTGTCCTTTATAAGAGGTTTTAATGCATCATCATTACATAGAAATAACATGATATTGTTCTATTTAGGCACAACATCAGATAATCTACCAACAGAAACTATCTATTCATTGGATAACTCGCTTCCTACAACAGCTTCAAATCAACATAGTCAACCTGAGGCAATTTACAGTGATATAGGTTGTACTAACAAAGAGCCAACACTAAATAACACAACTTACTGCTCTATAGATGAGATTAATATTGTAACCACTTTTAACGTAGCTACTGTATCTACTGAAAAGAAGCAAGAAGCAAGTACTACACCAATCACTCCTAATGTACTGGATTGTACTACTGATAACATATATAGTGCTATTGTGAGAGAAAATGGAGAGAAAGTAACCATTCATATTCAACCACCACAAGCTAAACAGTCTACATCGGATGAGATGATTTCTACAGCTACTGAAGTTGCTATACCTGTACAAGACCATACATAATATGAGTCATTGAAAATTGTCTTGGTCCAAAAAACATATTTCAATAGAAACAACTAATTATTTAGATGTATTTGCTATTATATAAGTAATTTATTGAATATGTTAAGGGAAAAATGAAACTTAGAGTTTAGTTAAACTTATATGATGTATTTCTCATACATAGCCACATAATGTTACTCCAGTCATTATATATAGTAAATATAGTTGTGTTTGTTCAATAGTGTTTATTATATGGTACAAATAGTTTTCTTGTAAATTGGTTTTATTATTTTTATTTCACTTCCTTTATTTGCATTCTTTTATGATAACACTGTACATATGAATGATTGTTATTGTAATTATTAAAAATCAATAGTTCCATTTGAAACACATGAATGGGCTGGATTAAAATTATTATAGTTTGTTAAACATGCAGTGTTCTCTCACATGTCACAGGAAGAAAAAAAGAGTGCAATTCATTCCATAAAGCATCTGTTGTGTTCAGTTATGTATGTACTGCAATGTAAGGAAATAAGTAATATGAAATAAGAATAATCATACTTAGCTATCAAAATAAACCACACCTCTCAACATACCAGAGTTTTAAATGGTGGCTTTGCTTAAGGGGCATAAACCAGTGTGATGATCATATAGATGGCTTCCAAAAATCCAACTCAACCTCAAATAGGTAAGAATGGCTTTATACTAACATAATTTGACAAGACTTACAATAAAGTATTAAATAATGTATGAAGGATTACAGAAAGATCAATGAGATTAGAAGTTAATATATGATTGCTGGTTCATAATTCTTTTTTAGATATTTTAATCTTAAGAAAAGCTCCAGACATACATCATTTACTCAACCTATTAGCTGATATTAATGACAAGTGGTACACTATTGGCTTAGGGCTAAATGTTCCTCGCAGTGTTTTGAACGGATTACAAGCAGATACACAAGACAATATAGTCAAACTTGATCAAGTACTTCAGACCTGGATAGACAGAACTGATCAGTACCTAGTTACATGGGAGACAGTGCTTACTGCTATCGAAGGACCAATCATTAACAATAAAAAGAAAGCCAATCAAATACATCAATTCTTACTGGAAACTTATCAAGGCAAGTATAACATAAATGCATTGAAGGATTCTTTGAATGGAGATAGTTTTGTTAGGAATTAACTGCCCTAGCGCATCAACATAATGGGAACCATACATTAATACTATCCCTTAACCTCAACTAAAATGTGCAAACTACATTTGTAATATACTATATACTGACTCTTTTCCACCCCTTGCTATCACAATGAGGAAATGGGCATTCCCCTTTTTATAATTGAATTACTAATTTTATTCATGGCTTAATAGCTTTATATGATTTCTCTTGTAGTACCTGCAAAGGTGGAATCAGAAGACAGACAACAGATGACTAAGGAAATGGTTGAATCATTAACAAAGCAACTTAAAGAAAAAGATGAAGAAATTGATCACTTGAACGAATGCTTGAAAGGTAACTGATATTAACATAACCTTTATGTTTAGCATTTAAGCTTTAATATTTTAAAGTTTTAAGACTTTTTAGTTGGTATAACATCATCATGGGTCACTATAAATATTTTTATCATATAGGTGAAGATGGAAATATTCAATTCGATTTTGATGGCCATGCATGTTATCTTCACTCACCAACAAATGAGCAATGGGGAGAAGTTGTGAGTACATTACAAAAGAAGGAACAAGTTGGAAAAGAATGGACTATTACATTATTTGGGTCCTCTCCTAAAATTACCTTCATAATTTTTGAGAATCTTAATAAATTAGCTGTAGTAAAGAAGCTTCGTATTTTAAATACACCACTGGATCTTGAAAGTACTTCAATGTTATCAAAAATTCTTATTGAAAAGAAGACAATAAAAGAGCTATATCTTTATTCGTCTCCGCTTATCTGTGGTATCAGATTCGTAACAAATGCGCTTGCTATTAATTGTTCACTTGAAATGTTACAGTTGTCTGGTGCCACAATCACAGATGGAGATTCTACACACTTGTTTTACATGCTAAGTATTAATAAAACACTCAAAGAACTACACTTGCGTAGTTGTCACATCACTGATACCACTATGCCATACATATGTAAGGCAGTTGCTAAGAATGGAACATTAAAATGGTTTGATATTAGTGATAATCCCGATATTACTTCAGTTAGTACCACTGCTATTGTTGAGCTTATCAACACTACTGTGTCATTAAATGTATTAAATCTCACTAATGCTTCGTTAAAGGATAACGATATCGATCAAATTTTTAATGCTCTCGCTTCAAACAACTCAATAACTGAGCTTTGGTTGCAAATAGAGAATCCTAAGAAACTTGAGAGCTATGATGCCGTGTCTGAAAGAGTAGTGAATTTTGAAAAATTGTGACTTGCACTTGGTAATTTAATATTTTTGCATTTTGGATTAGTCTTATTTAAATTATTTTTCCTGAATTTATGTTATAATTTTTTTTCAATTGGCCTCTTAGCTATATATATATTTTAATTCAAGATTTTTACAATGTAGTGTATGAGAAGTAATAATGATTTTGTATGTTTGTTACTGAACAAATTTAGATAAAAGTTAATAACTTCATTTGTGGAATATTTCATAATTATTATTATCTTAATAAGATCAAATATTCATAGCCTAACAAATTGGTCAGCTTTAATTTATTCATAGTACAAGAGCGTGTTGCCATAAGACAACCATTGATGATAATAACCCTTACCATATAATAAGTACATTTTCCTTTATATAGCCGTCATAATAAAATGATTTTGAGTAAAAATATTGATTACTAGTACTCACTTTGTAATCAATAGTAAAAAGTTTAAAACGTAAAGTATTTTGGCTGTGTCATTTCCAAATAAATCACTTATCCTTTTATAAGACTAACTGAGATTGTGATTTGGGAATGACACCATTTTAAATAACAATTCTCTAAATTACTAATCATGTACTTTATTGACACCTCCTTTATGAATACACTATTTTACTAACCTCCTCCTGCCTCCTTCCCATAGTTTACATAGCAAAGTGTCACGAACCATTAATACTGACAGGATGTAACTCTTGACATGAAATATCTCTGCTTTGTATTTCATCCTTCAACTTGGTCATTCACAGCATCTAATTATCATTTGTTAGTATTATATTAATAATAATAATAATAATAATAATAATAATAATAATAATAATAATAATAATAATAATAATAATATTGTTTTACCACTTAATATTGAAAAGAAAATACACTAAGTGGTACTACTGGTCATGCAATGGAAAAGAAAAGTTGATCATGTTTCAGTAAAAATATATTAATATGCAAAAACATTACTCACAGAAAAACATATAAGTTTGTTTTTTGAGTAAAGCAGTAAATTTTCAGTATACTTGTATGTGTCATTTTAATGGCTTCACCACGTGGAACAAAATGGCAGAGGGTTGTTTCCCACTGGAAAAAGACTATATTGAGATAAAGAGTGATCAAATGTGCAGAGCTTAATGACATTTGACCTTTTTAATATGTGACCTGGATACTTAGTTACATATTTCTAGTGACTGACATTGACAGTTCCAGTGCACCTTACAATTGTGCCATTATTTATTTTAATTAATTATTATTTTCTATTTAGTGTGATAAGTCACTAACTATTTAACTGTTAATATTGCTAAATTTAGTTCGTGTTTTAGTATTAAAAAACAATGGGGCCATTACTTTGTACATGCTGTGTTTGATATGCTGATACTGACTAGTCCTACTTAAACACTCTGTCTGTATTGAACTAAGTATATTAGAATATGTGATAAAAAGGATTCTTAGCTAGAAAAAAAATTAAACAAACACCACTAGTATATAAATAGTTGTTATGCAGTCATCTTAAATAGAAAGTTCACGAAAGTTGGTTTACAATCATTCCAATAATGATCATATCACAATATAAATAACTCTAATAATATAATATCATTGAAAGTTGTACCATTATGCACTTACAGGTGCATTAAGTCAAAAGAGACTAAAAATAAAAAGCAGTAAAAAATAAATTAATAACTGGTAGATCTCAGAATTAAAGCATCAATGAGAAAGAGGATTCTATTATATAATTAGTATACTAATGTGAATAATTTAGAACTAAACAGTTTTCACAAAATAATTCAGTTTTGAATATTTAATAAAGAAAACACAACTTCAAACCAACAACTAGTATATGTTTATGAGAGCTAGATATGACAGAAATGTGTCAATAGATACTATACAATCTCTTAGTCATTACCGAATGATTGTAGTTGATCACGATAGTGAAGATGAGACTACTTGTTGCTCTACTGTTGTTGGTGACTGTTGAAAGTCAATCAGGTATTTTATGCTCATCTATAAACTGTAATGATATCACTACTAATACCTCAACTATTATTACAATATCAGTGACTGCTGTAGTATTGTCAATAATACTAATATTGATTATAATAATTGTCAGCTTTTTAATAGTAATAATAGTGAAGAGATGTCGTAAATTCAATCCAGGTAAGTAATACTATTTTCATATTGTATGATATTCTTATAATGATTTAGGTACAACAAAATATGCTGTAGATGATTATATTGCAATGGAAGATGTTTATTCTATCAATACTGGTGATCTGTATGGAGCTTTTGTTGGAAAAGATGGAACTGTCCACCTCCCACAGTCAGATGTAATTAAACAGTCATCATCAGAAGTCACTGTACCAATTACTACTGAGGAGGTTGAATATGAATCAGTATATGAGTACTCATACTATAATGTAATATAATGTCTTCCTCCAAAATTACATGTACTGATATTGACAGTTCATACCTTCAATACTCATATATATCAATAATATATGTATCATAATAATATTCATTGCTTTCTTGTTTACTATTTTTTTATTGCTTAAAGAGGATGATCCTGTAATTAATAATTCATTATGTTTTGTTAGTTGTTTTTAATTTCATATCCAATACAAATCAATAATAGGGTTAGCAACATTCATCTAAGTAACTTCTTACATGCATCATTGTATATTTAGTGCAAACAGTTATAATATTATGCTTTCAAAACTTACTTGTTTATTGATAACTCTATAGTTGCGTTTTCCTGTTTTCTTTCCAATAGAAATAAACATTCTAAATAGTCGGGGCAATATATACAACTATGCATTATAGTAACGTAATACTTGATTCTCAGTAGAGTTGGCATGATGTTGCATATGAGACTCTTTCTTATCGCTCTATTTTTTGTGACCCATGAAGGTCAATCAGGTATTTGATCTTTTATGTTTAAGATATTCTTTTTCTTAATAGGTTCTAATGATCAATATTGGCTGTGTGTGGACACTCAAAATTACAAATGTAACCTCACATCACCTGTTGATAATAGTTCTGGAGTTATGTCATGTTCCATATCTTCTGATGATAACTGTCAGAATACCAAACACATGTGTTGTGCCATAACACATAATAATCAATATTGGCTGTGTGTGTGCACTCATCAAAATTGCAAATGTAACTGCACAACATTTATTGCTGATTGTTCTAAAGATATGATGTCATGTTCTATATCTTCTGATAATAACTGTCAGATTAACAAACACATGTATTGTGTCATAACATTCTCTGATCATCAATGGGTATCCCAATGTGACATGGGTCCTCTATCCCAAATATGCACTGCCACAAAAAGTAAGCATTTAGACCATACTCAAGTTGATGTTACTACAACACCACCAGAATGGCATACAATCAAAACTTCAATCAAAACTTCAGCCACAATTTCATACAATCCTTCTCACTTGTCTTCACTGTCACAAGCAACATCATCTATATACAGTAGCACGCCCCCAATAGTTGATACTAGCAGTACATCAATAGTTATAGTAATATCAGTGACAGCTGTGCTGATGGCATTAGTAATAATTATTCTTCTAACATCATTACTTCTACCAATTATAGTATTAAGGAGATATGGCCACTTCAAACCAGGTAGGTGATAGTCTGGTTGGTCAGATATACCAATATGACTTGTAGAAGGATGAGGCTATTATCATAGGGAAGGGTTTGGACAGACTAAGTATGTGATACTGTGCAATACATATGCCATGATGATTTAAGAATCCTCTATAATTATAGATACTATGTTTAAGTCACCTGTTCTAGTCCCATATCAATAAATCACTTTATTGAGAATACCTCTGCACTACAGACAGTTCTATTCTAAGGAGAATACATACCATTTATGTAATAATAAGTATGGCTTGTTATAACTTTTATAGGTACAACACAAAATGACATAGCTATGGAAAATCCCTATTCTGCCACTAACACTGTTAATAATCAAACTGGAGACACAACATACAATACTTTGGATCACTTTACTGCTGGTACAATACAACTAAATGATAATGAAGATATCATAACATACAGCACTATTGGTGATTATAACAAGATGGAGAAACTACAACCTCAAAGGGATGCTGTAGTACCTGGTACTAGTCCTGATGTACCAGAATGTACTACTACTAGTAGTGGCATATATAGTGCTGTTATGAGAAAAAATGGTGAGAAAGTGACCGTCCACATTTAGCCACGAACCAGCATAAAACCAACTGATAAGGAAGATCGTTCTCCACTATAGAAACCACAACATTTAATAATTAATATTAGTATTCTACAATTATATAAGTTCTGTATCTTAATTGTGTGTCATTCCTATTGATATATATATAATTACTATTCACTTCATTGATTGCATTGTCAAGATCACATGTACTGATAATGATGGTTCATTACTTCAATACTCATATATATCAATAATATATGTATGATAATAATATTCATTGTTCCATGTTTACTACTTTGTTATTGCTTAAAGAGGACAATCCTGTAATTAATAATTGATTGTGTCTTTTTAGTTGTTTTTAATTTCATATCCAATACAAATCAATAATAGGGTTAGCAACATTCATTCTGTTACTGAGAAGTCTTAAATATTAATATTAACTTTGTTGTTTTAGGACATATTTATTGAACCAAATTATAACTGCTTTTTCAATCATTTTGAGTTTGTCAATTTTTTATTTCCATAGTGTACTTTACTTTAAAATACATAACAATCATGACATATGTATATTGTAGATTGATCATCCATCTGTAAATGTTTTTTGTATTTGTACTAGTTTATTTGTTGACCTCTGATTGAAAGCATGAATGTTGAAGGTGATCACTGTACAATATAGTAAGTTTAATGCCATCAATGTTAATATAAGTTAGGGAAATGAGTTGTATTGTGAAAACTGCTCAATTATAGACTATATTTACTCAACTTTGTTGTTTGTTTGTGATAATGAAATATGACAAAAATGTCTAAAGATAGATATAGTATACAATGTTTGTTGTCACAAATTGTGACAACAAACATTGTATACTATATCTATTGTATACTATACTATAACAATTTTTGACGAGAACTATAACTAAAACTAAAATACAATTTAGAATTGATAACAATAACTATAACTAAAATTGTTTTCAATTGCATTAATATAACTAAAACTAAAACTTAAAGTAAAGAGAGTAGGAAAACTATAACTAAAACTAAAACTAATTTACCATACTAAAACAATACTAGTCACAATTGATTTGTTAGCAGACAGTGAAAATGAGACTGGTTCTTCTTGTTTTACTGTTGTTTGTGACTGTTGAAAGTCAATCAGGTACTTTGTGTTCATTTTGTCAATATGAATTATTATTTCTTTTGCTTAAACAGGTAATGGAGATCTATATTGGATGTGTGAAAGTAGTTGTCAATGTGACTGCACAAAATCTATCACAATGGATTGTTCTCTACCATCACCAGTTCTGATGTCATGTTCTACAGATAATTGTAACAAGGATAGTTTGTGTTGTAATGTACATGTAATTGCTCCAGTTATGTCTTGTAATTTGACTTCATTAACTTCAACAACACACAAGAGTGAGGGTCTAATTGAATTCACAGTAACATCAACCAAATTACCAATTATGCCTTTCTTACAAACATCTTCATTCACTCAATCAACATCATCAACATACAGTACACCTGGTGTGAAGTCAAATAAATCTCCATTAATAACTCCACATTTCACTAAATTATCATCAATAGACTCTACAACATCATTGCCTATTAATAACATTAGCACACATAATTATAAACTACAATGTAAAGTACCAATATCTTCAACAACAGTTGATGCTGCCACTACTATTCCCCAGAGTACTGTTAATATCACTCTCAGTACCTTTGATTCAATCCAGAGCACTTTCAACATTGTCCAGAGCATCATTGATACTAACCAGAGAAATACTGATACTAATACCTTAACAATTATTACAATATCAGTGACTATTGTAGTATTGTCAATAATACTAATATTGATTATAATAGTTGCCATATTTTCATTAGTAATAATAGTGAAGAGATATCATAAATTCAATCCAGGTAAGTAATATTATTTTCATATTGTATGATATTCTTACAATGATAGATAAAACAAAGGATGTTGTAGATGATGATGTTCCAATGGAAGATGTCTATTCTATCAATACTGGTAATCTGTATGGAGCTTTTGTTGGAAAAGATGGAGCTGTCCACCTCCCACAGTCAAATGTAGTTAAACAGTCATCATCCGAAGTCACTGTACCAGTTACTACTGAGGAGGTTGAATATGAATCAGTATATGAGTACTCATATTATGAAGTGATATAATGTCTTCCTCAAAAGTTACATGTACTGACGTTGACAGTTCATTATTTCAATACTCATATGTATCCATAATATATGTATCATAATAATATTGATTGCTTTCTTGTTTATTGTTTTTTTATTTGCTAAAAGAGGATGATCCTGTAATTAATAATTAATTATGTCTTTTTAGTTGTTTTTAATTTCATATCCAATACAAATCAATAATAAGATTAGCAACATTTATCCTCTAACTGAGAAGTCTTAAATATTAATATTAACTTTGTTGTTGCTGTTATTTTTAGGCCATATTTATTGAACCAAAAATTAAAACAGTTCTTTTTTAGTCATTTAAGTTTGTTAAATTTTATTCTCATAATGTACCTTAGTTTAAAGTACATGACAATTCCATATTATCAATCATGACATATATATTGTAGATTGACTATGTATCTGGAAATGTTTTTAGTGTTTGTACTAGTTTATTTGTTTACCTCTGATTGAAAGCATGAATGTTGAAGGTGATCACTGTATAGTATAATAAGTTTAATACCATCAATGTTAATATAAGTTAGGCAAATGAGTTGTATTGTGAAAACTGCTCAATTATAGACTATATTTACTCATCTTTGTTGTTTGTTTGTGATAATAAATATGACAAAAATGTCTAAAGATAGATATAGTATACAATCTTTGTTGTCACAATTGATTTGTTATCGGACAGTGAAAATGAGACTGATTTTTCTTGTTTTACTGTTGTTTGTGACTGTTAAAAGTCAATCAGGTACTTTGTGTTCATTTTGTCAATATGAATTATTATTTCTCTTACTTAAACAGGTAATGGAGATCAATATTGGATGTGTGAAAGTAGTTGTGAATGTAACTGCACAAAATCTATCACAATGGATTGTTCTCTACCATCACCAGTTCTGATGTCGTGTTCTACAGATAATTGTACCAAGGATAGTTTGTGTTGTAATGTACATGTAAATCCTCGAGTTGTGTTTTGTAATTCAATTTCATTAACTCCAACAACAACACACAAGACTGAGGATCTAATTGAATTCACAACTACAATCAATTCATCAATTATAACTTTCTTTCAAACATCTTCGTTCATTCAATCAACATCAACATACAGCAATGTCAAGTCAGAGAATACAACATTAACAAGCAACATGCACATTGTCAAGTCAGAGAAAAGGCCATCAATAACTCCAAACGTCACTACATTATCATCAATAGATTCTATAACATCTATATCTATTAATAGTATTACCACACATAATTATAAACAACAATCTAAAGTACCAATATCTTCAACAACAGTTGATGCCACTACTATTATTATGATTCCTCAGAATACCATTAATATCACCGTCAGTAACTTTGATTCAATCCAGAGCACTTTCAACATTGTCCAGAGCATCATTGATACTAACCAGAGAAATACTGATACTAATACCTCAACTATTATTACAATATCAGTGACTATTGTAGTATTGTCAATAATCCTAATATTGATAATAATAATTGTCATCTTTTCATTAGTAATAATAGTGAAGAGACGTAATCAGTTCATACCAGGTAAGTAATATTAATTTCATATTGTATGATATTCTTACAATGATAGATAAAACAAAGGATGTTGTAGATGATGATGTTCCAATGGAAAATATCTATTGTATCAATACTGGTAATCTGTATGGAGCTTTTTTTGGAAAAGATGGATCTGTCTATCCCCCACAGTCAGATGTAGTTAAACAGTCATCATCAGAAGTCACTGTACCAATTACTACTGGGGAAGTTGAATATGAATCAGTATATGAGTACTCATACTATGAAGTGATATAATGTCTTCCTCCAAAATCAAATGTACTAATATTGATAGTTCATACCTTCAATATTCATATATATCAATAATATATGTATCATAATAATATTGATTGTTTCCATGTTTACTATTTCTTTATTGCTAAAAGAGGATGATCCTGTAATTAATAATTCATTGTGCTTTGTTAGTTGTTTTTAATTTCATATCCAATACAAATCAATAATAGAGTTAGCAACATTTATCCTCTAACTGAGAAGTCTTAAATATTAATATTAACTTTGATGTTGCTGTTATTTTTAGGACATATTTATTGAAGCAAAAATTAAAACAGTGCTTTTTTAGTCATTTAAGTTTGTTAAATTTTTTTAATCTCTTAATGTACTTTACTTTAAAGTACATGACAATTCCATATTATCAATCATGACATATATATTGTAGATTGACTATGTATCTGGAAATGTTTTTAGTGTTTGTACTAGTTTATTTGTTTACCTCTGATTGAAAGCATGAATGTTGAAGGGGATCACTGTACAATATATTAAGTTTAATACCATCAATGTTAATATAAGTTAGGCAAATGAGTTGTATTGTGAAAACTGCTCAATTATAGACTATATTTACTCATCTTTGTTGTTTGTTTGTGATAATGAAATATGACAAAAATGTCTAAAGATAGATATAGTATACAATCTTTGTTGTCACAATTGATTTGTTAGCAGACAGTGAAAATGAGACTGATTTTTCTTGTTTTACTGTTGTTTGTGACTGTTGAAAGTCAATCAGGTACTTTGTGTTCATTTTGTCGATATGAATTATTATTTCTCTTACTTAAACAGGTAATGGAGATCAATATTGGATGTGTGAAAGTAGTTGTGAATGTAACTGCACAAAATCTATCACAATGGATTGTTCTCTACCATCACCAGTTCTGATGTCGTGTTCTACAGATAATTGTACCAAGGATAGTTTGTGTTGTAATGTACATGTAAATCCTCGAGTTGTGTTTTGTAATTCAATTTCATTAACTCCAACAACAACACACAAGACTGAGGATCTAATTGAATTCACAACTACAATCAATTCATCAATTATAACTTTCTTTCAAGCATCTTCGTTCACTCAATCAACATCAACATACAACAATGTCAAATCAGAGAATACAACATTAACAAGCAACATGCACATTGTCAAGTCAGAGAAAAGGCCATCAATAACTCCAAACGTCACTACATTATCATCAATAGATTCTATAACATCTATATCTATTAATAGTACTAACACACATAATTATAAACAACAATCTAAAGTACCAATATCTTCAACAACAGTTGATGCCACTACTATTATTATGATTCCTCAGAATACCATTAATATCACCGTCAGTAACTTTGATTCAATCCAGAGCACTTTCAACATTGTCCAGAGTATCATTGATACTAATCAGAAAAATGCTGATACTAATACCTCAACAATTATTACAATATCAGTGACTATTGTAGTATTGTCAATAATCCTAATATTGATTATAATAATTGTCATCTTTTCATTAGTAATAATAGTGAAGAGACGTAATCAGTTCAAACCAAGTAAGTGTATTATACATTCTTATTTGTGTATACAAGTACACCTCTCTCTCTCTCTCTCTCTCCTTTACTCTCTCTCTTGTACATGTAAATGTATAATACACTATTATGTTACAACTGTCCAATAAAATATTTATAACAATTATGTATAGATGGAACACAGGAAGATGTTGCAATGGAAAATATCTATTCTGTTACCACTGATCAGTATACCCCTATCGACCAAATTGAGGACACATATTACAATAACTTAGATCACATTAACTCCAGTACAGCATTAATAAATGATAATACTGGAGTGTATAGTACTGTTAATAATAAGGAGCAAGAACCACATCTCCAGTTTGATACAACTACAACAACTAGTCCTAGTATACCAGACTATACTACTACCACTACTGGTGAAATATATAGTACTGTAGTGAAGAAAGATGGAGAGAAAGTAAGTATACATGTTCAACCACCCCCTCTCTCTACACATCTCCAGTGTGATACAACTACAAGTAGTCCTAATATACCAGACTATACTACTACCACTACTGGTGAAATATATAGTACTGTAGTGAAGAAAGATGGAGAGAAAGTAACTGTTCATGTTCAACCACCCCCTCTCTCTACACATCTCCAGTGTGATACAACAACAACTAGTCCTAATATACCAGATTGTACTACTACCACTACTGGTGAAATATATAGTACTGTAGTCAGGAAAGATGGAGAGAAAGAAACCATTCATGTTCAACCACCACCTCTATCTATAGAGTCTACATCAGATGAGATAACTCCTACATCCACTGAAGGGGATACAGTACAACAAGAACCAATATATGACCAACCAATAAAAAGGCAACCACCCCAGAAACCACAACGTCCTGATATTTTCTAAGATGACCTTTAATAACCTAGAGGGTTCTTTATAAATGTGTATACATGTAGTGTTCATTGGCTATTATCATGTCATAGTAATTAATTATTCAAGTTATTTGTGTTTACTGTTTAGAAATAGTTGTGTTCAAAGTATTGTTTTCAATGAAGATAATTTATAAATATTATTGGTAGGAATGATCCTGTGTTTATTGACATGTTGACTATTATTCTTTACTCATTCAAATGAGGACAACCCTATAATTATCAGGTTTAATATGAATTGCTTAATTGATGTGGAATAACAGTATAATAATACTATATACTACAATTATTTAATATACCTGATTTCCTTGCAATTGGAACTACTATTGATTGATATTGATTATTACTTTCCTGGAATGTAATTTCCCTAATTGTTGTGTAATTGTTGAGGTATTTCTCTGAGTAACATTTTGTTACTATAAATAGTAACAAATGTACACATGTTACTATTTTTAGAGTTTATATAATATTTAGAAATATCGTATGACAAGACAGTCTTGTACAGTGTCATTTCCAGTATCTACTTACACTTGTGGCAATACCCCTGTAATTATATTAACAATTAGATATTAATACTTTTTATACATGAAACAATATACAGTGAAGAAAGGGTTAAAATTAGAAATATAAGATGTCAAAAAAGGTAAAAAAACATAAGAGGGTCATATAGCATAAGGTGGATCATCACGTTCTTTCTTTTTCTTCAATACTGGAGTCCACGACATAAAAGATGCTACCACTCCAATCCCAGTGCCAATTATAATGATGATAAATGCCCACCCTAATTCACAGTGACCGAGTTTATATGTATCACTACCACAGACACTTTGAACTTGAGGTGCTTTCCATCCAATAGGGAAGACTATGATACCAGCAATGTAGAGTAGCACTATATGATAGTAAATAAAATAAAATTACTTCATATAACAGTTTTCTTTTAATTTAATTATAGCGTTTAAAATTAATGAGCCTTATAATTTATTTAAAGCAGTCGATGTGTAACAGGGGAGGTAAGATATACTATGTATTAATAATTCCACCTCACTATCCAGGATATGCTCATTATGGATCATACTTGTATATTGGAAGCTTATACTTATTTGGACAGTAATGAGTATTAATTGGTTGATTAAAGGGTTTATCCCATTTACAGGAGTTTAACAATATTAGAGACTTTAATCAATTTTTAAAGTTCCTTTTTAAATGTTCTAAATAAAATAGTTTACTTTTATTCTACATAATTAACTGTTAAAAATGAGGATGCCCCTTTGATTATGACATTTAATCTAAATCCTTTTAATAATTAATGTTAGATATGCTAGCACACATGCTGACAACATCTATTGACAAAGTGAATGTGTTACTAATGCTTAAGACTAACTTACCTTTACGATTAAAGAAAACTATTAACACAGAGACAGTATGACTACTAACAGTTTTTATAGCTTCATTCATTACGATTACATTAACCACACTGTCATAAAACACTTAACAAGCTTCTACTCTATATTGGGGATCTTGTCTAGCCACACACTAATACAATATTGTATTATAAAATGTCTATATAGAGGACAGATGCATACCTCTATACTAAGGACTGTGTACTATAGTATCCAGTGTCCTCTATAAAGAGGTTTATAGTACATGGTTCAATTAACCATCATATTAATATATAAATCAGATTGATAGAAATGTCTATGTTGATACCTTAGTCCAATAATGGTCATATTACACTGTAAATAACTTTAATTATAATATTAACAGTTGTACTATTATGTACTTACAAGGACATACAACTATTAATAACATTATTGTATTATAGTTTTGTTAGTAACAAAACTAACAAAATAAAAACAACAACTTAATGTCTTTACAATCACTTTTACAAGAGAAAAATGACAACACCTTTTCATTATGGTAATTATGTCTAACTCAAAGATGTCTCTATAGTGGACGCTATCCTTAATATAGAGGTGTCCTTAATATAGAGGTTGCATAACACACTAAAGTATTAGTATAGGGTTGAAAGAAGTTTGAAGGATATCCTTAAACAAGCAGCTGTCATTAGCTCTATAACAATCTCCAGTTATGATGCAACTAAAGAGAATGTCCCTTTAATATAAATGTAAACATGATGGTGTCCAATATGTAACTAAAAGAGGATGTCCCTATAATTTAAATAAAAACATGTTAGTGGCTATGACAAGATGTCCAACTGAAAGAGGATATTCCTTGTGTTTAAAAACAAACATGATAGAGTCCATTAATTAGAAGATATGTAAATAACTAAAAGAGGATTTCCCTTTAATTTTAAATGTAGACATGATGTTATCTATTAGAAGATACTTTCTACTATAAGTATCTCAAATATGATGTACTAATAAACTGCACCCATTAGGTAAAGCTAACAGATGAGGATGCCATACATTCTGATAGAGTTGTTACTGAACTTGCTTAATAACTGATGTCATATTAATGCATGTGTTGGAACAACATGACTGTCTTAAGTATGATGATTATTATTTTACAAAATAAGTGTTAGTAGTTTAACAAAATAATATCTAGTGACATTTTTTTATTGTTATTACAAGATCACCCTCAGGCTAAGGAAAATGGCTTCAATAAAGATATGAATAATTAATTTTTTAGCATTTGAAAATTTAGGATTAAAATGAATTTTTAAAGTAGATTTTTTATAAAGGACACTCTGAATCAAAGACACTTTCCATATTTATGACACTTGTTCTAGTCCCATGATAATAGTTTAAGTTATAAACATATGTATTATGTCTAAGCCTCTCTATTGAGGAGACCTTTATAATAAGGACAGTTCTTAAAAGTATCTCTATAGAAATAAATAAGTTAGGGAGGTGGTAACCGGTTTCTAAAGTAATCTAGACACAATAGCTTATAGATACAGTAAAACTAGACACTCACCTCCTAGTACTTGAGCTGTGATGACTAGAATAACCACTGCAATATTGAATAAATGTTTGACACAAAGTCCAAAAAGTGATGTCAATGCAACCAAAATTAGAAGGCAAGCACCAATACCAAACATTAATGTAACAGCTTGCCATGCTGGTGAATAAATTTCATTGAAGTTCAAATAATCTTCACAGGACAATGGTACTCTTTGAGAATGATTTGAACATGTTCTAAAACTGGAGAAAGAGCTGAATTTCCCGTCAGGATAGCTATATTCCAACCAATTTGAGAAATACAGACCAAATGGACACAAAACAGCAGCTAATACAGATAACAAGGTCCATATATACGCTGGTATGGTATAGCTGGAGCAACAGGACACCATTTTGATTATACAGCTACAATAGTTAAGTAATGAAGCATCGAAAGCACTGTTTATCTTACCAATGAACAGTTAAGCAGAACAGCAGTCTTGAGAAATGCAGCAACAATGAAGGCGTGGCTGTAACTTTTAATTTTTTATAAGGCGTGGCTTACGCGCCAATAAGAGGCGTAGTGCATATATTAATAAAGGGGTGTGGCAACAAGCGCGATATTTGAGTTTCTTCTTCAAAACTGTCAGCTGTTCAGTGTTTTCAAACTTTTGTCTGTCGAGATGTCCGTAGCTGCTACTAGACTCGAGATTCTTCAAGTTAGAAAGCTGATACAATGTGTACGAGAGGCGGATACCCCTCAGATCAGTAAAATTGTCGAGTTGGGCGTCCCAAACATTGTCAATTATCAAGGTAACTATAATTTAAGCTTACCATACTTCATATGTACAAATTCTTTGCATAAGATATAAAAATGAAATAGTATTTAACTGAATAAACTAAAGTTTTTACATGTTTTGGTTGCTATAGCAATGAGGGTGTGGCAATTAAACAAATTAATGTTAATTAAAAGTGTGGTTATTGTTGCCATGGTAACATTATTAAAGTTGTGGTTCGTGATCAATGTATTATGATTTGCATAATGGCTACCATAGTAACATACTGGGATTGTTTATAAAGGTTATATCTAATTATCATTGTGGTTACTTAGGGGTGTGGCTACACCAATTAACCCTTTTCTCTATACAGAACCGGACACTGGTTGGACAGCTCTTCATGTTGCTGTAACTTTAAATTCAGAGACTATTGTCAGTCAATTGTTAGAACTTGGTGCCAGCAACTCTGTACAAGATATTGAGGTAAGAATTATACACAGTGACTGTTTAGTGGTACTTCTCATAGTAGACAGTATCAAGACACCCTCTATATTGAGGACACTTGTTCTAGTCCCATACTAATACTTTAGTGTATTATACAACCTCTTTATTAAGGATTCATTCCAATGTTCTAAAGTGTTGACTATAGAGAGGCGTCACTCTTTATAAATTGTCTATATTCTTTCAATGGCAATTGTATTATTAATTTTTGACAATTTAATTTTTGTGGCTCTCTTGTTTATTGTATTGTTCAAGAAATAACACATAAAATTTATCAATTTTTACCATATATATTTAATACATATATTGTAATTAATATAATAATATTATAATTTATTAATTTTAAATAATATATATATGGCCTTATTGTTTGTAAACACTATAGTCTATATATAATTAAGTGTTAATTATTATTAATGTTGCCTTGAGAAAGTACTTTAAAATAATTATTTTTAATTATCATTAATTACAGGGTTGTACTCCTGTTATGAAAGCATGTCAACATGGTCATTTACAGTCATTAGAAGCTCTCTCAGCAAAAGGACTTGCTTTACAAGGTACACACCCACACACACTAATAAAGAACTGTGATAATTTAAGATCAATTATTACCTAATTATTACATTTAAGGCTTTAATAAGTCATTGGCTAGAACATTAGACATTAATTCAATGTTTTTAGGTTTAATTCCTGTCAAGAACATCATTTTCAGTTATAATTCCTTAAATTAAATCTTGTTATAGTTGCTGATGTTGCTGGAAAAAAGGCTTTGTTCCATTGTCTTCATCCTACTGGTCGTCATGTCAAGTGTCTTTCATATCTGTTAGAATATGGAGCAGATCCTAACACCAAGGTATATATATAATGATGTCTGTGTATAGAATAGAACTTCTTTTATGATTAGATGACATTAATTGTCCTGATCAAATGAGTGTCCTCATAAGAATGGAACTTCTCATACAGGACATTCTCTATTGAACCCACTTGTTCTAGTCCCATACTAATACTTTAGTGTATTATACAACCTCTATATTGAGGACACTTGTTCTAGTCCCATACTAATACTTTAGTGTATTATACAACCTCTATATTGAGGACACTTGTTTTAGTCCCATTTTTTTTACTTTAGTGTATTATATACTCTCTATATTGAGGACACTTGTTCTAGTCCCATACTAATACTTTAGTGTATTATACAACCTCTATATTAAGTACAGTGTCCCATAGTGTCCACTATAGAGAAGTTCTATTATAATCATTTATTTACATTGATATCTTTAGACTACTACTGGTATTCCATTGGTGTTTGCTGTCTGTGAAGGAGGATTTGATAAACTACTGGAAAAACTCCTTGATAAAGGAGCTGACCCAAATGCTAGAGAACCAGTAAGTCCAGTTTATAAAACCTGATAAACAGGTTATACTATTTAGAGTACTGGTAAACCAGCTGTAGTAGTAGCTGTTGAAGGAGGTCATGTTGTTTGTCTCAAGTTGTTAGCAATGGCAGGTGCTGATTTGAATGCTAGTTTCAGTGAACCAGAGTTGTCGGCAATACACAGGTATAACCCTATAATTAATAATGTTAATTAAGTCATAATGATTATAGGGGTGCTACTTTGGGGCAATTTGAGTGCTTGCAGGCATTATCAGCTTATGGTGCCAATTTTAGTGTCACTTCTAAATCTTGTGATACTGCTCTACATTGTGCCACATTAGCTTATAGAATGTTATGTATACGATTCCTGGGACAAAGAGGTCAGTACATACTTGTATAAGTTCTTATATTACATTGTAGTAATTTTAGCCTGTAATAAGAACTGCATTTAAGTTTGCATACCAAATATCTTAACTGTTTAAATATAATGACTCTATATTCTTGATACTCACTGCAAATAGGCGCAATATTCCTTTCTTTCAAATACTTTTTTGAGCATTAAGTGTTCGTCATGAACAAGTCTGTGCATTGAAAGTAATAATCATTTGTTGCAGGGTGTCCTGCTAATGAAGTTAATGAAGAGGGGTTTACTCCTCAGAAAATAGCTAAAAATGAAGGCACTAAAGATGCGATGAAGGAACTCAAAAAATTGTCTGGATATCAGGACAAAGTTGCGAAAGGAGGCAAGCCAAAAGGATTCTCTGAAAGTTGGTGTATTAGAGTAAGTTACTAAATATTGAGTGACTTTGGTCCTTTTAAGAGCTTATATTGGAATCATTACATCATTATGATGTCATTTTATAGCTCTTTGATTGGTTACAAATCAATAAACAAATTGTATTGGAAGTCTTGAAGACTCATGAAGATAATAAAAATGGCGTCTTACCAGTGGATGCATTTACATCAGCATTAGAAGGACTGGGTGTGCCTTTAACTGAGGCAGAGTGGCCTAAATTAATGAAGATTTATGATAAAAAGGGGGAGGGGTCTATTAATTGGGACGATTTTATGAGTGACCACAAATATGTTCATGCGGTAAGTCCATTTACAATATGTATAAAATAGTGGAGCCTCTATAGTGGACTCTATTGGACACTGTCCTTAGTAGAAGTGTTTTTAATATAGAGGTTATATGGGACTAGAATAAGTATCCTCAGTATAGAGGTTGTCCTTTATAAGAGGTTCCATTATACATTACATGAGTCTGACTCACTCTTTATAAGTTATTTATTTTATAGCAATTCAAACTTGGTCCCAATGATGACCTCAAAGCTAAGAAAGTATGTCATATTGCAATATATAGACACTTTATTTTTTATGGATAATAGGGAAAAAAAGGAAAGAAAGGAGGCAAAAAGGGAAAAGGAAAAAAGGTATAACTTGATCGACAGGTATAACTGGTTTCTGAAACCTGTTAAACCTGTAGGACCAGGTTTCAGTGACTTACTATACCAACTGGTTTAAACTTGTTTGACTACTTGTCATCTATTATAGGGAAAAACCAAGAACATATTTCCAATATATTTTGAGGCTGAACGCCCACCAGTATCTGGTGTACCTGAAGGGCAAATTGAGAAAGAAGAGGTAAATTTTAGCTCATACACTGGAAGGTCTCCTATACTGAGTATACATGGATATCCTTGGGTCTATATTACATACATATAGAGGCCAGGTCTCAAATGGAGGCCTATCTGCCACACCTTTTCACCTCCAACTTAATGTGCTAACGTAACTACAGTTGTTTATGGTTCAAAATGTTAGGTACAAATCTTTCAATGTTAAAAATGTTGAATGTGTAGAAGAAATCAATCAAGTTGTCGCAAGTAGAGTTTAGTGTGAACGCAGATTATTACATGCATATTAAAGTTAATCAATAAACATAGGACTCCTTCATCTAGAGGTCTAATTAGACATATTGAAAAAGAAACAATGGACTTTTTCATTTAGAGATCCAGTCAAAAATATTTAAAGAGTAATAGTGACCTAGGCCCCTGAAATATATATGTGTCATAAGTGTAGGAACAATTTTGTCATTCGGGGGGCACATCTGTAACATTTTAACATTGTTCAGTTTAACAGTGAAGTATTTCAATAACAACCAAAATAAAACCTTCTGTCGTTGACACTGACAAAAATTTTTAAAATGTTTTTACATAAAATGTGTATCTACAGTTGTAAATTGTATTATGAGGATAGGGATTGAAAAGTGGCTAATATAAATCAGTTGATTGTGAAACTATCTCACAATATACCAAAAATATTGGGGGGGGGGGGGCACGTGCCCCCTGTGCCCCCCCTGTTCCTACACCTATGTGTGTGTGTGTGTTCTGATTTTATTTGCAACTCTTCTGTAGTTTTTAACAGATTATCAACGATTCTCTCGTGACTCTCCCCTCCCACACAGTCTAATTGATGACTCACAATGGTACTTAGTGCCACCCGGTATGATTACAATATATTACATAACAAATGCTGACTGTATATCCAATAGAACGTCAGTACATCAATTTATATGAGGCTATAAGACATGGTGATATGGATTCCTTAGAGGCTGCTTTTCAATCTGATCTCTCTCCTGATTGTAGAGATAAATATAATAAAACACCATTAATGGTAGCTTGTGCACATGGACGTAGTGATATGGCTCGTTATCTACTTGATAAAGGGTATTACCCCTTTTTAATATGATGTCATTATTATAATATTTATTATTATTTAGAGCTGACATTAATGCTATTGATAACTTTATGTGGACGCCATTACATCATGCTTGTCATGCTGGAGAAGTGAGCATTATAGTATAGTATAGTACATTATAGTATACTGTGTTCATGTTGAGAATAAGTACAGTTCAGTTGAATGTTATTAGCCTAATTTGGACATTGTGAGTAGTTACAAATCTTTTGTAAGTCATACTGAAGCTTTTGTAGTTCTTTGAAGCTATCTACTATAAAGGAGTTTCTATTAAAGCTATTTTCAACAGACTCTGAACTTTCTGCTAAGCTAGAGGACAATTACACAAGCACTATTAATAATATGCAAGTTGTGCATGTTGCCAGGTCACAATGGAATGCAAAGAATGCTATTCACTTCATATGGAATTACTGATTTGTGATTTTCCTAAATAGCTAATGCTTTAAGACAATTTGTGGACTTACAAAGACATTCTGAATGATACAAACCACTTCTCTCTTACTCATTCCTAGCCAGTGTTATAACAATGATTTCTGTTCATTCTCAACATGAAAAGAATATATAATAGCTTTGGTATGTCTATATTGTGTCTCCTAATTTGGGCATCTATGAAAAGTATGAATAGTAATTGCCAATATGAGTCATTTAAAATGACCAAGTCATAATTGTAGACACTATTATAAGTTTAGTTTATTGAGAACACCTCTTTGTCCAAGAGGTGTTGGAATGTTGATGTAGAGAAGTTCCTCCTTTGTTATGGGGTATATCTTCTTTGCAGAAGGCAGTCCCCAAATAGGTTCAACTAATGAGCTGTTCCTTCACATTTGGGTACATGTTTGGGTTGGGATACCTGGGTGGGGGGGGGGGGGGGAGTATATCCTCTGATTTTAATCAAATAGGTTCAACAAATGTCCTTTGATAATGAGAAGGAGAGCTGTTCCTTTCTCATTTGGATATGTATTGGGGTTTACTCTCAGTCAAGGAAGAGGAAGCCTTGTCTGAGACAACTCAGAGTAAACAGGTAATGAGATAGCTACAACGTCACCTCTTTTTTAAATAAATTAGAAAAAAGCCATGCTCCAGACAGGACTTGAACCCATATTGTTTAGCTCAGAGCACTTAGCTCTCAGTTAAGCCACTAAGTCAGCTCCTAGACCACATCTTACCATTGTGGCTATATCCCATACGTTATAAGGTGTTTGTCATGTTGTCTAGCAGTATTTTTCATCATTATTATTAAAGCCAAGTCATTTTAAATTGCTAAATGTGAACATTATTCAAAGATAATGTGACAATAATTTAAAGATAATAGATATTACATCAATAGCTATATTTAGTAATATCTTATGTTGAGAAAAAGGACACCTGCGCTTAGTTCTTACACACAAAATACAACTAATAACATTCTTTGTTATACACATTGGATGACAACATTTCATAAACATGTTGTTACCGTGGTAACATGTAACCCTGATAGGATTGTAGCATGAGCTATTGAGTTTCTATAATTATAGTATTATAAATGGATTTTAATGGATAAATAGGCACCATTAATGGAAAACATGTCACAAACATGTCGTTTCCATGGTGACTTGTAATGTCAGAAATGTTAATAAATTCTGGAGCGTGTGATCTAAAAGGTTCTGTTATTAATGGATGGATGGATGGATGAATGAATGAATGGATGAATAGACTGTTGAAATAATAGAAGAATGGATAGATGATGAATAAATAGATACATAGAAGAGCATACATACACGTACATTGTTGCTTAGCAACATATGATACTGATATACAAAACTAAATGTTCTGTTTGTACTAACTCTACAGCTTCTGTTGATAATGGTTAGTGGGATGGATCAAGATTACTTCAAAACATGTCACAAACAATGCATCGTAATGCTAATTCTTCTTAGCTGGTATCTTATAGTAAGGAGTAGTATAGCTTCTGATGTATATCGACAGTTAGATAAATTTGCATACATGAGCTTCTTAGTAACACAATATCTTTATAGTTTGAATATCAGTTACATGTGTAGTAAAGTATTACTACATGTAAATAAAGGAATGGATAAATAGATGAAAATCATGTTATGGATATATTATAAAACCTCTATAGCAGGCACTTTGGGACATTAATACATCTTTAATACATATTTACATGTACATGTATTATCATGAGGTTATAATACATGTACATGTAAATATATATTAAAGTGTACAATATTCTTAATATATATATATGAATCATTTCTTATTTCATTATTAAAGGGTTATCCCCTTCTTCAATTCTACACAGAAGACATGACATATTTAATGTAATAAGGATGTCTCAAATATATAGATCTCTTACATAATAAATTTCTGAGTGATGACATAAAGGGGATATTCCTTAATTAGTACATATAATTGTCTCCAACAAGTCGCGATGATCTCAAAGTTCAATTAAGAATTGATGTGATTTATTAAGGTTGAATAAATATTTATGTCTTCCAAACATTCTCATGCTGAGAATTATTGTTAATATTTGAAATATGAGCATATGTTAGGTTTAAGTTGCCACAATACTGACAGCAATTGACACTATTGGCGGTTGCCTGCACTGCCTACACAAAGCTGTTGTCAATTACTAAGAAATTGATGTAGTGGTCTTGTGTAATAATATTCAGTGTATGTTGTTTTTCTTGTTCGTATAATACAATGTTTAATTGACCTTGAATAGTGTAATTGTACTTGTCACACGTACCTCTGTGTATTGATGTTGTTATCATGTTTCCTGTAGGAATATTTACGTAAGATTGACTGAATAGATTAATTGCTATTTGATATGATGTAGGATGTGGTTGGTTGGTTTGGTAGTTAAAATTCATTTACCATAAGAATGATAAACTTATAATTGTGGTATGAAAAACTTGTTTATTGCTATCTGTTTTTGGTAATATTTGCCAGTGTTTCTGTTATGAATGAATGACACTCTTTGAATGTATTATATAACCTCTATATTGAGGACACTTGTTCCATTCCCATACTAATACTTTAGTGTATTATATAACCTCTATATTAAGGACACTTGTCTAGTCCCATACTAATACTTTAGTGTATTATATAACCTCTATATTGAGGACACTTGTTCTAGTCCCATACTAATAGTTTAGTGTATTATACAACCTCTATATTGAGGACAGTCCCATACTAATACTTTAATGTATTATATAACCTCTATATTAAGGTAGTCATAAAGTGCATATTAAAGAGATGTTCTCTTATAATGTGGTTATATGATAGTTCTTTTATTCTTTGGAAATGAGCTTATCAATCGGTGTGTTCTCATTTCTGAGAAATGTTTGTTGAAACATCACACTAGTTGGCAAGGACACTAGAGATTAAAGGTAATCTAGTCCGCTCTTCTTTGATATTATCTTTTATTAATTTAATATTTTTTTTAAATTCAATTTATTGTCATAATCATATATTAAGAGGTCAACATGTGGACACCTGTACTAAGTACTACTAACCACTATTAAATTAATGTACTTGTTATTATTATATATAATATTGGTGTAATGTACTATAATGGTCAAGTGGCTGAGTGATTTAAAGTCTGTGCTTGTGTCTACGTTCTGTGAGTTCAAATCCCAGCCAAGTCTTAATAAAATTATAATATTTAATGATAAATTAATTGCATTTTTAAGGTAGCACACTCTATGTGGAGTTAGTCTAGTGGAAACTCACTATTAAGGGACATCAATTAATGTACCCCTTGTTGATTGTCTAGTATAGTGTATTAATGAATCTCTAATCAATTAATGTACCCCTTGTTGATTGTCTAGTATTAGTGTATTAATGAATCTCTAATCAATTAATGTACCCCTTGTTGATTGTCTAGTATAGTGTATTAATGTATTAATAACATTATTGTCTAGTATAGTCTATTAATGAATCTCTAAAAGAGGACATCCCTTTAATAATAACAGTTATATTGGCATTGTCTGGAGCATTTGCGCCCAATTGTGGAAGTAGAGCTGGGTTCACTCTATTGTATCACAACACAGAGCAATGCCATTATATAAATGTTCCTTTATGTCAATACAACAATGTGGCCTAACACCATTTGATCAACATTGACCTTCCAGTGAAACTTTCCACATTTTATCATCAAAGTTTATGACGTACAAACTGAATATGATCTTACTTCTTATCTGATGTCATTAACTACATAACTAATCATTTGTGGTTTAGAGGTTGTTTCTACAGATATTGTGGTTTGTATGTACACATGTTTACTATACCTTTGGCTAACCATCATCCTGTGTTAATTCTGTAGGAAGAATTAGTAAAGTTGTTGCTAGGAGCTGGTGCTTGTATTGATAGCCAGTCATTTAATGGAGGAACACCATTAATGAGAGCTATTGAAACGTCACAGAGAAGTATCATCAAGTTATTATTAGAAAAAGGGTATGACATATTACAACATCTATATTTAGAAAAATCCTCTAGTCCCATACTAATAATTTAGTGTATTATACAACCTCTATATTGAAGACACTTGTTCTAGTCCCATACTAATACTCTAGTGTATTATACAACCTCTATATTGAGGACTATCCCATAGTGTCCACTATAAAGAGGTTCCATTATATATGTACATGATGTAGATAATACTGATCTCTATTTAGAATATGGTAGATAATTTTGTTAGACCTGTGGTTCATTTTTATTTAATAAAACATAATTCCATTACTACCTATTCAGAGTCAATATGACTAAACTATGCTGTCATTTCTTTAGAGTCATACGTGTGTGTTCATATATACTCCTCCAAATATTAGTCTATTATCTACCATACACTCCTCCTTGTTTTGTTTACTTGATAAGTTACTGTTTACTCTTTCTTAGAGCTAAATTAACTCCTGAAAACAAACATGGAGATACTGCTTTAGAGGTTGCTCGTAACTGGGGAGATGAATATATTTATGCTTTGGTATATGCTGAAGCTTCTCGTCTTCCACCTCCTCCAAGTGATGGAAAAAAAGGTAAGAGAATGGAGTATGTGGGAGAGGGACAGAGACAGAGAGACAAACACAGACAGCAGACAGAGGGACAGACTTATAGTGGGAGAGAAGAGAATGGTGTATGTGGGAGAGAGACAGAGACAGAGAGACAAACACAGACAGCAGACAGAGGGACAGACTTATAGTGGGAGAGAAGAGAATGGAGTATGTGGGAGAGAGACAGAGACAGAGAGACAAACACAGACAGCAGACAGAGGGACAGACTTATAGTGGGAGAGAAACATAATGTAATCATAAGTGACCTCTTTCAATTCACACTATTGGTTAGTATTCTTAATACCAGCTGACTGAACACCTGTCCACTCCACTGGTATTTCTAGAATGCTGTAACTTAATTGGCCTGTTGTGGTTGTGATAATTGATCTCATAAAGACTCTATTACCTTTGAAGCGACTGCCTGTCTGCCTGATCTAACAAGATAGATCAAATTACACCTACATGTTCTTACTCTGTATTTTGATAAATTTAGGTAAAGACAAGGCAACAACAGCTAAGGGAAAAGGTGACAAGAAAGGGAAAAAAAGAAAGAAAAAAGGAGGAGGTGACGATGGAGATTCCAGTCATATATTACCAGTAAGTTCGTTCTTTTATCTTTGACATTTAAGGAAATTGAAATCTTTGAGGTCACTTTCATGATGGTTAGAACACGTACACATCCTTTTATAAAAATGAATAACAAACCCTGAGGGAACTTTAAGAATCCTATGAGATGTCGCTATTTAATAAACATAACGCAATTAGGAACCTACTATAATATATTATGTTATAGTAGGTTTCTAATTGCGTATGCATTGTTCCTTTAGTTAATACAATTATCTGACCAATCAGATTGCTTAAAGTTTGTATAATATATTACATGCAGAACTATAGTGTAAATGTCTTGTTTAAATGATGACAAATTAACTTTAATAATGTCCTTATGTAAAAGGCATGCTTACTACAACAGTAGTATATAAAGTACCTCTATCTTTATATTTTACTTAGTACATCCAATTCTTTATTATCTTGTCTAATATTAGGGTCCACCTCTTCTTCCCCTCCCGCCTTTGTCTCGATTACCCAATCCTTTGGAACATTTAGATGATGGTCGTAGACGTTACTCTTTACACAACTTACAATCTGATATAGATATTAAACCAGTTAGCTCTCGGCAACCTAGACAAGCCTGGGTTAGTCGTCCACCTACTACAGTAAGTCTGTCTTATAGCTGTATTTTATTTAATGCTATTTTGTAGCAAGAGTTTCATGAAGAACAGAAACGAGCTCGTGAGGAGCGAGGGATTGAATCGACTGACTTCGAAGAATCAAAAATGCCTTTTCAGTTGCAGATCATAGCTAGAACACAAGCTTTAGAAATTACCGACTTGTAATATTATTTATATTGTTTATTGTAAATGAAATGACATTTTAATTGCCTCCACTTTACTGGGTTCTGCTTACATTCATTGTATATTTAAGTAGCTTGCGTAGCACACCTAAGTTAGCAAACATTTCTATAGGTATCGTGATGAACGCAATCTGTTGTCTAATTCTAGCAACTGTCGCTGTAGTCGCTGCTTACTCGCCCGGTCAACTACCAGTGTTCCCCGGATCTACAAAATCACCACAGTCCTGTCAAGACGACATAGATTTATATCAGTGCGCTGACGTTACCAAACGATGCAGTCAACACTTTTACGACAGCTGTACTGTTCTAACTGGTAGCGGCCAACAAACGACTTATTTTCCGAATTGTTTCAATCACAAAACGGAAGATGAAGCTAACAGAGCTATGAAGGATCTCTTAGCATTTAAAAATTCGTTACCCAATGAAGAGTGTAAAAGTTTGCTTCGACCTTTAATGTGCTTTGGGTTGTATCCAATATGTTATGGAGGGTATCGGCTAGCTCCCTGTCCTGAATTCTGTGAAACATTTGTGCAAAGATGTGTTAACCCAAATGTGACTCTTCCACTAGATTGTTCCAAATTATTTAGAACAGGTCCTTGCACCAACAATACCAGACAAGGTGAATGTATTAAACCACCTAATGGGACATCAGTACCAACACAACCATCCAAGTCAGGCTGTTTTGAAATAAGTACCAACATGTCATTACCTAATTGTACTGGAGTAACACCCTCTAATTGTGGCTTAATAAGAAAGACTGCATCAGAGAAAGCTTTCAAAAAAAAAAAATTTTATTTTGGTGAGTACATATTGTTATATAGGAGCCTATAGAATTATGAATAAAATAATTATTAATAAATTATTAGGGATATATTCTATACAACAAGAGAATATTGTATTTTATTATTTTATTTTGTTTTCATTTCAGCTGCCCATGTGAAGGTACTAATGGCAGTATTATTAAGCAAACCAGAGAAACTAGTCGCATTTAAAGTGGAAATAATTAAGGACTACTATTTTGGCTGTAGCAATAAATGTAGTGGGCAGAAGAATGTCAGTTCAATCACTTACATTATCACTGATGATGATTGTAAAGATTGTTCAAAGCAATGTATACGTCCACATTTGGAGATTGGCAAAGAGTACTTTGTAATGGGTACATGTCACGTATATGAAGGACTTGGTTGCGTCTGGAAACTTACTGGTCAAAGGAAAAGTGGAGGATGTGTTATATATCCATGGGTTAATATAAGCAAAGAAAAAGCCAAAAAATTTGTCAAATGGACTAAAGAACATTATCCATGTATTAAGAATTGTACAAGAGTATTTTAATGAGGACTATAGCTGTTCCTATATTATGTATGTCTGTATAATACAGTGTATCACTCATCATTTAACCACTTTTTAATATTATTTTATTATCTAACTTGAATATCTACTTATTAATAATAATTATATAAATAGTATAATATTATATTCAATTATATATAATAATTAAAATGAAAAAATTAAATAAATTAATAAATTATAGTTTTCTGACACTTATCTGGGTTCTGCTTACGTCATTCACATTGTAAAACAAAAGCAGGTTGCTCCTCTGACTACGGCTCATATGTACTTTTATTCAGTCTACACGAGAATGATGAAGACGGCGATCTATTGTCTACTTCTAGTGAGTATGGCTCTTGTCGGAGGACAAATCCAAAGACCGACACAGTCTTGCGAGGAGGACATCAATCCGCTGAATGAATGTACAAGAATTTCGGACCATTGCAGTAATACGTTCATTGAACACTGCGCCAATCTTAGTGATAACGTAGATAACAGACAAATGACATTTTTTCCGAACTGTTTCGGTCAAACTAACGAGTATGACGCTAATTCGCTTATGAATCAGTTCTTATTAATAATGCACACATTCAGTGACAACTGCACAAACCTTGCAATACCTTTAATGTGCTTTGGTTTATATCCTAAATGTCTCGGTCAATATAGGTTAGCTCCTTGTCCTGAGCTCTGCGACAAATTTATGGCAGAATGTATACCTCCAGGTGTAACTGTTCCATGGAATTGTGACCAATTGTTTCGATCTGGACCATGTGTCAACAATACCTATTTAGGCACCTGTATAAAGCCAACTGAAAAAGACAAGTCACTTCCTACTAAATTACCACCAACGAATACAACAAATTCTACATCACCATCATCAAATTGTCCTGGTTTGGAACTATGTATCAATGAGTCTTTGCCCAATTGCACTGACATCAGACCTTCAAAGTGTGGTTTAATAAGAAAGTCTGTAGCAGAGAAAGCTTTTAAAAAAGGATATTATTTTGGTAAGTTTTCATTTCAATATAATTATATATAGTATTTGGTATATTTTATATATATTGTTTTTTTTTTCATTACAGCTGCTCATGTGGAGATATTAGAGGAAGAATTATTATGTAGACCAGAAGAACTAGTTGCATTTAAAGCGAAGATCATTCTAGATTACTACCTTGCCTGTAGTATTAATTATAAAAATACTAACCAAAAACCAGTAAATTCAACTGTTTGCATTATAACAGATGACGATGTTAAAGATTGTACAAAACAGTGTGTACGCCCAGAACTGAAAATTGGTAAAGAGTACTTTCTAATGGGCACTGGTTATGACTATGAAGGAATCGGTCATGTTTGGAAACTTAGTGGTCAAAGGAAAACTGGAGGATGTGTTATATATCCGTGGGAAGATGTCATCCGAGATAAAAAGACTAAAAAGCTGATTAAATGGACTAAAAGAAATTATAAATGTACTGATGATAAACAAAGATTACTTGAATAATTTCAGTGATGTCAACTTAATATGTCCTATGTCTGTAGAATATCAGCAGTATCATTTAATAACATAATAGTAGTATTTTTTATATTCTTAAATATAACTATTAAATAAACTATTAATTCAATAAGTAACAAATACTATAACAATAGTTGTCATAACAACAAGAAATAATACCTGTCAAAATTTTATTAATACTCACTAGTCTAATTCCCAATAAAATACATTTGTGGGAGACAAACCACAAGAAGGTTAAACTAATTTTCCTGCACTTTTGAAGATACATCAGGATGTTGTAACAGAGTCACTGCATTACCTTGTAATACCCAACGGTGGTCAGCTTTCCTACGTCTCAAACGTACAAGATTTGAGTCTAATTCTATAGCAACTTTTTTATCGTGTATATCTTCTTTAAGTTTCTTGCGTGCCAATTTTAAGAGAGATAAATTACGCTGTGTTTGTGATATAGAATCCATGTACATGTTACTGGCTTGTATAAGATGGGATGCTTCTGGTAGATCTGTTCCTGGGTGTTGTTGATAGACTCTGACAAGGGGACGGTCCAGTTTTTCTCGTTTTGTAATGTCTGTTGATGCCTCTGGACCCTATTAAAAGATATAGATGAATAGACCAGTTGATGGACATGGATGGACAGATGGATGGATGGATTGATGGATGGATGAATGGATGGATGGATGGATGGATGGATGGATGAATGGATGGATGGATGGATGGACATGTAAAGAATTAGGTAGCTAAGACAATTAAATACTTAAACTGGTATATTAAGAGAATGAATGGATACATAAATAGTAATGGATGAATGCTTAGACAGATTGAATAGTTTTCTGACATTCAATGGACAAATGATTGGATAAATAGACAAATAGATGGAGAGACATATGGACAGAAGATAAATGGACAAACAGTTAGATTGGTGCTAAATTTATAGATGGACAGATGTTAAGAAAATAGAGGAATGAATGGACCTGTGACTAAATGGAGATGGAATGAAGTGTATATGTATTTGTACATGTACTTACATGTACAAATACATGAAAACATATGTCATGTGCATACCTGTAAATAGCCCAGGGATTTTTCTTGTAGTTTCAAATGCCTTGAAGTCTTATTTATTACATTTTTAGTTTCACCACTATTAACATGTAAGTGTTCCTAATATAACATAGTGTGATAAATATAAGATTTCAATGACATATATATCCTTACAGATAATGTGACAGTCTCAGCTATTTTTTGTGTCAACCCATCATTAACTAGTTGATGTATATCTCGTTGATGTTGTTGTAATTGATCAATATGTAATAATGTCTCATTTCGTAACTGACTACTCTTTTGACATGCTTCTTTAGCTCTTTTAACAGCTTCATATGCTGCTGGAGTAAGTGGATCAAATGGTCCAACTACAATAATAAAAACATCAAAGAATACTATTTAATGTCTGTACTTTAACCTCATTACAGTTTAAATATCATCAAAGGATGAAGTATGCTATATCAAAAGTACTTTTTATAAGGAACATTAAGTTCACTGTATAGTATAAGGATATCCTTTATAGTAAGGGCATTTCTGGTGTTATACTAACACCTTAGTGTATAATCACACATTGGATTCATCTGTGCAAAGTCTAAGGTTCTTAATATCCTTTATAGAAAGACTTTACTATATTTTGTTGATATAAAGTAGTTTCTAGAATATCATATAGCAAGATATTTGGCACTAATAGAGTTCATAATTTGTTTATAACAATATTTTAACCTCTTTATAATTTAAGTAATATATTGTGGTTAGGTGTGATAATAAAATTATTGTCAATCTGCAAAATATGCCAAATTGCTTAATTATAACTCTAGCCAGGTTTCCACAATATATGATATCTACATGTACATATATGAGCATGAGAAAGAATTCTTTAAGTAGAATATATAGTAGAAATATAATATAATATATATTATTATACTTCATATAAATATCATACGTCTGTTAAAAGCATACAGTGAGGCATCTGTTAAACAAAGCAGTAATATGGTTGAGAAATCACTATAGTCTATATTGGTAATTTAATAGCAAGGTTGTTCATTTTCCAGTATTAATAACAAGAAAGAACATTAGCTTAAGATTATAGGATATATATACTTCTAAAAAGATAATACAATGATCACATCTGGTGTAAGACCTAACAATACACATTATAGTGAATAAGTTACTTCAATGAACACAGTATATATTATTATATCATATATAATATATGTACCAGTGAAAGTCTCTGGCAGTTGACCACATAACATTATTGGTGGAGCAGATGAACATTTTAAATGACGACGTGTGATTATTTTAGTTTGATCATAATGGTAAGTGGAGCTAATAGAATGACACAATAACTCTGTCACTCTAGATCTCTCTTGTATAGCTGACGTTAGAGCACTACGAGCACCACTTAATATCTATAATATGGAAAAAATATTAAATATAGTGATACAGAACTTGTATGTTCTTAATAAAATATTATTTTATATTTACTGACTACACATATAACTTAATGTTAATATTAAGTAGTGTCTAGGATGTTGGTAATAGAACAACATACTTTAATGGGAATTTAATACTATATACCAGACCCTATACCTTAAACTTTGGAACCCACATGTATTAATTTCACATTAAAGTATAGCGTTCCATTACTGGTACTCTAGACACTTCCTAATATTTGTATAAGATAAGTACACGAATGACCAATTAGAACATGAGCAGTCTTAATTAGCTTAGAACCACACCCATGTCATATGCTATGATAATAAATGACTAATATAACTCATTGAAGACTTGGTTTAAAATAATACTAGTACAACATTCATTCATTCAATGAGATATTACAGATAAAAATGGCTACTGAACTACTTCAAGTTCATCAACTTTAATATGAAGTAACTTACTTGTAATTGTTGTAGTACCAATTTAAGTTTGGCTTCTAACTGTAACTTTTGTTGTAACAGATGACTTCGTTCTGTAGTTAGTAAATCATCAGCTCCATCACTAGGTGACTATAAGTAGGAATGAATGACAAGAAGTGTCAAATGGTAAGTTTATATATATAAAGAGTGGAATCTCTTTTAGTGGACACTTAATAACCTCGGACAATGTCCTTAGTATAGAGGCGTCCTTAACATAGAGGTTATATAATACACTAAAGTATTAGCATGGGACTAGAACAAATGTTCTGAATATAGTATTAGAATGATTAGCATTGGGAATAGCTGTACTAGTAATTGATACATATATAGTTGCTTCTAAAGGATAAGATACCTTTTCCCTCTTTGGTCTCTCATTACGTGTCTTTATACACTGAACATTTAAAGCTATATCTTTACGACAATGATCCAGCGACCTCTCTAACGCCTCTCGTGTCCTGTTTAAAGACTTTATCTCTTCATTCGTAGCTACTAATACTTGACGGAGATGTACGACAACCGCTCTTGTTGCTCTAGCATAACTGTGTATACGTCTGTTACTCTCTTGTACGCACGAATCACGTAACGACGGTAAGGGATCAGTCCTTCTCGCGTCGTATACGTCTCGTTCTGCTCGATCAATTAATGTTTGAGCTACTTTAATTCCTCCAATTGATGTATCTTTCCATCTCTCTGGTCCCATAGCAGTCGCCATTTCCAGCTACGCCCAAAGCTAAACAAGGTGAGAGAAACGCCCACTCGAGTTAATTAATGATAAACGAAATGATAGGAGTTTACTCATGTTTTCCCTAATTGTACATAGTTAAACTGATTGCTTACAAACATGGAGGTAACAATGATGATAGCTACATAATGGATCTTGTATATCTTTTAAGATGACTACCTCCTAATACAGGAACTGTTTAAAATTCAATTGCAAAAGTTCACATTAATTCACATTGTATCAGTTATTTATTATATTATAATTCAATTTCTGCTCAAACATGGAGCATCTAATGTTTACTGAGAAAACTTTATTTTTGTGCATAAAGTAAAAAGGACTATATAGATATATATATAGCAACTAATTTTGCTGAAAGTAGTTGATTACAGTAGTTCTTTTGCAACCTGTATATATCTACATTCCTTTTCTCTTTATGGTATTATTATAACTACATGACAAAGAGGTATGGATAACTGTTTACAAAATGGAACAGAAAATTACAGCAAAACAAGGGCAAGATCAACAATCATTAATAATAGCATAATTATATACATAATATTATCCTTAGTTCTATCATTTGTAATAACAAAGTTATAGATTACAAATAAGTATGGCAACTACCCATCAAAGATACCACAAGATATTTTGTAAAATAATGTGATTATTATGTTTATAAGAACACTTCAGCTATGTGCATGGAGTATCATACAAAAATATTGGAGTTAATGGAAACCTTTTTATTAATAGTTATATAAATCCCTCATCTCTTCTAGATCTGTTTCTGGCACCTTTTTAACACCTTTGATGAGGTTAGATACTTCCTGTACTAAGCCTGTATTTAGCCATAGCAAAATTCCCGAAAAGGTGTTGACAGCTATATATGTTAATATAGACTTGAAAAGAGCTTTGTTAGTTGGTACACTGGAATCTAGAAGAAACTTAGAGATATAATACAGTATAGCAATAAACAATGCCCAAAATGAAACATCAGTGATTAGAAAAAGACACCATAGTCCGCAACCTTTTAAACATTTTAGCTTAGGAGCCGATTGCCGTAAAGAATTTATTTCGATCAACATGTTCCATGGTGGTATAGGGACTAAAAGAAGAGGTATTACAAACACAGCACCAATTAAAATGCGTCCAGGATATATCATAATGGCTACTAATATCCAAAAGCCATGATAACATACATAAGTGGTCCCAAAAAAAGGCACAAGGCAAGTATATATAAGTATGTACTTATCTGGACACTTTTGTTTACAGCATAAAGCTATTGAGGTTACTATTGTTATGAAGATATTCACAAGAAAAAGGGCAGGGGATACAAAAGGTATTGGGAAAAGATATAAAAATCTTGAGGAAGTATGACGAAACTTAAGATATAGGAAAATATCATAGCCACTAGCAAGTAATATAGCTAACGTTGCCACAGGAATAAACATTCTCTTAAGAAAAAAGAATAATATTTGTTCGTCATCCACTTTGTCTAATTTTATATTTAAAGGGGCATATTTACTAAAATATTTACGAATAAACTTTCCTAAAGTCTTACGACCTTTTTCATTCAACAAAAGAAAGTGAGCTGCAACCATACATATCAGAGATGTAAACGGCAGCCATATTGCTATCAATATCTTAGCAATATTGTATTCCTTTTTTTGATCCGTTGAATTTTCATCAAATTTACGAGCATGGTACTGTGTATCCTTATCATTTCCTCCAATTGTTTTTAACTATAATATTATAAATCATTTAAAATAGCATTGCAAACATGAAGTTCACTTACCTGTACTGTCAATATTCTATATGACTCCTCTATATCATTTATATTCATGCTTTTGTTGCAAAACTCGGGAACAATAAAAAATTGTGTTTCAGCTTCCCCTAAATCAGCCAGCTCAAATGTTAGTGCTCTAAAAAGATGTTAGTTTATCACAAAGAAAATCAAATTGTCAGTCCATATATATATATGTGAAGTTTGCATCACTTTCAGTGCTACAAGGCTCCTCATAGCAGTAATAAACGGTTACATAATGTGGACTTTTTTCTTTATAAAATGTTTTCTGAATTCGTAGTATGTTGTCGGTACTAGTTTCATTACTGCCAAAGACTTCAATGAGAGATTTTACATCCTCTACACAAAAGTTATCATTTGCAGAAGAAAAGATAGAAATATTAGCTAGAAAATTCAAAACAAGAAGAAAATTGATCCTCATGGCATTACTTGGGCGGAACTGGGGTTATAAATCACACTCAACATAGTTAATTAAAGTGCCTTGATTTATTATTCTGGGATTGAGCAGTCAGTCATCTAATGTTTAAGCAAGTTTGCTAAATGATAGGAGGAGTTTACTCTTTAGCTATATACCAGCCTCCATCATGGTATTTCTTGGCCTTTATGTGAAAGAAACATTTAGACTCTTCTCAACTGCGAGTAGCTATTTGGAAGAATAAGCTATTTAATTTTCAGTGAAATAGTTGTATTGTTTCTAAACTTGTTTTATTGTAGGTAATGTTTAGCTGAAAAAGTTAGAGTTAAAAGAGAATGCATTGGTCTGTAATATATAATAATATTACATTTATAGTCTAGTGCACTAGAATCAAGGTCAAATGAACATACTATAATACTGAATTGATAATAAAACCAACTAGTTATACAAATGATATGTTATGTTAGAATTCTAATTACATTCAGAAAAGTGTATCTCAAGTTCTTCTCTAGTAAAATCACCTTGACTACAAAAAGGACATGTCGTTGTTAGTTTAGGTAGAATTGGTATCTCCTGTGGAGAAAAAGATGCTAAAACTACCAAAATATTTGTCATATAACAATTGTATTACTCACATGCCAATGTTGGGGAGGTGATAGGTCAGTATTAGTTTGAAATGGAGTTACATCATGTCTTCTGTTAAAGCAATAATTACCAATACATAAAAGACAAACAAATCAAAACTTACTGTTTACCACTTTCATATGAAGTCTGTTCTTCCTCTTTTGTCTCGTGATATGGAGTTAATATATATTTTTAAGAGTTTACTTTTACCCATATGTACGTATATTATTTTGCTATTATAGTGCACTAATAATATTTAAACATTTAACAGCATGTGAAATAGCTATAGAAATAACAAGAATATGTATCTTTTTGTACTAGGTAAAATGTCTTATACTAAATAATGCTTAGTCACATTTAGCACAATGAATCTCAAGTTCAGTTTGAGTGGCAAAGTCTGCTCGACCACATAAAGGACAACTCATTGGTGGTTTAGCTAAATTTGGTATTTCCCCTGGAAGAACCACACCCCCTTGTTTAGGTTGCTAAGAGTGGTTAAATGGTTACCTTGGAAATATGGGATTGTGTAACTTACTTGCCAAGGTTGTGGATCTGATGGTGGGAATTGATTCCCGCCAAAAGGTTGCCCTGGACGTACATTTTCATATTTAGGTGTCTAAAAATAAAAGAATAATAACAGCCAAGTGAGTTTATGTTACTCTCTCTCTCTCTTCTTGGTCTCTTACCATTTGATGACGATACTCTTGTGCAGTTACATTCTGTCTAGGCCTCCTATACAAAATCAAGACATGTCAATAAGCTACTATTAATTTTAATGCTTTAAGTAGGTTCCTTTCAAATACTTGCTCTTGTTGCTGAAGTTAGAGTGCACTATTAACACTGGCAGCACAACCTTAGCCTATAGTTTACTATGTATCAAATACTAGAGTCAAAGCTAATGGTCTTCATCCATACTATTAAAATAGTATGGAGACAGGTAGTATACATTTAATACATACATTGTATTTGTGAAGATAAACAAACTTACTGTTGATTATAACTTTCTCTTTGATTGTCAGACTGAGAAGGCTCTTTCATGCCATGTACATTAAATTCAGTTGTATTAGGACTACTCATAATACCAGAATCATGCCTTATAGCTGAAGGGCGAGCCTGTGGAATGTAATCTTCATCCCAGTGATCTGGACTCTGTACTCTATGTGGAATAGGTAGAGATCCTTGTCGCATTGGATGATGATAACTTGCTTGCAAAGGTACTGGTGGTTTCATTGGTTGATGTTCCTCTGAGTGATAAGGTTGTGGTGTAAACCCTTGATCTTTAATGACTGGTTGATTATAACTTTCTCTTTGATTGTCAGAGTGAGAAGGCTCTTTCATGTCATGTACATATAATTCAGTTGTATTAGGACTACTCATAATACCAGAATCATGCCTAATAGCTGAAGGGCGAGCGTGTGGAATGTAACCTTCATCCCAGTGATCTGGACTCTGTACTCTATGTGGAATAGGTAGAGATCCTTGTCGCATTGGATGATGATAACCCTTTTCTCCTGAAGGACGAGCTGGTGGAATGTAAATATTACTCTTATAATCTGGACCCTGTTCTCTACTTGGAACAGGAATATGGAGATATGGATCATCCATTCTATGACTGCCCAATGGTTCTGTAACTGCACCACCAGTACCTGTAAAACCAAAGTATAGGTACCTAGTGAAATGTTGAGTGACTCTTCTTCGTAGCTCATCGACCTCTCTCTCAAAACTATATTGCAATGCTTGGAGAACCGATTTTTGTTCAGTGACTCTTCTACGTAGCTCATCCACTTCTCTCTGTAAACTATCTCTGTTTTGGCGCAACGCTTGGGCAGCTTGAGCTTCTTTCTCTCTCACTTTTTCCTCAAGCTCAAAATCACGTTGAGCAGATTCAAACTAAATAAAAACACATAAATACTTCATCTTATTTTCTACTTACTTGTTCTTTCCACATTTGAGCTTCTTTAAAATATTCTTTACTGTTACGTATTTGTTCAAGGTTCTTTTTCAATCTATCTTGTTCTTCAGCTGCCCTGTTTCTCTCTGTCATTAATTGATGGTTTTCAGTCTGAAAGTCTTGGTTTTTAGCTCTCAGTGCTTTTAACTCAACTTGAACCCTTTCCATCTCTTTCTCCATTTCCTATTCATGAAACACATTATCAAAATACACTAACAATGAGGCACTCTACATTAGGACTTGCTCTATATTTAGCAGTGATCTTCATAGCTACGTATGTGTGGGTGTTAGGTGGCCATCTTTTTACATGTACCTTAACAAAATGGCTTAATAAAAACTACGATATACTGTATTCACAAGCTTTAGTTTGATATAAATAGGATAATTGTTACTGATATAGTATTTACATCAATATATTGCTCCCAACTATTGCTGTCACTCTTTCTTCTTTGTAGTTGTTGCTGAAGTTGAGACTCCTTCTGTGATAACCTCACTTCAAGTTGAAGACTGCATAAAAAGTAATATCATTTACAATTTTAAGAAAATGTTCTCACTTTTTCTCTTTCTCATTCTGTATTTGATGTTCCAACTGATGTAGCTGTATCTGATTTGGGTCTAAACTTTGATTGAAGCTAGTAATTTCTTCATCTGTTCTTTTGTCATAAACTGTACAATAACCAATAGTTAACTTAATTAATCCTTTCTTCTTCATTAATTCAAGGGTCTCTTGAGCTCTGGCAATAAGTATAGTAGTTAGACTGAGTGGGAAAAAACAGGTAACAATGATGGAATTGCCTTTTACTACTTTTCGAATCTCTACATTTCTTCCAAGAGATTCTGAAAGAATCTCTTCAATATCTTCTAATGTACAGCCTACTGGATCCCATTTCAAGACAAAGACAGCTGTCTCACATTGGAGAAGAGAAGGAGTTCTAGTTACTTTTAAATTTTCATTAAGACAAAGAGAAGCTTTCATTTTCATACAAGATTTCTTCACATCATCTCTATACGTTTGTAAATGTGTTTCAGCTTCTTTAATATCAAATCGCTCAACAATTGCTTCCAGACAACTGATATTGATCAGTGTACAATTTTTTCTCACAATAGTAAGCATCTCATCAATGGTGTTAGAACAGTCTAATTCAGGTCGGAGGTGGGAGTAACCATCTTCAAGAAATAGCTTCAATTTATCCAGAGGTGGAGGGTTTGCATTGATAGCTTCTCGGATTTTATTGAAAGATATAGCAAATTTTTTTCTAAAAGATCCAAAGACAGAGCTCAAACTTCGAGGAAGTGGAACATTTTCTAAAGATTCATCTAAAACAATATTAATAAATGAAAATGACATATTAATATATTAACTAACACCTTCAGTTAGTACTGAACTGTTATTAGTACTGTTATTAGGTTGTTCTTCTGAAATGTCATCATTTGGTGGTAACAGTGTCTCTACATATAAATAGTAACATTATAAATTAGTCATCACTTACCACAGTCCTTTAAGATATCATTAGCACACTGTACACTGTTAGTAAACTTTAACAACACACTAGCAAATAGCTCCAAGTTACTATATTTGGTATACACAGCACGACGTACAGCTTTTAACAAAATAAATGTTGCTTTTCCTTCAGACGAAGACTGTGCAGCAGATTTCACAAAGGTTAGTATCTCTTCTGAAATAATTCCCTCTCCTTGAAGTTGCTGTGCTATTGTAATAGGATATTGAAGAGACTGACTGAGAGTGCTGTAATGATGGCGTAAAATGTCACTAGCACAATCTTCATGACTCATCTGATCACTATGAGCTGTTATGGTTACCTCTTGAATGTTAGCTAATGTTGTCTGGTCATCTGGAAACTTTTGAGCTAGAAAAGAAACATTAAATATTACTTAAAGAGTATAAATTAAGTGACTTCTTACAATATTCATTATTAATTTTGTCGGCTAAATGTTTTGTCTCCTCAAATTTGGACAGTACTGTAGCTAACAGTTTTAACTTTTTTAGTTCTGAAGATACTGCTTTGTGTATAGCAGATAAAAGAAATGTCTTCTTCTCATCTAATGTCCCTTCTAATGTCTCCATCTCATCAAGTGTGGCTTCACTAATACATCTTTTACTAAATAATAGCCGAGACATTTTTACAGGATTGATCATAGATTCTGACAAAGCTTTCAAGTATTTTTGAAGTAATTCTATAATTAGAGAAAATTAACCATTAAAATAAAGCTCTTTACTTTCATGCACCTTTTTGTCTTGCACTGTCAGCAGAGACTTTTTCTCCTATCTGACTAAGACCAGCAGCTAATGTATCCCAAGTAGGTCCACCTTTTTCATCAACCTTATCTTCCCTTCGTAACCAAAGAGACAAACACTCCAGAAGACATCGAGCAACATCAGTTCCATGTTGAGCTTCAACAGTATCCAATGTATTTTTTAGCAGACCAAGTTCGAGACCAAGGTTAAGCCAGTTTCTTTCCAAAAAATGACTAGTCTTCAATAGTTTCACCACTTCATCAAGATTAGTAATACCTAATGCAATAGAAGTAAAGCTACTCTGCGTTATTTCCAATCATATACTTACTTAGTTGAGTCTGAGTTAGAGAGGAAACTGCCATAATTATGAATGGGCGTATAATGAGTGAGTGAGCCACTCCCACCATTTACTAACTGACTCGGTCATTACAGGAACCCACCCTTTCCAGCCATCATGGTGTTTGAAAGTGTGCTGGTAGCTGTTTTAAATCGATTTCTTGGACCTTATGTGAAAAACTTAGACTCTTCTCAGTTGCAAGTAGCTATATGGAGCGGTAAGCCATTTAATTTTTAGTAAAATACTTGTATTATAAACTTGTTTTTATTGTAGGTAATGTTCAGCTAGAAAAGTTAGAGTTAAAAGAGAATGCATTGGTCTGTAATATATAATAATATATAATATATATTATATTGTATTATTGTATAGAGTCAGTTTGATATTCCATTACGTATATTCAAAGGACACCTTGGTAAGGGCTAAATAAAGGGTTAAATAAAAGTTGCTTTGTGTACTGTAAAGTGTTATAGTCATTGTGTAGTCAATTTCTCTTACATCCTCTATTTGTGGGAGGGATTGACTACATAAGACAAGTAATGACTGTTATATATTAATGACAACTAATACTGTATAGTATGGAACTTTGGTAAAAACTGTAATTTGATATTTTATTCTTAATACGTTGGATAAGTTTCTAAATAACGAATATTTCTTTAGATAAGTTAACTTTGAAAATTCCTTGGAAGAACTTGTATAATGATCCTGTTCTTATTGAAGTGGATGGAGTATATATTGTAGCTGGCCCAGAGACAGGTATTACATTACAATGCATTATACACTATTAAGTACACCCTGTATATTGAGGACACTTGTTCTAGTCCCATACTAATACTTTAGTTTATTATACAACTTCTATATTGAGGACACTTGTTCTAGTCTCATACTAATACTTTAGTTTATTATACAACCTCTATATTGAGGACACTTGTTCTAGTCCCATACTAATACTTAGTGTATTATACAACCTCTATATTGAGGACACTTGTTCTAGTCCCATACTAATACTTTAGTTTATTATATAACCTCTATATTGAGGACACTTGTTCTAGTCCCATACTAATACTTTAGTGTATTATACAACTTCTATATTGAGGACACTTGTTCTAGTCTCATACTAATACTTTAGTGTATTATATAACCTCTATATTGAGGACACTTGTTCTAGTCCCATACTAATACTTTAGTTTATTATACAACCTCTATATTGAGGACACTTGTTCTAGTCCCATACTAATACTTTAGTGTATTATACACTCTTAAGACACCTCTATATTAAGGACAGTTTTCATAGTGTTACTATAGAAATGTTCCAATTTATATAATTAATCCTTGTATGCACACAAACATCAGATAATGTTATTTTGAGGACACTCCTTTATTTAAAAGGAATTGATTACTGACTAATATCAATTAAATAAAAAGGGGTCCACTGTTGTTCATATAATTTATTTATTTTCTGCAGCTGTTAAATATGATCATAATAAAGATGTCAAAGAACAACGTGAGAAGAAACAACGACAACTTAAAGAAATAGAAGAAGCTCGTAAACAAAGTAAAAAGATTCCAGGTACATGTGATAGAACAGATGGACAGCCAATGGATGGATTGATGGATGCATGAATAGGATAAATGGATGAATGAATGGATTGATGGATGCATGAATAGGACAAAAGCATTGATGGATTATTAAGTACTGATATGCTTCTACTCATCAGACACAGATCCTGGTTTTGTGGAGAAGCTTATCACTCAAATAGTACGCAATGTACAGTTAACTATTAAAAATATTCATATTCAATATGAAGACAATGTAAGTTTATATATACTAGCTGTTATATATTGACAATATGTTGTATACTAGATGACTACACCATCAAGACCGTTTGCTTTTGGGATAACACTTAGCTCACTGCTATTACAGGTATGGGTGTTTTAATTTTCAGCTCTTTGTGTATAGGAAGAGAGTTGAATATAAGTATAGATTAATGGGGTTTCCCTAAATTCACCCACTTAACTAGCTGTTTATCTGGACTAATGTTATAGTGGAACCTCTTTATACTGGACAGTATGGGACACTGTCCTTAATATACAGCTGTCCTCAATATAGAGGTTATATAATGCATTAAGTATTAGTATGGGACTAGAACAAGTGTCCTGAATGTCCTTTATAAGAGTTTCTACTACACATAGTATGTAATCATTTATCCAATATATTATAGACTTTACCTTCCTTCCACATACTAAGAGTCTAGTGTTAATTTTAAGTACATATATGTCCTCTACTATAGAGTACTGACAGTAAATGGAATATTGTCAAGACAACTGCTCCTAGTGAGTCTCCTCAACTTATTTTTAAGGTAAAATATGAAAGGTGATGTCTATATAGTTAAACTGGTTTTTGTAGCTGGTCAGACTGGATTGTCTGGCTATCTATTGGAACTCAAATACAACAATATTGGGGACAACTCCACCTGATGACTGGAAGGTATATAATGTTAATATTATTATTATATTATAATTAGAGGTTGCCCCTATAATTAGAATATATTATTGAAGGATATATGTCGATCTACATCAGGTGTTGATTCTAATATACACTATAGTAAGTTTAGTATATATTATAGTGTTAATATTATAATATTGGGTAGTTTTAAGACCATTGTCTGGTGTCATACAAATACAGGCTAGTACTCGTCCTGGAGGTCAAATACCTCAAGTAAGTTAGCTGTCCATTATTTGTGTATCTGTCCATTGTTCATTCATCTGTCTATCATCCAATACTTTGTTATTTTCATTCATCCATTTTGTCATTTATTTTGTCTATCAGTCCATCCATTTCTATTCATCCATTGTTAAATCCATTCATTGATCTATTCATCCATTGTTACATCTATTTATACATCCATACAACACTTCCTCCATCCATTTACCCATTCATTCATCCATCCATTCAAATCATTCATCCATTACACCTACTCTTTCTATACAGTTATCAATGGAGTTATCATTACATGATGTATCAGTAATACTAGAAAAGGATCAAGTACATATTCTTATATAAACTATTAGTTTATACACTATATTCCTATACAGTATCAAGATGCTGTTGTTTTGATAGACTATCTAGACAGATTAGCTGTTGGGAGAAAGTTCAGGAAGTACAGACCATTATCTGGTACAGTATCATGTCATAGTAGAGATTGGTATGTACATTAATGTATTGTATATTGTCTTAGTGTTTTTACAGGTGGCATTTTGCTTATAATGCTGTTGTTCAAGAATATGTTAAAAGAAAACTTGAGATGTGGTCTTGGGACCATATTAAGGAACATCGGTAGGAAAGAGAGTGGGCGGTGTTATTATTCTCTCTGTCTGTCTGTCTGTCTCTCTCTCACTCTCTCTCTTTTTCTCTCTCTCTCTCTCTCTCTCTCACTCTCTCTCTCTTTCTCTCTCTCTCTCTCTCTAGAAAACGTTGTAAAGATTACGTTGAGCTATATACTCAGAAACTTACCACACAATCTCCACCACCTTACGTCCTAGCTAGACTTATGGTGGGTGTGGCTTGATAATCACATGACTGTCACATGATCATTACATAATATAGGATTTAGAAGATGATCTTGACTTATTCAATATCACAGTATGCAGACAACTAGCTGAGACCAAGGTATATGAGTAAATCCCTGTTAATTAGTTTATTAATTGTACTATATGAGCAAAATCCTATTAATTATTTTAATTAGGCTGAGAAAATAGCAAAAACAGAAGAGAAGAGTTCTTCATGGCTAGGCTGGGCTAGTGGATGGTTAGGAGGTGGAGGACAAACAAAGACAGAAGAGATACCTTTACCAACAGGTACATATAATTATATTATAACTGTTTTAATTGGTGTAATTAAAGGGGCATCCTCACCTATAATAGGTGTCACTATTCCAATAAATAGAATGGACTTAAGTTCATAATACCAATGTAAAGAATGTGAGGATGCCCCTTTAATTAAGTCAACCAAAAAGGACAATAATGTATGAAGAGAAAACCCCTTTAATTAAGATAATTAAAGCAGACTCATTATTATTATTATTATTAATCATTGTCCATTACAGAGAAAGAGCTACAAGAGGAAAAAGACAAGTTGTATAAAGCCATTGGGTATAGTGAATATGGCAAGGCAGCAGACTATCCTAAAGAGGTACATTTATATTGGTACCTCTCTTAATGGTCACTATGAAGGACACTTGCTCTAGTCCCATACTATATTATATAACCTCTATATTAAGGACACCTCTATGCTAAGGACAGTGTCCCATGGTGTCCATTATAAAGAGGTTCCCCTGTATATTAGTTTATTTCTTTTATAGTTTGTGGCTCATATTGTTAATGGCAAGATTAATAAAGTGTCTTTGAAGTTGGTTAATGATTCAGATAGGTGGGTGTGGTTTGTATTTTATTGTTTTATGATATGTACTGCAGTATTGCTGCATTAATGATTGACGATATATCAGTCCAATTGAAACATCGACCTGCTTCTAAAAATATAAGGTGAGAGAAAGAGAGAGAGACCAAACACACTAACTTCTATTACAATCTATTCTAGCATTGATGCTGGTATACGACATATCGTGATGACAGGGACATCCCCTAAGGGACTTCACCCACAAATACTAACCTCAGACAGTTCTTCTGATCGTAAGCATTTAATAACGATGTCATAATGATGTCGTATTTTGTAGGACCATTACTCTCTGTACATTTTGAGCTAAAACCACTAACTAAACCAGTTGATCAACAAGTGAAACTCTCACTACAACCAGTAGAATTATCATATGACAGTCACACTATCAATGAAATTATTGGCATGTTTAAACTACCACAAGGTCTTCATTTTCGTACTATGTCCACAATGGCTGCGTCAACATTGGATCAATTAAAGACCCAGACTAGGGCGGGGCTACAACATGCTATTGATGAGCGGAAGCTGTTAGACTTAGATATTTTGGTATATTCTCCAGTGATATTAGTGCCTGAGAATGGTGTGGTTAGTGAGAGTGGGAGAGTTCTTATTGTGGATTTGGGGAGTTTACAAGTGACTAGTGATATGAAACATCAAGTGCCCGATGTGCAGGTGAGTGTGTGAGATAGGAAGGTGATAGTATAAGTTGGGACAGTGTGAATTGTATTATTTTCTTGTAACAGGAGGCTACTCTAAAAGAACTTGAAGAAGCTTTTTATGATTATTTTAATGTCAATTTAAAGGATATTAATATCGGTCTGTCTGGCTCAGGTATAGCACATGGTCAGTCATGTCAACCATGCTATCTTTAATAGGTAAGAGTTGTAGAGAGAAGAAAGATCATATACTTAAACCATTACAACTTGATCTACAACTGGAGAAGTCTCTACTTCCTAATGATACAAGGTTACCAAGGTTAGTATGGTATATATATATTGATAACTGAAACTATATATTATATAACGAATGTATACAAAGTGTGGGTGTTTTAATATGTCAATATGGCTAAACTGTTCACGCCAAATAATTGGTCCTATTTCCTAGACCATAAACCTTCCTACTATTAAGTCCCTTTTTGTATTTGTCAAGTCAACAGTAATATTAATCCTTCTTTGTTGCTATGTTCAACTACATTGGAATGTATTGAGTGTAATAGAATAATAGAGGAATGCTTTAGGGTAACTTATTAGTTTATTTTCACTATATACTACATACATACCAGGGCATATCTTAGTCACGTCTTCAGTGATACCAAACCTTCTTCATTGCTATACTACAATGTTTTCTCCTGGTTTGTTATTTATCTTTCTTGTTCTCCTAATAAGCTGTTCTGTTGAGGGATCCTCTTATTGTATGACTGACTGTGATAGTAATGGTCAGAGATCATTCACTAAATATGAAGCACTCTGCTGTTCTCCCTCAAACAAAGGAGATATTATTCATGTCACTAAAGACAATGGTCAATCTGGGATTGTAATATGTTCAGATACTATACCCAAATGGTGTCCTCAAAACATCAGTTCCTGCTATGATTTACTACAGTCAAATTCTACTGCTCCCTCAGGTTATTATAATATGATATTATCTAATGGTAGTCAGGTTGAAGTGTACTGCGATATGGAGGGTAGTCACTGTGATGGAGAAGGAGGCTGGACAAGAGTAGCATTTGTTAACATGAGTGTACCTGGTTCATCTTGTCCACCTGGTCTAGTACAATATGATGACATCTTTAACACCAGCTTATGTTATATTCATGAAAGAGCTCACATCACTAATTCAAAGGCTGTTTGTAATTCTACATTCTTTCCTCCTTATGGTCTCAACTATACCAAGGTGTGTGGTCAAGTAAGAGGATACCAATATGGAACTCCTTGGGCTTTACAGTGTTATATTAATGACTATAATTGTAATGCTGAACTAAAGACATATGGAGTTACTTTTACCTACAATAACAATCCTCGTAAACATATTTGGACTTATGCTGGAGGATGGCATGAACAACAAACATACTCAGATAGTTGTCCTTGTAATAATGGCAGTCAATACATGAACTATATTATACCATTTGTTGGTAATGATTACTACTGTGAATCAGGAATTAATACCTACAGTGGTTATGAGTTATTTCCTAATGATCCCCTCTGGGATGGTCAGGACTGTCCTGGACGTGAGGCTACCTGTTGTACTTCTCCTAAGATGCCATGGTTTGTTAAAACATTAAATGAAACAGTTAATGATGATATTGAGTTGAGCATGTGTGGTTACAGTGATGATTCTTATATTGCTGGCACTCCTATTGACCTCGTTGAACTTTACATTAAATAACAACCTATACAGACACACATACACACACATTATATGCTGTAGTTATTGTTTAGTTGACTTTATTGAGACTATTTAGGAAATACATTGCAAACCTAAGCAATATTTGTTGGTAATAATTACTATTGTGAATGAGACACAAATAATATGATGTTTCTTACTTATTTGGCAGATATTAATAGTCAAATTTAATGGTTATGTCTTATATTCAAATGATATGTAAAAATAAATAAATGGTTAGTATGGTATATATGTATTGATAACTGAAACTATATATTATATAATAAATGTACACAAAGTGTGGGTGTTTTAATATGTCAATATGGCTAAACCATTCAAGCCAAGTAATTGGTCCTATTTCCTAGACCATAAACCTTCCTACTATTAAGTCCCTTTTTGTATTTGTCAAATCAACAGTAATATTAATCCTTCTTTGTTGCTATGCTCAACCACTATCACTTGTACTACATTGGAATGTATTGAGTGTAATAGAATAATAGAGGAATGCTTTAGAGTAACTTATTAGTTTATTTTCACTATATATTATATACACACCTGGCACATCTTAGTCACGTCTACAGTGATACTGACCTTTCTTCATTACTCTACTACAATGTGTTCTCCTGACTTGTTAATTATCTCTCTTGTTTTCTTGACAATCTGTTCTGTTGAGGGATCCTCTTATTGTATGACTGACTGTGATAGTAATGGTCTAAGAATATTCACTAAGTATGAAGCACTCTGTTGTTCTCCCTCAAACAAAGGAGATATTATTCATATCACTAAAGATAATGGTCATACTGGCTATGTGATATGTCCAGATACTATACCCAAATGGTGTCCTCAAAACATCAGTTCCTGCTATGATTTACTACAGTCAAATTCTACTGCTCCCTCAGGTTATTATAATATGATATTATCTAATGGTAGTCAGGTTGAAATATACTGTGATATGGAAGGTAGTCACTGTGATGGAGAAGGAGGCTGGACAAGAGTAGCATTTGTTAACATGAGTGTACCTGGTTCATCTTGTCCACCTGGACTAGTACAATATGATATCTCTAATATCAGCTTATGTTGGATTAATGATAATTATCGAGGTTGTAACTCTGCTTTCTTCTCTACATACGGTCTCAACTATACCAAGGTATGTGGTCGAGTTAGAGGATATCAGTATGGAGCTCCTTATGCTTTTTATTGTGATATTAACAATTATAACTGTTTTAATTCTCAAATAAGGACATATGGAGTAACTCTTACCTATGGTAACAATCCTAGTAAACATACTTGGACTTATGCTGGAGGTTACCGTGAACAAGGAACAAACTCAGTTTATTGTTCCTGTAATAATGGCAGTCCCTACATGAACTATACTATACCATTTGTTGGTAATGATTACTACTGTGAATCAGGAACTAATACCTATAATTATGGTTATATCTTATATTCCAATGATCCCCTCTGGGATGGTCAGGATTGTCCAGGAGATGAGGCTACCTGTTGTACTTCTTCTAAAATGCCATGGTTTATCAAGACACTTAATGAGACAGCTAATGATGATATTGAATTAAATGTATGTGGTGATGACTATTACTCTAGTACTGTTGGTGGTACTCCTTTTGACCTTGTTGAATTTTATATCAAATGATATGTACACACCCACACACCCACTCATGCACACACCCACACACAATTGTTCTTATTACTAAATTACATTGACAAAATTCTAGTAATTTGATTGGTCAGATGCCAGAAAATATATTTCTCTGCTATTTATACAACATGAAGCTGGTCATAATATCTACATTTTGTGTCCATCATTACCTCCAATATCATGTCCAGAGTTTAATATTAGTTCATGTAGTCACACAAGATAAAGTCTACCTTTCCCTCAGGTTATTACAATGTAACATTATCTAATGGTATTAAGGTTGAAGTGTACTGTGGTATGAAGGATAGTTACTGTGATGGAGAGGGAGGTCGGACAAGAGTAGCATTTGTTAACATGAGTGAACCTGGTTTATCCTGTCCACCTGGACTAGTACAATATGATGACATCTTCAATACCAGCTTATGTTATATTCATGAAAGAGCTTACATCGCTAATTCAAGGGCTGTTTGTAATTCTACATTCTTTCCTCCTTATGGTCTCAACTATACCAAGGTGTGTGGTCAAGTAAGAGGATATGAATATGGAACTCCTTGGGCTTTTCATTGTTATATTAGTGACTATAATTGTAATCCTGAACTAAAGGCACTCTTACATATGGTAACAATTTTTGTAGTCATATTTGGAGTTATGTTGGAGGTTCATATGAACAAGGAACATACAGAGATAGTTGTCCTTGTAATAATGGCAGTCAATACATGAACTATATTATACCATTTGTTGGTAATGATTACTACTGTTAATCAGGAACTAGTAACAACAATGGTTATGAGTTATATCCTAATGATCCTTTTTGGGATGGTCAGGACTGACCTGGATGTGAGGCTACCAGTTGTACTTCTCCTAAGATGCCATGGTTTGTTAAGACATTAAATGAGACTGTTAATGATGATATTGAATTGAGCATGTGTGGTTACAGTGATGATTCTTATATTGCTGGCACTCCTATTGACCTTGTTGAACTTTACATTAAATAACAACAACCTATACATAACAATAACAACCTGTACATACAAATGCATACATATGTGCGCACACACATTATATGCTGTAGTTATTGTTGACTTTATTGAGACTGTTTAGGGAATACACTGCAAACCTAAGCAATATTTGTTGGTATAGCTTTGTTGCTATATTTTTAATCAATCAAAAAATTGGTTATATTTTTCAGGTCATATATCTTCTTACTATTATCCCTTTTTGCATTAATCAAGTTAATAGTGATATTAATCCTTTGTTACTATACTCAACTAGACAGTACTATATTGGAATATATTGAGCATAGTCAAGTAATAGAGGAATGCTTTAGTGTTACTTATTAGTTTTTTTTACTACATATCACATACATAACTGGGCATATCTTAGTCACATCTACAGTGATACTGATCCTTCTTCATTGCTATACTACAATGTGTTCTCCTGGTTTGTTAATTGTCTTTCTTGTTTTCTTAACAATCTGTTCTGTTGAGGGATCCTCTTATTGTATAACTGACTGTGATAGTAATGGTCGGAGGCTATTCACTCAATATGAAGAGCTGTGTTGTTCTCCCTCAAACAAAGGAGATATTATTCATATCACTAAAGATAATGGTCGTACTAGCTATGTGGTATGTCCAGACACTATACCGAAATGGTGTCCTCAAAATACTTTATGCCATGATATACAACTGTCATATCCTTTTGCTCCCTCAGGTTATTATAATATAACATTATCTAATGGTAGTCAGGTTGAAATATACTGTGATATGGAGGGTAGTCACTGTGATGAAGAGGGAGGCTGGACAAGAGTAGCATTTGTTAACATGAGTGTACCTGGTTCATGTTGTCCACCTGGACTAGTACAATATAACATCTCTAATATCAGCTTATGCTGGATTAATATAGTTTATTCTGGTTGTAACTCTGCTTTCTTCTCTACCTATGGTCTCAACTATACCAAGGTATGTGGTCGAGTTAGAGGATACCAGTATGGACATCCTTATGCTTTTGATTATAATATTAACAATTACAACTATTTTAATTCTGAAATAAGGACATTTGGAGTTACTCTTACCTATGGTAATAATCCTCGTAAACATGCTTGGACTTATGCTGGAAGTTACCAAGAACAAGGAACAAGAGCATATCATTGTCCCTGTAATAATGGCAGTCAATACATGAACTATACTTTACCATTTGTTGGTAATGATTACTACTGTGAATCAGGAACTAATAACTACATTTATTGGAAGTTTTATCCCAATGATCCCCTCTGGGATGGTGAGGATTGTCATGGAGATGAGGCTACCTGTTGTACTTCTCCTAAAATTCCATGGTTTATCAAGACATTAAATGAGACAGCTAATGATGATATTGAGTTGAATGTATGTGGTGGTAATGACCATTCCTCTACTGATATTAAAGGTACTCCTTTTGACCTTGTTGAATTTTATATCAAATAATATGTACACACCCACCCACTCATGCACACACCCACACACAATTATGAATTATACTACATATTATTTAGCTCTCATTATTATAAAGTACATTTACAAAATTCTAACAATTTAATTAGTCAGATGTCAGAAAATATATTTCTCTGCTAATTGGCAAACTTTCTTAGTAATATTTCAACATGTTTTGTGCTTTGATATTATATTCTCACTTAGTAAATAGTCCATTCATTGTTCATGCATCCTTAGATTTAGTGACAGCTTTTGGGCTTCCAAATGGTATAGTTCCTTTGACATTATCTAATGGTAGTCGGGTTGAAGTGTACTGTGATATGAAGGGTAATCAATGTGATGGAGAGGGAGGCTGGACAAGAGTAGCATTTGTTAACATGAGTAAACCTGGTTCATCTTGTCCACCTGGATTAGTACAATATGATGACACCCAGCTTATGTTGGATTAATGTAACAAATGTTTATTCTGGTTGTAACTCTACTTTCTTCTCTACTTATGGTCTCAACTATACCAAAGTATGTGGTCGAGTTAGAGGATACCAATATGGATATCCTGAGGGTTTTATTTGTTATATGCATCCCACCTGGTATTGTTATAGAGCTCATCCTCAAGTAAAAACATACGGAGTGACTTTTACATATGGTAACAATTCTCGTAGACATATTTGGACTTATGCTGCAGGTGACTACGAACAAGGAACTCTCTCACGTTTTTGTCCCTGTAATAGTGACAGTCAACTTGTAAACTATACTATACCATTTGTTGGTAATGATTACTACTGTGAATCAGGAAGTGGTGCTACTTATTCTGGTTTTGATTTATATCCCAATGATCCCCTCTGGGATGGTCAAGACTGTCCTGGATGTGAAGCTACCTGTTGTACTTCTCCTAAGATGCCATAGTTTGTTAAGACATTAAATGAAACAGTTAATGATGATATTGAATTGATTGCTTGCGGTTATGATCAAGGCTTTAGTTATTTTGGTGGTACTCCTTTTGACCTTGTTGAATTTTATGTCAAATGATATGTACATTCCTCTATGCATGCAGTTTGACAAAGGGGTCTGGCTTTTTAGTCCACACCTTTTATTAGTAGCAATAATAAGTAATACTTTAAGATAAGTTACTTTTTCAAAGTGCTGGTTATTTTTTTAACATTTCAGTTTAAGATAAAATTTCTTTCCTCTCTTTTTAAACACTGTTCCATCACTATTGTGACATACATATGTTAACATTATTAAACTAGTCATTAGTATCATACAAGTTGTACTATAACTATCATTAATTGAATTATATACAATAAAATATTATAATAGATCAGTGTCTGTTAGTAATTGTTTATTCTACTACAATCATTTTAATGGATAGTCTATTACTATATGGAAATGATGTCAGAAACCAATGTAATATTTTTAGTAACAAATATAGTAACTTATACATGATTGCATACTAAGTATCACTAGTCACGTCAAACAGTCATCCTTTTTCATTGTTGTACTACAATGTTTTCTCCTGATCGGTCATTTGTTTTTCTTGTTCTCCTAATAAGCTGTTCTATTGAGAGTTCCTCTTATTGTATGACTGACTGTGATAGTAATGGTCAGAGATCATTCACTAAGTATGAAGCACTTTATTGTTCTCCTTCAAACAAAAGGCATGTTCAAGTAAATGGTCATATATTCTAGGCCATACTATAAGTCCCTTTTTGTATTAGTCAAGTCAACAGAGTTAACAGTGATATTAATCCTTCTTTGTTGCTATCTTCAACCACTATCATTTGTACTACATTGGAATGTATTGAGTGTAATAGAATAATAGAGGAATGCTTTAGAGTAACTTATTAGTTTATTTCACTATATACTACGTACATAACTTGGCATATCTTAATGATGTTAAACGATTTGTCATATTTTCCAGGCCATAAATATTCCCACTATTCTTTGTTGCTTCACTTGAATACTACTACTATATTGGATATAGATGAGTGATAGAGGAATGCTATAATTATAGTTCTTAATATTTGTACTAAATACCTAAGATTGTCTTAGTCACATCTACAGTGATACTGATCCTTCTTCATTGCTATATTACAATGTGTTCTCCTGGTTTGTTATTTATCTTTCTTGTTCTCCTAATAAGCTGTTCTGTTGAGGGATCCTCTTATTGTATGACTGACTGTGATAGTAATGGTCAGAGATCATTCACTAAATATGAAGCACTCTGTTGTTCTCCCTCAAACAAAGGAGATATTATTCATATCACTAAAGATAATGGTCATACTGGCTATGTGATATGTCCAGATACTATACCAAAATGGTGTCCTCAAAACATCAGTTCCTGCAATGATTTACTACAGTCAAATTCTACTGCTCCCTCAGGTTATTACAATATAACATTATCTAATGGTAGTCAGGTTGAAGTGTACTGTGATATGAAAGGTAGTCACTGTGATGGAGAAGGAGGTTGGACAAGAGTAGCATTTGTCAACATGAGTGTACCTGGTTCATCTTGTCCACCTGGACTAGTACAATATAATATCTCTAATATCAGCTTATGTTGGATTAATCTCTATTATTCTGGTTGTAACTCTGCTTTCTTCTCTACTTATGGTCTCAATTATACCAAGGTGTGTGGTCAAGTAAGAGGATACCAGTATGGATATCCTTATGCTTTTAGTTGTGATATTAGCAATAGCAGTTGCTTTAATTCTCAAATAAAGACATTTGGAGTGACACTTACCTACGGTAACAATCCTCGTAAACATGCTTGGACTTATGCTGGAGGTTACAAAGAACAAGGAACAAATTCATATCGTTGTCCTTGTAATAATGGCAGTCAATACATGAACTATACTATACCATTTGTTGGTAATGATTACTACTGTGAATCAGGAACTAGTACCTATTATAATAAGTTTTATCCTAATGATCCTCTCTGGGATGGTCAGAACTGTCCTAGAGATGAGGCTACCTGTTGTACTTCTCCTAAAATGCCATGGTTTATCAAGACACTTAATGAGATATCTTATGATGATATTGAGTTGAACGTTTGTGGTCATTATAGCTCTACTTATACTGCTAGTGGAGGTACTCCTTTTGACCTTGTTGAATTTTATATCAAATAGTATGTACACACCCACCCACTCATATGAACACACTCCCACACACAATTATATATTGTTTAGCTCTCATTACTAAAATACATTTGCAAAATTCTAGTAATTTGATTGGTCAGATGTCAGAAAATATATTTCTCTACTACTTGACAAAGTTTCTTAGTAATTTTCCAACATGTTTTGTGCTTTGGTATTATATTCTCAATTAATAAAGAGTCCTAGAACTATAGGAACTACCATGTATACAATCATTGTTGATTTTTGCTCATATTTCGTAGGCTTTAGTGACAGATCTTGTGCTTCAAATGGTATAGTTCTTTTAACATTATCTAATGGTAGTCAGGTTGAAGTGTACTGTGATATGGAGGGTAGTCATTGTGATGAAGAGGGAGGCTGGACAAGAATAGCATTTGGTAACATGAGTGTACCTGGTTCATCTTGTCCATCTGGACTAGTACAACAATTATGATAACATCTTTAATATCAGGATTATTGTTAACTTTGAAGACTGAAGTGTTTACTGAATCTATGGACTTGCTCAAAATGTTTTCTCAAGTAACTCAGAAGCTTTTGATCAACCACACCCATTTCAAAGCACTCTTGTTTAAAGTAATGGAAGTTTTGTTGATGCCATTGGTTACTTTGGAGTAGCTAATAGACTGATAGTACTTCAATGAAATTACATTGAATGAGCTTGAATGTTACACCTACTGACTGTGATACACACATACCAACTAATGAATTTATTTATAACAGACATGACTTATCTAACCTTCTAACCTTTTGGGAAAAATACTTAACGTTGTCAGTCTTCAATCTTTGCAAACATTACTAATTTAATATCCCATTATTACTATGAAAGCAATCTTGTTTCCTGGCTACTATTACATGTATTGGCTTCTAATACTAAATAGATATTAGACTATATGTTATTATTAAACTTGGCATACAGAACTTGTCAGGCAGTAACAAGATTACATTTATAAAACTAAAACATCAAGTAAACTATGATATTTTTAGCAGATCTCCTAGGGCATTGAATTTTATCCCTCCAGTACAAGTCTCTTTTATCTTGGTCAAGACTACAACAATATCAGTTGCTTACTACAATGTGTTCTCCATATTGGTCATTTATATTTCTTGTTTTCCTAACAACCTATTCTGTTGAGGGATACTCTTATTGTATGACTGACTGTGATAGTAATGGTCACCAACCTTCACTATATCTGCAATATTGTTGTCATATCTCTAACAGAGGAAAAGTATTTAAAATACAAGGTGAAGATGGTCACAGAGTCTACATCTTATGTCCATCAGCACATCCAGCTTCATGTCCAGTATTCAGTTCATGTAGTCAATTATATGATTTACATCCTTCTGCTCCCTCAGGTTATTACATTATAACATTATCTAATGGTAGTCATGTTGAAATATACTGTGATATGGAGGGTAGTCACTGTGATGGAGAGGGAGGCTGGACAAGAATAGCATTTGTTAACATGAGTAAACCTGGTTCATCTTGTCCACCTGGATTAGTACAATATGATGACATCTTTAATACCAGCTTATGTTGGATTAATGTAACAAATGTTTATTCTGGTTGTAACTCTACTTTCTTCTCTACTTATGGTCTCAACTATACCAAAGTGTGTGGTCGAGTTAGAGGATACCAATATGGATATCCTGAGGGTTTTATTTGTTATATGCATCCCACCTGGTATTGTTATAGAGCTCATCCTCAAGTAAAAACATATGGAGTGACTTTTACATATGGTAACAATTCTCGTAAACATATTTGGACATATGCTGCAGGTGACTCTGAACAAGGAACTTTCTCACGTTTTTGTCCCTGTAATAATGGCAGTCAACTTGTAAACTATAATATACCATTTGTTGGTAATGATTACTACTGTGAATCAGGAAGTGGTGCTACTTATTCTGGTTATGGTTTATATTCCAATGATCCCCTCTGGGATGGTCAAGACTGTCCTGGACGTGAGGCTACCTGTTGTACTTCTCCTAAGATGCCATGGTTTGTTAAGACATTAAATGAGACAGTTAATGATGATATTGAATTGATTGCTTGTGGTTATGATCAAGGCTTTAGTTATTTTGGTGGTACTCCTTTTGATCTTGTTGAACTTTATATTAAATGATACGTATATCCCTCTACTCACACATGCAGTTAGTAGTGTTAATATTTTTGACAAAGGGGTGTGGTTTTTTAGTATACACCTTTAATTAGTAGTAATAATTAGTAATACTTAAAGAAAAGAGTAGTTATTTTTTAAAGTGCTGGTTATTTTTTTAACATTTCAGTTGAAGATAAAATTTCTTTCTTTTAAACACTGTTTGGTCAATCATTATTGTAACATATATATATTAACATTATTAGACTAGTCATTAGTATTATACAAGTTGTATTATAACTATCATTAATTGAATTATATGCAAAAAATTATAATAGATCAGTGACTGTTAGTAATTGTTTATTCTACTACAATCATTTTAATGGATAGTCTATTACTATATGGAAGTGATGTCAGAAACCAATGTAATATTTTTAGTAACAAGTATAGTAATTTATACATGATTACATGCTAAATATCACTAGTTGCGTCAAACAGTCATCCTTCTTCATTGTTGTACTGCAATGTTTTCTCCTGGTTGGTCATTTGTTTTTCTTGTTCTTCTAATAAGCTGTTCTGTTGAGGGATCCTCTTATTGTATGACTGACTGTGATAGTAATGGTCAGAGATCATTCACTAAGTATGAAGCACTCTGTTGTTCTCCCTCAAACAAAGGACATGTTATTCGCATCACTAATGACAATGGTCGATCTGCCATTGTAAAATGTCCAGCTACTATACCCAAATGGTGTTTTCAAGAATTCAGTTCCTGCTATGATATACTACAGTCATCAAATTCTACTGCTTCCTCAGGTTATTACATTATAACATTATCTAATGATAGTCAAGTTGAAGTGTATTGTGATATGGAGGGTAGTCACTGTGATGGAAAGGGAGGCTGGACAAGAGTAGCATTTGTTAACATGAGTGTACCTGGTTCATCTTGCCCACCTGGACTAGTACAATATGATAACATCTTTACTACTAGCTTATGTTGGATTAGTGGAACATATCAAAATCATCCTGGTTGTAACTCTGCTTTCTTCTCTACGTTTGGTCTTAACTATACCAAGGTGTGTGGTCGAGTAAGAGGATACCAGTATGGACTTCCTGTGGCTTTTGATTGTTTTCTTGACAATGATGCTGGTTGTTCTGATCTACAGGAAGTTAGGACATATGGAGTAGCTTTTACTTATAGTAACAATCCTCGTAAACATATTTGGACTTACGCTTCAGGAGTCTATGAACAAACAGCATTTACAGAAAGTTGTCCCTGTAATGGCAGATCAGTATATGCACCATTTGTTGGTAATGATTATTACTGTGAATCAGGAACTAGTAGTTATAATGGTTATATCTTATATTCAAGTGATACACTTTGGGATGGTAAGGACTGTCCTGGTAATGAGGCTAACTGTTGTACTTCTCCTAAGTTGCCATGGTTTGTTAAGACACTAAATGAGATTGTTAATGATGACATTGAGTTGGTTATGTGTGGAGGTAATGGTGGCCCAAGTTATATTGGTGATACTCCTATTGACCTTGTTGAACTTTACATTAAATAATATTGTACATATCCACACATACTTATTATATTAACTTTATTATGACTATTTTGCTTACATTAAACAATTTGATTTGTCAGCTACAAATGTTTCTATTGTTATTACATTTTAGTCATTTTCTAGTACATATTACTTTGTTGTCATTCACTTCCATATGGGCTATGAATTTCATTATAAGATATACTCTATTTTTTATACATACATTGTATACTGTATGTAAGTAATGTATACAAAGTATGGCTAAATGTTTGCTACATCAACACAACTCAACAGCTAAACCAAATGATTGGTCATATTTTTCAGGCCATAAATCTTCCTACTACTCCTTGTTACTTTCCCCAAATTATTACTGCTATATTGGGTATAGATGAGTAATAGAGGAATGCTATAGTAACAGTTCTTATTATTTATAGTATATAGCAAAGATTGTCCTAGTCACATCTACAAAGATACCAATCTTTCTTCATTGCTTTATTACAATGTATTCTCCGTACTGGTCATTTATCTTTTTTGTTCTCCTAATGACCTATTCTATTGAGGGAACTTCTTATCATATGTCTGACTGCAATAGTAATGGTCATCAATCTTCACTATATCTTCAGTATTGTTGTCTTTTCTCTAACAGAGGAAAAGAATTTGAAATACAAGATGAATATGGTCAGAGAGTCTACATCTTATTATGTCCATCAGTACGTTCAACTTCATGTCCAGAATTTAATATTTAGTAAATATTTAGTAAATGGTCATATGTTCTAGCCCGTACTATTAAGTCCCTTTTTGTATTTGTCAAATCAACAGTAATATTAATCCTTCTTTGTTGCTATGCTCAACCACTATCACTTGTACTACATTGGAATGTATTGAGTATAATAGATTAATAGAGGAATGCTTTAGAGTAACTTATTAGTTTATTTTCACTATATACTACATACACACCTGGCATATCTCAGTCACGTCTACAGTGATACTGACCCTTCTTCATTACTCTACTACAATGTGTTCTCCTGACTTGTTAATTATCTCTCTTGTTTTCTTGACAATCTGTTCTGTTGAGGGATCCTCTTATTGTATGACTGACTGTCATAGTAATGGTCTAAGAATATTCACTAAGTATGAAGAGCTGTGTTGTTCTCCCTCAAACAAAGGAGATATTATTCATGTCACTAAAGATAATGGTCAATCTGGGATTGTAATATGTCCAGATACTATACCCAAATGGTGTCCTCAAAACATCAGTTCCTGCTATGATTCACTACAGTCAAATTCTACTGCTCCCTCAGGTTATTATAATATAACATTATCTAATGGTAGTCAAGTTGAAGTGTACTGTGATATGGAGGGTAGTCACTGTGATGGAGAAGGAGGCTGGACAAGAGTAGCATTTGTTAACATGAGTGTACCTGGTTCATCTTGTCCACCTGGATTAGTACAATATAATGATATCTTCAATACCAGCTTATGTTGGATTAATAATAATTATCAAGGTTGTAACTCTGCTTTCTTCTCTACCTATGGTCTCAACTATACCAAGGTGTGTGGTCGAGTTAGAGGATACTAGTATGGATATCCTTATGCTTTTAAATGTGATATTAACAATGCTAACTGTTTTAATTCTGAAATAAGGACATATGGAGTTACACTTACCTATGGTAACTATCCTCGTAAACATACTTGGACTTATGCTGGAGGTTACCGTGAAGCAGGAACAAATTCAAATAATTGTCCCTGTAATAATGGCAGTCAATACATAAACTATACTATACCATTTGTAGGTAATGATTACTACTGTGAATCAAGAACTAATACTTATTATAATAAGTTTTATCCCAATGATCCTCTCTGGGATGGTCAAGAGTGTTTTGAAGACGAGACTACCTGTTGTACTTTTCCTAAAATGCCATGGTTTATTAAGACACTAAATGAGATTGTTAATGATGATATTGAGTTGAATGTATGTGGTCATCACCACTATTTATTTACTCTTAGTGGAGGTACTCCTTTTGACCTTGTTGAATTTTATATCAAATGATATGTACACACCCACGCACAATTATGAATTATACTACATATTACTTAGCTCTCATTACTAAAATACATTTACAAAATTTTAGTAATTTGATTGATGTCAGAAAATATATTTCACTGATATTTGGCTGACTTTCTTAGTAATTTTCCAACATGTTTTGTGTTTTGATATTAAATTCTCAATTAATAAAGAGTCCTAAAACTCTAGGACTACCATGTATATAATCATTGTTAATGCGTCCTTAGATTTCCTTGGCTTTAGTGACAACTCTTGGGCTTCAAGTTCTTTTGACGTTATCTAATGGTAGTCAGGTTGAAATATACTGAGGGTAGTCATTGTGATGGAGAGGAAGGCTGGACAAGAGTAGCATTTGTTAACATGAGTAAACCTGGTTCATCTTGTCCACCTGGACTAGTACAATATGATGACATCTTTAATACCAGGATTATAGCCAACTTTGAAGACTGAAGAGTTGGCAGAAGCTATGGAACTTCCCAAAAATGTTTTCTCAAATAACTTAGAATCTTCAATCAATCACACTCAATTTAAAGCACTTGTGGAAAAAGTAATAATATTCATTGGTTGCTATGTGTACTGACATTTATTGTAGGGTAGTTAATTTTATTTATCACCCTCAAAATTACCTACAAAATATAATAAATTACATACTATAAACATTGTCTAGATGACACAAAGTTATTATTTTGATGAGGACTTTATTGCAGATGTAATATACAGTACTTTGAGTCTATGGCCCTTAATTAGAATAGAAAGTTTATTGTCCAAGACTATTTGTTATTTTCAAGCTTGGCACACCCAAACATGGTAAATTGATTGTTAGTGTTACAACTGAAAGCAATCTTAGTTGTTTTCTGGTTAACAATACATATATTGGTTTTTAACATTAAATATATATTGGACTATATGTTATTATTAAACTTGGCATGCAGAACTTGTCAGGCAGTCATAAGATTGTACCTATAAAGCCAAAATTTCAAGTCAAGTAAGATCTTCTGGGCTATTGTATTAGTTTCTCTAATATAAGTCTCTTTTATCTTGGTCAAGACTACAACAATATCAGTTGCTTTATCTACAATGTGTTCTCCATATTGGTCATTTATCTCTCTTGTTCTCTTAATGACCTATTCTGTTGAGGGATCCTCTTATTGTATGGCTAACTGTAATAGTAATGGTCATCAGTCTTCGCTATATCTTCAGTATTGTTGTCATCTCTCTAACAGAGGAAAAGTATTTAAAATACAAGGTGAAGATGGTCACAGAGTCTACATCTTATGTCCATCAGCACATCCACCAGTATTCAGTTCATGTAGTCAATTATATGATTTACATCCTACTGCTTCCTCAGGTTATTACATTATAACATTATTTAATGGTAGTCATGTTGAAATGTACTGTGACATGGAGGGTAGTCACTGTGATGGAGAGGGAGGCTGGACAAGAGTAGCATCTGTTAACATGAGTATACCTGGTTCATCTTGTCCACCTGGACTAGTACAATATAATATCTCTAATATCAGCTTATGTTGGATTAATGATAACTATACTGGTTGTAACTCTGCTTTCTTTTCTAACTGTGGTCTCGACTATACCAAGGTGTGTGGTCGAGTGAGAGGATACCAGTATGGAAATCCTCATGCTTTTAATTGTTATATTAACAATGCTAACTGTTTTAATTCTGAAATAAGGACATATGGAGTTACTCTTACCTATGGTAACAATCCTCGTAAACATACTTGGACTTATGCTGGAGGTTACAAAGAACAAGGAATAGACTCACGTTTTTGTCCCTGTAATAATGGCAGTCCCTATATGAACTATACTATACCATTTGTTGGTAATGATTACTACTGTGAATCAGGAAATAATATCTACATTTATGACAAGTTATATTCCAATGATCCCCTCTGGGATGGTCGGGATTGTCCTGGAGACGAGGCTGCCTGTTGTACTTCTCCTAAGCAGCCATGGTTTGTTAAGACATTAAATGAGAAAGTTAATGATAATATCGAGTTGATTGCTTGTGGTTATGACTTTGGTGGTAATAATTTTGGTGGTACTCCATTTGATCTTGTTGAACTCTATATCAAATAATATATCCCTATACTCATCAATGCAGTTAGTAGTGTTAGGAGTTTTGACAAAGGGGTGTGGCTTTTTAGTCCACATCTTTAATTAGTAGTAATAATTAATAATATATTAATTAGTTACTTTTTCAAAGTGCTGGTTTTTTTTTAAACATTTCAATCTAAGATAAAATTTCTTTCCTCTCTTTTTAAACACTGTTTAGTCAATCATTATTATAACATATATATGTTAACATTATTAGACTAGTCATTAGTATTATACAAGTTGTACTATAACTATCATTAATTGAATTATATACAATAAAATATTATAATAGATCAGTGTCAGTTAGTAATTGTTTATTCTACTACAATCATTTTAATGGATAGTCTATTACTATATTGAAGTGATGTCAGAAACCAATGTAATATTTTTAGTAACAAGTAGTAATTTATACATGATTACATGCAAAAAATCACTAGTTGCGTCAAACAGTCATCCTTCTTCATTGCTGTACTACAATGTTTTCTCCTGGTTGGTCATTTGTTTTTCTTGTTCTCCTAATAAGTTGTTCTGTTGAGGGATCCTCTTATTGTATGACTGACTGTGATAGTAATGGTCACAGACGATTCACTAAATATGAAGCACTCTGTTGTTCTCCCTCAAACAAAGGAAATATTATTCGCCTCACTAAAGACAATGGTCAATCTGGCATTGTAAAATGTCCAGCTACTATACCCAAATGGTGTTTTCAAGAATTCAGTTCCTGCTATGACATACTACAGTCATTAAATTCTCCTCCCTCAGGTTATTACATTATAACATTATCTAATGGTAGTCAAATTGAAGTGTACTGTGATATGGAGGGTAGTCACTGTGATGGAGAGGGAGGCTGGACAAGAGTAGCATTTGTTAACATGAGTGTACCCGGTTCATCTTGTCCATCTGGACTAGTACAATATGATGACATCTTTACTACCAGCTTATGTTGGATTAATGCAACATACCAATATGATATTGGTTGTAACTCTGTTTTTTTCTCTACTTATGGTCTCAACTATACCAAGGTGTGTGGTCGAGTAAGAGGATACCAGTATGGACATCCTGTGGCTTTTGATTGTTTTATTGGCCTTCATTCTGGTTGTTCTGATCTACAGGATGTTAGGACATATGGAATAGCTTTTACTTATAGTAACAATCCTCGTAAACATATTTGGACTTACGCTTCAGGAGTCTATGAACAAACAGCATATTCAGAAAGTTGTCCTTGTAACGGAAGATCATTTTATGCACCATTTATTGGTAATGATTATTACTGTGAATCAGGAACTAGTAGTGATAATGGTTATATCTTATATTCAAATGATACACTTTGGGATGGTAAGGACTGCCCTGGTAATGAGGCTAACTGTTGTACTTCTCCTAAGTTGCCATGGTTTGTTAAGACACTAAATGAGATTGTTAATGATGACATTGAGTTGGTTATGTGTGGAAATAATCGTAGCCCAAATTATATTGGTGGTACTCCTATTGACCTTGTTGAACTTTACATTAAATAATAATGTACACACCCACACATAATTATTACATTAACTTTATTATGACTATTTTACATACATTAAACAATTTGATTTGTCAGCTACAAATGTTTCTATTGTTATTACATTTTTAGTCATTTTCTAGCAAACAATACTTTGTTGTCATTTTTTTATATAAACACTTCCATTCAAATGTATAGGCTATGAATTTTATTATAAGATATGCTATATAATGTATTGTATAAAATATACATACATTGTATAGTGTGTGTATTATAACTAAATAAATACACACAAAATGTGGCTAATATTTTTATTGGACCAATACACCTAAACTGCTAGACCAAATGATAGGTCATATTTTCCAGGCAATAAATCTTCCTACTATTCTTAATTGATTCATCTAATTATTACTACTACATTGTGTATAGATAAGAAGAATGTTATAATTACAGTTCTTGTTATTTATAGTAAATAGCAAAGGTTGTCTTAGTCACATCTACAGTGATACCAATCCTTCTCATTGGTTTACTACAATGTATTCTCCTGATTTGTTTGTCTTTCTTGTTTTTCTAATAACCAATTCTTTTGAAGGAGCCTCTTATTGTATGACTGACTGTGATAGTAATGGTCATAGACCATTCACTAAATATGAAGCACTTTGTTGTTCTCCCTCAAACAAAGGAGATATTATTCATGTCACTAAAGACAATGGTCATACTGCCTATGTGATATGTCCAGATACTATACCCAAATGGTGCTCTCACATATCATGGTATTATATACTTAAGTCAAATCCTGATGCTCCCTCAGGTTATTATAATATAACATTATCTAATGGCAGTCATGTCGAAGTGTACTGTGATATGGAGGGTAGTCGCTGTGATGGAAAAGAAAGCTGGACAAGAGTAACATTTGTTAACATGAGTGTACCTGGTTCATCTTGTCCACCTGCACTAGTACAATATGATAACATCTTTACTACCAGGATTATAGCCAACTTTGAAGACTGAAGATTTGGCATAAGCTATGGAACTTCTCAAAAATGCTTTCTCAAATAATTCAGAATCTTCAATCAATCACACTCAATTTAAAGCACTTGTGGAAAAAGTAATAATATTCATTAGTTCCTATGTGTACTGACATTTATTGTAGGCTAGTTAATTTTATTTATCACCCTCAAAATCACCTACACAATATAATAAATTACATACTATAAACATTGTCTAGATGACACAAAGTTATTATTTTGATGAGGACTTTATTGCAGATGCAGTATACAGTACATTGAGCCTATGGACCTTGACTAGAACAAGTTGATTGTTACAGACCATTTGTTATTATTAAGCTTGGCACAGCCAAACATGATTATTAGATTATTATTGATACTAATGAAAGCAATCTTAGTTGTTTTCTGGTTAACAATACATATATTGGTTTTTAATATTAATTGTATATTAAACTGTGTGTTATTATCAAACTTGGCATGCAGAACTTGTCAGGCAGTGATAAGATTGTATCTATAAAGCCAAAACATCAAGTCAAGTAAGATCTCCCAGGCTATTGTATTAGTTCCTCCAATATAAGTCTCTTTTATCTTGGTCAAGACTGCAACAATATTCGTCTGTTGCTTTACTACAATGTATTCTCCATATTGGTCATTTATCTCTCTTGTTTTCTTAATGACCTATTCTGTTGAGGGATCCTCTTATTGTATGGCTAACTGTAATAGTAATGGTCATCAGTCTTCACTATATCTTCAGTATTGTTGTCATCCCTCTAACAGAGGAAAAACATTTAAAATACAAGGTGAAGATGGTCATAGACTCTACATTTTGTGTCCATCAATATGTCCAACTTCATGTCCAGAATTTAATACTTCATGTAGTCAATTATATGAGGTATATCCTACTGCTCCCTCAGGTTATTATAATATAACATTATCTAATGGTAGTCAGGTTGAAATATACTGTGATATGGAAGGTAGTTACTGTGATGGAGAGGGAGGCTGGACAAGAGTAGCATTTGTTAACATGAGTATACCTGGTTCATCTTGTCCACCTGGATTAGTACAATATAATATCTCTAATATCAACTTATGTTGGATTAATGCTAACTATACTGGTTGTAACTCTGCTTTCTTCTCTACTTATGGTCTCAACTATACCAAGGTATGTGGTCGAGTGAGAGGATATCAGTATGGAAATCCTCATGCTTTTAATTGTGATATTAACAATGTTAACTGTTTTAATTCTCAAATAAAGACATATGGAGTTACTCTTACCTATGGTAACAATCCTCGTAAACATACTTGGACTTATGCTGGAGGTTATTATGAACAAGGAACAAGTTCATATCAATGTCCCTGTAATAATGGCAGTCAATACATGAACTATACTTTACCATTTGTTGGTAATGATTACTACTGTGAATCAGGATCTAATACCTATATTCATAAGAAGTTATATTCCAATGATCCCCTCTGGGATGGTAAGGCCTGTCCTAGAGAGGAGGCTACCTGTTGTACTTCTCCTAAAATGCCATGGTTTATCAAGACACTTAATGAGACAGCTAATGATGATATTGAATTAAATGTATGTGGTCGTCATGACTATTACTCTAGTATTGTTCATGGTACTCCTTTTGACCTTGTTGAATTATATATCAAATGATATGTACACACCCACCCACACACAATTATATATAATCCTACATATTGTTTTGCTCTCATTACTAGAACACATTTGCAAAATTCTAGCAATCTGATTGGTCAGATGTTTCTTTTACTCAACAGACATTTTTAGTCATATTTCTGTAGCTTTGTTGTCATTATGTACAAATTAATCAACTATTTAATTAATTAATAATTTATTTATTATATATTTGTAGTTTTAAAATCAAATGTCAACTACCAGAAATTGCTGTCAGTTTATCTGATAAAAATCTCAAAGATTTACTGATTTTATTACAAAGTATCCCTATACCATCTGCTACTGAGTCAGCTCCTGTTGCTAAAGTAATTAATTAATAATTAATTCAATTATCTATAGATATTAATTGCAGAGTTATCCTGATATAAGTGAGCCTGTTACCATGACAACATCGGCTATTGTGGAATGTGTTTCAGTTGAAAAATTAGCTTTGCAACAAGAGAAAGCAGAAGACAGTAAGTTAATTAAAAATAATTAATTAAATAAATGAAATTAAAATAAGGTGTGTACGAATCATCCACATAAAGTTCTTGTAGACCTCTTAGGGGGTTGTGTTAATATTGACTTGAACCCTTGGACATGATAATAATACAATAAATTTTCATACGTGATTTGTGTATAGCCCAGTATAGTGAAGATAAGATAATAAATGGTTTGTAACTTACTGTCCAAAGTCCTCAATGGAAATGTAATGGAAGATTCATTTCTCTTTGTTTATGAGGTTCTAGATATCTATGCAATGTCATGTGATTATCACAGGACTTTTCCATAATGTCATATGATATAAATCATTTTAGGTGAGGAAGAATTTATTACAGCTAGTGAAGGAGAAGACGAGGAGGAGGAGTCTAAACCAAAAGCCACACCCACTTCATCTATTCCTGCCTCTAGTACTAAAGTTTTGGTTGACTTCATGCTACCAAAAGTAGGCGTGGCCACTAAAATAATAGCAATAATGCTTTTATAATAAAATATTAAATTTATATATGTGTATTTCAATGGAGTCCAATTAAATGCTCAATATATATTTTTATGTATTATTTAATTTAATAGATTACAATTCAATTCTCAACTAAAAAAGATGATATGACATTAAATTTATCATCTCTAAGTCTTGGCTGTAATGTTAAAACATGGAATACTTCTATATCACTAACATTAGCTTCATTAGTTATTGAACATGGATACAACAATACAGGTATAGGGATAAATGGATGAATGAATGGATAGATGGATGGATGAATGGAAGGATAGCTGGATGGATGAATGGATGGATCAATGGATGAATGGAAGGTGAGTGGGTTGACAAATGGACAGAAAGAAGTGGAATTATAAAGACACATACTGTAGACCATAAGATATTATATTAATAAATATTTTTATTTTCTCTCAGATCCTTCAGTAACTATTTTGTCCTCAGAAAATAATGAACACTTTGTAAAGCTACATTTAGTACAGGTCAATATATTAATTATTATTACTATTAATTACTAGGGGCTACCTCATTTAGGCAAATCGTTTAGCTCCTCATTATAAAACAGCATTTAAATCTACTAAACTGGCTATTGAAGGGAATATGTCATTTTTAACATTACATTTACAACAACAGTCTATAGTGAACTTATTATCAATAGTAACTGATATATTATCAGTATTGAAGACAAAGTAAATGAATTAATAATTTGTTCATTATCAGTTGTATTATCTGTCCATTATCAGTTGTATTATCTGTCCATTATTAGTCATGTTATCTGTCCATTATCAGTTATGCTATCTGTCCATTATCAGTTGTATTATCTGTCCATTATCAGTTATATTATCTGTCCATTATCAGTTATCAGTCATGCTATCTGTCCATTATCAGATGTATTATCTGTCCATTATCAGTTGTATTATCTGTCCATTATTAGTCACGTTATCTGTCCATTATCAGTCATGCTATCTGTCCATTATCAGTTGTATTATCTGTCCATTATCAATTGTATTATCTGTCCATTATCAGTTATCAATCATGCTATCTGTCCATTATCAGTTGTATTATCTGTCCATTATCAGTTATCAGTCATGCTATCTGTCCATTATCACTATTTCATTCATTTTATTTGTCCATTCAATATTAGAACAACACCCACCTCTTCATCAGATGCTCTAGTACAACCAGACACGCCTACTATTACCACCACTCCAACTAATCCTACAGTTATATCAGGAGAGAAGTCCCTATCATTAAATATAATATTGGGTGGAGCTAAAGTACTATTAAGTGACACAATAGGAGATGTAGTAAGTGCTATAGTCCGTACAATATCAAGTACAATAGAGATGAAAGCAGATGATGGAACAACAATAGTGAATGCCAGGTATTAATGATTAACATTGTCAAATATCTATGTTGTTATGTGAGAATTTACACTGTTTGACAACATTCTTTAGTTTACAGACACTCTCGGTGACTGATCTTCAATCTAACAGTCAACACCCAAAGGTGATCTTAAAATGTTTTCCCATATCGATGCTAATTCAATCACTAGGTTGTATCTGGTAACACTGACTCATTAGTTAAGATTGGTGTTACATTATACAAGAATGCTACTAATGGCGATAAATATAATTCACTTGATGCTAGTGATTTAGAGATAACTGCTGCTATAGAGAAAATGCAAATGGTCGTTGTTTTATCATTTGTTATGAGATTGTTGGACTTTGTTAAGAAAATACATGTTAACCAACAGTTACTAAAGTCTGCTAAGGAAGCGGCTACACACAGAGCTGTTGAAACAGTTAGTTTCTCAACATATTACTGTGGAACTTCTTGTACAGACACTCTGAATTAAGCATTCCTTCTATATTAGGACACTTGTTCTAGTCCCATACTAATATTTTAGTGTATTATACAACCTCTATATTAAGGACACTTGTTCTAGTCCCATACAAATACTTTAGTGTATTATACAACCTCTATATTGAGGACACTTGTTCTTGTCCCATACTAATACTTTAGTGTATTATACAACCTCTATATTGAGGACACTTGTTCTAGTCCCATACTAATACTTTAGTGTATTATACAACCTCTATATTGAGGACACTTGTTCTAGTCCCATACTAATACTTTAGTGTATTATACAACCTCTATATTGAGGACACTTGTTCTAGTCCCATACTAATACTTTAGTGTATTATACAACCTGTATATTGAGGACACTTGTTCTAGTCCCATACTAATACTTTAGTGTATTATACAACCTGTATATTGAGGACACTTGTTCTAGTCCCATACTAATACTTTAGTGTATTATACAACCTGTATATTGAGGACACTTGTTCTAGTCCCATACTAATACTTTAGTGTATTATACAACCTGTATATTGAGGACACTTGTTCTAGTCCCATACTAATACTTTAGTGTATTATACAACCTGTATATTGAGGACACTTGTTCTAGTCCCATACTAATACTTTAGTGTATTATACAACCTGTATATTGAGGACACTTGTTCTAGTCCCATACTAATACTTTAGTGTATTATACAACCTGTATATTGAGGACACTTGTTCTAGTCCCATACTAATACTTTAGTGTATTATACAACCTCTATATTGAGGACACTTGTTCTAGTCCCATACTAATACTTTAGTGTATTATACAACCTCTATATTGAGGACACTTGTTCTAGTCCCATACTAATACTTTAGTGTATTATACAACCTCTTACAATATACTAGACTAAAGTGTCTATCAATGAAGTTTCACTGTAATATTATGTGTTGTCATATTATAAGTCATGTGATTGTCACATGATTATCATTTATTACAGGCTAAGGCTCTCAGAGAGCACAGTTCTACTCGAATCAAATTGTCAGTGTCTCTAAATGCTCCAGAGATAACTCTCCCACTTTCTGCTACTTCATCAGCTGCTATTGTAGTTGATTTGGGAACATTAACAATATCAAACAAGTATGTCACTACAGTGGAACATCTCATAAAGGACACACTCTATATTGAGGACACTTGTTCTAGTCCCATACTAATACTTTAGTGTATTATATAACCTCTATATTAAGGATGCTTGTTCTAGTCCCATACTAATACTTTAGTGTATTATACAACCTCTATATTAAGGACGCTTGTTCTAGTCCCATACTAATACTTTAGTGTATTATACAACCTCTATATTAAGGACGCTTGTTCTAGTCCCATACTAATACTTTAGTGTATTATACATTGAGATATTACTGGTATTGTTGGAATTACTCTCAATATAAGAGATAATTGTTTAAAAGGTTCAGTAATGTTAATCTTTCTTACATTGGACATTATTGTCAATAATACTAATAATATATCCGTCATAAAAGGGTCTGTTTACTGTGGAACTTCTCCTTAAGGATACCTTATTAATGACATCACTTATTATTCCTTGTGACTGTCAGTATTACCATCCAATTAGAACAATTTAAGTTCCACTATACATTTCATTACTAAACTTGTACATGTATTTTTCTGTCACAATTAGGTTTCAATGGGCTAGCGATGTCTATCCAGATTCCAATACTCCTCTGTCATCGTCAGGTCAAGCTCCTTTGATTGACGTCATGACTATATCAATTAGTCGTTTACAATTGTATAGAGTTGACTCGTTGTTGTCACATGATCATCATGTGATCATTGCACCTATGTTGTTTTCTGGTGTACTTAATCGTAATCTTAGTTCTTGGTGTGAGGAAGTCCCTTTAATTAATTTGGAATTAATATTAGATGAAATAAAGGTAGTCATTGACTTAGATTATTTTTATTTTTTTATTTAATTTATAAGGTGGGTGTTAACCCTGGTGATTATAGAGCAGTAATGTTATTATTGGAGTCCCTCAAAGGGAAGCAATCAATTGATGAACCACCCAAGGGGGAGACAATTAAAGAGACAACAAGTTCTACTGAAGTGGTTCCTGCAAAAGACAATAGTACTTTAACATCTTGTAAGGACATATATTTATATATATATATATATATATACTGACACACACATATATATATGTATATATTATAACAGAATTAAAGGACAAAAGAACAGAGCTCTCGCAGACAGCTGTCTGACGATCGCATAACGCGTGAAACTCGGAGTAACAGCAACACAGCGAGAGCTCTGTTCTTTTGTCCTTTAATTCTGTTATAACCCGCTCTGTCTAACGACATCGAGCACTCTTCAACAGACTTAGATACTTCAGTATATGTATATATTATACATATATTATATATGCATATAAATGGTACATATTACCTATTGTATTAACATACTTCATTCTAATGACATTGATTACTATATTGTACTAAGTTATATATACTTCTGTGACCTTATGTTTAGTCAAGGATGTTTTTATAGCTTAAATGGTTAGTTATTGTATTGTATATGAAATGAGAGCTTTAAGATTCACTTTCCAGTTAGGAATTATCTGATAAATATAGTGATTCCATTGTATCAAATTAATTAATGCCATAATACTCTGTTATATTATATAGCTGTAATTCAAGTTAAACTTTCTATAAACAAAGTTCATTTATCTGTTGAGAGTGAGACACAAGGAGAAGTTGTAGCTGTTAGTATATCAGGTTAGTGTAACTTGTTCCATTGGTTGCTATGATACCATTTACAGGTTTGACCAGTAAAGTACAGCTGTTGAGTTCAGAAATTGTTATTAACCTGCTGTAAGTGATACTCCATATAGTGGAATCTTTATGATTAATTGTTTTTAATGGTGTCTCCCCCTTTTTGGGAAGTTGGTACATTAAATGTGACTTATATTAGAGGTGTCCAATATCATGAAAATCTTCATCAAGGACACGCTGCATTAAGGACACCCTCTATATTGAGGACACTTGTTATAGTCCCATACTAATACTTTAATGTATTATATAACCTCTAAATTAAGTCACATCCTATAGTGGTAAATTGTAAACAGAGATTCCGCTATACATTCCTGTATTAATATAATTAGTATAATTTGTTTATTAACAGGTTGAAATCTCTAGAAGTTATACACCCACAAGCTTCTCTTTACTCCAAGGTATGTGTTACCATGGCAACAATTACTTGTCAAACATCATTCCATTTCTTGGTATCTAATGTTATTATAGGTTGTTTACTGTGTTGAAAACTCCACCGCATTGACATGTCAAGTATGGCGACATTATTCTGAGAAAGCTATATTAATATCTTTGTTAATATTATATTGACATGTAGGTAAATCTATTCAAGACAGGTGTACAAAATTCTTTGAATACGGAGCAAGTTGATATGGGGATACAGCTTAGTGTCGGACGTCTAAGAGTAGTAGCTTTGATGTCATTTCTCAATTCACTTATGGTAAATGGAATTCTTTGAGTAACTCTCTGAATACATTAATTAATAAATGAACAAATTGTTGAACACTCAATTATATATTATATTATGTATTGATATTAGGGTTTTATTAAGGAGCTAAAGATTCAACAAAGTGTTATTGATCAAGCTAAGCAGTCAGCACATCAGAGTGCATCAGCTGCTGCTCAAAAGGTAAACAAAAATTGTTTATTTGTTTATAAGGAGATAATAATATTTAATCTAATCAAATAATATTATTATAGACATTAGTTAGTAATAATTATAAGGGTTATGAATTTATTGGATTGGAAACTGTAACAATGTAATAATAACTAGCTTTGTATTCTAACTTGATAACTTATGTGCACAATAGTTGATGTGATTTTCTGTTAACATACTTTCTCTGATTAAGAAGTCACACCTTTAATTAGTAAATTTAATATTTACTAATTGTCCATAATTACTTCGTTAGTACTAGAACAAAATTCTCATAATTTTATTGTAGGTGTACACCATCATTCCTCTATAATGGACTATGGGACATTGTCATTAGTATAAAGGTGTCCTCAATATAGAGGTTATATAATACACTAAAGTATTAGTATGGGACTAGAACAAGTGTCCTCAATATAGAGGTTGTATAATACACTAAAGTATTAGTATGAGACTAAAACAAGTGTCCTCAATATAGAGGTTATATAATACGCTAAAGTATTAGTATGAGACTAGAACAAGTGTCCTCAATATAGAGGTTATATAATCACTAAAGTATTAGTATGGGACTAGAACAAGTGTCCTCAATATAGAGGTTGTATAATACACTAAAGTATTAGTATGGGACTAGAACAAGTGTCCTCAATATAGAGGTTATATAATACACTAAAGTATTAGTATGGGACTAGAACAAGTGTCCTCAATATAGAGGTTGTATAATACACTAAAGTATTAGTATGGGACTAGAACAAGTGTCCTCAATATAGAGGTTGTATAATACACCAAAGTATTAGTATGGGACTAGAACAAGTGTCCTTAATATAGAGGTTATATAATACACTAAAGTATTAGTATGGGACTAGAACAAGTGTCTAGAGGTTGTATAATACACTAAAATATTAGTATAGGATTAGAACAAATGTCCTTATTATAGAGGGTGACCTTAATTCAAAATGTCTGTTTGAGCAATTCCATTATATTATTAAAAGAGGATACCCCTTCAATTATTAAATTCACTATAAAAAATGTATTGTTTTTACAGTAATTAGTCCATATAATTACTTTCCCAGGTACAATCTGTTCATCAAAGTGGACAACGTATCAAGCTAAATATAAAAGTCGATGCTCCAGAAATTCTTCTACCCACACATTCCACATCATCAGTTGTTCTAGTGACCTATTTGGGACTTTTAAGCTTGACTAACACATTCCATTATCGTGATATCAGTGGTCATGTTTATGAAGAATCTGCAATAACATTGTCAGCTATTGAAGTTTACAGGTACAGATTACTCACTGAGTAGGTGTTTTGACATATTTGTGGTAACTTAATCTGATCTTAATAAATGTAACATCTGTCCTGTAAGTATTGAATATCACTGCTCTGGCATAATTGCATTAAGGGGGTGTCTAGTAGCAGGTTTCAATTAGGAACCATTAGTATTATTAGCACTCGAGGCAGCTTTCTGGGCGAGGGTTACCATAATTATTCTTATCAATATAGAGGTTATATAATACACTAAACTATTAATATGGGACTAGAACAAGTGTCCTCAATATAGAGGTTATATAATACACTAAAGTATTAATATGGGACTAGAACAAGTGTCCTCAATATAGAGGTTGTATAATACACTAAAGTATTAGTATGGGACTATAACAAATGTCCTCAATATAGAGGTTGTATAATACACTAAAGTATTAGTATGGGACTGTCCTCAATATAGAGGTTGTATAATACACTAAAGTATTAGTATGGGACTAGAACAAATGTCCTCAATATAGAGGATGTACTTAATATTAAAAGTACCCTCTATATTCAGGACACTCTCTATTTCAAGACCCATGTTCTAGTCCCATACTAACACTTTAGTGTATTATATAGATATATTATTATATATCTATGTTGAGGACACTTTTTCTAGTCCCATACTAACACTTTAGTGTATTATATAACCTCTATATTAAGGACACTTGTTCTAGTCCCATACTAATACTTTAGTATATTATATAACCACTATATTAAGGACACATGTTCTAGTCCCATACTAATACTTTAGTGTATTATATAACCTCTATATTAAGGACACTTGTTCTAGTCCCATACTAATACTTTAGTATATTATATAACCTCTATATTAAGGACACTTGTTCTAGTCCCATACTAATACTTTAGTGTATTATATAACCTCTATATTAAGGACACTTGTTCTAGTCCCATACTAATACTTTAGTGTATTATACAACCTCTATATTAAGGACACTTGTTCTAGTCCCATACTAATACTTTAGTGTATTATATAACCTCTATATTGAGGACACCTCTATACTATGAAGTAAGGACAATGTAAAATATCATTTAAAACAAATTACACTGTAAAATTATACTTATTTTACAGATCTATCATTGATGAGGACTGTGCTCCTTCTCCAATGAACAAGGAAGCTATTTTAGAACCTTGTACCCTATCATGTTCTTTACAAAGGAATCTATCAGCCAGCTGGTATCATGATATGCCTACGATATCACTGACAGCTACTTTTTCTCCAGTTAAGGTAATAATACTATTGAATACGTGATCATACCATCTATCTCACTTCAAAGAATGTAAACAGATAATATTGTATACACCTATGCTATACAGCTCACTATTGAGTTAAGGCTTCTTTAATATCTGAGGAAGCATTCTTCACTTAGACAAAAATGTTACTAATGCATTATATGTTCTAGTATAGAATAATTTGTGGTTGAAATCTTTAAGGTTATTTATTTTAAATATTCTAGTAACTTCCATCTGATTTCATGTACACGTACAATGGTATTATGCAAGCTGTACTTTGTTTCCTTCCTCTTATACTATAAACACCTTTAGTATTTTATTCTGATAAATGAACCCTAAGGATTTCCCAATTTATGTAATAGAAGGGACCATATATTTGTTAGGTTCCTTTCCTTCCTTAGTGTATGTGGTAATCTTGTATCTTGTATGCTAATGATTTTAATGTATTAATGATGACCTTTATAACAATTGGACTTCCTTAGCAAGAAGTAAATGGAACTTAGGGTCTTTTTCAAAGACTTCACCTTGTGACCATTATCTCTCACTCTCTCTCATGACCATATATGGTTTGATAGTTTGATCCCCCCCTCTCTCTCTCTCTCTCTTTCTCTCTCTTGCTCACTCATACTTACTCATCCTCTCTCTTATGACCATATATGGTGTGATAGTTTGATAAGCCCTTTGGCATCATACCAGATGTAATTTTGTTTATTATTTTAAATTACTATAGCAAATATAATGATTCTAATATTTGAAGTATGTTAACACAAGTTACCACAATTATATAAGTATGTCTGCTTTCTCAGTAAATATAATATTATCAATACATTTTATTAATGAAGTGGTTTGGGTGTGACTGAGTTCTATAACTTCTATTCTTTATAAGGATTACTGGTTTTCTTTGAGTAGGTTATATTGTAATTGAAATATATAGTATTGTTTTCAATGTGGTCCTTTAGTAGTATTGTTTAACAAGTCTTATGATATTGACGTCATTAGTTTTCACATTGTTAATATACTTGTATCAGATCATATTGATGTTGTTATTAGTAATGTTATATTTGATACATTGTATATTGTAGAGGGTTTCACTTCACTATAAATTCAATCACATAAAAAATTGTACATTTAAAAATTTCAGTTATGCAATTTCAGTTTCAATTATCTGTTGTTTGTTTATCCATTTATCTTTTATCTGTCCATTGATCTTTTATCTGTCCATTTATCTTTTATCTGTCCATTTTTTCTATTTTTGATTTGTTTGTTCTTTTATTCATCCATTTGTTTTTACATTTTTCATTTTATTCTATAATAACCATCCATCTATCCATCTATCCATTCATCCATCTATTCATCCATCTATCCATCCATCTATTCATCCATCCATTCATCTATCCATCTATCCATCCATCTATCCATTCATCCATCTATTCATCCATCTATTCATCCATCTATCCATCCATCTATTCATCCATCCATTCATCTATCCATCTATCCATCCATCTATCCATTCATCCATCTATTCATCCATCTATTCATCCATCTATCCATCCATCTATTCATCCATCCATTCATCTATTCATCCATCCATTCATCTATCCATCTATCCATCCATCTATCCATTCATCCATCTATTCATCCATCTATCCATCCATCTATTCATCCATCCATTCATCTATTCATCCATTCATTCATCCATCTATTCATTCATCTATCCATTCATTCATTCATCCATCCATCTATTCATCTATCCATCTATCCATTCATCCATCCATCCAGTCAATATTTTATCCAGTGATAAATATAATATATTCAATATTAACTTGGTGTTTATTTATTTAGCCCTTAGAATTAAGTCTTGTTTATATTAGATCTATATAGATATTTATATTCAATAGGTATATAGATATTTATATTCAATAGGTATACTTAAGTCAATCAGATACTCAAGTCATAGCTGATATATTGCATGGGAATTTAATGGAAGGAGAACAAAGTTTGGAAAAAGGTAATATTTATTTTTAAAATATTGCTTCAATTGAATTAAGTGTTATTAGTAAATAATATTACAAAAAGGTTTAAACAATAATACATTAAGAATTATTTATGATTTATTGAACACACTTAACAAATAATTGAACATAATTACAGGAGCTATTTATGGTTTATTGAATACACATAACTAACAATTTAGTATATACAAAACTATATTACATAAGTTTATGGTAATTGTAATGAGCATGGTAAGTCTCTCTTGCCAAGTTTCATCAAATGAGGTGCAAACCGATTTGGAATGATCTCTGGTTTACAATCTATAACATCTCTATATTCCACTGTCTCGATATCTTGACATGCCTTTTCGACAACACGCACACCTTCAACAGCTTTGCATCGATATCGGACATTGTTTCTAGTGAACATTGGTTTGTCACAGGCGTGTTTGGTCACTGATGTAATACATTCTACTTTGTCGTCCATTGATACTTTGATGGTGTGGTTACGAACTCGTATTAAACCACATGCATCATCAGCAATCCCGTAGTCACATACCGGACAGCACCGACCTTCGATGTATCTTGCTCTGTATCTCTGTCCTTCACAATCTGGACATGTTGAGGTAATATTTGTACATTGAGTTTCTCCGTTTCTACACACACATGTTAAACATGGAGTTGGATGCCATGTGGGTCCGTGTTCTCCAAATTTAACGCAGCCATGGAATTGACATTTGCTTTTGGAACAATCACCGCAGCATGTATCTACTGTATAGTCGGGATCAGCGCAGGTATGATACGCCGGACACTTCGCCTTGTTGCAGACTTGCATTCCGACAGCTTCGTTTACTAGAAGCACGACTAGAGCGGTAAGAAGAAGAGTTTTGATGTAAGCCATCTTTCTTGATGATTTGAACTCGTGTTCTGTATCTGGCTTGCTGGACAAAGCGAGCTTGTTTATATACGCGAGCGCATACGTGACGTAACATATGATTTTATTATTAATACATTCCATTTCTATAGATACATCCTCGACCGAGCAACCCACGCATAAAGGTATTTAATTTATCTCTTTGCTGTTGTTTCATTATTAAGTTATGTACTATTTACAGAAAGTGACAGTACCACTTCTGAGATAATTCAGGAAGCAGCCAAAGACGAATACAATCAATTTCAAATCCATATTTCCTTATCACAAGTGGAGATTACCTTTTATGATAACACTGTAAGTAGTAAACATATTTATCCTAAATAGACACGCCTGTCTGAAGAAACCTTTGACGCCATTATAATTAGAATGAGGTCACTGAGTCTCACCCCTAGATACACGCAGATAAGGATAAAAACAAAATAACTTGTGTGCATGTTCAAGAGTTCCAGGGCCAGTTAGCGATATCATCAAAGACAGTCATTACTGTGATATCCGGTGTAAAGTCAGTTACTATTGATGATACAAGGATTAATACTACTAGTGAAATAACAAGGTATGATGTAGTCACATTAAAACAAAATGTAAACATCCATTGTAAACATCCATTGTAAACATCTATTGTACATAGTTGTCTTTTTGTCTACTCACCTTTTATTCATTTGTTCATCTGTCCATTCATTCATCTATCTGTCCATTCATTTGTCTATCTATACATCCATTCACTCATTCATATACCTATCCATTTGTCAGCCTATATATCCATCTTTTTTATACTGAGTCATTGAGTCTATTTTTTATTTACAATGTACTATGTAAACATATTTATTTATTATGTATAAATAACAACACTGCATAACAAAACACTTTATCATGTTTTGTTTACTATTTTATTAGGTTATTTGAAACACGAGATAATATCAAGTCGTTATTAGAAATAACATTTACACAGAATCCTCACAAACAAGAGAGAACTGGTAAAAACATAAACAACAATATAATTATTGTATTAAGTTAAACTCTCTCATTTATATAGGTTCTATTGTTATAAGAAGACCACAAATATTTCTTAATATTGAGTTTATCTTGTCATTGCTTCTCTACTTCAAAACCTTATCAGAGCCTTTCATAGTAAAACAATCTCCTTCAACAATAACTCCTGCACAAGATACATCTGCAGTGTCGTCAACAAAACCGTCACAATATAAACTGTCTATTAATATTAAAGTCTTAGAACCGTCTATTGCTATATTGTCTGCTCCAAATGATAGGACTGCTGAAGCTTTGATTGTACAGGTGTGTTATGGATGGATGGATGAATGGATGGATGGATGGATGAATGGATGGATGGATGGATGAATGAATGAATGAATGGATTGATTGATGGATGGATGGATGGATGGATGAATGGATAGATAGTTGCTTCCATGGATGGGTTAATTTATGAATAGATGGACAAATCAACTTATTGACAATGGATGAATGGATGGATAAATGGATAGATAAATGGATGAATAGATTGATGAATGGATGTATGGATGGTTGAATTATTAAATGAACAGATAGTCTAATGGATACATACATGAACTTATGGATAGATAGATGAAGCAATGTTATTTTCCCTTTTCTCCTAATAGACTGTAGTTGAGGGAAAGTTGACTTTAGAAGAAGGTCGTATGAGATTACATACTGGTCTTAATAAAGTGAAAATAGTGACTAGTACATTAACGTCTGCAGATGAGGTAAGAAATGTCCCTTGTGGGTCATACTTGTATTAATGAGCCTTTAATAAGAGGATTTCCCCTCTAATTAAGTCTGTTATATTAAGCTTACCACGCTATTCATTAATTATTATTTGATTATAGATTTATTAGTCATTATTATTTAATAATACATTTATTAGTTATTAATTATTTATTTTAATTACAGGGTGCTGTTGTCCTAGCTCCAACAGATATTTCATTAACATTCTTTAGTTTGGGAGAATCTGATAAAAATATATCTGTATCACTTGGTAAAGTGGTCTTATCTATAGCTCCATCTACAGTACGTCTTATACTAACATTACTAAAGTCCATTCAACCACAACAAGTAAGTTATATGCAGTATGACGTATTTGTTTAAGCTGTACTGTCTAGTAGTACTGTTGAAGTCATAACTAGCTACGTAAATCTGTATATATAAACTTATGATATAACATTTAATATTGTTTGCATTATGGGTAAAGTTGTCATTGCTATCACCTTCATATACCACACATACATCCACTCACATACATATATACATACCACACTAATGCATATATAGACAGGGTGGATACACAAGGTGAGCACAAATTCACAGAATGGTTATCTAAACTCACCCACTTATATCATAGATAGTAATCCTATTACCTCATATAATGATAGCGTAAAGTAGTTTTTAGTACATATTATAATTTAATAATTCATTAGCAACATAGTATTAAATTACATTAGTTATGAGATCAGAGACTACTCCACTAGTTAACACTTTTTATCAGCAATGTGGAGTAGAGGAATTTACACACATTGAGTTAGTACAAATTATTCAGCTAGTGTATCTTGTCAATTAAGATATTATATACAGTAATCATCTAATGATTTTATAATTTTTTATTTTATTTTAATTATATATATATATATATATATATATATAACTTACTGTTAGTTTGTATATTGATCTCATATTCACATAATGATCACAGCCCATTCTTAATGTACCATTTTCTTAAGCTACTCATAATGAACATCACATTTGAATTAATTTTAGTATATATAATACATTTACAGTATTATACCAGTTATTAATACCAGTTATTAATAACAGTTATTAGTTAAGACCTCCTGTTGTCTTTCTATAGGTGGATGATGTAGTAGGAGAGACAGTACCTGTAGATTTGTGGGAGAAGAAACCAGTTGATCTGACACGATGGTATTTTGAAAGCTTAAAACCTCAACCATCTTTTTTATCGCTAATCTCTGAAGACAAGGAGGAAAAAGAAAGTCATAAAAAGGGAGAGTTTGTAAGTGTTGGATTACAATATTGTGTTTGTGAAGATTTGAAGCCTGGATGATATCATTTTGCCTTATAAAATCCTGCTAATACTGATATTATCATATCTGTACTTCCTTTAGTTGACAGTTGATATACAGCAAGTATCAATACTGGTATTACAGGAACATCCCACGTCTGGTGAAGTATCAACAGTGTTCAGTGTGTTATTGGGTTGCTATAGTTACAATGCTTTGAAATTTCAAGCTCAGGAATGGAGTGGGCAAGTATGTAAAAGATCTCGAACATTCACAGAACATTACATAATTTGTGTACTAAATTGTCTAAATATAGTAACACTGTTACTATTTATAGTATCAATATAGTACCTTGCAAAACATATTTGTATTATATAGAGTTTTATTTTACAATTCTATTTTATTTTTTAGCTTTGGGCTCAAGCTGATATCTCATTATGTGTGTCATATTTTAATATGTATACTGACGTATGGGAGCCATTGCTAGAACCTGTTGTTGACAAGAGAAATGATGAAATTTATTTTCCATGGACTGTCCAAGCTACTGTGAGTACAAGTAGCTATAACTAGATATGTATATATAGGAATATTATTAGACATAGTGCTGTTTAATATGTAGTCTATTTATTGTTTGTTCTTAATCTGTTAGGTGGATAAATCTGAGTCTGGATTTCAATTATCAGTTGGATCTACCTCTGCTTTACAATTGACTCTATCATCTAGTAGTATTAGTTCACTAATGACAGTTCTTAAGGTAAAGCCTCTCTCTCTCTCTCTCTCTCTCTCTCTCTCTCTCTCTCCCTCCTACACACATAGCCTCTCTCTCTCTCTCTCTCTCTCTCTCTCTCTCTCTCTCTCTCTCTCTCCTACACATATATATATATATATTCATTACAGGCTTATCAAAAAATGGAGCCTTCTTTGTTAACCAGTTCCAGTGACCTAGACAGTCATTCAGTTATCATAAACAATCAAGTACTACATTATTATATTAACAAAATAATTGACTTAAATTTTATAGCTTGGAGTCAAATACATACTAACTATCACTCCACTGAAGCATATTAAGTCAACAACATCTACTCCTGTACAAGTTTCTTTCAAACAACAAACTATTTTAACTAAAGAAGAAAACCAGTCTTATTCACATTTGCCTGGAGAGATTGTTCCCATGGAAACAGCTCGGGAATTACAGAGCATTATATCTGTTAAAGTAACTGGTTATAGTCCACTTCAAGTTAATGTCAGTAATAGCAGTAAGAATTATTACCACTTGACTAGTGATAGCAAGGTAATTATATATTAATATAATATTAATTTAATCTGTAATTAACTATTATTTATTTAGGAGTCTTCTGATAAATTGATCATTGTTGTTCATGTTGATAAAGCGTCAGCTAGTGAACCTACTAGAGTGACATTTCGTTCACCACTTCAGGTACAATTGTATCATGTGATTATCATCTGACTCATAGTATTATCATATGATTGTCATATGACTTATTTAATATGACATCATTGTCATGTGATTGGCTGTTGATGTCATGTGATTGTCGTATGTTTATCATATGATTATCGTTATTTTTATCACTTATTATTATATGACTATCACATGATAACAATCGAATGTCACATGTGTTTGCTATTATTATATGATATCATGTGATTATCATATAACATCAGCAAGACCATCATGTGATTATAATATAATTGTCATGTGATAAATGCTGTTCATTTATTCTAGTTACACAATCATTTGACCACACCCATTGTAGTCTACTGGGGAGAGCAAAAGTACTCATCCCCTCGGTCAATACTCACAGTATGGGGAGAAACTCTTTGTCGAGTTCCTCTTGATTTTATCAATGGATTCTTGTACTTCAAACCAGAAACTGAAACGTGAGTTACTTTCTATATCTTAAATAATGTCACATCATCTGTCCATTTATTTCATCTATGTATCCATTTGTCACATCATCTGTCCATTTATTTCATCTATGTATCCATTTGTCACATCATCTGTCCATTTATTTCATCTATGTATCCATTAGAGCTAAAATCAATGAACATGGTATAACATGGAATATACCAACAGAAGGAGTTGATATTCACTGTCCTCCATTTTATATCCATGTAAGTTATGATGTTAGGACACTATGATATAATCATTTATAATACTGTGTGTACACAATATAAGAGACTCTAACATACAATGTATTACAAATGTATTAAGTTATATATTAATTTATAATATATTCCTTTTCTTTCTAGGCTCAACCTGAACAGGAACAATATGGTAATCGTCTTTCAGTGTCTGGTCCTCATCATATAATCCATCTACATTATCCTATCATACTACATAACATGTTACCTTATGATCTAACTGTGGATAAAACTATGTTAAAACCAGGTCATAAATTATCTCTTATTAAATTGAATCCTTCTGTTCATACTAAAGTTAATATTCAGGTGAGTATGTTTTTTTGCTCATTGATATTTGAATGGGACCTCTCCGTGGGACACTGTCCTTACTCCTTAGTATAGAGGTGTCCTCAATATAGAGGCTGTATAATACACTAAAGTATTAATATGAGACTAGAACAAGTGTCCTCAATATAGAGGCTGTATAATACACTAAAGTAATAGTATGGGACTAGAACAAGTGTCCTAATGTAGAGGGTGACCTTTCTTAGAAGTAATATTGAATTAAAAAACTCCCTATTCCTGGAACTAGTTCTAGTCCCATACTAATACTTTAGTGTATTATACAACCTCTATTTAGGACACTTGTTTTAGTCCCATACTAATACTTTAGTGTATTATACAACCTCTATTAAGGACACTTGTTCTAGTCCCATATTAATACTTTAGTGTATTATACAACCTCTATATTGAGGACACTTGTTCTAGTCCCATACTAATACTTTAGTGTATTATACAACCTCTATATTGAGGACACTTGTTCTAGTCTCATACTAATACTTTAGTGTATTATATAACCTCTATATTGAGGACACTTGTTCTAGTCCCATACTACCGTAAGGGTATAAATTTTCGTGGGGGATTTAATTTCGCTATATTCGTGGGTTGTTGTTTTAACACGAAATTTAACTTTTGTTCCACCCACGCGTAATCACGTGATCTCAATAAAGCGTGTAAATAACGGCTACTGTAAAGGGTTACTTCTTTCTATTTTACACTGAAATACTTCTCTGTCAACTACCTCCCAGATTTTCTTGTATACATGGTACCCTCTCACTATGGATTCAATGGAATACGTAGCCATACTTCGGGAAAATCACGCTTGTGTTCACAACACGTGTCTGACACCACACCCATTAATTAATACTTCACACCCACTAAACACGAAAATTAATACCCACGAAATTTAAATAATAAAGCAAAATTTAAAAAACACGAAAATTTAAACCCTCGAAAATTTGTACCCTTACGGTAATACTTTAGTGTATTATAAACCTCTATATTGAGGACACTTGTGTGGTTTCTGAAGTTCCAAAGTGTTCTCTATTCAATGTAGTATGGTTTCAATGTAAACAGTTATTTAATTTTCTATTTTCATTACTAGATGTTATTAGATGAAGGTGTATTCTCTGGTGAAGTAAGTATTAGTGCTACAATGAGTGAAACATCTACTGTTAAAATAAAATCAACTGATGATCAACATCAAGTTAGTACATATACATAATATCATAATATATCAGTAAATAATTTGGTTAGCATTAAATTAACACAGTGTTTAACTTATTAAATTAACAATTTATTAAGTATTAAAGTATTCATTAAATATAAGTTATACACGCAGAGAGATAAAAATGTTTACTGATTTTTTATTTTTATTGATAATTTTAGATATTAACATTCCATCATGATATTCGTGGTGGTACCTGTCATATCAGTGTGTTCAGCGCTTACTGGATGGTTAATAAAACAGGCTGTGAACTGCAATATTCTGTGAGTTAAATGTCTCTTTCAATTGATATAATATTACTTATATTTAATAGTATAAACACTTCTGGAGCACTAAAGATTCAATGACACATCCTCCTAATAAACCTCTAAGATTATTTCCTGATGATAAAGTTAGTTTAAATATTATAGGATTGTTACTGAGTTTTTATAGGTGTCTGTCCGATGTTGTTATAAGGGGGTGTGGTCTGAGTGGTCATCTGGGTTTTCTTTAGAGACTGTTGGTAGTGAAGGCGTTGTATCCTGTCAATGGAAGGAACGAGAGTTACAGGTAATGAACAATTTGATGTCTGCATTTGATCTCTCTCTCTCTCATTCACTCAGATGGGTATTACAGTTAGACTCTCTAGTTTCTCTCTGTCCAAAATTATAACAATTACTCCATTTTATTTATTGTATAATAAGACAAGAGTAAGTAATATTAAATGTACATGTTTTAATAACTACATATATATTATTAGAATCAATTAATTTATTGTATTTTTTGTTAATAGGATATTTTTGTTGCATTGGAATATGGTCAACCAAAAGATCAAAGAATTGTACTACAACCAAATGAAGTAATATAAAAAAATATATAGTATAATATAATATAGTATAATATATCAAATTATATTGTATCTTTAGTTGGTTCCATTCTGGCCAGTGAGTACTTCTAGTCAATTGATCATTGATGTTGAAGAACAATCTACTATTCATACATACTCTGCTCCTTTTAACTATACAGTTAATAGTGCTCAATTTATAAGAGTAAATGCTGCAACTGTAAGTGTGTGTGTGTGTGTGAGAGAGAGAGAGAGAGAGAGAGGGAGAGATGATATCAATACATACTATAGGTATCTGCAGTGTCAGTACATATTCATGTTACTGGTTCTGCTAACATTGTCACATTCAATCCTTACTACACTGGAGCAGTACCACTACAACTTGTTAACACACTACAATATGATATTGTGTATGGACAGGCTACTAGGTAAGTGTCTGCTTACAGTACTCGACATTATGTCAATACATTTTGGTTACTATAGCGATGATTCCAGACCCCTATCACCTCAGTTACTACAAGCTGGTGAGACCTGTATGTATACGTGGGATGATCCTGTTAAAAAACAGGAATTATTGTGGAGTTTTGTCGGTGAAACAAAATTCAAGAAAGTCCTTGTTAAGGTATTGTCCCAAAGATTGTCATTGGCCATTTTATATGTCATTTATAGGATGGGCGTGGTAAAATAACATTGCCAATGGATGTGTCCTCGTCTGTTGATCCTAGTAGTCCTAAAGAATCTTCTGTTGTTGAGGGTAGTCTAAAATCTAGTGCTTTAAAGAAACAAGTACTTGGTGTTGCTATGGCTGGTAGTAAATTAAAGTCTGGTCTTAAGAAAGCTGGTGCTGCCTTAACTGGTAGTCAACGTGGGAAATCACAGGATAATCTCGGTAAGTGAGAAAGATCAGATATACAGTACTGACAGTAGAACACATACTTGTAATAGAGTTGACATATGTACTTTAAAGTAAAAAATAAAAAGTAGTTATAGTCTCCATTTTCTACATGTTTTGGAAGAAAACTGTTTTTGCTATAACTTTTCCAAATTTATCAGAAGCACTGAAAATCTACCAGATAATGAATTCATATGTATTGTTTAATTTCCATGCAAAATTGATTTGAAACTCATTGAATTCATGGAATCACAAATTCCATGATATCCATATAAAAGCAACAGTACAGATGTGATCATAGTTCCAATGACATGTATATATCATAACAACATTAATATAGTTACCTTTACCATCAAAAGATTACCATAGAAATATCGTGCTTGTTATCTTAGCAAAATTACCACAATAAATGTTACCAAGCAACAGTTGCTATAGCTATATATATTTACTTTGGTTACCATCACTATGGTAACAATCATTAAAGCATCATTACCTTATAATGACTTATATCCATTACAGGTTATTGGGTGTCGTTTACTGATAACTTACAACGTGTTCTTCTGTTCACTGATGATAAAACTGTTGTTGATAGAGCATCGTCAATAAATGGATCTGATACTTTATCATTGGAAGTTACCCTCACACTCAATGCTGTTGGTTTATCATTAGTTAATGATAGAAAAGGAAAAGAGATAGCATATATTGGACTACCACAGTAAGTAGTATAGAATATTAGTAACTCTCTCTCTGTCTCTCTATCTCTCTGTCTCTCTCTGTCTGCCTGTCTCTCTGTCTCTGTCTCTGTCTCTCTCTCTCTCTCTCTCTCTCTCTCTCTCTCTCTCTCTCCCTCTCCCCTTCTCCCTCTCTCCCTCCCTCCTAGATCCGAGGTAATCTGGGAAGTAGAGAAGAAAGCTAATTATTGGAAACCAGTTGAACAATTATTAGGTGAGAGATTAGAGAGTCTCTATCAAGAGATGGAATCATTTCAAGAGAAAAAGAAAGGAACTCATATGATAACTGACACTTTGTCTGTGACATTTACAGAAGATTCTAAAGTAAGTTAAACTATACAAAGGATGAGATGGACAGGTAACAAACAGATAAATGATTATTAAACATTTATATGGATAGCTAAATAACAGGTGAATGAACTTATAAATATATATTAATTCCACTAGGTATATCTTGAAGAAAAAGAAGGTCCTACTCATCAGTTAAGGAGAAGTCATTTCAATGGATTTGATGTTCGTCTCAAGCGATCACACCAACTTACATCACTAGAGTTAAAAATAAATAAAGTCCAGGTAACACATATAATATTGTCACTGTATACACATTAATGATACTAATATATTATAATATTGTCACTGTATACACATTAATGATACTAATATATTATAATATTGTCACTGTATACACATTAATGATACTAATATATTATAATATTGTCACTGTATACACATTAATGATACTAATATATTATAATATTGTCACTGTATACACATTAATGATACTAATATATTATAATATTGTCACTGTATACACATTAATGATACTAATATATTATAATATTGTCACTGTATACACATTAATGATACTAATATATTATAATATTGTCACTGTATACACATTAATGATACTAATATATTATAATAGATTGATAATCAAGTACCATTGGCTGCTAATCCTACCATCTTCTACTGTTATCCACCACCTCCAACAATTGCATCAGCTATTGGTATATTATATTATATTAATAATATAATAGTAATTATTTTTTTATTTGTTTAGCTCCTAAACCATTTATGGAAATGTCTCTAGTGATCAGAAACAATGCAACACCTGGTATACAGGAGATTCAGTAAGTATTTAGTATATATCAGTAACTATCCTTAATATAGAGGTTGTATAATACACTAAAGTATTAGTATGGGACTAGAACAAGTGTCCTCAATATAGAGGTTGTATAATACATTAAAGTATTAGTATGGGACTAGAACAAGTGTCCCCAATATAGAGGTTGTATAATACACTAAAGTATTAGTATGGGACTAGAACAAGTGTCCTCAATATACAGGTTGTATAATACACTAAAGTATTAGTATAGGACTAGAACGAGTGTCCTCAATATAGAGGTTATATAATACACTAAATATTAGTATAGGACTAGAACAAGTGTCCTCAATATAGAAGTTGTATAATACACTAAAGTATTAGTATGGGACTAGAACAAGTGTCCTCAATATAGAGGTTGTATAATACACTAAAGTATTAGTATGGGACTAGAACAAGTGTCCTTAATATAGAAGGTGCCATTAGTTCAGAGTCTCCTTCATAAAATTTTCCAAAGTTTGCTAGCATCATAATAATATACATATACACACAACTATGTACATGTACTTAACTATAATTATTATTTTAACTACTTACATATTTTGTTTAGATTCTTACAAGTCCTTATACAAGAGATGGGGTTCACATTAGATTTAGATTTTGTTATAGAAGTTGCAAATCTTTTTGAGTCACTTAGTCAAAAAACATCAGATGTAAGTGGGCGTGGTCATATGCGATTGTGTCAACATTGTACAATGTAGGAAGAATTGATGAAAAATGAAAAGACTCAACTAAATAGTTCTCTCAAGGAATTGAAAGTGGCTCAAGTAAGTAAATGTTCTTTATAAAAAATGTGCATTCTATTTAGATGCTATTTGTTTTACCTAATTGTCTTAATATAAGGGATATCCTCTTTTAGTGATGAATCACTATCTGTTATTCTTCTAAGTATTAATAACTCTGTAAAAAAATAGGATGCCCCTTTAATCAGGACAATTAATAATACCCAGTAATGAAGAAAACCCATATACATGTAAATGTATTCTATGATATTATTGCCTTGTTTAGGTGAGTGCCTCTACAGCAAAGACATACTTCAAAACAATTCATCTCTCTCCACTTCATGTAAGCAAGAACATCCTTTTTAATTATAAAAAATGCAATTAATATACATTAAATGAGAATGCCCCTTTAATTAATAGACTCATTATAGTTAATTATATCCTTATAGGTTCATGTTAGTTTCTCTCTGGATTTATCTGAAGAGAAGAAACAAGAAATTAGTTTCTTCGCTGATCAAAATGTTCTATTAAAATTAGTTCTTGATTTATTGTATGTATTTGTTGGATTTATAGGACGAGCTAAAGATGCTGAACTAAAGTAAGTCTGAAAGTGGAACCTCTCTATAGTGGACACTATGGGACATTGTCCTTAGTATATAAGAGTCCTCAATATAGAGGTTAAATAAAATGTAGTGCTTATATAAAATTTTAAAAACCTAATGCAACATTTGAGAGCAATAATACTAATATCACTTAACAAGGACCTATATAACTACCTCCGTTAAAAATTTTAAGTGATTTCATGATGTTGACTGATTTTCATTTTTGACTCGACCATGTATAATCCATGGTTCAAGTTAAAAATGGCCCAAATTATTAGTAGCGAAATCACTCGAAATTTTTTATGAAGTTAGCTATATAGATCTTTGTTAAGTAGAGCAATTGATTGTGCTCAGAAATGTTGTTAAAATCTGTAAAAAATTAAAATGACTCATTAATTTACATGTATACATACTAAAATATTAGTATGGACTAAAGCCCTATGTCCACATCTGTTAAGTTGTATTGAGATATTGTTATAATATGATGACATTAGGTTAGGATATTTTGAGCTACAAGAACGTGCTCTAACTATGGATGCCTTGAAACATCGTATCATTAAACATTATGAACAGCAGGTAATGGATGGATAAATATAAGAATGGTTAAATGGATGGATAGATGAGTGAGTAGACATGTAATGGACAGCAAGGATTAATAGGGAAGACATAAAAATGAGTGCATGAATGAACATAATGGACAGATGGGTAAACAAAATGGACAGATGGATGGTTAAGATTGAAATAAATTTGATAAATGGACAGAATCTGGAAGATGTAAATGGATTAATGAAGAAACAAATGACCTTTGACCTTTTTTCTTTATTGCTTTTCCTTTCAGTTCTTATATCAGATGTATAGCGTAGTTCTTGGTCTAGAAGTTCTAGGTAATCCTGTTGGATTTTTACGAGGTCTCACTGAAGGGACTATTGATTTATTTTATCAACCAATACAAGTTTGTAAAAACAGTTAATCTCCTTTTAATTAAGTTATTATTATAGGGAGCTGTTGTTGGTCCTGATGAGTTTTTAGATGGTTTAGCACTTGGCACACAACAATTTATTGGAGGGACATTTGGTAAGTTCTTGTTAAAACACAATGTACAACATCTTTCATCATTGTCTCTGTTTAAATACTTTTCACCATAGTATCACTAAGACTTCATTTATTTAATTTAATTAATTATTACTGTTAATTAATAGGGGGTATTGCTGGTGTTGGAGCTCGTGTTACTGGTGTGTTAGGAGATGCTGTTGCAAAATTGACATTTGACAAAGAATTTCAAGGAGATCGTCCTCAACAAAAGAGTTTTGGTCAAGGACTTGAGACATTAGGCAAAGTTAGTTAATGCTACTTGTATGTATGGTGTTTGATACTAAATGGATACAACTTGATTATAGTCAATAATTATAGGGGCGTTCAATTATTCTATTTCATAGTTAGTAATTATAGTGGCATTCTATTTCATAGTTCTAATCCCTATTGCTTGACATGGACTTTTGTTTGTTTGTCTCACTACCTAGTCATTTTAGAAATATTAATGTCCTAGAAACGGAGTTGAATCAACAATACTTAACATTGTAGAGTAATCTTGTACTCACTATGGTAGCTACCAGAACCTACCTAATTAAGAACTTTATTAAGAATAAACTTGTAGGAAGATACTTTGTATATTGGTTACTGTACTATTACTACATTATATTATATTACTGTATACACATATATTACTACATTATATTATATAGGGTGTATTTGAAGGCGTGACAGGTGTGGTATCTCAACCAGTTAGAGGTATATTATGCTCACAGTATATGTTATATACAAGTGTTATTAGGTGCTAAAAAGGAAGGCATTGTAGGATTCTTTAAAGGAACTGGTAAAGGAGTATTGGGACTTGTATTTCGTCCAACAGGTGGCATCATTGATTTTACTAGTGCTACATTATTTGCTCTACAGAGGTAAGTAGATATATCACTATAATAGACACTGTATTGTTAGGAGGGTCGGTTAATATCCCTTGTGGATTATACTAGTATTAGTAATAATGAATTTTTAAAAAAGGATGTCCCTTTAATTAACGCTATTAGTTTTCTTCTGGTTTCTATTTAAGAGTAATTTCACTATATATAATAATGTGTATTTTCTATTATAGGAAAACACAAGTTGGTGACTTCGAGTTAACACAGTTACGTACTCCACGTTTTATTGGTCAAGATAAGGTAATAGACTTATACATATAGTATTAATAATACTAAGAACATTGGAATCTCTGATACTTTGAGACCTTAGTAACTGTCCTCAGAGTATCCTTTATAAGAAGTTCCACTATACATTTATAAAAGTTTATTATTTTTTCATTTTAATAGGTAGTACGTCCATATTCTATACACAAATCTGCTGGATATGCCCTCTTCTTAGTAAGTGAAGTAGTACAATATATATTAATGTATTATTGTCCTTCCTTTATAATATAGACATTTGATAATGGTAAATTGTATGGTATTGAACAGTTTGTTGGATACTTGGAATTAACTCAGGACCCTCTTAAAGTTATTCTGATTACTGACCAGTAAGTCAATGAATGAATGGATGGATCAATAGACAGATGGATGGATACATCGATATATGGACGGACAGATAGACGGATGTACAAATGACTGGATAGATGGACGGACAAACAGATGAATAAATGGATCAATACATATATTACCTTTATAGACGTGTGATGGTGTTAAAACGTAATACATTCTTTAAAAAGTGGGACAACGAATGGCAAGTTGTAGTCAAAGATATCATCAAATCTCCTTACAAACAAGGCAATACTGTCATGTTTCCAGTGTTAGAACAACAAAGTGTAGCATTTGGATTTGGTGGTAAAAAGAGTGTTGAAAATCTTCACAAGTTATCTGTTGATAATGCTGAGTTAGCTGATCAAGTGGTCTCACTTTCTAGACAAGTCTTCCTTATGAAGAAAACTCAATAACTAGTTTATATGCACATAACACTTAGGACTACTTATATAACATTTCAATAATTGATACATAATGATTAATTTAAATTTGATATTTCCATGTCAATTAGTCAAATTTATATATTAAACTACCTGAATTGATCTATACGTCAATAGAGGTCTATGCAATAAAGAGTGCTGTATACCACTTATATTGTGTGTGTGTGTGTGACTGATACACAAATAGTCATGATAGTGCTGTCTCTCACTTCATTGACATTATATAAGTTCAGATTATTCATACTGTTAATATTATAGTGTAAACATAATTATTATATTGCACAAATTAATCCAAATAAGTTTCTCAATCAAAACTAAAAATAACTCCAGATACTCACAGTAACACATTTAGTATGAAATACTACAAAAAAATACTAAAGTAAAGAAAATGTAATGTCACTTGTTCAATTTTAAATTGAGACAATATAAACAATGGAGTATTGAACAATGACTATATAATAATACTTAAAACCATGTTTTCATTCTTGGATAAACTGATCCAATTGTAGGTAGTGGTCTTGTTGGTCTTAATTGATTGTGCATTTCAATCAATGTCTTCTCTTGTGATTTAAAGGTATGTTCTAAGTCATGTGACCAAGTAATTCCAATGTGTTCAAGTGAAGAATGTGAAAAGACAATTTGCCAAAATTTTTGTGCTATTTCTGTAGATTTTAGTTGAGGATTATTATAATAATACTTACTCTGTACATGGAGCTTGAGAATTTTAATAGTTTTGTGTAATTTTAACATTTCAGTAATGAGAGGGAGTACTTGTTCATGATAGAATCCGCCATTTTTAAAGTACATTCCTTGAACCATTAGCAATTGTGTATACTGTAAAGATGTATTTATGAAGTACACTTCAACTTTTGTGAGGTTGTCCTTTTGAGAGACGACATTAAAAAAAGCTATTGTCCTTTCTTCATCTGATTCATGTCCTGTTAGCATATGCTCAGGCAATGGAATTGGTACACTCAATCCCTGTAGACTGTTATTACAAGAGAGACCAGTTGTTAGGAATGACACAAAAGAACTGGAAATAAAATCACTGGCATAGTCAATTGCAAGATATTCTATTGTTTGGTTTAGTGTCAACATATTTTGTAAACTAGGACCCACACTGTCAGAAAAATATATTCCCCAATCTATTTTCAGTCTAAGACACTTAATTGTAGCATTACTCTGTAGGACAGTAAAAACTTCAATAATTTTTTCAGCTGTGTCAAGTGATAGTTCAAGTTTTTGTAGATTAGAATGAGAATATAAACATTGAGGTAACTGATGAAGTTGACTTTGTGCACTGGAATGACTTGAATCAAAAGAAGCTGCCTTATAGATAAATGAAGTTCTTGGATAATGTATAATAAGATGAGTTAATGTTTTAAAATATTGAGGAAGTGACATTAATTTACCAGCATCTCCAACCTCCAGAACAGTTAGTGGTAAGTTGACATCTACTATATTTAGTGATGAAAGAAGTTGATCATCTACATTCAACTTAAGACATTGTAATGTGTGATTGTCTTTTAGTAAGTGTTCAATGTTTGTGATATGAAACAGATTTTTTTGTTGAGATGAAGTCCTCCATGTAAGTGAAAATGTTTCAATCAATTTATTTCTGGTTATACCCTCAATCAAACTGTTGATTATATCATTAACTTCAATGGAGAGAGATGATTTTTTGTCTATAATTGTTATAGCTAGTTCAGATAAGGTAGTATTGTTGCTTATACATTCTTCCAACTCAGACACAATCATCTTGTCTATAGGTAAGAACTTTTTAGACTGATCACTTCCTGGATATTCGTATAGAAAGACTCTAATTGAAAAGTGTAGTATTTTTAGTTGTTGTAGTTTTATTAACTGTAACAACACAATAGTAAGATCAGATAGATCCTTTGAAGATACATCCATTATAATATAACATTCCTCAAGATTCTCATAAAACCCTAACTGAAATAATTTTGTCACTGACTTCATATTAATGTCATCAAAATCCCGTAAATTCACCTCTATCTCTAGTCTACTACACTGATCATCTAGTTGTATATTGCTGAGAAGTTGTACTGCCTGTCCATTTAGTTCTCCCAGGTCTAAATAATTCCATGATATGTTAGAGTTACCAAGAAAGTAGCAGAGAGGCAATATATCAAACTGTGTTAACTTCCTGTGAAGACACAGTGACTGATTCTTTAAGTTTTGTGCTAAAAGCTGACATAGTTTACTGTTCTGTGATTCATATAATAGATGAAGAAGATGAACATCAAATCTCATAGAAGAAAGCAGACAGTCATCATAATGTGTCCTAGTAAACTCTGAATTGTGTCTGAAACAAGGGTAATGAATTCCAAACAATGGTCTCCTTTTACATTGTAGGTCAAGTTCTTTGTTAAAATATTTTTGATAGCTCTCATGTTCAAGGTGAGTTAAACCAGCCACAAACCTCAGACACATTCGAAAGTGATCATTCTCAAAGTATTTTGCAAACACTTCCTCTGACTTCTCATATTTAGCTATCCACCATGCTGCTAGAAATTCTTGGATACTCAAGTGAAGGAACTGATAATTTCTTTCTCCATACAGAGTGAATGTTGTCATTAGTCCAAGAAAACCTTCCTTTAAAGATTGATCAAGAGACTGCTGAAGTTGAAGTAAAGAAAACATTATCTTTGGAAAGTTTTCTTCTTTCAAACTGATATATGAGAAATGACACATCTCTTGAAAAGCAGTAGCTATACTTGATGGTAAGTGATGAAGACTACCAATTTCATCAGGTTCAATGTCATAAGTAGTTGTCAATTCAACGTGTCTTCTAATAGCTTGTAAAAGAAAATTCACATACAATTCAGTAAGTGTTGTAGGTAATTGTCTATCTTTCTGATAAACTAAGATAACTATGGAACAGACTAATGGTATATAACACAATGACTGAAGATCACCTCGTACTTGAAATTCTTTTATGAGTTTTTCTGCTAGATATGGTTCCTTTTCAAGTGTTCCTTTGATTACAGCTTTAACATCCTTTTCTGAAAATCCCAAGATTTCAATGTGTTTGGTAATCGAGTCTAGTTTAATCAGTGAAGGAGAGGCATAGCTACGTGAAGTAACAATTACTGAACATTTTGATAACATCTCTCTACGAATTATTCTAGCTGCTAATGAGGATCGTCTAAGATCAGTGCTTAATTCATCCCAACCATCAAAAACTATCAGTAATCCTTGACCGTGTTCATCTTGTAACCATTTAGTCACCATAGTAATTTCATTACAATCGTAAATGTACTTAAGAAGTTCTTCCAACTCATTAGCTCGAGCCACCTTGTCATTTCTAAGAGGGCAGTAAAGTGCTAAGTCATAACATCCATGTATGAGTTCTCTATTAGCCCACATATTTAACAATTTACGGCAAAGTGTTGTCTTACCAATACCAGGAGGACCATCAATTACTACTCTAAGAGATTGCCCACTATCACATGGTTTAAGGACATCCTGAATATCTATCGTTATTGAAAATTCTGTTATTTGAGATATTCTATCAACTTCTCCTCTTAACATACACCATGCTTTTTGTAGGGCTGTTTGAGAAGTGGGATATCTGTCTAGTTTGTTTAGTAATAGTAATCTTCCAAAGAAATCTTCTCCAATATGTGGTGGCCAGTCTGTAGGTACAATAGGTTGATGTTTATATTGGTCTATTATAATGTCACAATATTGCTGAATGTCAGGATCTAAGAAACTGGTGGGTGGAGTTTGAGGATCTAAATAAGGGTATGTGCCATTATTGTTCATTTAACATTACTAAATTGACTCACTTAATTTTTGTAATATAAAAGTAACAATCTTTTGCAGTCTCTGGTTTTGTTCTTTTCTTGTTTTCTTTTTGTTGTTTTCTTGTTTTCTTGGACTGGACTTGTCTCTAATGTGACTACAACTTTCTCCTAAATAGGAGTATATGTATATCACTTTAAAAAAACATTTTGTCATTTTACCACAAAGCCAAAACTAACTCAATATGTACAAAACTAACTAGAAGCCAAAAAGTAGTCCCTTGCTCATGGCTTCAACTGAAGCCATGAGCAAATACAGTTGAAATAGTGTCTATCTCTTACTCAATTATTGGGGAATAAACTACAAAGAATATGTTTGTCTTCTAGCTATAGTTGGCTATATACATATTAAATTAGACTAGTTTTGGCTTTGTGGTAACATAGAATTGAAATTCCATCATATTATTAAAACTATGATAACAAAGACTTCAGTTAAAATGACAAAAAAAATTCATTTTAAGTGTGTATAACTATTGTTCATTTAAAGTAACTAAATTCACTCACCTAATTGTTGTAATATAAAGGTAGCAATCTCCTTTAATCTCTGATGTTGTTGATTTCTTAATACATTACAAATGTCCACTAGATATTCAGTAGGATTTTTGTGTGCTTTTAGCTGTCTCTGTAACACATTAATCAACTTGCTTGATTTAACCAAATCACTTTCTCCTTTCGTTGTCAATATATCATTATAAGTCTCATATGGTATTAGTCCTTTAGCATTCAATACAATTGCAGTACTAATAAGTGCAGTAACAATGACACCACTAAGATCAGCAGAGTGACTACGAAAGAGTTCACTTGGATTGTGTTTGTCTATGCAGTAGATGAGATAAATGGATAAATATAATATATTTTAATATACCTTCATCCTTAATATCAAGCTGCCTCTTCATTACAACAGCTATATCCTTATCTGCACACTTCTCAACAGCTGAGATAAGTTCTTCCCAAGAAGGGGCAGTACTGTTTGTAATCCACCATTGTAAACCTTCCTCTAAAGCAAAGTGGTAGTCTTGATCAGTACTGGCCATTGTCTTGAGTCTTCTCCTCTCTTCTAGTGAGACACCCAGAAGACTAGTAAGTTCAGTCCATTTATCTTTAACAACAAAACCACACTTAACAAGAAGTCGGAGAGCATTACTTGATGTCAGTTCTATATTGAAGTAAATAATATGTTATGTAACACATGTATGAAGTATTACCTGTTTTAGGTCCAGGGTTGAGTTCAACATCTCCTGATAAAATGAGGAGAAGCAGAAGTAACAAGACTAGGGAAAGGGTCATGTTACCACCACCCTCATTTACTAATCCTTCACCTGACCATAGTAACTCCTTACATAATGAGGACTCAGAGTGGCTTTTAGTAGTATATGGTATCTGATGACAATACCATAACCCAATACTAGCTCTCCATTGACCAGTATCGATCATGACTACAATTAAGAGAAATCATCATAGTGATATGACAATATGCCTATTATTACCTTATAGTCTCTGCTAGTATCAATACTTTGTATAATACTCTGGAGTAGACTTGTATAAGTAACAAGTTAATAGGCAAACTATTAGAACAAAAACACTGATTCAGGTAAGTTGTGGTTTCACTATTACCATATTAGGTATTGTAATGAAGACATAGTCATGCTGTCATGTGATCAGTCAAGAATACAGTGTGATCGTGTAAAAGATTTAAATGCTATTAGTAGAAGGTACATAAGGACTTCCATATTATTGCTATATAACAAGAATTAACACATACTATATGTGGTAAAGGAAACAAATGTAACAAAATTGTATTTCATGCAAATTTGTATGTAGTGTTATATTGAAAGTTAGTACAAAAATAACAAAAGACAATTAACACATGGGATCCACTTAACTTCATCTTAAAAATTAGAGACACAGAAACAATGAGTAAAACTAACATTGACTGTAGCAAACTCTTTAGGTTTGACATAAGTTAACCATGTATTATAAGAACTTGTCTTCAGATCAATTCCATTCTATTATTGGTAGAGGCCTTGATGGTTGTAATTGCTTGTGTAAGTCTATTAATGTTTTCTGTTGTGACTTAAGAGTACCTTCTAGAGTTGATGTCTTGGTAATCCGAATGTACTGAAGTGTTGGATGTGAGAAAACTGTTCTCCAAAAATGTTCTGTTATTTCTATCCAGTTAGGTTGAAGGTTATTAGTATCATGTAGGTACGTATATGTATAAGTACGATACATTAGGTCAATATGAAGAAGTCTCATTGTTTTGTGTATGTCTAACAAATTGGTAATAAGATGTAGCCCCTGTTCATAAACCAGTTGTGTCATAATCGTGTTTGTGTTCTCCATAGACTCCAAAGATTTTTCTACTGTGAAATACAGTTTAAGTTCTGTTAGCTTCTTTTTATTTGAGATAACATGAAAAAAGTCTGTTATCTGTTAATTGTTAGTGTCTGACAGAGAAAAGTTTACACCCAATCCTTGTAAACTTGAGTTGCATGAAAGTCCATTTGTTATAGATGACAGAGAAACAATGGAAATGGGACTAGTCAGCAATTTACTAACAAAGGATATAAATTCAAGATATTCTATTGTTTGATTCAATTTTAGTATGTCTTGTAAACTAGGATCAATACTGCCTAAAATGTCTTTTGCACTGGATGTGCGACTAGAGATGTTTACAATCAATCTCAAAGTTTTCAGTGTAGTATTACTTCGTAGGACAGTCAATAGCTCAATAGCACTCTCAGCTGTTGTTAAAGATAGTTGAAGGTGTTGTAGATTAGGATAAGAATGAGATAGCAGTAATGAATTGAAACCAAGTAGTGGTACCCTTAGTATAAGACAGTGAAGTTCTTTAAAATGTCGAGGAAGTTTCATTAAGTCATCAGAGCCTGTAATCTCTAGAGTGGTGAGTGGTGTGTTCACTTTTTCTATATCCAGTGATGCAAGTAAGCCACCATTATCTGTCAGTGTAAGAGATTGTAGTGTAAAGTTTTGCTTAAGTAAATCTGTAATTGCATAAATGTCGACTAGGGGTTGTTCTTCCAATCCCCTATTAAATGTAAGTGAAAATGTTTGAATTGATTTATTTTTGGTTACTCCTTTAATCACAGTGTTGGCTACACAACCAAGTTCAAATGACAAAAAAGTATTGTTAGTGAAAGTTACTGCTAGTTCATGAAGAGTACTGACAGTTAAGTCTTGCTGTAAATCAAGTATACTCTTCTTGTCTATGTGACGATGTCTTTCCCTTAAATCATATTCAATGGGAAAGTGAAGTATTCTTAAATGTTGTAGTTTTAACAATTGCACTAATGCTGCAACAAAATCAAGTAGATCATGTGTCCATGACGTGTCCAATATATAACATTCTTGAAGGTTTTCATTGAATATCTGATATAACTTTGTTTCTGCCTTTACATAATATCCAGTTATCTCTAGTTTTTTGCAATTGGCATATGATTGTTCTTTAGTAAGAAGTTGTAATTTCTGTCCACTTAGACTGCCTAGGTCCAAATAATTCCATGTTGTGTTGGAATATTTAAGAAAATAGCTTAGACACAATATATCAAAAAGTGAGAGGTCTATTTTATGAAGGCAAAGTGACTGGTTCTTCATAGCTTGTGACAGGACCTCACATAATTTTGTGTTTTGTGATTCATACAAAAGATGAAGGAGAAGTATATCCAATTTGTCAGAAGGAAGTAGATGCTTAGCTTTATTAATATGTTTGGAATTCTCAATGAAACGTGAACATTCAACTCCAAAAAACGGTCTCCTTTTACACTGTAGGTCAAGTTCTTTGTTAAAATATTGTTGATAACTCACATGTTCAAGGTGAGTTAAACCTGCCACAAACCTCAGACACATTCTAAAGTGATCGTTATCAAAGTGTTCTGCAAATACATCCTCTGTCTTTTCATATTTAGCTATCCACCATGCTGCTAAAAATTCCTGAATAGTCAAATGAAGGAATTGAAAACTTTTTTTACTACTAAAAGTAATTGATGTCATTAGTCCAAGGTATTCATCTTTAATTGACTGACTAAGATATTGTTTGAGATAAGAGAATGAAAATGTCATTTTTGGATTGTCTTCTTCTTTTAAGTTGAGATAAGCAAACTTACACATCTCTATCATAGATGAAGCAATATTAGGTGGTAAATCATCAAAGCTCTCAATTTGATCAGGTTCAATGTCACATGTAGTCTTATTTTGAATATGTCTTCCAATGGTTTGTATAATAAAAGTCTTATATAATTCATTAAGTGTTGTTGGTAGTTTTCCATATTCCTGATAAATTAAGATGGTCATGGAACAAACTAGTGGTATATAACACAACGAGTAGACATCTTCGTGTATTTCAAGATCAGTAATGAGTTCCTCTGCTTGATCCTTTTTAAGTGTTCCATGAACCACAGTCTTGATTTCCTTCTCTGAAAATCCTGCAACCTCTACATGTCTGTTGATAGAGTCTACATTCAGTGAAGAAGAAGCATAACTACGAGAGGTAACAATTACAGAACATTGATGCAATATCTTTCTCTTGACTATTTTCATTGCAAGTGAGGATTTTCTCATCTCAGCACTTAATTCATCCCAACCATCAAAGATGATTAATACACCTTGCCCATGTGTTTCATTAAGCCACTCATTCACTGCCCTAACTTCATTACAATCATAAGTGCACATTAAAAGCTCCAGTATGGTTCTTGCTTTGGCCACTTCATCATCTCTGAAAGGACAGTAAAGTACCAACATATATGGTCCATGTACAAGTTTTTCATTTGCCCACATATTTAACAACTTACGACAGAGTGTTGTTTTCCCTATACCTGGAGGACCATCAATTAATACTCTAAGAGGTTGATGACTATCAGTAGGTTTCAGGACATCCTGGATATTTATCTGTTTATCTTGAGTTACTTTTGGTATTATGTCAACATTTCCTCTTAGCATGCAGAAAGCCTTTTGATCTTTTTCTTTCAAATTTGAGTGTCTGTCTTGTGTTTCAAGTAATATCAATCTTCCAAAAAAGTTTTTTCCAACTCGTGGTGGCCAGTCTGTAGAAAGAATAGGTTGGTCTTTGTATTGTTCCATTAGAATATTGCAATATCTTCGAACAGTAGGGTCTAATATACAGGTAACTGAAGATATATCATCAGGACTCTTACCTTCAAAAATATATAAATAGATAATTATTATTATATATGTTAAATTGAGCATGCTAACACCATGTTTACAGTTAGTATATATTTTAAGAATCTTTTTAAGCATATTGTCTTAAATTGTCTATAACAATTTTAGTCACGAAATAACATACAATATTGCAGTTATTCTGTCTACTTAAAAATTCTTATAAAATATGACATTAATTCTATACAACCAAAACCTTTAAAGACATTCTAAATATAACGTATTTGCATGTGTAAACGTGCAACTTTCAATGGTGAGTTAAGGCAATATTAATACTGTGAAAGCAAATACAGACAACTACAGTGTTTTCAAATATTAATGTGGGAATGTCCAAGAATATCTAATCCTAAAATGTCTAATAGTCAAAACGTCAATGGGCTAGGATTATGGATTAGGCTTTAGATTACTAGACATTATAGAATTATAAATTTTGGGATACAATCATTTATGTGATTTCATTGAAGTATAACACCATCTTTCTTTATAATAACTAAAGTGACTCACCTAATTGTTGTAATATAAAATTAGTAATCTCCTTTAGTCTTTGATGACAGTTCCTTAATACAAGACAAATGTCCACTAGATACTGGTATGGATCTTTGTGTGCTTGTAGCTGTTCTCTTAACAAATTAACCAAATTGTAAGATTTCATGCAGTTACTTTCTCCTTTTGTTTTCAATATATCATTATAAGTCTCAAATGGTATTAGTCCTCTAGCATGCAATACATCTGTTACACTAGTAAGGACAGGAGCAATGATACCAATAAGATCAGCAGAATGATCATGAAATAGTTCACTTGGACTGGAATTGGTGTTGTCTATATGCATGCAGTATTAAAATAACATTACCCATTACTACATCATCATCATTATATACCTTCATCCTTCATATTTAGTTTTCTTTTCAATGAAGTAGCAACATCCTTATCTCCACAGTTCTCAACAGCTGAGACAAGGTCCTTCCAAGAGCAGTCAATAACGAATGCAATCCACCATTGTAAACCTTCCTCTAAAGCAAAATGAAAGTTTTGTTCAATGTCAGCCATCTTCTTAAGCCTATCCCTTTTCTCCAGTGAGACACCAAGGTGATTAATAAGTTCAATCCACTTTTTTTTAACAACAAAACCACTTTCAACAAGAAGTTGCAGAGCATTACTTGAGGTCAACTCTATCAAAGTAAGGGAAATATGGTGCCTTCACTAAAAGATATAATGTTTACCTAATGTTGGTATTGGTTGAAGTTCACTATCACCTGATGATTGAAGAAGTATGACTTCACCTTAAGACAAAAGATAAATAAATTTGGGATAAGACTTTCTACATTTTTTATTGAGCATAAGGATGATAAAATAATGTAATTTAGTGTAAAGGAAAAACATAATGCCTTTAATTAAAGGTTTATGAATGCCTATTGTACATGTATGCAAGAGAAGCACAAATTTTGAGTAATGTTCATGTTTATTGAGCAAATGTATGAGTAAAATACAGAGATGCCAGATTATTGACACAGCTAGACTATATGGTACATCTATAGACCTTCTATAGAAAAATATTTTATATGAAAAAAAATGTCACTGAAAACTATATCTCATAAAAGCACTTTTAGGAGGCTGTCACTATATAATTATCTGATTGATTTTCATGTACCAACATTATGATCATCAATCCCATTAAAAGTGAAATGTCAGCTAAAATTGTAAAGTACAAAATATTTGACAATACGAAGTTACTCTAACTCCCTTGCACTTACCTTTATTAAGATATTCACGTATGTCATTAGCTTTCTTTACATTCTGAACAAAAGGTCCCTCAATGGCAGTGATCAATGTATCCCAGGTAACAGGAGATGACTCAGTAGTTATCCAACTGTCAATTACTTCATTGAGTTTAAGGACATTTGACTTTGCTTCACCTTGACGTTGTAAGCCCTCTAAAATGTTATCATGAACTTTGAGGGCCAAGCCTATTTCTTTCCACATATGATCAATACTAGCTAACAGTTTAAGTACTTCATGTTTATCTGGAGCCTTCAGTGAGTTATCAGAAATATCTGAAAAATAAAACCAAAAATATGAATGCTAAATGTATAATTATCAATTTAATATATAAACAAAAAGCTAAAGCTACAGCTTCTTATTAGAGTTCAGAATCAATATCCTTATATTAGTCACTCTGATTATTCCTATATTCAAACACCACTCTCAAATAGTAACCTCACACTCTTGAACTTAATTACATAGACAATGTAGGTCTTAATGAAGGAAATACAGCAATTATCATTGTAGGCAATAGTTATGCAAGATTTCATAAGATGATTATTTCGTTCATACAATAAAAGACTTAGTAAAACAATGAGAAAAAGTATTGCATGTGTAATGGTCCAAAACAATAATAAGACTTCCTGGCATAACTCATGTACAAGGGTAAAAAAGGAACAATTATGCATGGGACAGAATTCAGCTGTCATGATCCGTTGATGTTATCATCAAGCAAGCACAATGGTTTGTGGTTTGATATCTTACCAGTTTTAGGACCAGGGTTGAGTTCAACATCTCCTGATATGATGATGAGAAGTAAGAGAAAGAGTGCTAGTGAAAAGGTTAGATCTTTAATTCTCCTGACCATCGTGATTCCATCTATCCTACTACCACTGCTGTCAGTAGATGGAGTATCTTTAGTATGAGGACTACTGTATGATATCTGATGACACACCCACAGTCCTATACTAGCTCTCCATTGAGAGACATCAATCATTACTATATCATTAAATAAGAGAGATCATCATCATAATAGCTATTGAAATGATACATTCACTAACTTATACTGTCTTCTTTGCTTTTGTCAGTATATCAAGAGCATATAAACTAAAACATTCATCAACCATATGTATAATAAGGTGTGGTTTTACTCATAGAGGATCCACCTACTGACATGGATTATTTTAACCCTTAGTCCATCTCTTGTGCAGGGCTGCATAATTCAAAATTTTGTACTTTAAACTATAGTAGTAATGATTTATTGCATTAGTTTATAATGTCAGCTAATAATGTATTGGAAACTGAAGTTCTCTAATAAAGGAAGTGGTTACAGTAACATTATGCAAGTGGGAGTAATTGGGTATGTAGAGACTTAAGAGTTATATTTGTAATAACAATTGATGGATGGATGGATGTGTTGATACATGGATGGACAGGTAGACAGATGGATGGATGCATTGATACATGGATGGACAGATGGACAGATGTACAAACGACTGGATAGATGGATAGACAAGCAGATGAATAAATGGATCAATACATATATTACCTTTATAGACGTGTGATGGTGTTAAAACGTAATACATTCTTTAAAAAGTGGGACAATGAATGGCAAGTTGTAGTCAAAGATATCATCAAATCCCCTTACAAACAAGGCAATACTGTCATGTTTCCAGTGTTAGAGCAACAAAGTGTAGCATTTGGATTTGGTGGTAAAAAGAGTGTTGAAAATCTTCACAAGTTATCTGTTGATAATGCTGAGTTGGCTGATCAAGTGGTCTCACTTTCTAGACAAGTCTTCCTTATGAAGAAAACTCAATAACTAGTTCATATACACATAACACTTAGGACTACTTATATAACATTTAACTGATTGATACACAATGATTAGTTTAAATTTGATATTTCCATGTCAAATTTAGTCAAATTTATACATTAAACTACCTGAATTGATCTATACGTCAATAGAGGTCTATGCGTGCTGTATACCACTTATATTGTGTGTGTGTGTGACTGATACACAAACAGTCATGATAGAGTTGTCTCTCACTTCATTGACATTATATAAGTTCAGATTATTCATACTGTTAATATTATAGTGCAAACATAATTATTATATTGCACAAATTAATCCAAATAAGTTTCTCAATCAAAACTAAAAATAACTCCAGATACTCACAGTAACACATTTAGTATGAAATACTATAAAAAATACTAAAGTAAAGAAAACGTAATGTCACTTGTTCTATTTTAAATTGAGACAATATAAACAATGGAGTATTGAACAATGACTATATAATAATACTTAAAATCATGTTTTCATTCTTGGATAAACTGATCCAATTGTAGGTAGTGGTCTTGTTGGTCTTACTAGATTGTGCATTTCAATCAATGTCTTCTCTTGTGATTTAAAGGTATGTTCTAAGTCAGGTGACCAAGTAATTCCAATGTGTTCAAGTGAAGAATGTGAGAAGACAATTTCCCAAAATTTTTGTGCTATTTCTGTATATTTTAGTTGAAGATTATTATCATAATACACACTCTGCATATGGGCCTTGAGAACTTTAATAGTTTTGTGTGATTTTAACATTTCAGTAATGAGAGGGAGTATTTCTTCATGATACAATATGTTATTTTGAAAGTACATTCCTGGTACATATGAATTCCTATATATAATAGATGAATTTATGAAGTAAACTTCAACTTTTGTGAAGTTGTCCTTTTGAAAGATGACATTAAAAAAAGCTCTTGTCCTTTCTTCATCTGATCCATATACTGTTCCTCTACGCTTAAAAAATGGAATTGGTACACGCAATCTCTGTAGACTGTTATTACAAGAGAGACCAGTTGTTAGGAATGACACATAAGAACTGGAAATAAAATCACTGGCAGAGTCAATTGCAAGATATTCTATTGTTTGGTTTGATGCCAACATGTTTTGTAAACTAGGACCCACACTGTCAGAAAAATACATTCCCCATTCTATTTTCAGTCTAAGACACTTAATTGTAGTATTACTCTGTAAGACAGTAAAAAGTTCAATAATTTTTTCAGCTGTGTCGAGTGATAGTTCAAGTTTTTGTAGATTACAATGAGAATATAAACATTGAGGTAATTGATGAAGTTGACTTCGTGCACTGAAATGACTTGAATCAAAAGGGGCTGCCTTGTACATAAATGAAGTTCTTGGATAATGTATAATAAGATGAGTTAATGTTTTAAAATATTGAGGAAGTGACATTAATTTATCAGCATCTCCAACCTCCAGAGCAGTTAGTGGTATGTTGACATCTACTATATTTAGTGATGAAAGAAATTGATCATCTACATTTAACTTAAGACATTGTAATGTGTGATTGTCTTTTAGTAAGTGTTCAATGTTTGTGACATGAAACAGATTTTTTTGTTGAGATGAAGTCCTCCATGTAAGTGAAAAGGTTTCAATCGATTTATTTCTGGTTATACCCTCAATCACACTGTTGATTATATCATTAACTTCAATGGAGAGAGATGATTTTTCATCTAAAATTGTTATAGCTAGTTCAGATAAGGTAGTATTGTTGTTTATACATTCTTCCAACTCAGACACAATCATCCTGTCTATAGGTAGGAACTTTTTAGACTGATCACCTCCTGGATATTCGTATAGAAAGACTCTAATTGAAAAGTGTAGTATTTTTAGATGTTGTAGTTTTAGTAGCTGTAACAACACAATAGTAAGATCAGATAGATCCTCTGAAGATACATCCAGATTAATATAACATTCCTCAAGATTCTCATAAAACCCTAACTGAAATAATTTTGTCACTGACTTCATATTAATGTCATCAAAATCCCGTAAATTCACCTCTATCTCTAGTCTACTACACTGATCATCTAGTTGTGTATTGCTGAGAAGTTGTACTGACTGTCCATTTAGTTCTCCCAGGTCTAAATAATTCCATGATATGTTAGAGTTACCAATAAAGTAGCAGAGAGGCAATATATCAAACTGTGTTAACTTCCTGTGAAGACACAGTGATTGATTCTTTAAGTTTTGTGCTAAAAGCCGACATAGTTTATTGTTCTGTGATTCATTCAATAGATGAAGAAGATGAACATCAAATTTTGTACAAGAAAGTAGACAGTCATCATAATGTGTCCTAGTAAATTCTGAATTGCGTCTGAAATGAGGGTAGTGAATTCCAAACAATGGTCTCCTTTTACATTGTAGGTCAAGTTCTTTGTTGAAATATTTTTGATAGCTCTCATCTTCAAGGTGAATTAAACCTGCCACAAACCTCAGACACATTCGAAAGTGATCATTATCAAAGTGTTCTGTAAACATTTCCTCTGACTTCTCATATTTAGCTATCCACCATGCTGCTAGAAATTCTTGGATACTCAAGTGAAGGAATTGAAAACTTCTTTCTCCACACAGAGTAAATGTTGTCATTAGTCCAAGAAAACCTTCCTTTAAAGATTGATCAAGAGACTGCTGAAGTTGAGGTAAAGAAAACATTGTTTTTGGAAAGTTTTCTTCTTTCAAACTGATATATGAGAAATGACACATCTCTTGAAAAGCAGTAGCTATACTTGATGGTAAGTGATGAAGGCTACCAATTTCATCAGGTTCAATGTCATAAGTAGTTGTCAATTCAACGTGTCTTCTAATAGCTTGTAAAAGAAAATTCACATACAATTCAGTAAGTGTTGTAGGTAATTGTCCATCTTTCTGATAAACTAAGATGACTATGGAACAGACTAATGGTATATAACACAATGACTGAAGATCGCCTCGTACTTGAAAATCATTTATGAGTTTTTCTGCTAGATATGGTTCCTTTTCAAGTGTTCCTATGATTACATCTATAATATCCTTTTCCGAAAATCCCAAGATTTCAATGTGTCTGGTAAATGAGTCTAGTTTAATCAGTGAAGGAGAGGCATAGCTACGTGAAGTAACAATTACTGAACATTTTGATAACATCTCTCTACGAATTATTCTAGCTGCTAGTGAGGATTGTCTAAGATCAGAGCTTAACTCATCCCAACCATCAAAAACTATCAGTAATCCTAGACCATGTTCATCTTGTAACCATTTAGTCACCATAGTAATTTCATTACAATCATAAGTGTACTTAAGAAGTTCTTCCAACTCATTAGCTCGAGCCACCTTGTCATTTCTAAGAGGGCAGTAAAGTGCTAAGTCATAACATCCATGTATGAGTTCTCTATTAGCCCACATATTTAACAATTTACGGCAAAGTGTTGTCTTACCAATACCAGGAGGACCATCAACTACTACTCTAAGAGATCGCCCACTATAGTATGGTTCAAGGACATCTTGAATACCTATTGTCGTTGCATGTTTTGTTATTTGAGGTATTCTATCAACTTCTCCTCTTAACATATACCATGCTTTTTGTAGGGCTGTTTTGGAAGTGGGGTATCTGTCTAGTTTGTTTAGTAATAGTAATCTTCCAAAAAAGTCTTCTCCAATATGTGGTGGCCAGTCTGTAGGTACAATAGGTTGATGTTTATATTGGTCTATTATAATGTCACAATATTGCTGAATGTCAGGATATAAGAAACTGGTGGGTGGAGTTTGAGGATCTAAATAATGTATGTCCCATTATTGTTCATTTACTATTACTAAATAGACTCACTTAATTGTTGTAATATAAAGCTAACAATCTTTTGTAGTCTCTGGTTTTGTTGTTTTCTTAATACAAGACAAATGTCCACTAGATACTGGTGAGGATCTTTGTGTGCTTGTAGCCGTCTCTGTAACACATTAATCAATTTGCTAGATTTCATCAAGTTACTTTCTCCTTTTGCTGTCAATATATTATTATAAGTCTCATATGATATTAGTTGCTTGGAACACAGTGCACCTGTTACACCAGCAAGACTAGGAACAATAATACCAGTAATATCTGCAGAATGGGTACGAAATAGTTCACTTGGACAGGACTTGTCTCTAATGTGACTACAACTTCCTCCTAAATAGGAGTATATGTATATCACTTAAAAAAACATTTTGTCATTTTACCACAAAGCCAAAACTAACTCAATATGTACAAAACCAACTAGAAGCCAAAAAGTAGTCCTTGCTCATGGCTTCAACTGAAGCCATGAGCAAATACAGTTCAATTGAAATAGTGTCTATCTATTACTCAATTATTGGGGAATAAACTACAAAGAATATGTTTGTCTTCTAGCTATAGTTGGCTTATACATATTAAATTAGACTAGTTATGGCTTTGTGGTAACATAGAATTGGACTTCCATCATATTATTAATACTATGACAACAAAGACTTCAGTTTAAATGACAACAAAATTCATTTTAAGTGTGTATAACTATTGTTTATTTAAAGTAACTAAATTCACTCACCTAATTGTTGTAATATAAAGGTAGCAATCTCCTTTAATCTCTGATTTTGATGATTTCTTAATACATTACAAATGTCCACTAGATATTCAGTAGGATTTTTGTGTGCTTGTAGCTGTCTCTGTAACACATTAATCAACTTGCTTGATTTAACCAAATCACTTTCTCCTTTTGTTGTCAATATATCATTATAAGTCTCATATGATATTAGTCCTTTAGCATTCAATGCTGTTGCAGTACTAGTAAGGGTAGTAATAATGACACCACTAAGATCAGCAGAGTGACTACGAAAGAGTTCACTTGGACTGGGTTTGTCTATGCAGTAGATGAGATAAATGGATAAATATAATATATTTTAATATACCTTCATCCTTAATATCAAGCTGCCTCTTCATTACAACAGCTATATCCTTATCTGCACACTTCTCAACAGCTGAGATAAGTTCTTCCCAAGAGGGAGCAGTATTGTTTGTAATCCACCATTGTAAACCTTCCTCTAAAGCAAAGTGGTAGTCTTGATCAGTACTGGCCATTGTCTTGAGTCTTCTCCTCTCTTCTAGTGAGACACCCAGAAGACTAGTAAGTTCAGTCCATTTATCTTTAACAACAAAATCACACTTAACAAGAAGTCGTAGAGCATTACTTGATGTCAATTATTGAAGTAAATAATATGTAACACATTAAGTATGTATGAAGTATTACCTGTTTTAGGTCCAGGGTTGAGTTCAACATCTCCTGATAAAATGAGGAGAAGCAGAAGTAACAAGACTAGGGAAAGGGTCATGTTACCACCACCCTCATTTACTAATCCTTCACCTGACCATAGTAACTCCTTACATAATGAGGACTCAGAGTGGCTTTTAGTAGTATATGGTATCTGATGACAATACCATAACCCAATACTAGCTCTCCATTGACCAGTATCAATCATGACTACAATTAAGAGATATCATCATAGTGATATGACAATATGCTTATCATTACCTTATAGTCTCTGCTAGTATCAATACTTTGTATAATACTCTGGAGTAGACTAGTATAAGTAACAAGTTAATAGCCAAACTGTTAGAACAAAAACACTGATTCAGGTAAGTTGTGGTTTCACTATTACCATATTAGGTATTGTAATGAAGACATAGTCATGCTGTCATGTGATCAGTCAAGAATACAATATTGACAGTGTGATAGCATGTTCGTGTAAAAGATTTAAATCTTACTAGTAGAAGGTACATAAGGACTTCCATATTATTGCTATATTATAAGAATTAATACATACTGTATGTGGTAAAGGAAACAAAATAACAAATTGTATTGCATGCAAATTTGTATGTAGCATTATATTGAAAGTTAGTACAAAAATAACAATAGATAATTAACACATGGGATCAACTTAACTTCATCTTAAAATTAGAGACACAGAAACGATGAATAAAACTAACATTGACTGTAGCAAACTCTTTAGGTTTGACATAAGTTAACCATGTATTATAAGATGTAGCATTTAAATTTATTCCACTCTATTATTGGTAGAGGCTTTGGTGGTTGTAATTGTTTGTGTATGTCTATTAATGTCTTCTGTTGTGACTTAAGAGTATCTTTTAGAGTTGGTGTTTTGATAATCCAAATGTACTCAAGTGTTGGATGTGAGAAAACTGTTTTCCAAAAACGTTGTGTTACTTCCATCCAGTTAGGTTGAAGGTCATCAGTATCATGTAAATAGTAAGTATGATGCATTAGCTCAATATGAAGAAGTCTCATTGTTTTGTGTATGTCTAACAAATTGGTAATAAGATATAGCCCCTGTTCATAAAACAGTTGTGTTATAATCGTGTCTGTGTTCTCCATAGACTCCAAAGATTCTTCTACTGTGAAATACAGTTTAAGTTCTGTTAGCTTCTTTTTGTTTGAGATAACATGAAAAAAGTCTGTAATCTGTTCATTGTCAGTGTATGACAGAGGAAAATTTACACTTAATCCTTGTAAACTTGAGTTGTATGAAAGACCATTTGTTATAGATGACAGAGAAACAATGGAAATGGGACTAGTCAGCCAGTCACCAACAAAGGATATAAATTCAAGATATTCTATTGTTTGATTCAATTTTAGTATGTCTTGTAAACTAGGATCAATACTGCCGAAAATGTTTTTTGCACTGGTTCCATGAGGTTCTAGAGAGATAGAATCACGGACCTCTAATTTTACTCTCAAAGTCTTCAGTGTAGTATTACTTTGTAGGGCAGTCAACAGTTCAATAACAGTCTCAACTGTGTTTAGAGATAGTTGAAGGTGTTGTAGATTAGGATAAGAACGAGATAGCAGTAATGAATTGAAACCAGGTAGTGGTACCTTTAGTATAAGACAGCGAAGTTCTTTAAAATGTCGAGGAAGTTTCATTAAGTCATCAGAGCCTGCAATCTTTAGAGTGGTGAGTGGTGTGTTCACTTCTTCTATATCCAGTGATGTAAGTAAGCCACCATTATCTCTCAGTGTAAGAGATTGTAGTGTAAGATTTTGCTTAAGTAAATCTGTAATTGCATAAATGTTGACTAGGGGTTGCTCTTCCAATTTCCTATTAAATGTAAGTGAAAATGTTTGAATTGATTTATTTTTGGTTACTCCTTTAATCACAGAATTGGCTACACAACCGAGTTCAAGTGACAAAAAAGTATTGTTAGTGAAAGTTACTGCTAGTTCATGAAGAGTACTGACAGTTAAGTCTTGCTGTAAATCAAGTATACTCTTCTTGTCTATGTGACGATGTCTTTCCCTTAAATGATATGCAATGGGAAAGTGAAGTTTCCTTAAATGTTGTAGTTTTAACAATTGCACTAATGCTGAAACAAAATCAGTTAGATCATGTGTCCATGATGTGTCCAATATATAACATTCTTGAAGGTTTTCATTGAATATCTGATATAATTTTGTTTCTGTCTTTACATAATATCCAGTTATCTCTAGATTAATGCAATTGGTATATGATTGTTCTTTAGTAAGAAGTTGTAATTTCTGCCCACTTAGACTGCCAAGGTCCAAATAATTCCATGTTGTATTGGAATGATTGAGGAAATAACTTAGACACAATATGTCAAAAAGTGAGAGGTTTATTTTATGAAGGCAAAGTGACTGGTTCTTCATAGCTTGTGACAAGACCTCACATAATTTTTTGTTTTGTGATTCATACAAAAGATGAAGGAGAAGTATATCTAATTTCTCAGAAGGAAGTAGATGTTTAGCTTTATTAATATGTTTGGAATTCTCAATGAAACGAGAACAATCAACTCCAAAAAAAGGTCTCCTTTTACATTGTAGGTCAAGTTCTTTGTTAAAATATTGTTGATAACTCACATGTTCAAGGTGAGTTAAACCAGCCACAAACCTCAGACACATTCGAAAGTGATCGTTATCAAAATGTTCTGCAAATGCATCCTCTGTCTTTTCATATTTAGCTATCCACCAAGCTGCTAAAAATTCCTGAATAGTCAAATGAAGGAATTGAAAACTTTTTTTACTACCAAAAGTAATTGATGTCATTAGTCCAAGGTATTCATCTTTAATTGACTGACTAAGATATTGTTTGAGATGAGAGAATGAAAATGTCATTTTTGGATTGTCTTCTGCTTTTAAGTTGAGATAAGCAAATTCACACATCTCTGTCATAGATGATACAATATCAGATGGTAAATCATCAAAGCTCTCAATTTGATCAGGTTCAACGTCATGTGTAGTCTTGTTATGTATGTGTCTTCCAATAGTTTGTAGAACAAATGTCTTATATAATTCAGTAAGTGTTGTTGGTAGTTTTCCATATTCCTGATAAATTAAGATGGTCATGGAACAAACTAGTGGGATATAACACAATGAGTAGACATCTTCATGTATTTTAAGATATTTAATAAGTTCCTCTGCTTGATCCTTTTCAAGTGTTCCACGAACTACTTTCTTGATTTCCCTCTCTGAAAATCCTACAACCTCTACATGTCTGTTGATAGAGTCTACATTCAGTGAAGAAGAAGCATAACTACGAGAGGTAACAATTACAGAACATTGATGCAATATCTTTCTCTTGATTATTTTCATTGCTAGTGAGGATTTTCTCATCTCAGCATTTAATTCATCCCAACCATCAAAGATGATTAATACACCTTGCCCATGTGTTTCATTAAGCCACTCATTCACTGCTCTAACTTCATTACAATCATAAGTGCACATTAAAAGGTCTAGTATTGTTTCTGCTTTGGCCACATCATCATCTCTGAAAGGACAGTAAAGTACCAACATGTATGGTCCATGTACAAGTTCTTCATTAGCCCACATATTTAACAACTTACGACAGAGTGTTGTTTTCCCAATAGCTGGAGGACCATCAATTACTACTCTAAGAGGTTGATGGCTACCAGTAGGTTTCAGGACATTCTGGATATTTATCTGTTTATCTTGAGTTACTTGTGGTATTATGTCAACATTTCCTCTTAGCATGCAGAAAGCCTTTTGATCTTTTTCTTTCAAATTAGAGTGTCTATCCTGTCTTTCAAGTAATACAAATTTACCAAAAAAGTCTTCTCCAACTGGTGATGGCCAGTCTTTAGGAAGAATAGGTTGGTCTTTGTATTGGTCCATTAGAATATTGCAATATCTTCGAACAGGAGGGTCTAATACACAGGTAACTGAAGATATATCATCAGGACTCTTACCTTTAAAAATATAGAAAATAAAATATATGTTAAATTAAGCATGTTAACATCATGCTTATAGTTAATGCATCTTTAAGAATCCTTTGTAAATATATTGTCTTAAATTGCCCATAACTATTTTAGTGACAAAATAACATACAATATTTCAGTTATTCTGTCTACTTAAAACCTCTTACAAAAGATGGCATTAATTCTATACAACTGAAACCTTTGAAGACATTCTAAATATAAGGTATTTGCATATGTACACCTACAACTTTCAATAGTGAGTTAAGACAATATCAATATTGTAAGAGCAAATACAGAAACATACATAACTACAGTCTTTTATTTAAATTTATCATTTTCCAATATTAATGTGGGAATGTCCAAGAATATCTCATCCTAAAATGTCTAGTAGTCAAACAGTAATGGCTAGGATTACGGATTAGGCTTTAGATTACTAGACAACATAGAATTACACATTCTGGGATACAGTCATTTATGTGATCTCATTAAAGTATAAAAGCATCTTTCTCTGTAGTAAAACAACTAAATTGACTTACCTAATTGTTTTAAAATAAAATTAGTAATCTCCTTTAGTCTTTGATGATGGTTTCTTAATGCAAAACAAATGTCCACTAGATACTGGTATGGATCTTTGTGTGATTTTAGCTGTTCTTTTAACAAATTAATCAACTTCCTAGACTTCATCAAGTCACTTTCTCCTTTTGTTGTCAATATATCATTATATGTCTCATATGATATTAGTCCTTTAGCATTCAATGCATCTTTTACACTAGTAAGAACAGGAGTAATGATATCAATAAGATCAGCAGAATGAGCATGAAATAGTTCACTTGGACTGGAGTTGATGTTGTCTAAATGCATGCAGTATTAACATAACATTACTCATTATTACATCATCAGCATTATACCTTCATCCTTAATATTTAGTTCTCTTTTCAATGAAGTAGCAACATCCTTATCTCCACAGTTCTCAACAGCTGAGACAAGGTCCTTCCAAGAGTGGTCAACAACAAATGTAATCCACCATTGTAAACCTTCCTCTAAAGCAAAATGAAAGTCTTGTTCAATTTTAACCATCTCTTTAAGCCTATCCCTTTTCTCCAATGAGACACCAAGGTGACAAATAAGTTTAATCCACTTTTTTTTAACAACAAAACCACTTTCAACAAGAAGTCGCAGAGCATTACTTGAGGTCAACTCTATCAAATTAAAAGAAATATGGTGCCTTCAGTAAAAGATTTTTGATTACCTATTGTTGGTATTGGTTGAAGTTCACTATCACCAGATGATTGAGGAAGTATGACTTCACCTTAAGACAAAATTTTGGATAAGACTTTCTACATCTTTTATTGAGCATAAGGATGATGAAATGCAATGCATTCATGCACGTATCTACATTTTGAATATATATTTAAATCTATCTATTTCTAGACAAAAGGTATCATTTGTATTACATATTAGGAAGAAATATCAATAAAAGCAATATCACATAAAAATATTTTTAGAAGGCTGTCAGTTACCTCACTATGGTCAACTTAGCATATTGATTTTAATCTACAAATATACTGATCATAACTGTATAGTCTGAAATATCAGTAATGTATGATGAAGTTTGTAAACTACAATAAAGAATAGGAATTATTCTATATTGGACCATCTGATAAGAAAATGACCAATATAATAGTTGTGATCTAACAAATTCACTATACACACATCTAGCTAGTAAATTCATAGCATTCTCAATATAATACACAAATTATTAATGTCCATTTCTTTTGACTTTGTAGATTGATTTTTAACCACAACTTTGTTATACTACTAGATACAGAGTTAATTTTGATATCACTAGATTCTTCTCATTTTACAGTTATGATAGTATTGATAAAGTGATTAGCATTTCTAAGTATTCTTTTTGATAACCTTCCATATAAATTCATGTGTATAATTTCCAATAAGAAAACACTGCCTGCACAAAGTCAAAGTGAACAGAACATAGTACTGCTTAAGATTACAATTGTTAATGCTTACTATAGTTATAATTGTAATTGATATCACCATACACATCATGATGACAAAATGCTTAAAAAAACATTTTGTCATTTTACCAAAAAGCCAAAACTAACTCAATATGTACAAAACCAACTAGAAGCCAAAAAGTAGTCCCTTGCTCATGTCTTCAACTGAAGCCATGAGCAAATACAGTTCAATTGAAATAGTGTCTATCTATTACTCAATTATTGGGGAATAAACTACAAAGAATATGTTAGTCTTCTAGCTATAGTTGGCTATATACATATTTAATTAGACTAGTTTTGGCTTTGTGGTAACATAGAATTGGACGTCCATCATATTATTAATACTATGATAACAAAAACTTTAGTTAAAATGACAAAAGATCCATTTTAAGTGTGTATAACTATTGTTCATTTAAAGTAACTAAACTCACTCACCTAATTGTTGTAATATAAAGGTAGCAATCTCCTTTAATCTCTGATGTTGTTGATTTTTTAATACATCACAAATGTCCACTAGATATTCAGTAGGATTTTTGTGTGCTTGTAGCTGTCTCTGTAACACATTAATCAACTTGCTTGATTTAACCAAATCACTTTCTCCTTTCGTTGTCAATATATCATTATAAGTCTCATATGGTATTAGTCCTTTAGCATTCAATGCTGTTGCAGTACTAGTAAGGGTAGTAACAATGACACCACTAAGATCAGCAGAGTGACTACGAAATAGTTCACTTGGACTGGGTTTGTCTATGCAGTAGATGAGATAAATGGATAAATATAATATATTTTAATATACCTTCATCCTTAATATCAAGCTGCCTCTTCATTACAACAGCTATATCCTTATCTGCACACTTCTCAACAGCTGAGATAAGTTCTTCCCAAGAGGGAGCAGTATTGTTTGTAATCCACCATTGTAAACCTTCCTCTAAAGCAAAGTGGTAGTCTTGATCAGTACTGGCCATTGTCTTGAGTCTTCTCCTCTCTTCTAGTGAGACACCCAGAAGACTAGTAAGTTCAGTCCATTTATCTTTAACAACAAAACCACACTTAACAAGAAGTCGTAGAGCATTACTTGATGTCAGCTCTATATTGAAGTAAATAATATATAGTACATTAGGTATGTTCACCTGTTTTAGGTCCAGGGTTGAGTTCAACATCACCTGATAAAATGAGGAGAAGTAAGAGAAAGAGTCCTAGCGAAAATGTTAGATCTCTAACTCTCCTGACCACTGTGATTCCATCTATAATACTACCACTGTTGTCAATAGATGAAGTCTCTTTAGAGTAAGTACTGTGTGATATCCGATGACAGGCCCAAAGTCCAATACAAACTCTCCATTGACCAATATCGATCATGACTATAATATAATAAGAAAAGAATGTGTTGTTGTAAATTTAAATGTATTGAAAATTATTGAGTTAATCTTCATATATTTTTACAGTGATTACGTTGTGTCATGATGATATGGTTATGATGTTCTAAGGTTGAAAACTAAGTTTTACATAGACAGCTTTCCTATGTAAATTTTGCATTCAAGTTATCTAATGCATGACCAAATAAGGTCAAAAATTAGGAAGGTCAAATTTCAATTCTGTAAGTAAATTCATAATTCAAAGAATAAACTAAAGTGACCAAGTGACATGAATATATTTGACAGATGTCAAACAACAATTATACATCTCATATTAGCCATTAACTAAAATAACATCTCTAGTACTAAATATAAACTATGGTCTCAAATGCATATCAGGGTTACCATACATTTCCAAACTATAGTTCTCTTTATATATATATTTACATAATTAAATATAACAGAAGATATATTTAATCAAATGAACATATGTTATAAGATTTGTAAAAGGACCACTTCTTCCAAAACATTTGTGACCAGATTTGTATAAAAACCCACAGTTAAAACATCTCAAAAACAGTTTATATGCATAACTATTCTATATATATGCAAAACTGTTTTTTGATATATTTTAACTGTGGGTTTTAATACAAATCACAAATGTTTTGGCAGAAGTGGTCCCTTTTTGCAAATCAGGTCACATATTTCTATAATTAGGCAGCTGCCATGCATATTTTAATACCAAAATAGGCTGACTAATATTAAGGTTAATTTCTTTTACAAACTATTAATTGTAGGCTAGCCATAGCTATGTCAAATCAGAAGTACAACCACACATAATAGACTCTGCTATCTATGGTACAACTGACTACTTACTTCAGTGTGTCCAGATAGGTCCCCCCTTCTCGTTGTAATATCACGTCACAACTAACTCAGTTGTGTTTGTAATACTTTAAAATAGATCACCAAACAGAGTTCAAAACAACAGTTAACAATCAATATTAATATCGATTTAAAAGATATTCTTTTCAGACAGCCTCACGAAAACAGTTTCGCGCAAAGCGTGGCTGTCTTACAGAATCTCACACAATAATTGAGGTATTTCCTTGTCAAATTTAATAATTAAATTACACGTAGTGATCAGTAGACTCCTGAATTATTCATCACTTTATTTCGAGTTATTTTTGGTATTATGTCAACTTTTCCTTTTAGCATGTAGAAAGCCTTTTGGTCTTCAAATTAGAGCATCTGTCTTGTGTTTGTAGTAGCACTAACTCATGATAGCCAGTCTGTAGGAACAATAGGTTGGTCTTTGTATTGGTCCATTAGAATATTGCAATATGTTTGAACAGTAGGGTTTAATACATAAGTAACTGAAGATATATCATCAGGATTCTCACCTTTAAAAATACACAAATAGAATGATATATGTTAGATTAAGCATGTTTACACCATGCTTATAGTTAGTGTATCTTTAAGAATCCTTTGTGATCATCTTGCCTTAAATTGCCTATGACATTTTTTAGCCACGAAATAACATACAATATTTCAGTTATTCTGTCTACTTAAAAGTTCTTATAAAAGATGACATTAATTCTATACAACTGAAATCTTTTAAGGAATTCTAAGTTATTTGTATGTGTAAACCTGAAACTTTCAATGATGAGTTTATACAATATCAATACTATGAGAGCAAATACAGAAACATAGATAACTACAGTCTTTTATTTTATCAATTTGTAATATTAACGTGGGAATGTCCAAGAATATCTAATCCTAAAATATCTAGTAGTCAAAACATCAATGGGCTAGATCAGGCTTTAGATTACTAGACATTATAGAATTACACATTCTGGGATACAATTATTTAGGTGATCTCATTGAAGTATAACAGCATCTTTCAGGATTGCACTCTTCTTAGTAAGTGATATAGTACAATAATGTATTATTGTCCTTTCTTTATAATATAGACATTTGATAATAGTAAATTGTACAGTGTTGAAGAGTTTGTTGGATACTTGGAATTAACTCAGGACCCTCTTAAAGTTATACTGATTACTGACCAGTAAGTCAATGAATGAATGGATGGATCAATAGATGGATGGATAGATATGTTGATACATGGATGGACAGATAGACAGATGGATGGATGCATTGATACATGGATGGACAGATGTACAAATGACTGGATAGATGGATAGACAAGCAGATGAATAAATGGATCAATACATATATTACCTTTATAGACGTGTGATGGTGTTAAAACGTAATACATTCTTTAAAAAGTGGGACAATGAATGGCAAGTTCTAGTCAAAGATATCATCAAATCTCCTTACAAACAAGGCAATACTGTCATGTTTCCACTGTTAGAGCAACAAAGTGTAGCATTTGGGTTTGGTGGTAAAAAGAGTGTTGAAAATCTTCTCAAGTTATCTGTTGATAATGCTGAGTTAGCTGATCAAGTAGTCTCACTTTCTAGACAAGTCTTCTTTATAAAGAAAACTCAATAACTAATTGATACACACATAGGACTTGTACATTATATAGTTAGTACTGTTTGCATGATCTTGCTTATTATAATAAAATTTTGTTGGTTCTATACCTTAAAACTACAAGCAATCTGTATGTGTCAGCAGTGACATATACTTTAATTCCAACAAATATTGAATACACTATAAATACCTTCCATTATAATAGTATAAAGTATGTTGACTACACCCATGCATGTATCATAATTTGTAGTTACTATAAAAGGAATTAAGACAAGAATGTGTGATGTGACAGTATTCAACTCTGTCTCAAAGAGAAACGTGTACATATATATGGCGAACAGTATTTATAATTAATGATAGTAACAATGTTACTTATGAGCATTGCACATGCTCATCTCATACTCAACCACAAAATAACTATCTCAGGTAAGTTACATATTTATAATATAAAATAGTTTGTCACTATATGAAGTTCAAGTGAAGGCTTGAAGACAGCATGTGCAGTAAATATTAGTTTATAGGAATATAATATTATCATCTGTTTTAGAGAAAATGGTCAATATTAAATTATTAATACTATTATTATGCAAAAGACTCATATTGTTCTATGTACTATATTTATTACACTATAATTGGTTAGTCTTAATCAATAGCAAAAATCCACTCTATTATTGGTAGAGGCCTTGGTGGTTGTAGCTGTTTGTGTATTTCAATTAATGCTTTTTCTTGTGACTTGAGAGTATCCTCTAAGACTGATGACTTGGAAATCCCAAAGTATTTAATTGAAGGGTGTGAGAAGATAGTTTTCCAAAGGTCTTGTGCTGAAGTAACCCAGTTAGATGGAGGATTAGATAGAGTAACAATATACAATGACTTTATATGGAGAAGTCGTATAGTTGAATGTGATCTTAACATATTAGTAATATTAGGTAATACCTCTTCATGAAACAATTCTGTTGTTTTGTGTCCTCTGTAGTCAAATGACTCAGAGCTAAAATGGTGAGGTTGTCTAAACTGTACTTTAAGTTCATTGATTTTTCTGCAAGAGATAATGTCAAAAAAATTTTTCCGCTGTTCATAGTTCCTGTCTGATAGTAAAATGGGTACACTTAACCCTTGTAGACTGGTGTTTTGTGAAAGACCTTTATTTAATAATGGCATATAAGCATCATCAATAGAACAACAGTAATCGTCAGTGTCAATTTCAAGACATTCTATTGTTTTATTTCGAATCAAAAAATCTTCAAAATGTTTATTCCCAATATGAAAAAAGTTGAACCCATATTCAAAGGATAAGAAAAATCTAATTGACAGATTCTTAATTGTTTTGTTTTGCTGCATATAAGTGAACAAAATACTATTATTGATATCTACCAATAGCTTAAGTTGTTGAAGACTGTGATGAGAATGCATTAGGAAATCATTAACGTGGTAAAAATCATTTTTATAAATTGGAAAAAGTGACTGTAGTATAAGACAGTCAAGCTCTTTGAAACAACGTAGTAACATTTTAAGTTTACTTGTTCCAGAGCCTACAAGCTCCAGAGCAGTAAGTGGTGTATTCACTTCAAATGTAAATGATGGAAGAAATTGATCACGTATGTCCAGTTTAAGAGCTTTAAGTGTTTGATTATCTTTTAATAAGCTTTCAATAGCATTAATCAAAACTGGTTGCTTTGGCTGTGAAGAAATCCTCCATGAAATGGAAAACAATAGAATTGATCTGTTTTTACTTACTCCTTCAATTACACTGTTAACTATATGAGCAGTGTTAACTTTGTCAGACATATCATTTTCAATCATTATTGCCAGATTAGTTAGTGTGATATTGGTTGTTAATTCACTCAAAATTTCCACATGTTTGCCACAATAATCACTTGCTGTGGAAATTAAGCCAATGGTATAGTTTAGTATTCTTATCTGCTTTAGTTTTATCAATTGTAACAATACAACACTAAAGTCATTTGCTGACATTTGTTTCAATGTAAGAAAACATTCTTGAAGATTAAGATATAGAGATGACTGTAACATTGCCTTGACTGACTCAAAATTTACCTCTTCTATCTTTATTTCCAGTCCTATACACTCACTAACTGATTTCATATTAATGAAGAGTTGTACTGCCTGCCTATTTAGTTCTCCAAGATCCAAATACTTCCATATAATCTTAGAGTTATGGAGAAAATAGCTTAGACACAAAATGTCAAAGAGTGGTAAATATCTTTTATGAAGACACAGTGATTGGTTTGTTATATTATGTGATAATATTTCACATAGTTTTGTGTTTTGTGATTCATACAGGAGATGGAAGAGAAAAAAGTCAAACTTGCCAGTAAGTGGACATTTTCCTAAATGGGGTTTTGCAAATTCCAATTCCTGGTAGCAATAATTAATCTGAAAACCAAACAATGGTCTCCTCTTACATTGTAGGTCAAGCTGATTGTTAAAACATTGTTGATAACTCACATGTTCAAGCTGAGTTAGACCTGCCACAAACCGCAGACACATTCTAAAGTGATCATTATGAAAGTGTTCTACAAATATATCCTCTGACTTCTCATATTTAGCTATCCACCATGCTGCTAGAAATTCCTGGATGGTGAGGTGAAGGAATTGATAACTTCTTTCTCCACACAGAGTAAATGTTGTCATCAGTCCAAGATAGTTTTCCTTTACTGACTGATGAAGACTCTCTTTGAGTTGTGGTAGAGTAAATGTCATTCTTGGATTGTCTTGGCCCTTCATATTGATGTAAGCAAACTGGCACATCTCTTGGAATGACTTAGCTATTTCTGGTGGTGATAAATGATTAAGGCTACCAATTTCATCAGGTTCAATGTTGTGACTAGTCGTAACTTTTAAATGCCTTCTTATAGTTTGCAAAATAAAATTTTCATACAATTTAGTAAATGTTGCTGGTAATTGTCCATATATCTGACACACAGAAATGACTAAGGAACAGACTAGTGGCACATAACACAATGACCGAACATCAACTCTTACTTCAAGATCTTTGATAAGCTTTTCCGCTAAACGTGGCTCCTTTTCTAAACTTCTTTTGACCACTGTCTGGATTTCCTTTTGTGTAAATCCCATGACTTCAACATGTCTATTAACAGATGGTATGCGTAAAAGTGAAGAAGATGAATAGCTACGAGAGGTAACAAGTACTGAGCACTTAGATAATATCTTTCTAAATATTATTCTAGCTGCTAGTGATGATTGCCTGAGTTCTGTGCTTAATTCATCCCAGCCATCAATTATTAACAATAGTTCTTCTCCGTCTGTATCTGTCATCCATTCAATAGCTTTTGAGATTTTTGGACTCTGGTAAACAGACAGATCAGCCAGTGTACTAGCTTGAGCTACTCTATTATCTCTAAGAGGACAATAAAGTACTACATCATATTTTCCATGTATGAGTTCCCCATTAGCCCACATCTTTAGTAGTTTACGACAGAGTGTTGTCTTGCCAATACCAGGAGGACCATCGACTACTACTCTAAGAGACTGACCACTATCACATGGTTTAAGAATATCCTGGGTATCTATTATTTTATCATGAGTCACTCTTGGTATTTTATCGACTTCTCCTCTTAACATAAGCTGCTGTTTATCCTGAAATGCTTTAAAGGTGGTATATCTGTCTTCTACTTCCAGTAACGCTAACCTTCCAAAGAAGTCTTCCCCAATTCGTGGTGGCCAGTCTGCAGGAACAACAGGTTGAAATTTATACTGTTCAATCAAAAACTGCGTACATTGCTGAACATCATGTTTAAATGAAATTGTAGGCAGATCTTCATTATCTGTATAGTTACCTATAAAAGTAAATACATGTAAGTAAAAATTACATGACTTAAAATTTACAGTTAGCTAAGCCAGCAATATATTGAACTATATAATATATGTCTATATGTATACCTTCAGTGAGGTAGTCATGTATCTCATCAGCTTTCTGTACATTGTTAACAAAAGGTCCCTCAATGGCAGTGATCAATGTGTCCCAAGTAACAGGAGATGACTTAGTAGTTATCCAACTGTCAATTACTTCATTGAGTTTAACGACATTTGACTTTGCTTCACCTTGATGTTGTAAGCCCTTTAAGACATTATCACCAACTTTAAGGGCTAACCCTATTTCATGCCACATATGATCAATACTAGTTAACAGTTTGAGCACATCAAATTTAACAGGAGCCTTTTTTGAGCTATCAGAAATATCTAAGAAATAAGGTTAAAAGAATATACATGATAAATAATTAATATCTTAAACAGACAAATCATGTTAATAATTTTAGATTTCATAATGATTAATTCCTTCATAGAACAGAAGATTCAATGAGCCATATGATATTTGGATATTCACACATGTAGTGTTTCACATTCAAGGCAGAAAAACTATGCAAGATACAGCCAAAATCAGTACTCTGCTATCTATTATGTCTAAACGTGTACAAAGGTCACAATATCTTACCAGTTTTAGGACCAGGATTGAGTTCAACATCTCCTGATATAATAAGGAGAAGTAAGAAAAAGAATCCTAGTGAGAATGTTAGATCTCTAATTCTCCTAACTACTGCAACTCCATCTATAATACTACCACTGTTGTCAATAGGTGAAGTCTCTTTAGAGTAAGTACTGTGTGACATCTGACGACAGGCCCAAAGTCCAATACTACCTCTCCACTGAATGATATCAATCATAACTATAATATAATAAGAAAATAATGTATCATTGTAAAGTTAAATGTACTTAAAATTATTAAGTTAATTTTATATTTTTTTCTAATCATTGTGCCGAATTGTGATATTGTTATAATGTTCTGTGTTAGAAAAGAAGTTTCACGTAGCCACCCCCTCCACCAATCCCCCATCCCCATGGAAAGGAAGGGTCTGGTAGACTATAGGTATAGAATTCAATCAGAAAACTACTGGAAATTGATAGGCAATAAGTGGGTCTAAGGGGACGAGATCAAACACGCGCTCAAGATTTTCTGATTCAGTATGACAAGTAAGTCGCACTGATGAAGCTACAAAACAAAATGTTTCAATTTATTTTTGAAAAAGCATCAATAGGCTGTTTACCATTGTTCATTATTTTCTATACTGCCTATTGTGTGGAAATCAAATTTCAAACTTTTTGGTCATAATAAGGCTCAGTCAAAGAATGGTTTCTTAATACTTTATCATAATGAACATTACACAAGACCCTTTCTTCTTACATGGGAAAGGACCTGGCTAAGTGAGACTAGTTGAAAACTACTAAAGAAAGTGTGCTGACAAAATATTACAAATAGTAAAATGCAGACCAAATAAGGTCAAAATACTTGGAAGGTCAAATTTCAATTCTGTAATTAATTCATAATTCAAAAAATATGAATAAACTAAAGTGACCAAATGATATGAATATACTTAATAAATATCAAAAAGCAATACGCCTCTAAATAACATCTCTAGTACTAAATATAAACTATCATCTTAAATCTTAAACCTTAGGGTTAGCATACAATAGTCCTCTACACAATGTAGTATAGTTAATATAACAGAAGATATATTTAACTAATATGTATATTTCTATGATAAGAATTAGGATGGAAACCATGCATATCTTAATCCCGAAATAGGTTGATTAATATTAAGGTTAATTTCTTTTACAAACTATTAATGGCTATGGCTACACCACAACTATGATAAATCAGAAGTACAACTGACTGCTTACTTCAGTGTCAAGGTAGTTCCGCCTTCTTGTCGCAATATGGTATCACAGTTAATGTAGTCGTGTTGGTAATACTTAAAATAGATCACCAAACAGAGTTCAAAACAACCGTTTACAACCAATGTTAATAACTAGTTTAAAGACGTCTTTCATAAGACAGCTCACGAAAATAGTTTTGCGAAAGGGCGAGGCAGTCTTACGTAATCTTACATATTATAATGATTGAGGTATTTCCTTATCAGAATTTAATAATTTAATTAGACTATTTCAGTAGTGATGTATTACAAGCTAAAATTAAAAGTTGAGGTACTGGAAAAGGACCACAATCATACTAGTCACTAGCTATAGATCCTTAACTCATTGTAACAATTGTCATATGCTTTGCCATTTAAAAAGAGTACTAATTTACAGATATATATATAACATATATATATATATATGTATAATAAAACAGTCACAAGGTCTCTCGCTTCATTGAACATTATATAACTACAAAATATTATTGTACAAACTGACTAGACATAGTGTAATACTAGCTAGCAAACAATAGTTTCAAAGAACAATAATATCATGTCACTTGTTTTATTTAAAATTGAGACAACAGGTATTATGAACAATGACTATATAATAATATTTAAAACCATGTGTTTGTTCTTGGATAAACTAATCCAATTGTAGGTAGTGGTCTCGTTGGTCTTAATTGATTATGCATTTCAATTAATCTCTTCTCTTGTGATTTAAAGGTATGTTCTAAAGCAGGTGACCAAGTAATTCCAATGTGTTCAAGTGAAGAATGTGAAAAGACAATTTGCCAAAATTTTTGTGCTATTTCTGTAGATTTTAGTTGAGGATTATTATAATAATACACACTCTGCATTTTGAGCTTGAGAATTTTAATAGTTTTGTGTAATTTTAACATTTCAGTAATGAGAGGGAGTCCTTGTTCATGACAGAGTTCATCATTTTCCAAGTCCACTCCAAAGCATGGATTTCGCATCAGCAAAGATATATTTATGAAGTACACTTCAACTTCTGTGAGGTTGTCCTTTTGAGAGATGACGCTAAATAAAGCTCTTGTTCTTTCTTCATCTGATCCATGTACTGTTCGCATATGCTCAAACAATGGAATTGGTACACTTAATCCCTGTAGACTATTATTATAAGAGAGACCAGTTGTTAGGAATGGCACAAAAGAACTGGAAATAAAATCATCACTGGCAGAGTCAATTGCAAGATATTCTATTGTTTGGTTTAGTGTCAACATGTTTTGCAAACTAGGACCTACACTGTCAAATGTATTTTTTAGCCAATCCATTTTCAGTCTGAAACACTTAACTGTAGCATTACTCTGTAGGACAGTAAAAAGATCAATAACATTTTCAGCTGTGTCGAGTGATAGTTCAAGTTTTTGTAGATTAGAATGAGAATATAAACGTTGATGTATCTGATGTAATTGACTTTGTGCACTGGAATGACTTAAATCAAAAGGGGCTGCCTTATACATAAATGAAGTTCTAGGATAATCTATAGTAAGATGAGTTAAGTTTTCAAAATATTGAGGAAGTGACATTAATTTATCAGCATCTCCAACCTCCAGAGCAGTTAGTGGTATGTTGACTTCTACTATATTTAGTGATGAAAGAAGTTGATCATCTACATTCAACTTAAGGGATTGTAATGTGTGATTGTTTTTTAGTAAGTGTTCAATGTTTGTGATATGAAACAGATTTTTTTGTTGAGATGAAATCCTCCATGCAAGTGAAAAGGTTTCAATCGATTTATTTCTGGTTATACCCTCAATCACACTGTTGATTATATCATTAACTTCAATGGAGAGAGATGATTTTTTGTCTATAATTGTTATAGCTAGTTCAGACAAGGTAGTATTGTTGCTTATACATTCTTCTAACTCAGACATAATCATCTTGTCTATTGGTAGGAACTTCTTCGACTGATCACCTCCCGGATATTCGTATAGAAAGACTCTAATTGAAAAGTGTAGTATTTTTAAATGTTGTAGTTTTATTAACTGCAACAACACAATAGTAAGATCAGATAGATCCTCTGAAGATACATCCACTATAATATAACATTCCTGAAGATTCTCATAAAACGATAACTGAAATAATTTTGTCACTGACTTCATATTAATGTCATCAAAATCCCGTAAATTCACCTCTATCTCTAGTCTAATACACTGATCATCTAGTTGTATATTGCTGAGAAGTTGTACTGCCTGTCCATTTAGTTCTCCCAGGTCTAAATAATTCCATGATATGTTAGAGTTACCAAGAAAGTAGCAGAGAGGCAATATATCAAACTGTGTTAACTTCCTGTGAAGACACAGTGATTGATTCTTTAAGTTTTGTGCTAAAAGCCGACATAGTTTACTGTTCTGTGATTCATATAATAGATGAAGAAGATGAACATCAAATCTCATAGAAGAAAGCAGACAGTCATCATAATGTGTCCTAGTAAACTCTGAATTGTGTCTGAAACAAGGGTAATGAATTCCAAACAATGGTCTCCTTTTACATTGTAGGTCAAGTTCTTTGTTAAAATACTTTTGATAGCTCTCATGTTCAAGGTGAGTTAAACCTGCCACAAATCTCAGACACATTCTAAAGTGATCATTATCAAAGTATTCTGCAAACACTTCCTCTGATTTCTCATATTTAGCTATCCACCATGCTGCTAGAAATTCTTGAATGGTGAGGTGAAGGAATTGAAAACTTCTTTCTCCACACAGAGTAAATGTTGTCATTAGTCCAAGAAAATTTTCCTTTAAAGATTGATCAAGACACTGCTGAAGTTGAGGTAAAGAAAACATTATCTTTGGAAAGTTTTCTTCTTTCAAACTGATATATGAGAAGTGACACATCTCTTGAAAAGCAGTAGCTACACTGGGTGGTAAGTGATGAAGGCTACCAATTTCATCAGGTTCAATGTCATAAGTAGTTGTCAATTCAACATGTCTTCTAATAGCTTGTAAAAGAAAATTCACATACAATTCAGTAAGTGTTGTAGGTAATTCTCCATCTTTTTGATAAACTAAGATAACTATGGAACAGACTAATGGTATATAACACAATGACTGAAGATCACCTCGTACTTGAAAGTCTTGTATGAGTTTTTCTGCTAGATATGGTTCCTTTTCAAGTGTTCCTATGATTACATCTATAATATCCTCTTCCGAAAATCCCAAGATTTCAGTGTGTCTGGTTATTGAGTCTAGTTTAATCAGTGAAGGAGAGGCATAGCTACGTGAAGTAACAATTACTGAACATTTTGATAATATCTCTCTACGAATTATTCTAGCTGCTAATGAGGATTGTCTAAGATCAGTGCTTAATTCATCCCAACCATCAAAAACTATAAGTAATCCTTGACCGTGTTTATTTTGTAACCATTTAGTCACCATAGTAATTTCATTACAATCATAAGTGTACTTAAGAAGTTCTTCCAACACAGTAGCTCGAGCCACCTTGTCATTTCTAAGAGGGCAGTAAAGTGCTAAGTCATAACATCCATATATGAGTTCTCTATTAGCCCACATATTTAACAATTTACGGCAAAGTGTTGTCTTACCAATACCAGGAGGACCATCAACTACTACTCTAAGAGATTGCCCACTATCACATGGTTCAAGGACATCCTGAATATCTATCATTATTGTTATTTGAGATATTCTATCAACTTCTCCTCTTAACATATACCATGCTTTCTGTAGAGCTGTTTGAGAAGTGGGATATCTGTCTAGTTTGTCTAGTAATACTAATCTTCCAAAAAAATCTTCTCCAACATGTGGTGGCCAGTCTGTAGGTACAATAGGTTGATGTTTATATTGGTCTATTACAATGTCACAATATTGCTGACTGTCAGGATCTAAGAAACCAGTGGGTGGAGTTTGAGTATCTAAATAAGGGTGTGTGCCATTATTGTTCATTTAATATTACTAAATAGACTCACTTAATTGTTGTAATATAAAGGTAACAATCTCTTTCAGTCTCTGGTTCCGTTGTTTTCTTAATACAAGACAAATGTCCACTAGATACTGGTGAGGATCTTTGTGTGCCTGTAGCTGTCTTTGTAATACATTAATCAGCTTACTAGATTTCACCAAATCACTTTCTCCTTTTGCTGTCACTATATTAATATAAGTCTCAGATGATATTAGTCCTTTGGAACACAGTGCACCTGTTATACTAGTAAGAGTAGGAACAACAATACCACTAATATCTGCAGAATGGGTACGAAATAGTTCACTTGGACTGGGTGTGTCTCTAATGTGACCACAACTTTCACCTAAATAGGAGTATATATATATAACTTAAAAAAACATTTTGTCATTTTACCACAAAGCCAAAACTAGTCTAACTCAATATGTACAAAACCAACTAGAAGCCAAAAAGTAGTCCCTTGCTCATGGCTTCAACTGAAGCCATGAGCAAATACAGTTTAGTTGAAGTAGCATCTATCTCTTACTCAATTATTGGGTAATAAACTACAAAGAATATGTTAGTCTTCTAGCTATAGTTGGCTACATATTAAATTAGACTATCTTTGTGGTAACATAGAATTGAAATTCCATCATATTATTAAAACTATGATAACAAAGACTTCAGTTAAAATGACAAAAAAATTCATTTTAAGTGTGTATAACTATTGTTCATTTAAAGTAACTAAATTCACTCACCTAATTGTTGTAATATAAAGGTAGCAATCTCCTTTAATCTCTGATGTTGTTGATTTCTTAATACATTACAAATGTCCACTAGATATTCAGTAGGATTTTTGTGTGCTTTTAGCTGTCTCTGTAACACATTAACCAACTTGCTTGATTTAACCAAATCACTTTCTCCTTTCGTTGTCAATATATCATTATAAGTCTCATATGGTATTAGTCCTTTAGCATTCAATGCTGTTGCAGTACTAGTAAGGATAGTAACAATGAGACCACTAAGATCAGCAGAGTGACTACGAAAGAGTTCACTTGGACTGGGTTTGTCTATGCAGTAGATGAGATAAATGGATAAATATAATATATTTTAATATACCTTCATCCTTAATATCAAGCTGCCTCTTCATTACAACAGCTATATCCTTATCTGCACACTTCTCAACAGCTGAGATAAGTTCTTCCCAAGAGGGGGCAGTACTGTTTGTAATCCACCATTGTAAACCTTCCTCTAAAGCAAAGTGGTAGTCTTGATCAGTACTGGCCATTGTCTTGAGTCTTCTCCTCTCTTCTAGTGAGACACCCAGAAGACTAGTAAGTTCAGTCCATTTATCTTTAACAACAAAACCACACTTAACAAGAAGTCGGAGAGCATTACTTGATGTCAATTCTATATTGAAGTAAATAATATGTTATGTAACACATTAAGTATGTATGAAGTATTACCTGTTTTAGGTCCAGGGTTGAGTTCAACATCTCCTGATAAAATGAGGAGAAGCAGAAGTAACAAGACTAGGGAAAGGGTCATGTTACCACCACCCTCATTTACTAATCCTTCACCTGACCATAGTAACTCCTTACATAATGAGGACTCAGAGTGGCTTTTAGTAGCATATGGTATCTGATGACAATGCCATAACCCAATACTAGCTCTCCATTGACCAGTATCGATCATGACTACAATTAAGAGAAATCATCATAGTGATATGACAATATGCCTATTATTACCTTATAGTCTCTGCTAGTATCAATACTCTGTATAATACCCTGGAGTAGACTAGTATAAGTAACAAGTTAATAGCCAAACTGTTAGAACAAAAAAACTGATTCAGGTAAGTTGTGGCTTCACTATTACCATATTTGGTATTGTAATAAAGATAATTATAATCATGTTGTCATGTGATCAGTCAACAATACAATATTGATAATGTGTTCATGTAAAAAAATTTAAATGTAATTAGTAGAAGGTACATAAGGACTTCCATATTATTGCTATATAACAAGAATTTATATATAATGTATGTGATAAAGGAAACAAATAACAAATTGTATTGTATGCAAATTTGTATGTAGTGTTATATTGAAAGTTAGTACAAAAATGACAAAAGATAATTAACACATGGCATTCATCTTGAATATTAGAAAAACAGAAAAAATGGGTTTAACTAACTGACTGTAGCAAACTCTTAACCATGTATTAAAAGGAGTCATAATTAGATCTATTCCATTCTATTATTGGTAGAGGCCTTGGTGGTTGTAGTTGATTGTGTATGTCTATTAATGCTTTCTCTTGTGATTTCAGAGTTTTCTTTAAAGTTGGTGTTTTGGTAATCCCAATGTACTGAAGTGTTGGATGTGAGAAAACTGTTTTCCAAAAACGTTGTGTTACTTCCATCCAGTTAGGTTGAAGGTCATCAGTATCATGTAAATTGTAAGTATGATACATTAGCTCAATATGAAGAAGTCTCATTGTTTTGTGTATGTCTAACAAATTGGTAATAAGATATAGCCCCTGTTCATAAAACAGTCGTGTTATAATCATGTCTGTGTTCTCCATAGACTCCAAAGATTTTTCTACTGTGAAATACAGTTTAAGTTCTGTTAGTTTCTTTTTGTTTGAGATAACATGAAAAAAGTCTGTAATCTGTTCATTGTCAGTGTATGACAGAGGAAAATTTACACTTAATCCTCGTAAACTTGAGTTGTATGAAAGACCATTTGTTATAGATGACAAAGAAACAATGGAAATGGGACTACTCAGCCAGTCACTAACAAAGGATATAAATTCAAGATATTCTATTGTTTGATTCAATTTTAGTATGTCTTGTAAACTAGGATCAATACTGCCCAAAATGTCTTTTGCACTGGATATGTGATTAGAGATGTTTACAATCAATCTCAAAGTCTTCAGTGTAGTATTACTTTGTAGGGCAGTCAATAGTTCAATAGCAGTCTCAACTGTGTTTAGAGATAGTTGAAGGTGTTGTAGATTAGGATAAGAATGAAATAGCAGTAATGAATTGAAACCAGGTAGTGGTATGTTTAGTATAAGACAGCGAAGTTCTTTAAAATGTCGAGGAAGTTTCATTAAGTCATGAGAGCCTATAATCACTAGAGTGGTGAGTGGTGTGTTCACTTCTTCTATATCCAGTGATGTAAGTAAGTCATCATTATCTCTCAGTGTAAGAGATTGTAGTGTAAGATTTTGCTTAAGTAAATTCGTAATTGCATAAATGTTGACTAGGGGTTGCTCTTCCAATCCCCTATTAAATGTAAGCATGAATTTTTGAATTGATTTATTTTTGGTTACTCCTTTAATCACAGTGTTGGCTACACAATTGAGCTCAAGTGACAAAAAAGTATTGTTAGTGAAAGTTACTGCTAGTTCATGAAGAGTACTGACAGTTAAGTCTTGTTGTAAATCAAGTATACTCTTCTTGTCTATGTGACGATGTCTTTCCCTTAAATCATATGCAATGGGAAAGTGAAGTATTCTTAAATGTTGTAGTTTTAACAATTGCACTAATGCTGCAACAAAATCAGGTAGATCATGTGTCCATGATGTGTCCAATATATAACATTCTTGAAGGTTTTCATTGAATACCTGGTATAATTTATTTTCTGCCTTTACATAATATCCAGTTATCTCTAGATTTTTGCAATTGGCATATGATTGTTCTTTAGTAAGAAGTTGTAATTTCTGTCCACTTAGACTGCCTAGGTCCAAATAATTCCACCTTGCATTGGAATGTTTAAGAAAATAGCTTAGACACAATATATCAAAAAGTGAGAGGTCTATTCTATGAAGGCAAAGTGATTGGTTCTTCATAGCTTGTGACAGGACCTTACATAATTTTGTGTTTTGCGATTCAAACAAAAGATGAAGGAGAAGTACATCCAATTTGTCAGAAGGAAGTAGCTGTTTATCAATATGTGTGGAATTCTCAATGAAACGATAACATTCAACTCCAAACAATGGTCTCCTTTTACATTGTAGGTCAAGTTCTTTGTTAAAATATTGTTCATAACTCTCATGTTCAAGCTGAGTTAAACCAGCCACAAACCTCAAACACATTCTAAAGTGATCATTATCAATGTGTTCTACAAATACATCCTCCGACTTCTCATATTTAGCTATCCACCATGCTGCTAGAAATTCCTGAATAGTCAAGTGAAGAAATTGAAAACTTTTTTTACTACCAAAAGTAATTGATGTCATTAGTCCAAGGTATTCATCTTTAATTGACTGACTAAGATATTGTTTGAGATAAGAGAATGAAAATGTCATTTTTGGATTGTCTTCTTCTTTTAAGTTGAGATAAGCAAACTCACACATCTCTTTCATAGATGAAGTAATATCAGATGGTAAATCATCAAAGCTCTCAATTTGATCAGGTTCAACATCATGTGTAGTCTTGTTATGTATGTGTCTTCCAATAGTTTGTAGAACAAATGTCTTATATAATTCAGTAAGTGTTGTTGGTAGTTTTCCATATTCCTGATGAACTAAGATAGTCATGGAACAGACTAGTGGGATATAACACAATGAGTAGACATCTTCACGTATTTCAAGATCTTTAATGAGTTCCTCTGATTGATCCTTTTCAAGTGTTCCACGAACTACAGTCTTGATTTCCTGCTCTGAAAATCCTACAACCTCTACATGTCTGTTGATAGAGTCTACATTCAGTGAAAAAGAAGCATAACTACGAGAGGTAACAATTACAGAACATTGATGCAATTTCTTTCTCTTGATTATTTTCATTGCTAGTGAGGATTCTCTCACCTCAGCACTTAATTCATCCCAACCATCAAAGATGATTAATACACCTTGCCCATGCATTTCATTAAGCCATTCATTCACTGCCCTAACTTCATTACAATCACAAGTGCACATTAAAAGCTCCAGTATGGTTCTTGCTTTGGCCACATCATCATCTCTGAAAGGACAGTAAAGTACCAACATGTATGGTCCATGTACAAGTTCTTCATTAGCCCACATATTTAATAACTTACGACAGAGTGTTGTTTTCCCAATACCTGGAGGACCATCAATTACTATTCTAAGAGGATGATCACCATTACTAGGTTTCAGGACATCCTGAATATTTATCTGTTTATCTTGAGTTATTTCTGGAATTATGTCAACTTTTCCTCTTAGCATGCAGAAAGCCTTTTGATCTTTTTCTTTTAAATTAGAGTGTCTATCCTGTCTTTCAAGTAATACCAATTTACCAAAAAAGTCTTCTCCAACTTGTGGTGGCCAGTCTGTAGGGATAATAGGTCGGTCTTTGTATTGGTCCATTAGAGTATTGCAATATGTTTGAACAGTAGGGTCTAATACACAGGTAACTGAAGATATATCATCAGGATTCTTACCTTTAAAAATATACAAAATAAAATATATGTTAAATTAAGCATGTTAACATCATGCTTACAGTTAATGCATTTTAGGAATCCTTTGTAAGTATGCTGCCTTAAATTGCCCATAACTATTTTAGTGACAAAATAACGTGCACAATATTTCAGTTATTCAGTCTACTTAAAACCTCTTATAAAATATGACTTTAATTCTATACAATCAAAACCTTTGAAGACATTCTAAATATAAGGTATTTGCATATGTACACCTACAACTTTCAATAGTGAATTAAGACAATATCAATATTGTAAGAGCAAATACAGAAACATAGATAACTACAGTTTTTATTTAAATTTATCATTTTCCAATATTAATGTGGGAATGTCCAAGAATATCTAATCATAAAATGTCTAATAGTCAAAATGAAAATGGGGTAGGATTATAGATTAGGCTTTAGATTACTAGATATTATGGAATTATAAATTTTGGGATACAATCATTTATGTGATCTCATTAAAGTATAACACCATCTTTCTTTATAATAAGTAAAATAACTAAAGTGACTCACCTAATTGTTGTAATATAAAATTAGTAATCTCCTTTAGTCTTTGATGATGGTTTCTTAATGCAAGACAAATGTCCACTAGATACTGGTGTGGATCTTTGTGTGCTTGTAGCCGTCTCTTTAACACATTAATCAGCTTACTAGATTTCATCAATTTACTTTCTCCCTTTATTGTCAATATATCGTTATACGTCTCATATGATATTAGTCCTTTAGCATTCAATGCATTTGTTACATTAGTAAGAACAGGAGCAATGATACCAATAAGATCAGCAGAATGAGTATGAAATAGTTCACTTGGACTGGAATTGGTGTTGTCTATACGCATGGATTCTTAAAATAACATTACTCATTATTACATCATCAGCATTATACCTTCATCCTTAATATTTAGTTCTCTTTTCAATGAAGTAGCAACATCCTTATCTCCACAGTTCTCAACAGCTGAGACAAGGTCCTTCCAAGAGCAGTCAACAACAAATGTAATCCACCACTGTAAACCTTCCTCTAAAGCAAAATGAAAGTCTTGTTCAATGTCAGTCATCTTCTTAAGCCTATCCCTTTTCTCCAGTGAGACACCAAGGTGACTAATAAGTTCAGTCCACTTTTGTTTAACAACAAAACCACTTTTAACAAGAAGTTGCAGAGCATTACTTGAGGTCAACTCTATCAAATTAAAGGAAATATGGTACCTTCACTAAAAGATTTTGATTACCTATTGTTGGTATTGGTTGAAGTTCACTATCACCTGATGATTGAGGAAGTATGACTTCACCTAAAAACAAAAGATAGAATATGACTTTCTACATTTTTTTACTGAGCATAAGGATGATAAAATAATGTAATTCAGTGTAAAGGAAAAACATAGTGCCTTTAATTAAAGGTTTATGAATGCTTATTGTACATGTATGCAAGAGAAACACAAATTTTGAGTAATGTTCATATTTATTGAGCAAATGTATGAGTAAAATACAGAAATGCCAGATTATTGACACAACTAGACTATATGGTACATGTATGGGGCTTTTATAGAAAAAGAGTTGTTTACATTTAATATGAGAAGAAATATCACTGAAAACTGCCTCATAAAAGCAATTTTAAGAGGCTGCCAATACTGTCATCTGATTAATGTTCATGTAGATGTAAAGAACAAAATGATTTGTAATATGAAGTTACTCTCATCTCTCACTTACCTATAGTAAGATGCTTACGTATGTCATTAGCTTTCTGTAAATTGTTTACTAAAGGTCCCTCAATGGCAGTGATCAATGTGTCCCAAGTAACAGGAGATGACTTAGCAGTTATCCAACTGTCAATTACTTCATCGAGTTTAAGGACATTTGACTTTGCTTCACCTTGACGTTGTAAGCCCTTTAAGACATTATCACCAACTTCAAGGGCTAACCCTATTTCATGCCACAAGTAATCAATAGAATTAATACTAGTTAACAGTTTGAGCACATCAAGTTTAACAGGAGCCTTTTTTGAGTTTTCAGAAATATCTAAGAAATAAGGTTAAAAGAATATACATGATAAATAATTAATATCTTAAACAGACAAATCATGTTAATAATTTTAGATTTCATAATGATTATTTCCTTCATAGAACAGAAGATTCAATGAGCCATATGATATTTGGATGTTCACACATGTAATGTTTCACATTCAAGGCAGAAGAACTATGAAATACACAGCCAAAATCAGTACTCTGTTATCTATTATCTAAACGTGTACAAAGGTCACAATATCTTACTAGTTTTAGGACCAGGATTGAGTTCAACATCTCCTGATATAATAAGGAGAAGTAAGAAAAAGAATCCTAGTGAGAATGTTAGATCTCTAATTCTCCTAACTACTGCAACTCCATCTTTAATACTACCACTGTTGTCAATAGGTGAAGTCTCTTTAGAGTAAGTACTGTGTGATATCTGACGACAGGCCCAAAGTCCAATACTACCTCTCCATTGAATGATATCAATCATAACTATAATATAATAAGAAAAGAATGTATCATTGTAAAGTTAAATGTACTTAAAATTATTAAGTTAATTTTATATTTTTTTATAGTCATTGTGCCGAATTGTGATATGGTTATAATGTTCTGTGGTTGAAAAAAAGTTTCACGTAGCCAGCCCCTCCACCAATCCCCCATCCCCATGGAAAGGAAGGGTCTGGTAGACTATAGGTATAGAATTCAAACTACTGGAAATTAATAGGCAATAAGTGGGTCTAAGGGGACGAGATCAAACACACGCTCAAAATTTTCTGATTCAGTATGACAAGTAAGTCGCACTGATGAAGCTACAAAACAAAATGTTTTAAATTATTTTTGAAAAAGCATCAATAGGCTGTTTACCATTGTTCATTATTTTCTATACTTCCTATTGTGTGGAAATCAAATTTCAAACTTTTTGGTCATAATAAGGCTTAGTCAAAGAATGGCTTCTTAATACTTTATCATAATGAACATTACACCAGACCCTTCTTCTTACATGGGAAAGGACCTGGCTATGTGAGACTAGTTGAAAACTACTGAAGAAAATGTGCTGACAAAATATCACAAATAGTAAAATGCAGACCAAATAAGGTCAAAATACTTGGAAGGTCAAATTTCAATTCTGTAATTAATTCATAATTCAAAAAATATGAATAAACTAAAGTGACCAAATGATATGAATATACTTAATAAATATCAAAAAGCAATACGCCTCTAAATAACATCTCTAGTACTAAATATAAACTATCATCTTAAATCTTAAACTTTAGGGTTAGCATACAATAGTCCTCTACACAATGTAGTATAGTTAATATAACAGAAGATATATTTAACCAATATGTATATTTCTATGATAAGAATTAGGATGGAAACCATGCATACATTAATCCCGAAATAGGTTGATTAATATTAAGGTTAATTTCTTTTACAAACTATTAATGGCTATGGCTACACCACAACTATGATAAATCAGAAGTACAACTGACTGCTTACTTCAGTGTCCAGGTAGGTCCGCCTTCTTGTCGCAATATGGTATCACAGTTAACGTAGTCGTGTTGGTAATACTTAAAATAGATCACTAAAAAGAGTTTAAAACAACTGTTTACAACCAATGTTAATAACTAGTTTAAAGACGTCTTTTCAGGACTCAGGAGACAGCTCACGAAAATAGTTTTGCGAAAGGGCGAGGCAGTCTTAGGTAATATTACATATTATAATAATTGAGGTATTTCCTTGTCAGAATTTAATAATTTAATTAGACTATTTCAGTAGTGATGTATTACAAGCTAAAATTAAAAGTTGAGGTACTGAAAAAGGACCACAATCATACTAGTCACTAGATATAGATCCTTAACTCATTGTAACAATTGTCATATGCTTTGCCATTTAAAAAGAGTACTAATTTACAGATATATATATATAACTGTTTAACATATATATATGTATAATAAAACAGTCACAAGGTCTCTCGCTTCATTGAACATTATATAACTACAAAATATTAATACTGTTAATGTTATTGTACAAACTGACTAGACATAGTTAATACTAGCTAGCAAACAATAGTTTCAAAGAACAATAATATCATGTCACTTGTTTTATTTTAAATTGAGTCAACAGGTATTATGAACAATGACTATATAATAATATTTAAAACCATGTGTTTGTTCTTGGATAAACTAATCCAATTGTAGGTAGTGGTCCTGTTGGTGTTAATTGGTTGTGCATTTCAGTCAGTGTCTTCTCTTGTGATTTAAAGGTATCTTCTAAAGCAGGTGACCAAGTAATTCCAATGTGTTCAAGTGAAGAATGTGAAAAGACAATTTGCCAAAATTTTTGTGCTATTTCTGTAGATTTTAGTTGAGGATTATTAAAATAATACACACTCTGCATTTGGAGCTTGAGAATTTTTATAGTTTTGTGTAATTTTAACATTTCGGTAATGAGAGGGAGTCCTTGTTCATGACAGAGTTCATCATTTTCCAAGTCCACTCCAAAGGATGGATTTCGCATCAGCAAAGATATATTTATGAAGTACAATTCAACTTCTGTGAGGTTGTCCTTTTGAGAGATGACGCTAAATAAAGCTCTTGTTCTTTCTTCATCTGATCCATGTACTGTTCGCATATGCTCAAACAATGGAATTGGTACACTTAATCCCTGTAGACTATTATTATAAGAGAGACCAGTTGTTAGGAATGGCACAAAAGAACTGGGAATAAAACCACCACTGGCAGAGTCAATTGCAAGATATTCTATTGTTTGGTTTAGTGTCAACATGTTTTGCAAACTAGGACCCATACTGTCAAAAGTATTTTTTAGCCAATCCATTTTCAGTCTGAAACACTTAACTGTAGCATTACTCTGTAGGACAGTAAAAAGATCAATAACATTTTCAGCTGTGTCGAGTGATAGTTCAAGTTTTTGTAGATTAGAATGAGAATATAAACGTTGATGTATCTGATGCAATTGACTTTGTGCACTGAAATGACTTGAATCAAAAGGGACTGCCTTATACATAAATGAAGTTCTAGGATAATCTATAGTAAGATGAGTTAAGTTTTTAAAATATTGAGGAAGTGGCATTAATTTATCAGCATCTCCAACCTCCAGAGCAGTTAGTGGTATGTTGACATCTACTATATTTAGTGATGAAAGAAGTTGATCATCTACATTCAACTTAAGACATTGTAATGTGTGATTGTCTTTTAGTAAGTGTTCAATGTTTGTGACATGAAACAGATTTTTTTGTTGAGATGAAATCCTCCATGTAAGTGAAAAGGTTTCAATCAATTTATTTCTGGTTATACCCTCAATCACACTGTTGATTATATCATTAACTTCAATGGAGAGAGATGATTTTTTGTCTATAATTGTTATAGCTAGTTCAGACAGAGTAGTATTGTTGCTTATACATTCTTCCAACTCAGACACAATCATCTTGTCTATTGGTAGGAACTTCTTTGACTGATCACCTCCTGGATATTCATATAGAAAGACTCTAATTGAAAAGTGTAGTATTTTTAAATGTTGTAGTTTTAGTAGCTGTAACAACACAATAGTAAGATCAGATAGATCCTCTGAAGATATATCCACTATAATATAACATTCCTCAAGATTCTCATAAAACGATAACTGAAATAATTTTGTCAATGACTTTATATTAATGTCATCAAAATCCCGTAAATTCACCTCTATCTCTAGTCTACTACACTGATCATCTAGTTGTGTATTGTTGAGAAGTTGTACTGCCTGTCCATTTAGTTCTCCCAGGTCTAAATAATTCCATGATATGTTAGAGTTACCAAGAAAGTAACAGAGAGGCAATATATCAAATTGTGTTAACCTACTGTAAAGACACAGTGACTGATTCTTTAAGTTTTGTGCTAGAAGGTGACATAGTTTATTGTTCTGTGATTCATACAATAGATGAAGAAGATGAACATCAAATTTTTTACAAGAAAGCAGACAGTCATCATAATGTGTCCTAGTAAACTCTGAATTGTGTCTGAAACAAGGGTAGTGAATTCCAAACAATGGTCTCCTTTTACATTGTAGGTCAAGTTCTTTGTTAAAATATTGTTGATAGCTCTCATGTTCTAGGTGAGTTAAACCAGCCACAAACCTTAGACACATTCTAAAGTGATCATTATGAAAGTGTTCTGCAAATATATCCTCTGACTTCTCATATTTAGCTATCCACCATGCTGCTAGAAATTCTTGAATGGTGAGGTGAAGGAATTGAAAACTTCTTTCTCCACACAGAGTAAATGTTGTCATTAGTCCAAGAAAATTTTCCTTTAAAGATTGATCAAGACACTGCTGAAGTTGAGGTAAAGAAAACATTATCTTTGGAAAATTTTCTTCTTTCAAACTGATATATGAGAAATGACACATCTCTTGAAAAGCAGTAGCTATACTTGATGGTAAGTGATGAAGGCTACCAATTTCATCAGGTTCAATGTCATAAGTAGTTGTCAATTCAATGTGTCTTCTAATAGCTTGTAAAAGAAAATTGTCATACAATTCAGTAAGTGTTGTAGGTAATTGTCCATCTTTTTGATAAACTAAGATGACTATGGAACAAACTAATGGTATATAACACAGTGACTGAAGATCGCCTCGTACTTGAAAGTCTTGTATGAGTTTTTCTGCTAGATATGGTTCCTTTTCAAGTGTTCCTATGATTACATCTATAATATCCTTTTCTGAAAATCCCAAGATTTCAATGTGTCTGGTTATTGAGTCTAGTTTAATCAGTGAAGGAGAGGCATAGCTACGTGAAGTAACAATTACTGAACATTTTGATAACATCTCTCTACGAATTATTCTAGCTGATAATGAGGATTGTCTAAGATCAGTGCTTAATTCATCCCAACCATCAAAAACTATAAGTAATCCTTGACCGTGTTTATCTTGTAACCATTTAGTCACCATAGTAATTTCATTACAATCATAAGTGTACTTAAGAAGTTCTTCCAACACAGTAGCTCGAGCCACCTTGTCATTTCTAAGAGGGCAGTAAAGTGCTAAGTCATAACATCCATGTATGAGTTCTCTATTAGCCCACATATTTAACAATTTACGACAGTGTTGTCTTACCAATACCAGGAGGACCATCGACCACCACTCTAAGAGATTGCCCACTATAGCATGGTTCAAGGACATCCTGAATATCTATCATTATTGCAAATTCTGTTATTTGAGATATTCTATCAACTTCTCCTCTTAACATATACCATGCTTTCTGTAGAGCTGTTTGAGAAGTGGGATATCTGTCTAGTTTGTGTAGTAATACTAATCTTCCAAAGAAATCTTCTCCAACATGTGGTGGCCAGTCTGTAGGTACAATAGGTTGATGTTTATAATGATCTATTACAATGTCACAATATTGCTGAATGTCAGGATCTAAGAAACCAGTGGGTGGAGTTTGAGTACCTAAATAAGGGTGTGTGCCATTATTGTTCATTTAAATAGACTTACTTAATTGTTGTAATATCAAGGTAACAATCTTTTGCAGCCTCTGGTTTTGTTGTTTTCTTAATACAAGACAAATGTCCACTAGATACTGATGTGGATCGTTGTGTGCTTGTAGCTGTCTCTGTAACACATTAATCAACTTACTAGATTTCATCGAGTCACTTTCTCCTTTTGTTGTCAATATATCATGACGAGTCTCATATGGTATTAGTCCTTTGGAACACAGTGCACCTGTTATACTAGTAAGAGTAGGAACAACAATACCACTAATATCTGCAGAATGAGTACGAAATAGTTCACTTAGACTGGGTGTGTCTCTAATGTGACTACAACGTTCACCTAAATAGGAGTATATATATATAACTTTAGAAAGCATTTTGTCAATTTACCACAAAGCCAAAACTAGTCTAACTCAATATGTACAAAACCAACTAGAAGCCAAAAAGTAGTCCCTTGCTCATGGCTTCAACTGAAGTCATGAGCAAATACAGTTCAGTTGAAATAGTATCTATCTCTTACTCAATTATTGGGTAATAAACTACAAAGAATATGTTTGTCTTCTAGCTATAGTTGGCTATATACATATTAAATTAGACTAGTTTTGGCTTTGTGGTAACATAGAATTGGACTTCCATCATATTATTAAAACTATGATAACAAAAACGTCAGTTAAAATGACAAAAGATCCATTTTAAGTGTGTATAACTTTTGTTCATTTAAAGTAACTAAATTCACTCACCTAATTGTTGTAATATAAAGGTAGCAATCTCCTTTAATATCTGATGTTGTTGATTTCTTAATACATTGCAAATGTCCACTAGATATTCAGTAGGATTTTTGTGTGCTTTTAGCTGTCTATGTAACACATTAATCAACTTGCTTGATTTAACCAAATCACTTTCTCCTTTCGTTGTCAATATATCATTATAAGTCTCATATGGTATTAGTCCTTTAGCATTCAATGCTGTTGCAGTACTAGTAAGGGTAGTAATAATGACACCACTAAGATCAGCAGAGTGACTACGAAATAGTTCACTTGGACTGGGTTTGTCTATGCAGTAGATGAGATAAATGGATAAATATAATATATTTTAATATACCTTCATCCTTAATATCAAGCTGCCTCTTCATTACAACAGCTATATCCTTATCTGCACACTTCTCAACAGCTGAGATAAGTTCTTCCCAAGAGGGGGCAGTACTGTTTGTAATCCACCATTGTAAACCTTCCTCTAAAGCGAAGTGGTAGTCTTGATCAGTACTGGCCATTGTCTTGAGTCTTCTCCTCTCTTCTAGTGAGACACCCAGAAGACTAGTAAGTTCAGTCCATTTATCTTTAACAACAAAACCACACTTAACAAGAAGTCGGAGAGCATTACTTGATGTCAGTTCTATATTGAAGTAAATAATATATAGTACATTAGGTATACATGAAGTATCACCTGTTTTAGGTCCAGGGTTGAGTTCAACATCTCCTGATAAAATGAGGAGAAGCAGAAGTAACAAGACTAGGGAAAAGATCATGTTACCACCACCCTCATTTACTAATCCTTCACCTGACCATAGTAACTCCTTACATAATGAGGACTCAGAGTGGTTTTTAGTAGTATATGGTATATGATGACAATACCATAACCCAATACTAGCTCTCCATTGACCAGTATCGATCATGACTACAATTAAGAGATATCATCATAGTGATATGACAATATGCCTATTATTACCTTATAGTCTCTGCTAGTATCAATACTTTGTATAATACTCTGGAGTAGACTAATATAAGTAACAAGTTAATAGCCAAACTGTTAGAACAAAAACACTGATTCAGGTAAGTTGTGGCTTCACTATTACCATATTAGGTATTGTAATGAAGACATAGTCATGCTGTCATGTGATCAGTCAAGAATACAATATTGACAGTGTGATAGCGTGCTCATGTAAAAGATTTAAATGTTATTACTAGAAGGTACATAAGGACTTCCATATTATTGCTATATTATAAGAATTAACACATACATGTATGTGGTAAAGGAAACAAAATAACAAATTGTATTTCATGCAAATTTGTATGTAGTGTTATATTGAAAGTTAGTACAAAAATAACAAAAGATAATTAACACATGGGATCCACTTAACTTCATCTTAAAAATTAAAGACACAGAAACAATGAGTAAAACTAACATTGACTGTAGCAAACTCTTTAAGTTTGACATAAGTTAACCATGTATTAAAAGTACTTGTATTTAGCTTTATTCCATTCTATTATTGGTAGAGGCTTTGGTGGTTGTAATTGTTTGTGTATGTCTATTAATGTCTTCTGTTGTGACTTAAGAGTTTTTTTTAGAGTTGGTGTCTTGATAATCTGAATGTACTGAAGTGTTGGATGTGAGAAAATTGTTTTCCAAAAATGTTGTGTAACTTCTATCCAGTTAGGTTGAAGGTTATTAGTATCATAGAAATAGAAATTAGCATACATTTGCTTAATACAAAGAAGTCTCATGGTTTTGTGTATATCTAACAAGTTGGTAATAAGACGTAGCACCTGTTCATAAAACAGTCGAGTCATAATCTCATAATTGTTCTCTGTAGGCTCTAAACATTCTTCTACTGCAAAACACAGTTTAAATTCTGTTAGTTTCTTTTTGTTTGAGATAACACTTAGAAAGTTTGTAATCTGTTCATTGTCAGTGTATGACAGTGGAAATAATACACTCAATCCTTGTAAACTTGAGTTGTAGAGACCATCTGTTAGAGATGACGGATAAACACTGGAAATGGGACGAGTCAGAAAAAAATAACTATCATTGGATTTAAGCTCAAGATATTCTATTGTTTTATTCAACTTTAATATGTCCTGTAAACAAGGACCAATACTGTCGAAAATATCATCTGCACTAGTTTCATGAGGTTCTAGAAAGATAGAATCACAGACCTCTACTTTTACTCTCAAAGTCTTCAGTGTAGTATTACTTTGTAGGGCAGTCAATAGTTCAATAACAGTCTCAACTGTGTTTAGAGATAGTTGAAGGTGTTGTAGATTAGGATAAGAACGAGATAGCAGTAATGAATTGAAACCAGGTAGTGGTACCTTTAGTATAAGACAGCGAAGTTCTTTAAAATGTCGAGGAAGTTTCATTAAGTCATCAGAGCCTGCAATCTTTAGAGTAGTGAGTGGTGTGTTAACGTCTTCTATATCCAATGATGTAAGTAAGTTATCATTAACTGTCAGTGTAAGAGATTGTAGTGTAAGATTTTGCTTAAGTAAATCTGCAATTGTATGAATGTTGACTGGGGGTTGCTCTTCCAATCCCATATTAAATGTAAGTGAAAATGTTTGAATTGATTTATTTTTGGTTATTCCTTTAATCACAGTGTTGGCTACACAATTAAGTTCATGTGACAAAGAAGTTTTGTTAGTGAAATTTACTGCTAGTTCACAAAGAGTACTGACAGTTAAGTCTTGCTGTAAATCAAGTATACTCTTCTTGTCTATGTGTCGATGTCTTTCCTTTAAATCATACGCAATGGGAAAGTGAAGAGTTCTTAAATGTTGTAGTTTTAACAATTGCACTAATGCTGCAACAAAATCAGGTAGATCGTGTCCCCATGATGTGTCCAATATATAACATTCTCGAAGGTTTTCATTGAATACCTGGTATAATTTCATTTCTGTCTTTACATAATATCCAGTTATCTCTAGACTTTTGCAATTGGCATATGATTGTTCTTTAGTAATAAGTTCTAATTGCTGTCCACTTAGAGTCCTTAGATCCAAATAATTCCATGTTGTATTGGAATGTTTGAGGAAATAGCTTAGACACAATACGTCAAAAAGTGAGAGGTCTATTCTATGGAGACAAAGTGACTGGTTCTTCATAGCTTTTGAGAACACCTCACATAATTTTGTGTTTTGTGATTCATACAAAAGATGAAGGAGAAGTATGTCCAATTCATCAGAAGGAGGTAGCTGTTTATCAATATGTTTAGGTCTCTTAATGAAACGAGAACATTCAAATCCAAAAAATGGTCTCCTTTTACATTGTAGGTCAAGTTCTTTGTTAAAATATTCATGATAACTCTCATGTTCAAGGTGAGTTAGACCTGCTACAAACCTCAGACACATTGTAAAGTGATCATTATCAAAGTGTTCTGCAAATACATCTTCTGTCTTTTCATATTTAGCTATCCACCATGCTGCTAAAAATTCCTGGATAGTCAAATGAAGGAATTGAAAACTCTTTTTACTACCAAAAGTAATTGATGTCATTAGTCCAAGGTATTCATCCTTAATTGACTGACTAAGATAATTTTTGAGATAAGAGAATGAAAATGTCATTTTTGAATTGTCTTCTGCTTTCAAATTAAGATAAGCAAATTCACACATCTCTATCATAGATGAAGCAATATCAGGTGGCAAATTATGAAAGCTCTCAATTTGATCAGGTTCAATGTCATGTGTAGTCTTGTTATGTATGTGTCTTCTAATAGTTTGTAGAATGAATGTCTCATATAATTCAGTAAGTGTTGTTGGTAGGTTTCCATATTCCTGATAAATTAAGATAGTCATGGAACAAACTAGTGGGATATAACACAATGAGTAGACATCTTCACGTACTTCAAGATCTTTAATGAGTTCATCTGCTTGATTCTTTTTAAGTGTTCCATGAACCACAGCCTCAATTTCCTTCTCTGAAAATCCTACAACCACTACGTGTCTGTTGATAGAGTCTATATTCAGTGAAAAAGTAGCATAACTACGAGAAGTAACAATTACAGAACATCGATGCAATATCTTTCTCTTGATTATTTTCATTGCAAGTGAGGATTTTCTCACCTCAGCATTTAATTCATCCCAACCATCAAAGATAATTAATACACCTTGCCCATGTGTTTTATTAAGCCACTCACTTACTGCCCTAACTTCATTACAATCATAAGTGAACATTAAAAGGTCTAGTATGGTTCTTGCTTTGGCCACTTCATCATCTCTGAAAGGACAGTACAGTACCAACATATGTGGTCCATGTACAAGTTCCCCATTAGCCCACATATTTAACAACTTACAACAGAGTGTTGTTTTCCCAATTCCTGGAGGACCATCAATTAATACTCTAAGAGGTTGATGACTATCAGTAGGTTTTAGGATATCCTGGATATTTATCTGTTTATCTTGAGTTACTTGTGGTATTATGTCAACATTTCCTCTTAGCATGCAGAAAGCCTTTTGATCTTTTTCTTTCAAATTAGAGTGTCTGTCTTGTCTTTCAAGTAATACCAATTTTCCAAAAAAGTCTTCTCCAACTCGTGGTGGCCAGTCTGTTGGGATAATAGGTTGGTCTTTGTATTGGTCCATTAGAATATTGCAATATGTTTGAACACAACGGTCTAATACACAGGTAACTGAAGATATATCATCAGGACTCTTACCTTTAAAAATATACAAATAGATGTTAATAATATATATGTTAAATTAAGCATGTTAACAGTATGCTTATAGTTAGTGCATCTTTAGGAATCCTTTGTAAGTATGCTGCCTTAAATTGCCTATAACTATTTTAGCCACAGAATAACAAACAATATTTCAGTTATTCTGTCTACTTAAAAGTTCTTATAAAATATGACATTAATTCTATACAGCTGAAACCTTCGAAGACATTCTAAATATAAGGTATTTGCATGTGTAAACTTATAACTTTCAATGGTGAGTTAAGACAATATTAATACTGTGAAAGCAAATACAGAAACATAGATAACTACAGTGTTTTATTTAAATTTATAATTTTCCAATATTAATGTGGGAATATCCCAGAATATCTAATCATAAAATGTCTAATAGTCAAAATGTCAATGGGCTAGGATTATAGATTAGGCTTTAGATTACTAGATATTATGGAATTAGAAAATTTTGTGAGACATTCATTTTTGTGATCTCATTGAAGTATAACAGCATCTTTCTTTATAGTAATTAAAATAATTAAATTGACTCACCTAATTGTTGTAATATAAAATTAGCAGTATTAAAATAACATTACCCATTATTACATCATCATCATCATTATATACCTTCATCCTTCATATTTAGTTTTCTTTTCAATGAAGTAGCAACATCCTTATCTCCACAGTTCTCAACAGCTGATACAAGGTCCTTCCAAGAGCAGTCAACAACGAATGTAATCCACCATTGCAAACCTTCCTCTAAGGCAAAATTAAAGTCCCGTTCAATTTTAACCATCTCTTTAAGCCTGTTCCTTTTCTCCAGTGAGACACCAAGGTGAGTAATAAGTTCAATCCACTTTTTTTTAACAACAAAGCCACTTTCAACAAGAAGTTGCAGAGATTTACTTGAGGTCAACTCTATCAAAGTAAAGAAAATATAATGCCTTCAGTAAAAGATTTTTGATTACCTAATGTTGGTACTGGTTGAAGTTCACTATCACCTGATGATTGAGGAAGTATGACTTCACCTACAAACAAGAGATGAATAAATTTGGGATAAGACTTTCTACATTTTTTATTGAGCATAAGCATTCATGATGAAAAGCAATGGATTCATGCACATATCTAGATTTTTAATATTTACATCTATCCATTTCTAGACAAAAGATTTATTTGTATTACATATTAGGAAGAAATATCAATAAAAGTAATATCACATAAAAATATTTTTAGAAGGCTGTCAGTTACCTCACTATGGTCATCATAGCATATTGATTTTAATCTACAAATATATTGATCATTACTGTATAGTCTGAAATATCAGTAATGTATGATGAAGTTTGTAAACTACAATAAAGAATAGGAATTATTCTATATTGGACCATCTGATAAGAAATAGTGCTCTAACAAATTCACTATACACACATCTAGCTAGTAAATTCATAGCATTATCAATATAATACTCAAATTATTAATGTCCATTTCTTTTGACTTTGTAGATTGATTTTAAACCACAACTTTGTTATACTACTAGATACAGAGTTAATTTTGATATCACTAGATTCTTCTCATTTACAGTTATGATAGTATTGATAAAGTGATTAGGATTTCTAAGTATTCTTTTTGATAACCTTCCATATAAATTCATGTGTACAATTTCCAATAAGAAAACACTCTGCCTGCACAAAGTCAAAGTGAACAGAACATAGTACTGCTTAAGATTACAATTGTTAATGTTTACTATAGTTATAATTGTAATTGATATCAGCATACACATCCTTTACCTTCATAACTTGCAATAAGTCTGCCAGCAAGGTCTCTTTCCCTTTGACTACCATCTTTGAGAATGTCAATAAATTGATCAAACACAAATCCATTTCCTTTAACAGTAGCCATAATGAGATCAAGTAAATATCGCATACGTTCTAGAGTTGTTTGGCCACTATCTCTATCATTGACATGCTTCCTATCACCATCAGTGATAATATTAAGACTTAATAATTTATCTGCTAAAAGATGAACATCAAGGGCTGCCTCCAATATATGTGTAAGATTAACACATAGAGCTTTACAAGCAGCTTGAGAATCAGAACAGTGATCAACAACATCCTTCCCTAACCAAAACAGAAAATCTACATCAAACTTATTTAAATGAAAAACCTGACAATAATATATTGCTCACAGATTTTACAAAATCACAGAAAGCTAATTCAGTTTTTTGTATAATATAATTATGTCAACTTATTAACTAGAAGATTCTATAAAATAGGCCACACATGCACAGACATATATATAATTCATAATTGCAAAAGGTTATGACCTTCATTATTACCTGTTTTAGGTCCTGGATTGAGTTCAATATCACCTGATAAAATGAGGAGTAACAGAAACAAAACTAGAAAGAAGGATATTAAATCTCTAATTCTCCTGCTCACTGTGATTCCATCTATCTTACTACCACTGTTGTTAGTAGTTGGAGCATCTTTAGTATGAGGACTACTGTATGATATATGATGACACACCCACAGTCCTATGCTAGCTCTCCATTGAGAGACATCAATCATTACTATATCATTAAATAAGAGAGATCATCATCATAATAGCTATTGAAATGATACATTCACTAACTTATACTGTCTTCTTTGCTTTTGTCAGTATATCAAGAGCATATAAACTAAAACATTCATCAACCATATGTATAATAAGGTGTGGTTTTACTCATAGAGGCTCCACCTACTGACATGGATTATTTTAACCCTAAGTCCATCTCTTGTGCAGGGCTGCATAATTCAAAATTTTGTACTTTAAACTATAGTAGTAATGATCTATTGCATTAGTTTATAATGTCAGCTAATAATGTATTGGAAACTGAAGTTCTCTAATAAAGGAAGTGGTTATAGTAACATTATGCAAGTGGGAGTAATTGGGTATGTAGAGACTTAAGAGTTATATTTGTAATAACATGACACTACTTAACTCAATCCCTATAGATAATGGAACAGATGTCATAGAAGCAATCAAACAATGTCACTAGTAACCACTCCAGCATGTAGAATCTCAGACTATATATGGAGTCTCTTGATGCTCAAGTGAAAAAGATATTGAAGACAATAGTGAGTCATATAATGTATTATGATATATTTTTTAAGATATGTATTGGGACTTAATGTAGCATGTGTCAATTAGTGAATTAAAGCTATATTACATAATGTAATGTTAGAATGAAGTGTCAATGAAGGAAGTCAATGTAAACACTGTACCATCAAAGTTAACACTGTATCATCAATGTTTACACATTAAATATGAAAAGTACAACAAACAATTATAATAGAGTAAATGCGTACATCATATTAAGATGGCAGTATCTATTAAAGTATGATTTGTGTCAAAGAAACTATGTCAAATAAATGATGTAGATATCACAATTAGTTGTAATCCAATCTCTATAAGTATACATCTGTTAATATGAAAATAAAGCATAATCTTCATTGTTGTAAGCATTGCATCTACCTAGCATTATATGTAGTATTATTAATTTCATTCCTATATCAAATAAATGAAGTAGATATCACAATTAGTTGTAATCTAATCTCTATAAGTATACATCTGTTAATATGAAAATAAAACATAATCTTCATTGTTGTAAGCATTGGTCAGACCAAGACAGCTAAGAAATGTAGCCAGCATTGTAAAGGTAAGCAATGAATTCTTCATTTATAGGATTGTGCATGTCATATTCATAGCCAGACAGTCCAAAGATGATTGTTCATTAAAAACTAGCCTTTCTAGTTATTATAAGTCAGTCTGAGCTATATATTTGTAGTATCATAAGTGCATACAATTTAAAAAGTATTATTTAAAAAAATTATTTTTTTGACAAAGAGGATAATGAATATGTAATTATAATAATAAAAGCCATTGTTCCATTCGAGTGGTTTACAATGCTTGATCTAATATGTCATCACTATTCACAATATTCCCTGTGGCATCTGCCACATTCAAAACCTAAAAAAATATATTTTGATTTTATAAATATACAATGATTAATCAAGTCTATATATTATGATAATGTAACTTATATTTATAGAACAAAAACTATATATAGATAAGACATCCAATTTATATAGTGGGAATTATAAAATGAATTAATTTAGAAAATTGTCAACATACTTGAGCTGTCTATGTGACAAGGGGCATTAACAGCAAAGCAATACCTTAGGCACTGTATAAATTGAAAATAGTTTATATATCCTATATTAAATTTGACTTACTTCAATAAGGGTTGCATCAACTATCCACACCACAAATGTGAGATATATAGTTAACATAATATAAAGAAGCTGCATTGAGTACTTCATACTTGTTATAGAACGCAAGTGTTAGAAATCAATTCAGTAAAATGAAGCAATCACGTAGATAATGACTTCAATTGATTAACAAATTGCTTTTGTAGTAATTGATTCATACAAGGTGATATATCCTTCATTCTGTAAAATGTTGACATCATTACACTCTGATATATATAGCTTCTTTATTGTATAGTTAGATAATGAGTTGGAGTTACTAGGAGGATCTTTATGGTTGATGTGATATATCCTTCATCATGTATGATAACATTGTTCACAGTGTTCTTAATTGTCAATATATAGTTATATCATTATATAATTGAAACATAAAAGTGTCAATCAAAGGGAGCAAACAATTATTTGACAACGTACAAGGTTACAATGTCCTATTGATAAATGCATGACCATTGCACACAACATAGTCAATTATGTATAGTTAATTTATATCAATATGTATGTATTATATATATATATATATATATATATATATATGTATGTATGTATGTATGTATATAATATTGTCTTTATAATGAGGAATATAAGTATATAATATTAAAAAAATCACTCTTGTATCTATTAATTAATTTAATATAGCTAAAGAAAAGTAAAGTATGTACAATTGTTGAGTGTGACTATTAAATGAGACAATAAATATTAAAATTAATCATGTATTAATTTAATTAATACACATGTATATTACTGTATTACCTTTTAAGATTGGGATATGAGATTATGTATTTATAAAAGAGACATTTTGGCATAATCAATGGCTACAAATAAAACATATGCAAACATATCTTTAAAATGGAATGCAGTAAATGAAACAGTAAGTAATTTACTAACAACTAGTTTAGCATATTAACTATAAGTATTATTTACTGGTAATAGTTTAAAGTGGATTCTGTTCATTTTCCTTTGCATCAAACTTGATTCTTTGTCTTGTTCATATTTTAAAGTGAGGAGACTAGTGTCAATTGATGAGAATTAAAGTTATATTACTGAATGTAATGTTAGAATGAAGTGTCAATGAAAGGACATCAATGTACACAAGTATCACCAATGTTTACACATCAAATATAAACAGTGAGAAAGAAAAATCATAGTGAAATAAGCGTACACATCATATTAAGATGACAGTATCCATTATGTTAATAAGAACTACACCCAATTGATGAGCTTATTATGTGACTATAACCATTTAATTACTATTAACAATATAATTACTACTATCACATAAGATAAATTAATGTATCATGTAAAGGAATAACTCGAAGCACAATAAAATTATGCACGGGACAAGAATGCACCTGTTATGATCTGTTAATGTTATCATCACATTAAATATGAATACTTACAATAAATAGTTATAATAGAGTAAATACACACACATCATATTGAGATGGCAGTATCTATTAAAATTTGACTTGTGTCACAGAGACTGTGTCAATTAAATGAAGTAGATATACCACAATTAGTCATAATCAATATTTATAAACAGTATAATGGGAAATACAACATTATCTTCATTGTTATAAGAATTGGCTGGACCAAGACAGCTAAGAAGCATTATAAATGCAAGCAATGCGTTCTTCATTTTTTGGATTTATGCATATTATATTCATAACCAGACAGTCCAAAGGTGATTGTTCATTAAATACTAGCTCTGTATGTAGTTATTATAGGTCAGTTTGAGCTGTATATTTGTAGTATCATAAGTACATACAGTTAAAAAGTATTATTTTAAAAAAATGATTTATTTTTTGACAAAGGGGATAATGAATATGTAATTATAATAATAAAAGCCATTGTTCCATTCGAGTGGTTTACAATGCTTGATCTAATATGTCACCACACCTCACACTATTCCCTGAAGCATCTACCACATTCAAATTCTAAAAAATATTTTTTGATTTTATAAATATACAATGATTAATCAAGTCTATATATTATGATAATGTAACTTGTATTTATAGAACAAACACTATACATAGATAATTTATATAGTGGGAATTATAAAATGAATTAATTTAGAAAATAGTTCACATACCTGAGTAGTATTTGGTGTTTTTGCTACAAGGGCCATTACGACCCAAGCAAAACCTATGACAGTGTATAAAATGAAAATAAGTTATATATCCTATATTAACGTTTTGACTTACTGCAGTGTTTGCATCAACAATCCACACCACAAAGGTGAGATATATAGCAAACATAATATAAAGAAGCTGCATTGAGTATTTCATACTTGTTATAGAACACAAGTGTTAGAAATCAATTCAGTAAAATGAAGCAATCACGTAGATAATGACTTCAATTGATCAACAAATTGCTTTTGTAGTAATTGATTCATACAAGGTGATATATCCTATAGATAATGGAAACAGATGTCACAGAAGCAATCAAACACTGTCACTAGTAACCACTCTAGCATGTAGAATCTCAGACTATATATGGAGTCTCTTGATGCTCAAGTGAAAAAGATATTGTATATCCTCTTAAGATATGTATTGGGACTTAATGTAGCATGTTTCAATTATTGAATTAAAGCTATATTACATTATGTAATGTTAGAATGAAGTGTCAATGAAGGAAGTCAATGTAAACACTGTACCATCAAAGTTAACACTGTATCATCAATGTTTACACATTAAATATGAAAAGTACAACAAACAATTATAATAGAGTAAATGCGTACATCATATTAAGATGGCAGTATCTATTAAAGTATGATTTGTGTCAAAGAAACTATGTCAAATAAATGATGTAGATATCACAATTAGTTGTAATCCAATCTCTATAAGTATACATCTGTTAATATGAAAATAAAGCATAATCTTCATTGTTGTAAGCATTGCATCTACCTAGCATTATATGTAGTATTATTAATTTCATTCCTATATCAAATAAATGATGTAGATATCACAATTAGTTGTAATCAAATATCTATAAGTATACATCTGTTAATATGAAAATAAAGCATAATCATTGTTGTAAGCATTGGTTAGACCAAGACAGCTAAGAAATGTAGCAAGCATTGTAAAGGTAAGCAATGAATTCTTCATTTATAGGATTGTGCATGTCATATTCATAGCCAGACAGTCCAAAGATGATTGTTCATTAAAAACTAGCCTTTCTAGTTATTATAAGTCAGTCTGAGCTATATATTTGTAGTATCATAAGTGCATACAATTTAAAAAGTATTATTTAAAAAAATTATTTTTTTGACAAAGAGGATAATGAATATGTAATTATAATAATAAAAGCCATTGTTCCATTCGAGTGGTTTACAATGCTTGATCTAATATGTCATCACTATTCACAATATTCCCTGTGGCATCTGCCACATTCAAAACCTAAAAAAATATATTTTGATTTTATAAATATACAATGATTAATCAAGTCTATATATTATGATAATGTAACTTATATTTATAGAACAAAAACTATATATAGATAAGACATCCAATTTATATAGTGGGAATTATAAAATGAATTAATTTAGAAAATTGTCAACATACTTGAGCTGTCTATGTGACAAGGGGCATTAACAGCAAAGCAATACCTTAGGCACTGTATAAATTGAAAATAGTTTATATATCCTATATTAAATTTGACTTACTTCAATAAGGGTTGCATCAACTATCCACACCACAAATGTGAGATATATAGTTAACATAATATAAAGAAGCTGCATTGAGTACTTCATACTTGTTATAGAACGCAAGTGTTAGAAATCAATTCAGTAAAATGAAGCAATCACGTAGATAATGACTTCAATTGATCAACAAATTGCTTTTGTAGGAATTGATTCATACAAGGTGATATATCCTTCATTCTGTAAAATTTGACCTCATTACACTCTGATATATATAGCTTCTTTACTGTATAGTTAGATAATGAGTTGGAGTTACTAGGAGGATCTTTATGGTTGATGTGATATATCCTTCATCATGTATGATAACATTGTTCACAGTGTTCTAAATTGTCAATATATAGTTATATTATTATAAAATTAAAACATAAAAGTGTCAATCAAAGGGAGTAAGCATTTATTTGACAATGTACAAGGTTACAATGTCATATCAGTAAATGCATGACCAATGCAAACAGCATAATTAGTTATATATAGTTAATTTATATATATAAGCCTATTATTATCAGTATATTATATAAATAATGTCTTCGTATTGCATGTACTTAGCATTATGTGATATTATTAATTGTATTATTAATTTCATTCCTTATTGATTAACTAAAATGTACACATTCTTAATAAATGGTATACAGCTATATTAAAGTATGGATCAGGAAATCATTAAAATGTATGTTGCTAATTAGGGCACATCAATGTAACTATATGATCTTTTAAAACTAAGATATGAGATTGTGTAAGTATAAGAAGAACATTTTGACATAATAAATGTAGACTACAAATTTTTAATATGCAAATATATCTTTAAAATGGATGCAGTGAAAGAAATACCAAGTAATGTACCAGTGACTAGTTTAACATATTAACTATAAGTATTAATCACTGGTTATAATTAGTATTAATCACTGGTTATAATTAGTATTAATCATTGGTTATAATTAGTATTAATCATTGGTTATAATTTCAAGAGAATTGTGTTGATTTTCCTTTGCATTAAGCTTGATTCATTGTCTTGTTTATATTTTAAAGTGAGAAGACTGGTGTCAATTGATGAATTAAAGCTATATTACTGAGTGTAATATTAGAATGAAGAGTCAATGAAGGAAGACATTGTATACACTGTATCAAAATGGTTTACACAGTCACCAAATATGAACAGTGAGAAAGAACAATCATATTGAAGTAAACACATACATCATATTAAGATGGTACTATTCATTAAATATGTACATTTGACTAATATCACAGACAATTAAATGAAGTAGATATATTATATATATGTAATAAATCTTGTTTTCTTAGAAAGCCACTGTATAAAGACCATTTGATAAAAGTAACAACACTAGAAAGCTGAATGTAACAACAGTTCATTGATAGTTTACCAGTTATATGTTAAAGATCAGTTTATTTCTAGTCTTATAATTATATAAAGTTTATTGTAAAAAAGTATGTTTCAAAAAACGGCTTAAATGAATATATGCAATAATGTAAATTCCATTATTGTTCCACTTGAGTTTTCTATATTGCTTGCTCCAATTTTGTTAGTACCAAATACCCCCGTCAATTGGTAGTAGTGATGGTGGTAGTGGTAGTGATGGTGGTAGTGGTGGTAGTATTGATGGTGGTAGTGGTGGTAGTATTGATGGTGGCCGTGGTGGTAGTATTGATGGTGGCCGTGGTGGTAGTATTGATGGTGGCCGTGGTGGTAGTATTGATGGTGGCCGTGGTGGTAGTATTGATGGTGGCCGTGGTGGTAGTATTGATGGTGGCTGTGGTGGTAGGGCACAATATTTCTCCTCACATCGACCACATGCTAAAATATACAAAAATTGCATTTGAATAACTGCATGTTATAAATGATTGACCAAGTCAATACATTATGATAATGTTATGTTAATAGAACAAACACAATGCTTATATAAGACATCCAATTATACTAGATTACTACAATATAGTTGAGTATAGTGATAACTTAAAATGAGAATAAATTATTTAGTACAGAAGTCGGCTAACCATCCACATCAAAATTTGAAACTTTGCAAGGACCAGATCCTCTATAACACTTTTGTCTGCACTACAATAATAGATAAAATGAAAACAGGTCATTGTTATTATAAAGGATTAAATTATAGAATTTGGCTTACTGATCCCCGGTTTATATCAACAATGCATGCCACAAAGTTGATGTATATGGCAAGCACAATGAAAAGAACCTGCATTGAGTACTTCATTTTTGTTACAAGACACAGAGATCAAGTCAGATATACACTAATCACATCAGTTTCTTTTTATAGTTGATGCATGCAAGGAAATATATCCTCCATTATGTATCATAACATTGACAAACAGAGTGACTAAATTCGAGATAGACCATTTATAATATGCTGATAACAGTATACATGTAACTAGGTCAATATTGTCAGTGATATATAGATCAGACAGATGTTAATTAGGACACATCAATGTAACTATATCATCTTTTAAAACTAAGATATGAGATTGTGTAAGTATAAGAAGAACTTTTGACATAATAAATGTAGACTACAAATTTTAATATGCAAATATATCTTTAAAATGGATGCAGTGAAAGAAATAGCAAGTAATGTATCAGTGACTAGTTAAACATATTAACTATAAGTATTAATTACTGGTTATAATTTCAAGATAATTGTGTTGATTTTACTTTGCATTAAGTTTGATTCATTGTCTTGTTTATATTTTAAAGTGAGAAGACTGGTGTTAATTGATGAATTAAAGCTATATTACTGAGTGTAATATTAGAATGAAGTGTCACACACACATCTTGTTAGTAAGGGTGTATCTAATATATAACAATATATACATTTGACTAATGTCACTGAAAGCTGTGTCAATTAACAGTGAATGAAGTGTCAATGAAGGAAGTCATTGTATACACTGTATCACAATTGTTTACACATCATATATGAACAGTGAGAAAGAAAATTTATACGTAGTGTTTTAAACACACACACATCTTGTTAGTAAGGGTGTATCTAATATATAACAATATATAAATTTGACTAATGTCACTGAAAGCTGTGTCAATTAACAGTGAATGAAGTGCCAATGAAGGAAGACAATATATACACTGTATCACAATTGTTTACACATCAAATATGAACAGTGAGACAGAAAATTTATACATAGTGGTTTAAACACACACACACATCTTATTAGTAAGGATGTATCTAATATATAACAATATATACATTTGACTAATGTCACTGAAAGCTGTGTCAATTAACAGTGAATGAAGTGTCATTGAAGGAAGACAATGTATACACTGTATCACAATTGTTTACACATCAAATATGAAAGAAAATTTATATGTAATGGTTTAAACACACACACATCTTATTAGTAAGGGTGTATCTAATATATATCAATATATACATATTACTAATATATACATATGACTAATGTCTATCAATATATATCAATATATACATATGACTAATGTCACTGAAAGCTGTAATTGTTCCACTTGAGTTTTCTGTATTGCTTGCTCCAATTTTGTTAGTATCAAATACCCCCGTCAATTGGCCGAGGTCTGGGCAGTGGTGGTGGTGGTGGTGGTGGTGGCCGTGGTGGTAGTGGTGGTAGTATTGGTGGTGGTAGTGCTGTTGGCCGTGGTGGTAGTGGTGGTAGTATTGATGGTGGTAGTGGTGGTGGCCGTGGTGGTAGTGGTGGTGGTAGTGGTGGTGGCCGTGGTGGCAGTCGTGGTAGGGTACAATATTTCTCCTCACATCGACCACATGCTAAAATATACAAAAAATTGCTTTTGAATAACTGCATGTTATAAATGATTGACCAAGTCAATACATCATGATAATGTTATGTTAATAGAACAAACACAATGCTTATATAAGACATCCAATTATACTAGATTACTACAATATAGTTGAGTATAGTGATAACTTAAAATGAGAATAAATTATTTAGTACAGAAGTCGGCTAACCATCCATATCAAAATTTGAAACTTTGCAAGGACCAGATCCTCTATAACACTTTTGTCTGCACTACAATAATAGATAAAATGAAAACAGGTCATTGTTATTATAAAGGATTAAATTATAGAATTTGGCTTACTGATCCCCGGTTTATATCAACAATGCATGCCACAAAGTTGATGTATATGGCAAGCACAATGAAAAGAACCTGCATTGAGTACTTCATTTTTGTTACAAGACACAGAGATCAAGTCAGATATACACTTATCTCATCAATTTCTTTTTATAGTTGATCCATGCAAGGTAATATGTCTTCCATTATGTATCATAACATTGACAAACAGAGTGACTAAATTCGAGATAGACCGTTTATAATATGTTGATAATAGTATACATGTAACTAGGTCAATAAAGTGAGAAGACTGGTGTCAATTGATGAATTAAAGCTATATTACTGAGTGTAAAATTAGAATGAAGTGTCAATGAAGGAAGACAATATAAACACTGTATCACAATTGTTTACACATCAAATATGAACAATGAGAAAGAAAATTTATATGTAATGGTTTAAACACACACACACATCTTATTAGTAAGGGTGTATCTAATATATAACAATATATACATATGACTATACCATGTCCGAGTTGAGAAGAGCCCTTCATTAAAAAAAAGGTGTTTTATGCATGGATGTAAAGTGAGGAATTTCCTTCCCTATTAAACACAATTAGCGCTGAAGCACATTTTAATTATATTCATTATTTGTTCACGTGAATGTCATGCGAACAGACCACGTTTTCTCTCGTGTTTGTGAACATGCCAACTGGAAAGAGATTGAGAGCGCAAACAAAGGAGGTTGTTGTGAATGTCTATGGATATTTTGAGGAGCTTGGCAGGCGTAAACGGACTGAAGGAGGACTGGAGGTGAATCGGATGAGTCTGATGATTCCAATCAGTCTGATAGTTCCGATGACGATTAGTTGTAGGCATTCTCAGTCTTCCTTCTTCGTCGAAAGGTTTTTTCAAAACCATGGTGGCTTTATAGCTGCCTCAAATCATAAAAGATGATACCTGGTTATTATTTTAATAATAATTGTTATAATATACCATTTGTTCATATAATTAGAATTGTAATTTTGAATTGCCACGTGACAGATGGCTGACTTCTCAAAGCGAAAATTGTTTTTTATTAAACCCTCGAAGGTGTGCAATTCGAAGTATGTGAAAGGTATGCCATTGAAAATGTATGGAGTTTTCTAGTTTGGTACTTTCTCGTAGTGCTAGAGAGCCAAATTTTATATATAAAATGCGCATTTGCAAGATAAATCGATTGTGCAAGTTTCATGTCAATAGCACGTAAAACGGCAAAGTTATTCACATGTCTGGGTGGGCCCTCTCAACTCGGACATGGTATAATGTCATTGAAAGCTGTGTCAATTAACAATGAATGAAGTGTCAATAAAGGAAGTCATTGTATACACTGTATCACAATTGTTTACACATCAAATATGAACAGTGAGAAAGAACAATCATATTGAAGTAAACACATACATCATATTAAGATGGTACTATTCATTAAATATGTACATTTGACTAATATCACAGATAATTAAATGAAGTAGATATATTATATATATGTAATAAATCTTGTTTTCTTAGAAAGCCACTGTATAAAGACCATTTGATAAAAGTAATAACACTAGAAAGCTGAATGTAACAACAGTTCATTGATAGTTTACCAGTTATATGTTAAAGATCAGTTTATTTCTAGTCTTATAATTATATAAAGTTTATTGTAAAAAAATATGTTTCAAAAAACGGTTTAAATGAATATATGCAATAATGTAAATTCCATTATTGTTCCACTTGAGTTTTCTATATTGCTTGATCCAATTTTGTTAGTACCAAATACCCCCGTCAATTGGTAGTAGTGATGGTGGTAGTGGTAGTGATGGTGGTAGTGGTAGTGATGGTGGTAGTGGTGGTAGTATTGATGGGGGTAGTGGTGGTAGTATTGATGGTGGCCGTGGTAGTAGTATTGATGGTGGCCGTGGTGGTAGTATTGATGGGGGCCGTGGTGGTAGTATTGATGGTGGACGAATGCATGCCACAAAGCTGATGTATATGGCAAGCACAATGAAAAGAACCTGCATTGAGTACTTCATTTTTGCTACAAGACACAGAGATCAAGTCTGATATACATTAATCACATCAGTGTCTTTTTATAGTTGATGCATGCAAGGTAATATATCCTCCATTATGTATCATAACATTGACAAACAGACTGACTAAATTCGAGATAGACCGTTTATAATATGTTGATAATAGTATACATGTAACTAGGTCAATAAAGTGAGAAGACTGGTGTCAATTGATGAATTAAAGCTATATTACTGAGTGTAATATTAGAATGAAGTGTCAATGAAGGAAGTCAATGTATACACTGTATCACAATTGTTTACACATGAAATATGAACAGTGAGACAGAAAATTTATACGTAGTGGTTTAAACACATGCACACATCTTGTTAGTAAGGGTGTATCTAATATATATCAATATATACATTTGACTAATGTCACTGAAAGCTGTGTCAATTAACAATGAATGAAGTGTCAATGAAGGAAGTCATTGTATACACTGTATCACAATTGTTTACACACCAAATATGAACAGTGAGAAAGAACATTCATAATTGAAGTAAACATACACATCATATTAAAATGATACTATTCATTAAATATGTACATTTGACTAATATCACAGACAATTAAATGAAGTAGATATATTATATATATGTGATAAATCTTGTTTTCTTAGAAAGCCACTGTATAAAGATCATTTGATAAAAGTAACAACACTAGAAAGCTGAATGTAAGAACAGTACATTGATAGTTTACCAGTTATATGTTAAAGATCAGTTTATTTCTAGTCTTATAATTATATAAAGTTTATTGTAAAAAAATATGTTTCAAAAAACGGTTTAAATGAATATATGCAATAATGTAAATTCCATTATTGTTCCACTTGAGTTTTCTATATTGCTTGATCCAATTTTGTTAGTACCAAATACCCCCGTCAATTGGTAGTAGTGATGGTGGTAGTGGTAGTGATGGTGGTAGTGGTAGTGATGGTGGTAGTGGTGGTAGTATTGATGGGGGTAGTGGTGGTAGTATTGATGGTGGCCGTGGTAGTAGTATTGATGGTGGCCGTAGTGGTAGTATTGATGGGGGCCGTGGTGGTAGTATTGATGGTGGCCGAATGCATGCCACAAAGCTGATGTATATGGCAAGCACAAAGAAAAGAACCTGCATTGAGTACTTCATTTTTGTTACAAGACACAGAGATCAAGTCAGATATACACTAATCACATCAGTTTCTTTTTATAGTTGATGCATGCAAGGTAATATATCCTCCATTATGTATCATAACATTGACAAACAGAGTGACTAAATTCAAGATAGACCGTTTATAATATGCTGATAATAGTATACATGTAACTAGGTCAATATTGTCAGTGATATATAGATCAGACAGATACGTAGAATGTTTATTTATAAGAAATAAATTATTCATATATCTACTAGTTAATTTAGTATTGAATGTCAAGAAACAATCATAAAATATGCAAAATTGAGCGTGACTAAAGAAAGAATTACTTTAAACTTAATATAATCAAATCATCTGTTTATTAAGATGTGAAGTAATAAAGATTCCTCTACATAACGCAAAAGAATAGTGTATTGTCCACATTCATAGATTAGTCACTCACTAATATTCAATTACATATGTGGAGTATTATTAGTTATATTCATTATTGATAAACTAAAATGCACACATTCAAAAATACATATTATTATTGAAGTAATAGATTAGTAAAACATCTAAATAATAATTATGTTGATAATTAGACCACATGTACATATATGGTCTTAGAATTGCTATATTAAAGTATTTATTACACAATATAATTGTATTATGTTGTAAAGGCTTAGGCAGAGATATGATAGGACATTTCAGACTTTATGTTTGTCTGGACAACCAATACTAAAAATCAATAAACAAAACCAAGCTATATATACAACACAACAACCAATTAAAATATATCTAATGAGTCCATAGCAACACCCAATGAAATAGCTGGAATAGAGTCCTCGACAGATGATAATTGGTTGAAGTGAGCAAGGTTGTTTCGATCTTCTAACCAGAGATATCATCAGCAGACACGGCAGACATATAGAAAGTCCTAGATATTATTCACCCTCCAGTAAGCTAGTGAGATAAAGCATCCAAACAAACATAAAGTCTGAAATGTCCCACATAATTGTATTATTTCATGTTATAATGTAAGGAATCATATGTACAGATAGATCTGTACATATAGTAGTGGCTTACTGTAGTCCTTGCATTAACAATCCACACCACAAATGTGAGATATATAGCAAAAACAATATAAAGAAGCTGCATTGAGTACTTCATATATGTTATAGAACACAAGGCTTAGATCAGTGTAATGGAATCATGTAGATAATGGTTGGATTGATCATCAGTTTCTTATTATAATTGACACATACAATGTGGTATATCCTCCATTATATATTATGTATAACATTGACCAGGTTGCTGTGTATATGTAATCTCATAAATGTATATATTTTAAAGAGTATAATTGCAATAAATGACTTGTTTTTCAACAATGGGCAATAATGAATATGGAATTATAACCAAAAATGGTTTATTTTACAAAAGAAGGGCTTAAGTAACAATGTAAATATAATCATTGTTCCACTTGAGTGTTTGATCCAACTTGTTACCATGTAGTAAGCTTATGGACAATGTTTATTCCAACAGATTTCACATTCTAAATATAAGAAATGGTTTGCATTCAAATAACTATATGTAATACAATGTTAATTTATTTTGATCATATAAAGTTATATATATAATATATTTATAGAACAAATACTAGATATACAACACACTCAATTTATACAAGATTATTGAAATACAATAAGTAGAAATAAATTATTTTACAAAGAAATCAGCATACCAGGTGTTCGAACACGATCCCCAAGTCGGCAAGGACCACGATATGGAATCTGACCACTGTTTTCATAGCAATAGAAGAGACACTATAATTGATGACAAATCCATAAAGGAAGGTCATATTGACTAAATTAAGATTTAGCTTACATCAGATGCATCAACACTCCACACTACAAGGGTGAGGTAAATAGCCAGCACAATGTAAAGAAGCTGCGTTAGATACTTCATTACTGTTATAAAACTCAAGGCTTAGAGATCAATTCAGTGTAATGGAGCAACCACGTAAAAAATGATTTGGATTTATCGTCAGTTTCCTTTTATAATTAATGCATACAAGGTGGTATATCCTCCATTATGTATAATAGTATGGACCTCATTGTTCTCTTGTACAGTATCATTACTATGTAGCTAGGTTAGAAGGAAATGCAATGTCAGTTAAGGATATACTGGCGATACTGTGTGTACATTGAATTCTTCGTTGACATTTTATTCTAACATTACATTTAATGGATAATTAAACTATAACTGTTTAATTACTATTAACAATGTGAAAACAATGTATTTAATTACTTAAAACAATGTGTCAACATGGTGATCAATTATAGTATAAGTGTCCATTACATGTAATATTAGAATGAAGTGTCAATGAAGGAAGTCATTGTATACACTGTATCACAATTGTTTACACATCAAATATGAACAGTGAGAAAGAACAATCATATTGAAGTAAACACATACATCATATTAAGATGGTACTATTCATTAAATATGTACATTTAACTAATATCACAGATAATTAAATGAAGTGGATATATATAATAAATCTTGTTTTCTTAGAAAGCCACTGTAAAAAGATCATTTGATAAAAGTAATAACATTAGAAAAATGAAAAGAAATTATTTTGTACATAAGTCAGCTGACCATTCATATATAATTAGAATACTGCAAGGACCAGATCCTCTAAAACACTTGGCATTTGCACTACAATGATTGATATAGTGAAGACAGGTCATTTTAAATATAAAGGATTAAATAACAGTATTGGATTACTGATTCCCAGTCTGTTTCTAGTTTTATAATTACATATACAGTTTGTTCAAAGAAAGGTTTATTTTCAACAAAGGGAATAAATGAATTTTAAGTAATTATAATAATGTAAATTCCATCATGTTTCACTCGAGTGTCAATTGAGGATATTAAGGCTTTGTATACATTTAATGTAATATTAAAATGAAGTGTCAATGAAGGAAGGAAATGTCCATGTTGTATCATCACTGTTTACATAGGAAATATGAACAGTAATAAAGAAATGTATTTGTAGTGGTCTAAACCCACGCACACATCATATTAGGAAGGGTGTATCTAATAACAATATATACATTTGACTAATGTCACTGAAAGCTGTGTCAATTAACAAGGACTTATATAGCTAATATAATATAAAACTTTTAGTGATTTGCTATTTATGATTTTGGGCCATTTTTAACTCAGATCATGGATTATATATTGGTTTGAGTCAAATTGAAATTGGTCGACATCACAAAATCACTTGGAATTTTTTATGAAGGTAGCTATATAGATCATTGTTAAGTGAAATTAATATAGCTGTTCTCAAATGTTGCATTATTTTAAAAATGCTATAATAATACCCCATGTTTTACTAGTATATATACATGTAAATTAATGAATTTTTTAAATTTTTTAACAACATTTCTAAGCACAATCAATTATTCTAATAAACAAGGACCTATATAGCTAACTTCATAAAAAAATTCAAGTGATTTTGCTACTTATTATTTCGGGCCATTTTTAACTTGGACCATGGACCAGATCCTCTAAAAGACTTGCATTTGCACTACAAAGATTGATAAGTGAAGACAGATCATGAATTGTACTACCAATTTCTCAGTCTATTTCTAGTATTACATACGGTTTATCCAAAGAAAGGTTTATTTTCAACAAAGGGAATAACTGGATTTTAAGTAATTATATTAATGTAAATTCAATCGTGTTCCACTCGAGTGGTTTGTATCTCTTGATCCAATTTGTTAAAACCACTTTTTTGGTATCTGTGGACAATATTTCCAAAAGCATCTTGAACATGCTAAAAATATAAAAATTGCATTCAAATAGCTGTATGTTATAAATATATACAACGATTAGCCAAGTCAATTCATTATGATAATGTAACCTTATATTTTAGAAATAAACACTATAATTATATACATATTTTATAAAATAATACATTTATATTCTCACAATGCTAAATTGTATTGTAATAATCTAATATAGGCTGAACATTTTAAAATTGTTGGCATACCATCAGGGGTGCCACTTGAGTAATGACAAGGACCATCTGGTAAAGCAGCTGAACACTTCTTTCGACACTATATAAAAGGAACATAGGTCATTTGTACTAAAGGATTGAAATAAAATTGACTGACTAAATCTGCATCAACTATCCATACAGCAAAGGTAAGGTATATAGCTAACACAGTATAAAGAAGCTGCAATGAGTACTTCATACTTGTTATAGGACACAAATATTATAGCTCGATTCAGTGTAAAGGAGCAATCACGTAGATAATGAGTCACAATTGCTAGCAACTGTTTATAGCTGATGCAGTATATCCTTCATCATGTATGATAACATTGTTCTCAGTTCTTGAACATGTGCATAGTTTTATTACTATGTAGTTAAAGCACAAGGAAAACAAGTACTATGACAATATATGAAGTTACAAGGAATTATCAATGAATGTATGGCCTATGTACAAAAGGTAGAGTAGTACTAAAGAGTCAGATGATTTAGAATATTCCAATCATATAGACCTTATAAAATATATGGTAAAATAACGACTTTCATATATCTATTGTGCGATATAATTTATTCTTAATATATATACTGGAACCTTGAAGAAAATGGTGCATATGTCAATTGAGGATATTAAAGCTGTATATACATTTAATGTAATATTAAAATGAAGTGTCAATGAAAGAAGGAAATGTACATGTTATATCATCACTGTTTACATAGGAAATATGAACAGTGATAAAGAAAATTTATTTGTAGTGGTTTAAACACATGCACACATTATATTAGGAAGAGTGTATCTAATAACAATATATACATTTAACTAATGTCACTTCATTCATTGTTAATAGTATTGGATTACTGATTCCCAGTCTATTTCTAGTTTTATAATTACATATACAGTTTGTTCAAAGAAAAGTTTATTTTCAACAAAGGGAATAAATGGATTTTAAATAATTATAATAATGTAAATTCCGTCATGTTCCACTCGAGTGGTTTAGATTTCTTGATCCAATTTGTTAAAACCACTTTTTTGGTATCCATGGACAATATTTCCTATAGCATCTTGAACATGCTAAAAATATTTAAAAAATTGCATTCAAATAGCTGCATATTATAAATATATACAACAATTAATCAAGTCGATACATTATGATAATATAATCTTATATTTATAGAATAAACACTATAATTATATACATATTTTGTAAAATAATACATTTATATTCTTACAATGCTAAATTGTATTGTAATAATCTGATATAGGCTGAACATTTTAAAATTGTCAGCATACCTTTAGGGCTGCCACTTGGGTACGAACAAGGACCATCTGGTAAAGCAGCTGAACACTTCTTTTGACACTATATAAAAGGAACACAGGTCATTTGTACTAAAGAATTGAAATAAAATTGACTTACTAAATCTGCATCAACTATCCATACAGCAAAGGTGAGGTATATAGCTAACACAATATAAAGAAGTTGTAATGAGTACTTCATACTTGTTATAAAACACAAGGCTTATAGCTCAATTCAGTGTAAAGGAGTAATCACATAGATAATGAGTCACAATTGCTAGCAACTGTTTATATAGTTGACGCAGTATATCCTTCATCATGTATGATAACATTGTTCTCAGTTCTCGAACATGTGCATAGTTTTATTACTATGTAGTTAAAGCACAAGGAAAACAAGTACTATGACAATATATGAAGTTACAAGGAATTATCAATGAATGTACGACCTATGTACAAAAGGTAGAGTAGTACTAAAGAGTCAGATGATTTAGAATATTCCAATCATATAGACCTTATAAAATATATAGTAAAATAATAACTTTCATATATCTATTGTGCAATATAATTTATTCTTAATATATATACTGGAACCTTAAAGAAAATGGTGCATATGTCAATTGAGGATATTAAAGCTGTATATACATTTAATGTAATATTAAAATGAAGTGTCAATGAAGGAAGGAAATGTGCACACTGTATCATCACTGTTTACGTAGCAAATATGAACACTGATAAAGAAAATATATATATATATATAGTTGTCTAAACCCATGCACACATCATATTAGGAAGGTTGTATCTATTAATGATATATACATTTGACTAATGCCACTGGAAGCTGTGTCAATTAACAAGGACCTATATAGCTAACATCATAAAAAAATTCGAGTGATTTTGCTATTCATGATTTTTGGGCCATTTTTAACTCAACCATGGTTTGAGTCAAAAAATTGAAAATCAGTCAGCATCAGGAAATCATTTGAAACTTTTATAGAGATAGTTATATAGGTCCTTGTTAAGTAACATTAGTATTACTGCTCTAAATTGTTGTATTATTTTTAAAATGCTATAATAATACTCCTTGTTTTACTGGTACATGTACATGTAAATTAATGAATCTCTTAGATTTTTTTTATAGATTTTAACAACATTTCTGAGTACAATCAATTTTTCTACTTAACAAGAACCTATATAGCTAACTTCATAAAAAATTTCAAATGATTTCACTACTTATGATTAATTATTCTTATGAATAAGGTATTCCTATATACTATGTCATAAACCATGTCTTGTATATCTCATGTCTCATGTTATATTAAGCTAGTATTGTTTAGTTAAAAAGAGTCTGTAGTGTGGTTTTATGTAGCAAAATCATGCTTGACCTATTTAAAAGTTTCAGTAAAGCAAAGCAACTAAGTTATAGCCTGTTACCCAATATATTTGTAGTCATCACTTTATTAGGATGTAATGCTGTGACAATTTATTATATTTTGGATTAAATTGTTATATTGCCATTTAAGCTCTGTGGCAGTATGCCACAGGCTTTGGTAAATTTACAACTGTAAATATCATTAACTTCATGTAAATTAGTTAGCACATTGATATACACATGTACAATGTTTATTGAATTGTTTTACAAAATATTTATAGTCAGCATCCAGAGCTGCCTGCAGGACCACAAGGAGGATCTCTTGATATGTCACACTAAATAAAGGATAATAAATCATTTGTACAGAAAACTAATTGTAGTAATAGCTTACTGCAGTCATTGCATCAACACTCCATGCCATAAAGCTGAGATATATAGCAAGCACAATGTAAAGAAGCTGCATTGAGTGCTTCATTTTTATTACAAGCCACCACTCAATCATTTAGACATTATACTACATCTGTAGATAACAGTTTAGATTTTTTGTCAGCTTCTTTCTACAATTAATACATACAATGCATTATGTCCTCCATTATATATAATAATATTGATGACATTGCTCTCTGACATGTATAGTTTCATCATTGTGTAGTTAGTTGGTTTAGAAGGAAATACAGTGTCAGTTGAGGAAATGAAGTGTTATTACAAAGTTACAAGGAAGTATCAATGAACCTATTACCAATATACTTAACATAGTTAGTTATATTGTTGGTTTAGAAGGAAATACAGTGTCAGTTGAGGAAATGAAGTGTTATTACAAGGTTACAAGGAAGTATCAATGAACCTATTACCAATAGACTCAATATAGTTAGTTATATTGTTGGTTTAGAAGGAAATACAGTGTCAGTTGAGGAAATCAAGTGTTATTACAAGGTTACAAGGAAGTACCAATGAACCTATTACCAATATACTTAACATAGTTATATTGTTGGTTTAGAAGGAAATACAGTGTCAGTTGAGGAAATCAAGTGTTATTACAAGGTTACAAGGAAGTACCAATGAACCTATTACCAATATACTTAACATAGTTATATTGTTGGTTTAGAAGGAAATACAGTGTCAGTTGAGGAAATCAAGTGTTATTACAAGGTTACAAGGAAGTACCAATGAACCTATTACCAATATACTTAACATAGTTATATTGTTGGTTTAGAAGGAAATACAGTGTCAGTTGAGGAAATCAAGTGTTATTACAAGGTTACAAGGAAGTACCAATGAACCTATTACCAATAGACTCAACATAGTTAGTTATATTGTTGGTTTAGAAGGAAATACAGTGTCATTTGAGGAAATCAAGTGTAAAATTAACAATATACAAAGCGTTAAGGATGTGTCAATGAAAGAAGCCAATGTACACACCAAAATATAGTGCATTATTGTCTTCTTTACAATTATATTAAAAGAAAAGATGGCATTAAATGAAGAAAAAAGTTTACTTTGCGGAATACATCTATGTAACATTAGTGACTAATGGGTTTATAAATATGTACAGTCATCTAGTGAGAACCACATCACTGTAGTAGAGATCAAGATAGTCTATTCACTTATAGCTCAAGTGACTTTGTGCATTTAACATACATAGTCAGTCTACCCAAATCTGACTGTTTATTAAATGCTAGTCAGTTTGAGCTGTATATCTCTATATAAATACATACAGTGTAAAGAGTATATTTACAATAAAATGATTTTTTTTCAACAAACAGTATAAATGAATTATTTGCAATTACAATAATGAAAAGACAGCTATTATTTCACTTAAGTGGTTTACATTTCTTGATCCAATTATGCTACCACTTGTAATGAAGGTCAACAATATAGCCTGTGACAACTGGTACACGCTAAAATATAAGAAACATTGAAATAAGTATATGTAATATCAAGTCAATTCATTACAATAATAATCATAAATTAAATAAATTATTTTGCATTTAGTCAGTATACCTGCAGGGTGGCCATGTCCTGGGGTACAAGGACCGTATTCACCAGTTCCATAACACATCGATTGACACTATATAATAAATGATAAAGGAGTCATATGTGTCATGTGTAGGTTTTAAACTAAAGTTACCTGGTTTGCATCAACACTCCACGACACAAAAGTAAGATATATATTTAACACAATACAAAGAAGCTGCAACGAGTACTTCATACTTATCATAGACCACAAGACATAGAGATCAATTCACTACATACAGTAATCATGTAAACAATGGTTTGGAATTGTTGTCCGTTTCTTTTTATAATTAATGCATACAAGGTGGTATATCCCTTGTTATGCATAAGAGTATTGGCCACATTGCTCTCTGACATGTATCGTTTCATTACTGTGTAGTTAGTTAGTTTAGAAGGAAATACAGCGTTAGTTGAGGAAATCAAGTGTAACTACAAGGTTACAAGGAAGTATCAATGTATGTATTACCAATATACTCAACATAGTTATATTGTAGGAAATACAATGTCAGTTAATCAAGTGTAAAATTAGCAATATACAAAGTGTTAAGGATGTGTCAATGAAGGAAGCCAATGCACATAACAAAATATAGTGTATTATTATCTTCTTTACAATTATGTTAAAAGAAAAGATGGCATTAAATGAGGACAAAATATTTACTTACAGAATACATCTATGTAATATTAGTGACTAATGGATTTATAAATATGTAAAGACATCTAGTGATAACCACATCACTGTAGTAAACTCAAGAGAGTCTATTTACTATTAGCTCAAGTGCTTTGTGCATTTAACATACATAGTCAATCAGTCAAAATGTGACTGTTTATTAAGTGCTACTCCTTTATTTGTTATAGATCAGTTTAAGCTATATATCTATATATAAATACATACAGTTTAAAGAATATGTTTACAATAAAATGAATTATTTTTCAACAAACAGAATAAATGAATTATTTGTAATTACAATGTAAAGACAGCCATTATTTCACTTAAGTGGTTTACATTGCTTGATCCAATTATGCTACCACTTATAATAAAGGTCAACAATATAGCCTGTGACAACTTGTAAATGCTAAAATAAAAGAAGCAATTTCCATTAAAATAATTATATGTAATATCAAGTCAATTCATTACAATAATAATCATAAATTAAATAAAATTATTTTGCATTTAGTCAGTATACCTGCAGGGTGGCCATGTCCTGGGGTACAAGGACCGTATTCACCAGTTCCATAACACATCGATTGACACTATATAATAAATGATAAAGGAGTCATATGTGTCATGTGTAGGTTTTAAACTAAAGTTACGTGGTTTGCATCAACAATCCACACCACAAAGGTAAGATATATAGTTAACATAATATGAAGAAGCTACATTCAGTACTTCATACTTGTTATAGACCACAAGACATAGAGATCAATTCAGTATAATGGAGCAATCACGTAGATAATGAATTGGAATTATAGTCAGTTTCTCTTTATAATTAATGCATACAAGGTGGTATATCCTCCATTATGTATAATAGTATAGACCATATTGCTCTCTGACATGTATAGTTTCATCATTGTGTAGTTAGTTAGTTTAGAAGGAAATACAGTGTCAGTTATAAAGCAAGTGTTATTACAAGGTTACAATGAAGTATCAATGAACCTATTACCAATATACTTAACATAGTTAGTTATATTGTTGGTTTAGAAGGAAATACAGTGTCAGTTGAGGAAATCAAGTGTTATTACAAGGTTACAAGGAAGTATCAATGAACCTATTACCAATACACTCAACATAGTTAGTTATATTGTTGGTTTAGAAGGAAATACAGTGTCAGTTGAGGAAATCAAGTGTTATTACAAGGTTACAATGAAGTATCAATGAACCTATTACCAATATACTCAACATAGTTAGTTATATTGTTGGTTTAGAAGGAAATACAGTGTCAGTTAAGAAAGCAAGTGTTATTACAAGGTTACAATGAAGTATCATAAAGGAAAACAATGAATATAGAAAACATATTTTTATTTATCATTGATTGCATATTATTATCATCACAATAGTCACTTAAGATGGTAAACATGATAAAAATTATCTAAAATAATATATGAATTTATTTATTAATCTATCCATACGAATAATATTAAAATAATATAATATTGTCTTATTTATAATTACTTGGTTATAGTTCAATGATAGAATGTATGTATGTAATATTGTTTACTAAATATCTTCATAAACATTGTTATACATGTAGTCTCATAAATACATACAGTTTAAAGATTATAATTATGAAAACTAATTTATTTTTCAGCAAAATGGCATAAAAGAATATGTAATTATAACAAAAATGATTTATTTTGCAACAAAGGGCTTAAATTAATATGTTATTATAATAATGTAAATACAACCATTGTTCCATCCAACTTGTTACCACATAGTAAAGGTAACAAACACTATTGTTATTACTTACATCAACATCTATAATAAAAGGTTTACATTCAAATGACTATATTTAATACAGTGTTAATTCATTATGATAACCTAAACTTATAGAACATATACTATGTATACAACACATTATAAGATTATTGAAATACAATTAACTATAGCAGGAAATTAAAAGGAGAAAATAGATTTTTTTATAAACTAGTCAGCATACCTCTTCCACTTGTTCCAGATGATTTACAAGGACCTGGTGGATCAAAACTTGATATTGATAATATAATAATATCAATATCAATGATATGTATTATATTTAAAAGTTTTGATAAGACATTAGTTGATCAGTTTAGCTAAGATATAACACAGTGGTAACCACTATGACATCTTACTGGTAAATCAGTACAAGCATACGCTAATCTCCTGTACTTCTATATATACTATTATATATACATATAAGTATATGTACTATTAAGTACATATAAGAGTATTAAGTATATGAAGTACATCACACTGATAAGTAAATTATCAATGTTGAAAGTGTATTGATTTAATTTAGACTACTCTGTTGTCAAAGCAATCATTTCCTATTAATATATCAAAAGAAATTTAAAAATTTTATTAAAGGATATATATTTTCCTCATAGATAATACATGATGTTTTATGTATTTATTGTTAAGCATCATTTGTGACCTGATTTCCAATAAGGGACCACTTCTGTCAAAATGTTTGCAACCTGATCGTGAAAAGGGACTACTGTTAAAACACCTCAAAGAACAGTTTTGTATACATACACAGTTGCTATGAATAGTTGTGCACATATAACAACTGTATGAATAATATTATTTAAACTGCTTTTTAACACTGGTCCTTTTACAAATCAGATCACAAATATTTGCCAGAAGTGGTTCCTTGTTAGGTCACATTTATGTATGTTGTATTGATTATAGCTCTTTTCCATATAAGGGCATGCCAATCATATAAGTGTTTTTCATATCAGGACAATTAAATGTAAGACAGATTGAGTAATAAAATTAACTATTATAAGGTTATGAAAATGATCATGATAATTAAATGAAAGAACAAACTGATTGAGTAATGAAATTAACAATTACAAGGTTATTAAAATGCACTAGTGATAATGTCTTGTTCTTGCAGGGGAAACGACAAATGAATATGTAAAAAAATGTGATTCAAAGTGGTTTCTTTTCTGGCTCATCACTATCCAAAATCTTCTCATCAATGTCTGCATCAAGTTTCACTTGTTCCTCCTCTCCAGATAATGTATAATAAGCCTCATCAGCTCTTACACTGTAAAGTAACACATATAGAAATGAAATTATTAATGGAGATGATACCATACTAATATTTTAGTGTAACATATAACATTTATGTTGAGGACACCTGTATAATATTCAAGCTCCCTAGTGTCAATTGATTGCTTCTAAATCCATGAGGGTATTATCATCTTAACAATGATTACATATAATCATTTAAGCTTGGTTAACACAGTTGGCAAAACAATCATTAATATCAATAAAAGTCATCATTTTAAAAAGTCAGTTTCTTTTCTTTCCTTTTTCACTATGCATGTACATGTATATTAATGTCATATAACCACACCCACCTAATAGGGGCTTGACGAGACTTCTTACGCCTACAATATTTGATTGTTATCACTACTCCAACTACTACTATAATCAGTACAATAAAAAATACTAGTACAGAAAATACTATTCCAACTATTTCACCAGTAGAGAGGCCAGTATCCTCTTGATCACCACCACCAGTACCATACTGAGATGTCACTAGAAAATAAGGAGGGTCCATTAATGACTATTATACAATAGAATGTGTCTCTGTAGTGGACCTAGTACCTACATTGTGTATATATACAGTGGAACCTCTCTATACTATGGGACATTGTCAGCATAAGAGTGTCGTCAACATAGATGTTATATAATACATTAAAGTATTAGTATGGGACTAGAACAAGTGTCCTCAATATAGAGGTTGTATAATACACTAAAGTATTAGTATGGGACTAGAACAAGTGCCCTCAATATAGAGGTTGTATAATACACTAAAGTATTAGTATGGGACTAGAACAAGTGCCCTCAATATAGAGGTTATATAATACACTAAAGTATTAGTATGGGACTAGAACAAGTGTCCTCAATATAGAGGTTGTATAATACACTAAAGTATTAGTATGGGACTAGAACAAGTGTCCTTAATGTAGAGGTTGTATAATACACTAGAGTATTAGTATGGGACTAGAACATGTGCACTAAATAGAGTTGATGTCCTTAATTACTTTATAGGAGGTTCCACTGTATAAAAGATACAGTATATAATTATATTATTATTATTCAACTCAATGTATAATTCAATAGATTATTTGATTAAGAGGGTCAACCCTTTTAATATAAATAATTAACACAGACTGTTATTTTGTTAAGAATTACTCAATTAATGAAACTCTGTGAAGAGGACAACCCCTTATTTAGGTACTTAATTTTAACATAGTGATATACCTCCTGAAAATGATGTTATTGTAATTGTCAAACTTCCTTTGTTCCTTTCTAATAAAGCAATAACATCACTTTGTGAGTAAGCACCAGATTTAATACTATCACTCTTGATTTCAACAACAATACTAGAAAAAAACTTGATAAACCAGTTTAAATAACTCGTCTGCTTACTCAATATCACTACCATTGGCCAATATAGCATATGTGTTAACAGTGGGTGAGGTTAAACGATTTGTCGCAGAAAGAATAGACCATATAGAATTCAGGAATTCTGTTTCATTACTTTTAAACTGAGCAATTGTCATACTTTGAACTCTCATCTTAACAAGGATAGTATCTGTTGGCTAAGAGAAAAATATTAAATCATTATGATGTCATTGGAATAGTAGCATTACCAGTGGGAGAGGATTAAGAGGAGGAGGACCTAAAATAAGATTACATCATAATGACATCATATTATGATCAATCTCTCACTCTTTATCAATGATGGGCACTCCAATTTATCAACACATCGATCTCTAAATTGAACTAGACCAGTTGGACAAAAGCACCCTTCCACACATCTATGAGTACAAACAAAATCAGTTTGATTATAGTTGTCACATGTTCGAGGACATTCTGTACCACATTCAGAATACGTCTTTCCAGTGGGGCATCTATTATCAAAGTAATCTAGCAATTAAAATTTTAAAAAATGTTTGTAACAACGTTCAAATGATATGTTCATATCAAGACTTTGAAGTTCATACTGAGACTTTGAATTAAGGAAGTCTCTATATTTGTGATGTATTCAACTTTAAGTGTATTTGTTTTAACATATCTGTTCCAAACTAACTCATGTCTCTTAATAAATAAAGTTTGAGATATTGAAACAACCAATTCTTATGGAGAAGTTATTGCATTAAAAGTTGTGAAGTTTAGCTTAGAAAATACTTATGCTGATCTACATTACCTAATGACCTGAAATTAACAAGAATTTAAGTATTTTAACTATCATTGACAAAATATACCCACAATTTAAGTTCTAACCTGCCAAATTAATTCATTACATTATATTACCACTTAATAACTCATCCTAGTTTAGTGGTATACAGTAAAGTATTATGTTGCTAACATCAAAGAGAGTGCTAACATCAAAGAGAGTGGGAAGACACTACAAACACATAGACATTACCAAAATACTAACATAACTAGCTTTATTAGAAATATTAACTACATCCATTGCTAAGTGAGTACAACATAACATCAACAATTAAGTACAAGTTTACACAAGCCCTAAAGATACCAGTCTGTTCTTTTTGTTAACAAACAATTGGTCTCAATAAGTACAAGAGCTTTCACAAGCCCAGAGACACCAGTCTAACATTGTTGACAAAAAATGGTCCCAGAGCTTTCACAAGCCCAGAGACACCAGTCTAACATTGTTGACAAAAAATGGTCCCAGCAACTACAAACTTTCACAAGCCCTAAAGACACCAGTCTAACTAACAATTGGTCTCAACAGGTACAAGCTTTCACAAGCCCTAAAGACACCAGTCTAGCTTTGTTACAAATATTACTGATATCTACAAACATTTCCTACATGCTATAACTAATATTATGAAGCCATTTTATATCTGACACTTGAATGGGTATCCTCTTTAAATAATACACTAAACTATTTGGATAGACCAGGTGTTCTTAACATAGAGGGCTTCTTACATTTAGAGTATTCTCTCTTAAACAATTTGTTACTAGGACTCACTATTTCTATTAGAACATGACACATTAGAACATGGAGACTGTCTACAATTTGCTCTTATCTGTATTGTACATATATCTCTACATCCACCATTGTTCACAAAACAAGAAGGAAGACAAACTGCATCATCGGTAGTGCGGTTCACAACACAACGGTAATCACCAGGACACCTCTCAGTATCACATGGATCAGGTATTGTTGTGGCATCTATTGTATGAGAGAAGGAATACTAAAAAATTATATTTATATTTGAGTATTAAGTCTTCCAATATTTATGTATAGATATGTGCTCTCATTGTATAGGTTTATCAATTGAACAACACAATGTGTCATAGTCAATGACTTTATTATTAACTAAACTTACTTGAACAGTTTACTTGACCAGGACAATGTGTTGTTAAACAGTTCCCTGGTACTAGAGTACAAATTTGATTTGGGGCACATCCACCATTCTCAATGTCACAAGAATAGTTACAGTAAGGAAATCCAGTATGATCTACTTTACATACTGATCCCACAGGACAAAACGTCGTACTACATGGGTCCACTGTAAATATAGACATTTATTATAAATACCATATAAATTAATAATATATGAGTTATAGATCAGTGTTAAAAAATATCTCATGAAATCAATGTTTATATAATATACTACAAATATCCTTTTAATCATATCATGATTGTTTATAGATTATATATATATATTGTTGTAGTTTTAAAGATTACAAAATGTACTGCATTGAAAATCCTTACAGCTATAACAACAATTACTATTCCTATTATTATCTGGATATTTGACTACACTGACAGCCTCAATTTTAAACTGAAAAATCCTTAAATAAACTCTGTACTAAATAAAGCTTTAAGACTTCACTTTGACACAAGAGAACAAATCTATATTGACATCGTATATAGTAATTACGAACATATTCCATATATGATAATTGTGAACATATTCCATATATGATAATTGTGAACATATTCATATATGGTGATTGTGAACATATTCCATATATGGTGATTGTGAACATATTCCATATATATGGTGATTGTGAACATATTGAATTAATAATATTACCAGTAGTATAAATACACTCTCCAATAGTAATGTTAAATTCACAAAATCCAGGTTCTGCTGGTGCTGTATAATTCTGGGATTGTGGGGGACATGATGGAGGAGGGTTCGATTCATACACTAGGAAATGATGTTCCGTACCACATGTCCAGAATGTTTGACAATGATCTATCCAACCGTGACAACCTATACCATATAAGGAAATAATGATATTAATAAAGTTTTATCGTAACTATAAGGAGATAGCTTGTTTACTAATAATAAGGATATAAGGTTGTTACCATATAAGGAGATATTATTAATTAATAAAGTTTTATTATAATTATAAGGAGATAAGGTTGTTACCATATAAAGTAATATGATGTAAATTAACTGTTGGCAAGTGACAACACCTTAATACATGTCTAATTTAACACCTTATTACACGTCTAATTTAATTATACTATATTATCATACCCACCTACTTTGTAAATGGGATACTATATAATATAGTATAATACACTATATGACATATACATGTACAATGACTAGTGACTATACACTAGGTATTATTACCATGTGGTATGTTCATTGTTGAGTAGCTTTGTGAATAATATAACAATATTATAACAATTAGAAACATGATACTAGCACCAGGTGTTTGTAATGGCTGGCTTCAGATTACATATGCAACTATGAATATACATATATATATGTACAAATAGATTAGACTCATCATTGGGACATATACAAGTAGATTAGACTCATCATTATGTACAATTGGCATTGTACCACATGGTATGTTCATTGTTGAGTAGTTTTGCACAATATTATAACAATTAGAAACAGGTGTTTGTAATGCCTGACTTCATCTTATATATGTAAGTATTATTATACATAGATATATACAAGTAGATTAGACTCATCATTGGGATATATACAAGTAGATTAGACTTATCATTATGTACAATTGGCATTATACCACATGGTATGTTCATTGTTGAGTAGTTTTGCACAATATTATAACAATTAGAAACAGGTGTTTGTAATGCCTGGCTTCATCTTACATATGTAAGTATTATTATACATAGATATATACAAGTAGATTAGACTTATCATTATGTACAATTGGCATTATACCACATGGTATGTTCATTGTTGAGTAGTTTTGTGACTAAGTAATCATTATAACAATTAGAAACATAAGCTAAATGATACTAGCACCAAGATGTTTATAATGCCTGGCTTCAGATTACATATCTAACTATGAATATACATTAATATATACAAGTAGATCAGACTCATCATTGGGATATATTACATTATGTACATTATGTATGAATGTCATAAGAAATGATAGGAATATCTTGTAACAAACAACATTATTGAAGGATTTTTACATCAGGCAATAACTATTTCAAAGCTTGCACCTAAATATCAATATTACAAATATTATTCATAATAATTGTGGTATAATACTAACTGCTTTGAAACAGTTCTTAGTTATTATGTTGTTGCTTATTGTTGTTGTTGTTGTTATTATTGTTGTTATTGTTATTGTTGTTGCTGTTGTTGTTCTTAGCAATTTACTTAAAGGTTAGCGTAATAATATATATAATATAAATAAAATAGTTTAGTTACTATAATATTATTTTGAACCTCTACACTGTCCTTAATAATGAAGTGTCCTCAATATAGAGGTTGTATAATACACTAAAGTATTAGTATGGGACTAGAACAAGTGTCCTCAATATAGAGGTTATATAATACACTAAAGTATTAATATGGGACTAGAACAAGTGTCCTCAGGTGTCCTTAAAATGTCCCATGTAAAATACTAATGACACTAAGATTGATGATGTTTATTCTAATTCCATATATTAATATAAACCTCTATAGTTCTATATAAGGCCAACTATATAATATTTCAATTAACTATACACAACTTACGTGTAATAGTACAACTTCCATTTTGATAAATACATTTTCCAGGTCCTTCATTATGATTAGGTACCTCTCCACCAGGATCTGGAAAATCAATTTCAGGATGAGACCCACATGATGGATTTTCACCACTAAGAGTAGCTAAATAATGTTGAGCCAATGTGCCACATTGAACACCAGTTTCACAAGATCCCATCCATTCAGCACAGCCATCAAACCATTGACAAGTATCATTGATATAAAGACACTGTCTATTAGGTAAAGGAATGGTCCTAGTTGGTGTACAAGTCCCATTAATGGTAATATAGTCATTGTATTCCTCTACTAAGGTGCATTGCGGATTATATCTAATACATCCTCTATTCCAAGCTTTGCAGGGATTAACAAATTCGCAAACATCACTTGTATTAGTGCATATTCCTGGTTGGGGAGCTAGGCTCTTAGGTACACCAGGATGTGGACAATCAATAGCATGGTCTTGAATCTCATCAGTACATTCATATGTTCCTGCACACTTGTTGTACAAGCTCGTGCAGTTGTCTTCTGCTAAAAACGCATGAAAGACGGAGAACAAAAACAATAGCTCACGAAGACACTTCATCTTCATACAAAGTCTACAACAACAACAACATCGTATCCGCTTAAGTATAAACCAGTTTTAGTATACGGAAATATGCAACATGTTTTACGGAGACGTTCGTACCATCGTACTATCAAACACACCCCCATGGGTCCCACCCTCTTATCCAAAAACGGGAACTGCATACATAGTCATTCTTTCCACAGAGTAGGCATGAGGTTTGCTCAGATTCTTTCTTCCCATCTCACTCCAGAATGGAGATCTCACTATATAGATTATGATGTACGTAAAAATTAATCGAATTATACGTTTATTTGAAGACAATTGAATGTCTCATTGTTTCATATTACTTTGTATTTGAAGTTAATAATATATAATGTCTTTATTTTTGGTTTATTTTTTAGGCATTAAAGGTGTTGTTGTACCAAATGGTGTCTATTGACTGGACCAAGAAAGATGATGATGGTATGTGTTTAGTTTAAAGGGTAAATATTCTACAAAGAGAGGAATGTCTGGTTAAACTTGTATTCCAACTTGGACAACTAAGAAATCATTATACCATTGGTCATGTGACTTCCATTCTGTGGCTTTGTTTTATTAGTGAGTTGCTAGGAAACTGGCTTATTCTTGCTTCCTTCTAGTCGACCAGCATCAATCCTTTTACCATAAATAGAATAGAATATTAATGTTAAACACTTTTTTATATCTTGTGTCTAGTAACAATAAAAATAAGCCATCACCACTATTTGTTACATTTCGATATGTCTCTCCTAAATCTTAGTAGAACCCACAATGTTCCCCTCCTTGTAAACATTTAGCATCCAGGCTATTGATATTAGTAGAGTGTCTATATATAAAGCAGTTAGTCTTGTCCCCAGACTTTTGACAGAAAGGAAGTCTGACTTAACCTTTCTCTGGAATGTTTTTGGTGATGTTATTGTATGAAAATTGTACATGTCATAATTAGAACCTATGAATGTCATTATAGACTGAGACGTTCATATATACAAAGGGTCCATGAACCGCGTACTATGCATCTAATTAATTATTCATGAGGTGTGTTCACTTATCATGAGTGAGTTTATTGTTTATTTTTACAGGTGGTAAGTGGGAGGTGTGTCACTATATAAACAGGGCGGGCTTAAACACTTTTATCATACTGTTGGTTGACATGGTAACTGCAAAAATCTATAAGTTAAACACATGATTCCCAGACAAATTCTCACAGTCCATTCCTGAGCTGGGACAAAAATGTTAAGTTACTTGACTAGATTCCCTTTCTGTCCATAACTCAAGGAGTCTGGGGACAAGACAATGTATTTACTTGAAAATTGTTACTTCTAGTCGAGTTAATGTTGATGTTTCCCTAAAGAATATCAATAAAGTTGATATTGCCGTGTTAAATTGACACTGTACAACCAAAGAACATGTTTACTGATTTCATATTTTACAGTATTAGCATATTAACAATTGTTTCGTAATCATAAGATCTGATATTACCTAAAAACTTAATTTAGTTACCTATGTACTAATATTTTATCAAAATTAACACATCAAATTACTTAATTATGTTCAATTAACAAATATAGGCACTTATCTTTATAGAGGACTATCTTGAAAAACACCCAATGGAACAAAAACTCTTAATGAAAAAAATGTCAAATTGTTCCTCTACTTATAACATTTAGATTTATACACTTTAGACATTGAGTATTTGATGCACTCTCATTAAAGGTCTTCTCTAACTTTAATGATTTTCAGTCAGTAATCTATACTTTAACAAAATGTTAGCAGTTACTAACAGTACATACCACATGTGCAGCAATACCTGTCAATATAGAGTGAATTAATAATTGTTTGATGAGGAATCTTCAGTATAGTAATTCTTTGTGACTTTAATTCAGTGTTTTTTGAAAAGTTTCATTGTAATTAAATTAAAATATTATTTATTTTTTTATTATATAATTAGATGAATGTGTAAATGAAGTCAATACTGAGATTGAAGTTAAATTTTTTGCTGAAATAGAAAGACAGTTAGACAATGTGTGTTCATTTTATCGAGGTAAGTTTATAGTATGTTAACTCAAATAATAATACAGACATTTTTAACTAAAGAGGTTTACATTAAATACATGTAATTTATTTGTTAGCTCGTGAGGCTGAGTTAAGTCATCAGCTTCATCACTTAATAGAAGAGGTCGATGTATTAACAGCTGTTTTAAGCAATCCACATACTAGAAAGATTAGAAGTACTGGTCGGAAACGACGAGATCTTATTAAGGCTTTTTGTGAATTCTATTTTCACTTGTCTCTGTTACAGAATTTTCAAGTAAGTTTGTTTAATTGAGAGTTAATAATTGTTTGTTTTATTAATAGCAACTCAATTATACTGGGTTTAGAAAGATTTTAAAGAAATATGACAAGGTACTGATAAATGTCTCTCTCAGACATGTACCATAAATTCATACTTACTTTAGTTAGCTCAAACTGAAAAAGGAGGCAAATTCTTCAAAAATGGTGTCAGTAAAGCTTATTTCTATACATCTAAAGAAGTAAATCGTCTTCTGAAAGTTACTGAGGTAAGTATGTATACAATGAATGTTATGATAAAGATATACAATACGAAATACTATGAACTCACTAGGATATTGAGAACTATACTTAGTACATAGTGAAACCTCTTACATTAAGGACACTTGTTCTAGTCCCATACTAATACTTTAGTGTATTATACAACCTCTATATTAAGGACACTTGTTCTAGTCCCATACTAATACTTTTGTGTATTATGCAACCTCTATATTGAGGACACTTGTTCTAGTCCCATACTAATACTTTAGTATATTATACAACCTCTATATTGAGGACACTTGTTCTAGTCCCATACTAATACTTTAGTGTATTATACAACCTCTATATTGAGGACAGTCCCATACTAATACTTTAGTGTATTATACAACCTCTATATTGAGGACACCTTTATATTAAGGAAAATGTCCCATATTATCCTCTATAAAGATATATAACCTATTCTCTTATTTAGGATACAATGATAGATCGTTTAGAGAATGGTAATCGTGGGCGTGCAATGGCTAAACTTCGTGTCCCACCACTTGGAGGAGATTCATCACAGTGGGTATCACTGTTTACTGGATGGTCAATGGGCGTAATCTTTGTCTGCTGTATAATAGCAGCTGTTGCTTGTAAGTTGATAGATCTTATGTACATGTACATTATGTATGATGTTATTAGGTAAAATATTTATTAATTTTATTATCCATATATAGTAGGATTCAGATTACATTGGAAACCTTGGGATCCTTCAACTGGTGTCTTACTTGGTTTAAGGGCAGGTTTTATCCTGACTATTTGGTTTTTCGCTTTTGCTATTAATACTGTTGGTTGGAGAAGAGCTGGTGTTAATAACGTTTTAATATTTGAAGTAGATCCTCGTAATAATCTGAACTATCAAAAATTATTTCAAGTTAGTTTACTAATAATATACTAATAATATACAGTTTAGTTTACAATAATATACTAATAATATACTATTAATATACTAATAGTATATAGTTTAGTTTACAATAATATACTAATAATATACTATTAATATACTAATAGTATATAGTCATTTCACTACTAATATGCTATATTCTGTACCACCAGATCGCCTCTTTTCTTGGTGTAATATGGTGTTTTGGACTATTACTATTCCTCTTTGCTGACTGGCTACATATACCAGAATACATTGGACCAATAGTTTCATGGACCATTACAATTGGGATCCTTATAGTACCAATTCCTTTAATATATCACAAGTCTCGAATTTGGCTGTTAAAAGAATTGGTACATTGTATTTAAAAGTTATAGGTAATTGACCTTTTGCTCTTTTTAGGGTAGAATAGCTTTGGCGCCATTTTTTCCCGTCACATTTGCAGACTTTTGGATAGCAGATCAGATGAATTCATTAGCTATTCTTCTCCTTGATATGGAATATTTTATATGTCACTTAATTTATGGACAGTTTGCTAATCCTGGTAATGGATAGATGGATGGATGGTATATTGTGTGGATGGACAAATGGATTGATAAATGGATACAATGTACATGGAAAAATAGATGGACACTTAAACAATGGATATATAGATTAATAAATGGATATATAGATTGATAAATGAATGATGAATATATAATTATATTAATTATATACACTATTATTAATGCCCCTATTATTAATACTATTATTAATGTTATTATCTATTATTAATATCATTTGTTATAGATTCTTTGTTTCAATGCGGTACAGTCTATTATGGTATTAGACCTATTATTGCTATGCTACCAGCATGGTGGCGATTTGCACAATGTCTCAGACGTTATCGTGATACCAGAGAATTTCATCCTCATCTAGTTAATGCTGGAAAATATTCGACATCATTTTTTGTAGTCACATTCTCATCAATTGCTTCAGTATTAAAGGGTTAGCCCCTATAATAATAGTATGATAATTAGTATGTAATTATTTTTATAGATAAAGATGCTGAAGTACAATCTACAATTTATTATATATTCTTTATGATATGGATTATATCTGCCTTAATTAGTTCTTGCTATACATTTGCATGGGACATCAAAATGGATTGGGGCTTCTTTGAAAAAGGACGCATTATTCGAGAAGAAACAATTTATTCTTACAAGGTTTCGTCTCTCTCTCTCTCTCTCTCTCTCTCTCTCTCTCTCTCTCTCTCTCTCTCTCTCTCTCTCTCTCTCTCTCTCTCTCTCTCTCTCTCTCTCTCTCTCTCTCTCTCTCTCTCTCTCTCTCTCTCTCTATCTCTCTATCTATCTATCTATCTCCTCCATCTTCTTTGTTGCTGTTGTTACTATTGTCATGGTTACTTACCATAGGCCTACTACATCATGGCTATAATTGAGGACTTACTATTGAGGTGGGTGTGGACATTAACGATATCAGTTGGTGAAGGAGGATCAAAGCTACTCAATGATAATTTATTCAAAACTGTTTTGGCTGTACTAGAAGTATTTAGGTAATGTATTATTTGTAACTATGAAGGAAACAACTCTATAGTGGACACTACCCTTAGTATAGAGATGTCCTCAATATAGAGGTTCACTAAAGTATTAGTATGAGACTAGAAAAAGTGTCCTCAATATAGAGTTTATATAATACACTAAAGTATTAGTATGAGACTAGAACAAGTGTCCTCAATATAGAGGTTGTATAATACACTAAAGTATTAGTATATGACTAGAACAAGTGTCCTCAATATAATACACTAAAGTATTAGTATGGGACTAGAAAGTGTACTAAATATAAAGTGTTCTATACAAGAAGTTCAATTCGTTTACAACAATATATTCAAATTAATATTACATATATATTTCCCTTTGTTACTTTACAGACGTTTTATATGGAACTTCTTCCGAGTTGAAAATGAACATTTAAATAACTGTGGTCAATTCAGAGCTGTTAGAGATATCAGTGTCTATCCTTTAAACTTAAATGAAGTAACAATCACAGACACAAACCAACCAGCTGAAAGGGTTACTAAAACATTTCGAAGACGAGCATCAGAACTGCTTAAATTTGAGGACAATCCAGTTACACCTTTTATGCCACGTTATACAGTATGGCGTAACAGTCAAATCTTATTTCCTATACAATTCTCTCGCATTATCCCTGAACAAATTGATGTCAATGATGATGATAAAAACGATTAATGTAAACTTAATTGCTTGTAAATTTTTAATTTTGTGTATGATAAAATCAATGTGTTATTGTATTGTAAAGTACATTGTTGTAGGGTTAAATATATATATTGTAACCCTATCATTATATTATAAATGAGGACAACCCTATCATATAATATTATAAATGCTATGCATTATGAATATTTTTTTGATTATAACAATCAGTTTATTTTATTTGTTTAGTAAACCATATCATAGTATTGAAATAAAAATATAATTATAATTTCATATCATAGTATTGAAATAGCTTTTTTGAGTACAAATAGAATATTGAAATACATGTTAGTTTGAACAGTGAGACATAAAGCATTGAAGGTGGTTAACATAATTATAGATTATAGTATTACTATTAATTTTTAGTTACATGTTAAAAAAGCAAAAAAAAAATCCTTGTGTGTTGCCCAAACGATTCCTACTCGCTCACCCACTCAGGCTTCCACTTAGGCTCCAGGATTCCCTGCTATTGCTAGCTGGGACCGCCACCTGGCTTGGTAACCCTCGTCTTCGCGAGGTAATCCTGGCTGGAGCGTCGCCCTAACTTAAAACCAGCCGTACGGGATTCCAGCTCTTAGGGAATGTCGCATTCAGGAACCGGGAACTACAAATACACCAGCCTCATCTCGTTTAAAGGGAGACTACCAGCCCTATCCTAGTCGGCCTTTCGGATACTCCGTAGAGTATGCTGGTAACCATCTCAGAGGTCTGATGCATTGCAGAACGCTGGCCCACAACACACTGGCACTCATGACTGTTTCAGTTTCTTTTTATATGTACGTCAGATTTTTCCTTCATGCTCTTGTGGGGCGCGTCGATCAGCGCTATGAATCTCATTAACAGTACTTGCTTACTGGGATTGAAAATTCTAAAACCTTTAAATTAAACAACTACTTTTTAAAGGACAAGAATAAACTAGTTACATTTAAACAAACTAAAACAATACTATTAATCTTATTAATTTTTAATATTATTTAAATTAAAAAAAAAACATGAATCAAAAATTGAGAATCGGTCAACATCATGAGATCACTTGAAATTTTTATGAAGTTAGCTATATAGGTCCTTACTAAGTGATATTAATATTACTGCTCTCAAATATTGTATTAGTTTTAAAAATGCTATAAATGACACTCCATCTTTTATTGGTACATGTACATGAATGAAATTTTATAATTTTTTTACACATTTTAACAACATTTCAGAACATAATCAATTATTCTACTTAACATATTAACCTGTTGTCTATATCAGCCATAAAACCAGATCAAAATGTTTCTACAACACAAAAGAAACAGTAGAAAATGGTGATTTTTAGTTGTAGTCTCTATAGAACTGAAGACCAAGTTGAATTAAGACCACTTGTATGCATTTGTTGCCCTAAGTCATATCCTTTGGTTAACAATATCCAGTAAATCATTTATTTGATATTCAAATTTATTATATAAACATCAAAGTTTTAATCTTCATCACTTTCGTCAACATCATGTTTCTTTTGCTGTCGTAAAAACGCTTCTTTCTTCTGCTTGATTTTAGCCTTACGTTGAGCAAGAGAAAGTTTAGAACGATTCCATCTACAGAATGACATTCATAAATCTTTACTATTATTAAATTAAGTTAACATACCTTTTCTTCTTAACTTCAGTAGTTCGTTCCTTCTTGATATGACTTGGATTTTCTCTAATCATTTGATGAGCAGCTTTGTACATAGTCTCAATCTAGATAGTGCAAAGAAAATAAATATTGCAGTGCTGATATAGTCGTCTACCATTATTCGTTCAATTATCTTACTACGAATTGTGGGAGTAGCAGATTAAAAAGGGGGCTACATACAATGTCACACTTACATCATCGGGACCAATGCCTTCTCTGACATATTCAGAGAAATGCCTCTTGTAATATTCTTCATCGTTCTCCGTTAAATAATTCATGTAGTTCATCACATGACCTCCAAAGATGTATGAACGCAGTCGATCAGCATCAAGTTGTGAAGACTCAGAGTCATACCCGATAAACCGGTTTTCACTACAAGTAAAACCTGATACACATCAAGTAAACCAGTCCCATACCTATGGGGTATATCCAGTCCACCATCAACAGCTCCCTTTAATACAGCAAAGACACGATGTCCAGTGGTCACACGGACTAATCCGATATCGAGACAGCAACGGAATGGGCGTGGTCCATCACCCAGAGCTTCAACATTGTAATCCTCTCCATTAATATCAGTATTCCCTTCATATTTGTCAGCCATGTTTAGTTGAGTGAGGAGCTAAGATAAAAGAAGATGTGTACCGATTTCAAATTAGACGTGTCATTAGAAGCTCTAATTTAAGGGTATCCCCTTTTTTGAATATTAATTGATACAATATTGATAGCCTCAGAGATCTTGGTGGAATAGTCATCATTTTAATAGATCAAGAGTAGCAAGTATTAAATTACATCATTGGCTATCAATTAATGTATTATATAATGAAACTTCAAATAGGATCATCAATTAATGTTCCTTTTATTAAAAGAAGGATGCCCCTTAATCAGTTATTGTTAATTTTAGATAAGATTAAAAAGGAGAATACTCAATGCTCCTTTATCTGTAAATATCCCTATTTCATATGAACTTTAAAGGAGGTAGTCCTTTTAACAAGGGCAATATAAAAAGCATAAGATGACTAAATGTCATGACAACATCCTAGTTAATTTAAAGCTACCCATTTATGACTTACTAATTATTATACTAATAGCAGGAACATACCCTTCGTGCTGTCAATAATCCAGTACAATATGCAGCAGCATAATTCTTAAGTCCTACATGAATACCATATCGTGGAAGCTCGTGAGAATAAGCAGCAGCCAATGTGAAATCTCCTACAATACGAGAACTGACAACTTGACAAATTATATCACCATTTGTGAAACGGACAACGAGGCGATATTTAGGGGCATGGTACTTGTTCTTGTCCTGTGTTATCATCTTTTTACGAGCATAATAGTCTGTTTTACCCTCTATATAAAAGAATAGAATAATTTTTATTTGGGTATATTGTGTGACAGACCTCGTCTCCTTCTGAATTTGACTTGGTAACGTTTAAAATATGCTTTATTTTTCACGACTTTGACAAATCCCTGTGAACATCAGTAAAATACAAATATTATAATATATTTTAATGCTATTTACCATCTTGCAAATGCTTGGATTAAATACAAAACTTCAGATCTTCACTAGCCTTCACTAAGACCATGTGGTCTTCATATAAGAGTGCACATGCGTTGGAGCCAGTCTCACCCCCAAACGAGGACCGGGAATGAAACTTTATAAGGTGGGCGTGCCCTTCTTTACAAAATGACTGTCTTCAATTTGTACATTTTTGATAGAAACTGTACGTGTCTTTACTACAGACAATGGTCAAAATGTAAGAACACAGGTATATCTCAAGAAGAAGAACGCAAACTTATGTATGGCATGGTCTATTCCCTCAAGTCACTCATATCACGTCTCTCCCCGACCAGTACTAAAGATGGCTTTCTCTCTTATTCTACTGATAAATATAAACTCCATTTCTTTGAGACACCTACTGGAGTTAAATTTATTTTAAATACTGGCAATAAAGTTGGTGATTGCCGTGATATATTACAACATATTTATGCAAAGTTTTATGTTGATTTGGTGATTAAGAATCCATTATACAAACCAGGAGAATGGATTGAATCGGAACTATTCACCAAAGAATTGGACAATTACATACAATCACGACCTTTTTATAGTAAATAGCAAAACCTCAATATTATAAATGTGTGCATAAAATATTTAATAATTAAACAAATTTTGCTAACAACTCTTACTGTTCAAAAATATGTAATGTATACAAAATTTTCAGTTTTTCTTGAAGTATACTTTGCCTCGTAGTCGACTGATAATCTCAGGTATTTGTTGAAATGGGTAATCCTTCCCACCATGACGAACTGTACGCTTCTCTTTGGACACTCTGTCATGTACCAGCATTGCCATCTCATCAAGGCTAAGAGTTGAAGCATACTTGTTAAGGACAGCAGAGAGCTCTTGAATATAAGCAGAGCCTTTTTCCTTTGAGCGTGAAGCAACATTATCTTGACAAGTACTAAAGCTGAAAAAGAAATCTGCCTCTGGTGGCAATGACTTGTATTTTCCTCCATCCACTGTAGCAATGTCCTCATCTTTAGTATTATCTAGTTCAAGTGGTTCAGGTATATTTTCACCACGACAAGCTTGGATAAAGAAAATTTTAGGTTTTCCAAGGAGTTTGGAGCAATTGTTGCCATTTACTAAAGAGGCTAAGTCACCCACTGGAATATGTTCCCCATCAACACCTTCCACACCTGATGTATCTCCATGAGATAGTATACAACATATAAAGCTGTCATGATCTTTAGAAATCCTTCCTTTTGCTAACTTATATAATTTTTGTTTCATCTCCTCACATTCTAGATTAGGAAGGACTTCAACAACATAACAAAGATCTTCAAAGGTTTTTTTGAGTTTTTCGGCATCTTCTTTTGATCCAGTGCGAGTTTTTTTACCATCAGGATCATCATTCCAATATTCATTGTTAATGATTAAAGCTATTCCCCGTTCTGATTTAGCTTCCATAGGATAGTAATAGAAAGGATCATTATCATCAACACGACGTTTTTTACTAAATGGCCACAAACAATCAGCTTCAGTCTATGAAATGTATACATGTTATTAAGAAAAATTATATGACATACATTTTCATCTTTTTCTTCCTCTTTTTTTCTTTTTACGCCAGAAACAACACCTTCATCTACATGGAAAACAATATGTCAATAGTAAGATACAGGAAGAAGACTTACCAGATCCTCCAGTGGTAGTAGTAGGGACACTTTCTCCTATATCAGTATGATCACCTATTAGACTGTTGTAAGAAGGTAGGTCATGACCATCTATAATAGTAGCATATGAATTAGACAGTTACAATACTATAAGTACTTACATTTTCTAGCAATATTAGCTGCTACTGTTTGAGTAAGTATACTGTCTTGACTGTCAATCAATATACAAAGAAAAGTGTCCAGATTATTTGGAAAAGATTCAACAGATGACTGGATAGAGTCAATAAGTTTTCTAGTTCTTTGTTCAGTGGTTTGACCACTAAAAGTATCAGTGAGGTTGTTTGAAAGGGCTGTAGGAATTAAATTATTTTCTGCACATGCACCTACTATCGTCACAAGTGCTTCAGATATAACTTTCCCTAGATCAGTAATGTTAGCACGAATAGCTGCCTTAGCATCTCTTCCTAATCTTTTATCAGCCATTTTTCACCCTAGTAAACTGGTCTTGATACGTAGTACATGGATAAACCAACCCACTCTAACACAATTATGACAGGTGTACACTCCTACATAGATAGTAGAGTATTATATTACATTAGTAGTGATAAGATAACTAGTGTCCACTCTTCATATATGTAACTATATATACTTCCTCTTCTTGAGTTTCCTCCCTACCTGATGATTGTATATGATGTATGTTCACAATAGATATTCTATGTTTTCATAGTCTTAAGCAGTAACTCAGACTACTCTATTAGTTTCTTGGATCCTTCTTCATCTGTTTTCAATCATTAGGCATATAGGGATATATGTCTAGCTCTTTCACATAGGGAGGAACTCTCTCTACATATGTGAAGGAGCAGGCCATGTTGCCTTGTGCATCCAGACTGTATTGTCTTATAGTTGTACTGGTAATGTTCAACAATGTACTGGAATCAACAAAAGATTGATCATCTATAAGTGACAAACTGCTTAAGTGAAGAGATAAAGATCAGTACATAAGTGCTGTGCAGTGTCTTTATAACAGACATCATATAACTATTATGGACCAGGACAGCATTGTACATCACTTGTGCTAACTTGACAATAATGGTATCATAATGATGTATAATAATGGCTACCTAATAGTCTATTAGATCACTTGAATAAAAATTTTTCTATTCTTTGGCAATGTTCCTAATCTTGGATTATTATGTTAGGGCGTGTCCATTTTTAACATTTCTTGCATAGTTTGCTGTAACAAGAAACAACATCAAAGATTATATGTAACCTCCACTACGTTCAGAAATGACTACACCTTTATCAGGTATGATAATAGTAGCTATGTATTGTTATGAATGTGTGTAATGTTCCATAGATTATTATATACCTACAAAGAGGAACCGTCACTGCACACATATAGTGGGTGACTACCTCTACATGTGGGGTGGTAATATAGATGGTCTCCCTAAGGTACATGATAATGAAGTCAAATGGAGGATGACCTCTGTTATTGACATATTTCACTTACCAACTGGTAAATGGGAACAGCGACCTACCAATGGGAAACCTCCACTGGGTGTCAATAGCTATGCTTCTACTGTTATTAGTAACAGGATCTACTATTTTGGGGGACGTTGTAATCATGACAAGTGTCGTCACAATAGTCTGAACTCATTAATAACAGATTCACTTACATGGAATGAACTGTTCCCAACTAATCAAAGTATGGGTCCAATGATGAAGTCAAGTTGTGGGATGATATCTCTTACATTCAAGAAAGCAGACTATTTACTGGTAGTTGGTGGTATTGGTCCACATCCTATCTCTCCACAACCTGGTGCTCAGTATAGTGATAAGGGAATAATGGGTGGTGATGTTCGTACTAATGAGCACCACTATTATCAGTTATCCAGTGGTAAGAAGATCAATATATCATGTTATTAATACATTATACATCAAGTACAATTTTATAACTGTTTGAATTTCAGGTCAATGGATACTACCAGAAATTAGTGGAGAATGTCCACCTCCTTGTTATTCCTTCACTCTTACATCACTACCAAATAACAGAGCTCTGCTGTTTGGTGGCTATACTCCTAATGGTCCTATTAACACTGTGTATATTGCTCAGTGTACAAAGACTGCAGTGGTGAGTACAATATGTATTAAGTTAAAGTATTTAATTAATGCATAATATTGTGGAGTAATCAAGTTTAAAGTTTGATATTATTAAATGAACTAAATTTATAGTAAATAATGTCTTTATATATTATTATTAGGAACTGTTTTATTAATAAAGAAGTGATTCATTGTTTGTTAATATTTCTTTAATCAACTTAGAGGTTATATTGTCAATATAGCCTCTAAGTTGATTAAAGAATTTGATAACTGAAACATTCCTTTAGTCAATTAAAGTGATATCATATTTCCTTGATTAAATGCCACTCTTGCGGAGTAGCCAATAGAAGCCTCCTTTTTTCTATATGTCAGCTAAATTGGTGCTACCTTGAATAAATTCTGTAATGCTTCTTGGCAAAATTGTCTATTACAAAGTTGTCCAGTCTAATAGCAAACAACACAAAAAAAGTTTCATTACAAAAAAATTTTATCAGTCAGAAAATAGCTACAGTTTGCAAGATTACTTAAACAATTAAGTTCACAAGAAATGACATTTACTTAAAACTCTGTCAATTACATCATAATTGATTATTAATATTAATATTATATATATATAATAATAACATATATAATATTATATTAATTAATATTAAGTTGTTTTGTCTAAGTGGAAAATGCAAAAAAAAGATAATTTTTATTTTTAAAAAATGTTTATTCAGTCATGAAATAACTGTATTTTGATAAAGTCCTTAAACAATTAAGAGGTAATATTTGTTTAAAAGTTCTGTCAATGGTTGATCTATCATTTACTAACTGATATACAAAGTTTAAAGCTATTGTTTATCAGGAATGTTCAGAATCACTTTTAACTCTAGAAACTTTAATGATTCACAATTATATTTTAAATACTGTCCTTGATTAGGTAATGTCCTCAAATAGTAAATTTCCCTGTTGTTGTTCAATATTGAAATAGATTCCCAGGTTTTATTGAATGAAAAATAATACCTAAATTACTATAAAAAGAACAATTTCCTTAAACATTTCCCAGTATACAGTATACAGTATTAATTACTGCTATGTCAATTGTATAATATGTTAATTTGAGTATTATCTATCCAGCACTGGGAGAAGATAAGTGAACCACTTCACAAATCGGTGAATTGGCCTCAGAGTAGATATGGTCATGCTACCACCATTATCAGTGACCTACATGTGATGATAGTGAGTGGAATGGGTGCTACATCAGTGACACTTGACGGCTGGTTATTTAACATTGATACAAAGACATGGACAAAGGTTAGTTACTAGTTATCATGTGATCAATAATAGTTATTGTTTTTTATGACCTGGTTTTATACCTGTAGTCCTGACACTATAGTATGTTAACATTTATGATAGTATAGTCTATTGATATATCTGATTTGTTTATAGTTATAATTCAGTTATTAAAGACTGTACATAAGTACTTATGTTCATGTTTTAAAGTATTGTAACATGTCAACTCTACCAGTTCATACAAAGTTATAATCTGTTACTAGAGTACATGTATCCACTGATGTTACATGTATAATGACTAGTTTTGTAGTAATATCATAACATCATTTTTATAATGTCATATAGTACACTATATTCCATCTTATAGCTCAATATACCAGAGTCAGTGACTATGAGAGATGGCCACTCCCTCTCAGTATGGAATGTGTCACCTACCACTGTATGGGTAATACAATTTGGAGGATATAAATTTATTAACAAACTCAATGATACTACAGTGATAGAACTTAGTAAGTAGTGTCTATTATTTGTTATATAGTACACACACACACATTATCATTATTATCACAGTATGATATAGGAGTATTGACACACTAACTGTTTATATTACAAACTAGTCTCAAAATACTATAACTCTCACTGTAGTATGCAATGATGACCAGTGGTCTCTAGGAGATGTAATCACTAACCTGATGTCCACTGAAGAATACGAACTTAAGCTACAACAAAAAAGATATACACAAGAAATGTCTGCACAAACTTCTTGGAGACATTGGCAACCTCAACTTGCTGTCCAAACTCTTAGACGTTTTCGACCTTCTTCTTTACTCCATCAAGAGTCACAAGAGAAAGATACAGAAATACAACATTTAACACAACAACTTGAAGTTACCAACAAAGAGCTACAAGATACCAAACAACAGCAGATAGATATGACAAGAGTTCTTCAAGAGAACCTTCAAAGAAAAGAAAGACAACTAAATCAACTACGTCAAGAACTTCAAGAGAAACAACAAACTCAAGCTACACTTCAACATGAGCTACAAGATGGTCAAGAGAGAGAAAAAGTTCTTCAAGAGGACCTTCAGACAAAAGAAATACAACTAGATCAATTACGACTATATCAACTTCGTACAGAACTTCAAGAGAAACAACAAACTCAAGCTACTCTTCATCATGAGCAAGAAAATAGAGAAAGATTACTTCAACAACAGCTACAGGATAGTCGAGAGAGAGAAAAAATACTATGTCAAGAGTGTGATGACCTTCGGCGAGAACATGATGATTACCGTCAACAATGTGACAATGTCAAACGAGATCTTCGTCGACAGCTCCAAGAGTCAACCACTGCTCTTCACCAAACACGTCAAGCTAATACCGCTCTTCAACAACAACTTCAACTATGTCAAGACCTTCAGACAAAAGAAATACAACCAGATCAACTAAGACTACATCAACTACATCAAGAACTTCAAGAGAAACAACAAACTCAAGCTAAAATTCAACATGAGCTACAAGACAGTCAAGAGAGAGAAAGAGTCCTTCAAGAGGACCTTCAGATAAAAGAAAGACAACTACATCAATTAGGTATAGAACTTCAAGAGAAACAACAAACTCAAGCTACTCTTCAACATGAGCATGAAAATAGAGAAAGGTTACTTCAACGACAGCTACAGGATAATCAAGATAGAGAAAGAGTTCTTCGAGAGGATCTTCAGACAAAAGAAAGACAACTACATCAATTAGGTATAGAACTTCAAGAGAAAAAACAAACTCAAGCTACTCTTCAACATGAGCATGAAAATAGAGAAAGGTTACTTCAACGACAGCTACAAGATAATCAAGAGAGAGAAAGAGTTCTTCGAGAAGGTCTTCAGACAAAAGAAAGTCAACTACATCAATTACGCATAGAACTTCAAAAGAAAAAACAAACTCAAGCTACTCTTCAACATGAGTATGAAAATAGAGAAAGGTTACTTCAACGACAGCTACAATATAGTCAAGAGAGAGAAAGAGTACTACGTCAAGAGTGTGATAATCTTCACCGAGAACTTGATGATTATCGTCAACAACATGACATCATTGAACAAGATCTTTGTCAACAACTCCAAGAGTCAACCTCTGCTCTTCAACAAACACAGCAAGTTAATAACACTCTTCAACAACAAGTTCAACAGTTACAAGAAAAGTTTTACTGGGTAGTAAAGAGGGATGAGATTGAGATGAGTGAGGAGGTCCTTGGGAAAGGAGGTTGGGGAGAAGTCAAGGTGGCTAAATTTCGTGGCCTCAGAGTGGCTGCCAAATGTCTTCATGAAGTTATCCTATCACCATATAACATATCAGTTTTTACAAGAGAAATGGAGATTGCCGCTCGAGTACGTCATCCCAATCTCCTTCAGTTCATAGGAGCCACTCGAGTGGGTGCTCCTATCATCCTCTCAGAACTAATGCCAACTAGTCTTCGAAAAGAGCTAGAAACTGGTCCTCTACCCTATCCTGCTGTTCTGACTATCAGTCAAGATATAGCCTGTGGTCTCAACTATCTCCACCTCTTTAAACCAGACCCAATACTACATAGAGATGTCAGCACTGCTAATGTCCTTCTTCAGCCAATTAGTGGTAAATGGAAAGCCAAGGTATCCGACTATGGTTCAGCTAATCTTCAGCCAATGATTGGTCATACTGTCAATCCAGGTAATCCAGTTTATTCTGCTCCAGAAGCTGGTGTACCAAGAGACCATTCTCCTGCAATGGATGTTTACAGTTATGGTGTTGTCTTGATTGAAATGATGATCTGTCGTATTCCTGTGGTAGCTCAGAGACAACTTCATATTAACAGTATTAGACGACCAATGTTTAAAGCTCTTATTGAACGATGTTTGAAAGAGAATCGCAGAGAACGTCCAAAAATGTCAGAGATCATAACAGATTTCAATGAAACAATTTAATAATATACAATAATACAGTGTGTGTTATAATTTTAATAGTGAGGTTATTATAATAGTTAGTTTAGTTATTGTACTATGTGTGATTATTACATTAATAATGGAATCTATGACTATATTTATTATTAGTTATAATAATCCTTTTTTGTGACTGTTTTCATTTACATTATTCTTTGTGACTTTAGCTCTTCTATGTAAGCAGACTTAAATGATCTTATTGTAGATTCATTAATGTTGATCCTCAGTTCTCTTGAACAGTACCTGACTGCAGCAGGCACGCCGTGTCTAACAGCATAAAGAGCAATCTTTGCTCTCGATTCTTCAGAATACTTTTGGTATGCTCCACGTTTATTAGACTTCTTTTTTGAGTTCTTACTTCCTCATTTGCTCTCTCAATAGCTATTGAAGATATACAGGAAGAAAGCGAGCCTCTTGAGTGGGGGAGATCATCGTTTGTTGTATCCAATCTTTTCATGTATCAAAGCAAAGACATCATAGCACGTGGTGAAATATTAAATTTAATTATTCGCGAATCTAATTTTCGCGATGTCACTCAACCGCGAAAATATAACTACCGCGAAAATTTTGACGTTTACGGTATTAATTTTGTAATTACAAGTTATTATTTATATGAGGTAAACCTCCTTCTCGTAATCTCAACATTTCATAACCAGTTTCAATAACCAGTATAGTATGTTCAAATTGAGCTGAATGTTTACCATCCTAATAAAGAGTTAGCCCCCATAATAATAATAACATAACTAACATTCTGCTGTCTAATTATATATTGATCTTTAAATCCATTGACTGCTGCTAATCCACTTATAGAGGATCAATCTTAGTATATTGTCACATATAACAGCACCTGTACTAACTTTACAATAATGGTACCACATATAATATATAATAATGGTACTTAATAGTCTATTAAATTACTTGCAAATGACAAGGCTCGTCACTAATAGAATCTAAAGAGAGGGTGTGTCTAATTATTTAGAGGGCGTATCCATTTCAAAGTCACAAGACAACAAAGAGTAAACATTACTACTACAAGTTCTGAAATGGCTACACGTAGATCAGGTATGATAATAATAATATCTATTGTTATATGTGTGTGTGTCATGTTCTACAGATTATTATGTACCTACAAAGAGGTCTCATCACTCCACACATATAGTGGGTGACTACCTCTATATGTGGGGTGGTAGTATAGATGGTGTCCCTAGAGTACATGATAATGAAGTCAAACAGAGGATGACCTCTGTTATTGAGTTATTTCACTTACCAACTGGTAAATGGGAACAACGACCTACTAATGGAAAACCTCCACTGGGTATCTCTAGTTATGCCTCTACTGTTATCAGTAATAGGATCTACTATTTTGGAGGCTATTGTAGTCATGACGAGTGTCGTCACAATAGTCTTAACTCATTAATAACAGATTCACTTACATGGAATGAACTGTACCCAATTAATCCAAGTATGGGACCAATGATGAAGTCACACTGTGGGATGATATCTCTTACATTCAGTAACATGGATTGTCTCCTGGTAGTTGGTGGTATTGGTCTAGAACCCACCTTTCCACAACCTGGTGCTCAGTATGGTTATACTCCTAGTAATAATGTTCGTACTAATGAACACCACTATTATCAGTTATCCAGTGGTAAGAAGATCAATATATCATGTTATCAATACATTATACATCAAATAACTGTTTATATTTCAGGTCAATGGATACTACCAGATATTAGTGGAGAACACCCACCTCCTTGTTATTCCTTCACTCTTACATCACTACCTAATAACAGAGCTCTGTTATTTGGTGGTGATATTCCTGATGGTTATGGTAACACTGTGTATATTGCTCAGTGTACAAAGACTGCAGTGGTGAGTACAATATTGTATTAAGTTAAAAGTATTTAGTTACTGTATAATATTGTGGAGTAATCAAGTTTAAAGTTTGATATTGTTGAATGAACTAAATTTATAGTATATAATGTCTTTATAATATTATTAGGAACTGTTTTATTAATAAACAAGTCATTCATTGTTTTGTTAATATCTTTAATCAACTTAGAGGTTATATTGATAACTGAAACATTCCTTTAGTCAACTATATGGTGATACCATATTTCCTTGAATAAATGTCACTCTTGAATAGTAGCCTCCTTTTTTCTGTATGTCAGTGAAATTGACACAGCCCTTGAATAAATGCTGTAATGGCTCCTCAACAAAGGGTTTATTGCTAAATTTTTTGTCTAAAAAGGGACATTTAGTTATTTGTCTATTGCAAAGTTGTCCAATTCACAATTAAATTTTTAATATTGACCTCAAATAGTAAATGTCCCTGTTGTTGATCAATATTGAAATAGATGTCCCAGGTCTTATAAAGGAAATATAGTAACTAAATAAAAATCCATATAAACTATAAAATAAACAATATTCTTAAACATTTCCCAGTATACAGTATTAATTACTGCTATGTTAATTGTATAATATGTTAACTTGAATATTATCTACCTAGCACTGGCAGAAGATAAGTGAACCACTTCCTAACTCTGTGAATTGGCCCCAGAGAAGACATGGCCATGCTGCCACTATTATCAGTGACCTACATGTACTGGTGGTAGGTGGAATGGACAAATCATTAAAATTTATTACTGACAGCTGGTTATTTAACATTGATACAAAGACATGGACAAAGGTTAGTTACTAGTTATCATGTGACCTATGACTAACACAAAGTGAGTTAATGTTTTAAAGTATTGTAACATGTCAACTCTACCAGTTCATACAAAGTTATAGTCTGTTACTAGAGTACATGTATCCACTGATGTTACATGTATAATGACTAGTTTTGTAGTAATATCATAACATCATTATTATAATGTCATATAGTACACTATATTCCATCTTATAGCTCAATATACCAGAGTCAGTGACTAAGATAGATAAACACTCACTTTCAGTATGGAATGTGTCAACTACCACTGTATGGGTAATACAATTTGGAGGATTTAAAGATTTTAGTAAACTCAATAATACTACAGTGATAGAACTTAGTAAGTACTGTCTATTGATAATAGTATTAAGTATTTGTTATATAGTACACACACACATTATCAGTATTATCACAGTATGATATAGGAGTGTTGACACACTAACTGTTTATATTACAAACTAGTCTCATAACTCAATAATATTATAATATTTTATATCTCTCACTGTAGTATGTAATGATGAACAGTGGTCTCTAGGAGATGTAATAACTAACCTGAGGTCAACTGAAGAATACCAACTTAAGCTACGACAGAAGAGACAAGAAACATCTATACAACCTTTTATGACACATGAAGAACCTCAACTTACTGTCCAATCTCCTACATATCTTCAACCTTCTTCATCACATCAAGAGCCACAAGACAAAAATAGAGAAATTCAATGTTTAACACGACAACTTGATGTTACCAACAAAGAGCAACAAGATACCAAACAACAGCAGATAGATATAACAAGAGCTCTTCAAGAGGACCTTGAAACAAAAGAAAGACAACTACATCAACTACATCAAGAACTTCAAGAGAAACAACAAACTCAAGCTATACTTCAACGTGAACTAAGAGATCATGAAAATAGAGAAAGGTTACTTCAACAACAGCTACAAGATCAAGAAGAGAGGGAAAGACAACTATGTCAAGAACGTGATAATTTTCGTCAACAATTTCAGGACTCAACCATTGCTCTTCAACAAACACAGCAAGCTAATGCCACTCTTCAACAACAAGTTCAACAGTTACAAGAACAATCTCACTGGGTAGTGAGGACAGAGGAGATCAAGATGACTGAGGAGGTTCTTGGAAAAGGAGGTTGGGGAGAAGTTAAGGTGGCTAAATTTCGTGGCCTTAGAGTAGCTGCCAAATATCTTCATGAAGTTATCCTGTCACCATATAACATATCAGTTTTTACACGAGAAATGGAGATTGCTGCTCGAGTACGTCATCCTAATCTCCTCCAGTTCATAGGAGCCACTCGAGTGGGTACTCCTATCATCCTATCAGAACTAATGCCAACTAGTCTTCGTAAAGAGCTAGAGTCTGGTCCTCTACCCTATCATGCTGTTTTAGCTATCAGTCAAGATATAGCCTGTGGTCTCAACTATCTCCACCTCTTTAAACCAGACCCAATACTACATAGAGATGTCAGCACTGCTAATGTCCTTCTTCAGCCAATTAGTGGTGGGTGGAGAGCCAAGGTATCGGACTATGGTTCAGCTAATCTTCAACCAATGATTGGTCATACAGTCAATCCAGGTAATCCAGTTTATTCTGCTCCAGAAGCTGGTATACCAAGAGACCATTCTCCTGCAATGGATGTTTACAGTTATGGTGTTGTCTTGATTGAAATGATGATCTGTCGTATTCCTGAAATAGCTCAGAGACAACTTCATATTAACAGTATTAGACAACCAATGTTTAAAGGTCTTATTGAACGATGTTTGAAAGAGAATCATAGAGAACGTCCAACAATGTCAGAGATCATAACAAACTTCAATGAAACCATTTAATATTATACAATAATATAGTGTGTGTTATAATTTTAATAGTGAGGTTATTATAATAGTTAGAGCGCTTAAATATAAACAGAGCTTTTTCCTTTGAGCACAAAGCAACATTGTCTCAACAAGTACTAAAGCTAAAAAAATCATCCTCTGGTGACAATGACTTCTTTTGATCCAGTGTGTTTACCATCAAGATCATTCCAATATTCATTGTTAATGATTAAAGTTATTCCATGTCCTGATTTAGCTTCCATATGATAGTAATAGAAAGGATCATTATCATCAACATGACGTTTTTTACTAAATGGCCACAAACAATCAGTTTCAGTCTATGAAATGTATACATGTAATTAAGAAAAAGTATATGACATACATTTTCATCTTTTTTTCTTTTTATACCAGAAACAATACCTTCATCTACATGGAAAACAAAATGCCAATAGTAAGATACAAGAAGGTCATACCTGATCCTCCAGTGGTAGTAGTAGGGACACTTTCTTCTATATCAGTATGATCACCTATTAGACTGTTGTAAGAAGGTAGATCATAGTCAACTATAATAAGAACATATTAATTAGAGAGTTATAATAATCTATACTGGATATAAATTCAAATTCAACAGATGACAAAATAGATTGAATAAGTTTTCCAGTTCTTTGTTCTGTAGTTTGACCACTAAAAGTATCAGTAAGATTTTTTGAAGGTGCTATAGAAATTAAATTCCTTTCTGTACATGCATCTACTATTGCCTCGAATGCTTCAAATATAACTTTCACTATCTCAGTAATATAAGCTACCTTAGCATCTCTTCCTAATCTGTTATCAGCCATTTTTCACCTAGTAAACTGACCTTGATATGTAGTACATGGATAAACCAACCCACTCTAACCCAATTATGATTATGAAAGGGGTACACTCCTAATAGAGATAGTAGAGTATTATATTACATTTGTAGTGATAAGATAACTAGTGTCCACTCTTCATATATGTAACTATATATACTTCCTCTTCTTATTGTGTTTCCTTCCTACTTGATAATTGTATAAACAACAGATACTCTATGTTTCACAATCTTAAGGATTTTGTACCATCAGAGGAAAAGGAGAAGTAGAGTGTACTTCTTAAACTTTGGTGAGTTAATGCATGTATGAATGTGTAATTCAGTTAACACAGAGAATTTATCATAAGTATGTTAATAATAACACACACAGTGTTGATGTAATCAAATATAGTATAGTTTGGACCATATGCAGTTTCATGCAGTAAGAATTAACTGAGGCTATAGCTAGCTCTATCACAGTCCATTAGACCATTCTTTGTTTGTTCTTCAATCATATCCAACTCCTTTAAATAGAGAGGAACACTCTCTCTATGTGAAGGAGCAGGCCATGCATTAATATTGTCTTAAAGTGTTGTTTTAGTTAACTATAAGTCTATAACTAAAACCTTTTTAGTTTAGTCTATTTGACTTTTAGTTAACTAACTATATCTAAATCTTTTTCATCTGACATTTAACTAACTAGCTAAAACTAACTATAAGTTTCTGGACACCAAGAAAATTAACTCAAACTAACTAAAATTAATGCAATAATGGCCAAAACTAACTATAACTAACTAGTATAGTTAGTATTGAACTAAAACAACAGATACCTGTACTCAATAAATAACTGTCAGAACTGCGCAAAAGATAAACTAAGTTATGAGATGATAACTTGTAAGTGATAACTGATAACTAAAAAAATGGCACTATTCAATGCAACCATATATAGGGCAGCAACAGTGATCAGTAAGACCACATGTATACCTTTCACCTTGGGTGTAGTAGAAGAGGAAGACAATAATGATAGTGCTAATTACTGCTATGCAAGTGAGCAGTAAGACCAGATGTATACCTTTCACCTTGGGTGTATAATAGGTTAGAAGAGGAAAACAATAATGATAGTGCTATTACTGCTATACAAGTGACCAGTAAGACCATGTGTATACCTTTCACCTTGGGTGCATAATAGGGTAGAAGAGGAAGACAATAATGATAGTATTATCACTACTATACAAGAGTATTTTTACACTAGATCTAGATGACAACTACCCAATTAGATTTTTGGGTAGAAAATGAAAAGTTATATGCAACTTTAGCACATATGGCTCAGGATATTCTCATTATTCTTGCCTTATCAACAAGATTTTTTTCCAAAGTTTAGTATGCATCAAATGGTAGAAGAACCAATTGGCAGGTACAAACTAGAGAATGAAATACTTCTTAAGACAAACAAACAATACCTTTAGTCTAATAATACATGTATTAAATTTAACTATAACTAACTAAAAATATTCTTAAACTGAGAAACAAAGTAAAATTAATCCTCTTACAGAAAAACTAACTATAACTAACTAAAATTATAAAAAGGTAAATTAAAACAACACTAGTGTATTATAATTGTACTGATAACAATCTATACAACTTGTACAATATCATCCTGACTCATAATAGTTAAATATATTAGTATGATATCATTGTTAATAAGATACTACAGAACACTTGTATAATGATCTTTAAGTTCATAGACTATAGTTCAGCTGCTAAACCACTGAAGTAATACATCAATGTAGAGGATCATTCTCAATATATTGTCACACTTAACAGTACCTGTACTAATTTGACAATAATGGTACTATATGATATGTATAATGATTGTACCTAAGTAACGGTCGCTTGCAGAAGATTTTTGTCAAGTTTTCACTGACAAAATCTTTAAAAGGGAGTGGCTCATTAATAAGAGGGCGTGGAATTGCTGCCTAAAGGAAGCATGTGTAACTACCACCAGCTCTGAGATGTTTAGATCAGGTATGATAACAATAATTATCTATTGTTATCTGTGTGTGTCATGTTCTACAGATTATTATGTACCTGCAAAGAGGTCAGATCACTCTACACATATAGTGGGTGACTACCTCTACATGTGGGGTGGTGATGTAGATGGTCTCCCTACAGTACATGATAATGAATTCAAATGGAGGATGACCTCTGTTATTGAGTTATTTCACTTACCAACTGGTAGATGGGAACAACGACCTACTAATGGAAAACCTCCACTGGGTCTCTATTATTATGCTTCTACTGTTATCAGTAACAGGATCTACTATTTTGGAGGCTATTGTAATCATGGGCAGTGTCGTCACAATAGTGTCAACTCATTAATAACAGATTCACTTACATGGAATGAACTGTTCCCAACTAATCCAAGTATGGGTCCAATGATGAAGTCACACTGTGGGATGATATCACTTACATTCAATGAAGTGGATTATCTACTGGTAGTTGGTGGATATGGTTTACGTCCCACTTTTCCACAATCTGGTGCTCAGTATAGTGATGTTTTCGGTGGTAACGTTCGTACTAATGAACACCACTATTATCAGTTATCCAGTGGTAAGAAGATCAATATATCATGTTATTAATACATTATATATCAAGTACAATTTTACAACTGTTTGTTTTTCAGGTCAGTGGATACTACCAGATATCAGTGGAGAACACCCACCTCCTTGTAGTAGCTTCACTCTTACATCACTACCTAATAACAGAGCTCTGTTATTTGGTGGTGATACTCCTAATGGTGATATTAACACTGTGTATATTGCTCAGTGTACAAAGACTGCAGTGGTGAGTACAATATGTATTAAGTTAAAGTATTTAGTTACTGTATAATATTGTGGAGTAATCAAGTTTAAAGTTTGATATTATTAAATGAACTAAATTTATAGTATATAATGTCTTTATATTATTATTAGGAACTGTTTTATTATTAAACAAGTGATTCATTGTTTGTTAATATTTCTTTAATCAACTTAGAGGTTATACTGATAACTGAAACGTTCCTTTAGTCAACTATATAGTGATACCATATTTCCTTGAATAAATGTCACTCATGAATAGTAGCCTCCCTTTTTTCTGTAAGTCAATGAGCCTTAATGCTATCCTTGAATAAATGCTACAATGATTGCTCAACAAAATTGTCTATTGTTAAGTTGTTTTGTCTGAAAGTGAACAACACAAAAAGTAGGGGTTTTTTCTATTCAGAAAATGTAGAATTTGATAAATTCCTTAAACAATTTGCTTAAAACTGTCAAAGCTTGATCTATCATTTACTAACTGATATACAAAGTTTAAAGATATTGTTTATCAGGAATGTTCAGACTCACTTTTAATTCTAGAAACTTTAATAATTCACAATTATATTTCAAATATTATCCTCAAATAGTAAATTTTCCTGTTGTTATTCAATATTGAAATAGATGTTCCAGGTCTTCAATAAAATATTGTAACTAAATGAAAATCCACATAAACTATAAAATGAACAATATTCTTAAACATTTCCTATACAGTATTAATTACTGCTATGATAATTATATAATATGTTAACTTGAATATTATCTACCTAGCACTGGAAGAAGATAAGTGAACCACTTCCTAAATCTGTGAATTGGCCTCAGAGTAGATATGATCATGCCACCACTATTATCAGTGACCTACATGTGATGATAGTGGGTGGATATGATATAACACTTGGTACTGTTGGTGACAGCTGGTTATTTAACATTGATACAAAGACATGGACAAAGGTTAGTTACTAGTTATCCTGTGACCAAACATTAACACAAAGTGAGTTAATGTCTATTATCTACGGTATGAGGGGACAATTTAAAGTTTGACCTCCAGAAATAACCCTAATCTATAGACATTTTATAGTTAATAATTGTTATTGTTTTTATGACCTGATTTTATACCTGTAGTCCTGACACTATAGTATGTTAACATTTATGATAGTATAGTCTATTGATATATCTGATTTGTTTATAGTTATAATTCAGTTATTAAAGACTGTACATAAGTACTTATGTTCATGTTTTAAAGTATTGTAACATGTCAACTCTACTGGTTCACACAAAGTTATAGTCTGTTACTAGAGTACATGTATCCACTGATGTTACATGTATAATGACTAGTTTTGTAGTAATATCATAACATCATTATTATAATGTCATATAATACACTCTATTCCATCTTATAGCTCAATATACCAGAGTCAGTGACTAAGATAGATAAACACTCCCTCTCATTATGGAATGTGTCACCTACTACTGTCTGGGTAGTACAATTTGGTGGAATACAAAGTTCTCTTTTAGGACTTTATAGGGGTAAAGTCAATAATACTACAGTGATAGAACTTAGTAAGTACTGTCTATTGATGACAGTATTTGTTATATAGTACACACACACATTATCAGTATTATCACAGTATGATATAGGAGTATTGACACATTAACTGTTTATATTACAAACTAGTCTCATAACTCAATACTATTGTAACATACTATATCTCTCACTGTAGTATGTAATGATGACCAGTGGACTGTAGGAGATGTAATAACTAACCTAACATCTACTAAAGAATATCAACTTAAGCTACAACAGAAGAGACATGGACAACCTCAACTTACTGTCCAATCTCCTACACGTCTTCAACCTTCATCTTCATTACATCAAGATTTACAAGAGAATGATCGAGAAATTCAATGTGAAGTTACCAACAAAGAGCTACAAGATACCAAACAACAGCAGATAGTTATGACAAGAGCAATTCAAGAGGACCTTCAAACAAAAGAAAGACAACTGCATCAACTATGTCAAGAACTTCAAGAGAAAATACAAACTCAAGCTAATCTTGAACGTGAGCACAGAAATAGAGAAAGGTTACTTCAACAACAACTACAAGATCAAGAAGAGAGGGAACGACGACAGTTACAGGATAGTCAAGAGAGGGAAAGAGTACTACGTCAAGAGTTTGATGACCTTCGCCAAGAACATGAAGATCTTCGTCAACAACTCCAAGAGTCAACCACTGCTCTTCAACAAACACATCAAGCTAATACCACACTTCAACAACAAGTTCAACAGTTACAAGAACAATTTTACTGGGTAGTAAGAAGGGATGAGATTGAGATGACTGAGGAGATCCTTGGGAAAGGAGGTTGGGGAGAAGTCAAGGTAGCTAAATTTTGTGGCCTTAGAGTGGCTGCCAAATGTCTTCATGAAGTTATCCTGTCACCATATAACATATCAGTTTTTACAAGAGAAATGGAGATTGCTGCTCGAGTACGTCATCCCAATCTCCTTCAGTTCATAGGAGCCACTCGAGTGGGTACTCCTATCATCCTATCAGAACTAATGCCAACTAGTCTTCGCCAAGAGTTAGAAACTGGTCCTCTACCCTATCATGCTGTTTTAGCTATCAGTCAAGATATAGCCTGTGGTCTCAACTATCTCCACCTCTTTAAACCAGACCCAATACTACATAGAGATGTCAGCACTGCTAATGTCCTTCTGCAGTTAATTGGTAGCAGTTGGAGAGCCAAGGTATCAGACTATGGTTCAGCTAATCTTCAACCAATGATTGGTCGTACAGTCAATCCAGGTAATCCAGTTTATTCTGCTCCAGAAGCTGGTGTACCAAGAGACCATTCTCCTGCAATGGATGTTTACAGTTATGGTGTTGTCTTGATTGAAATGATGATCTGTCATATTCCTGAGGTAGCTCAGAGACAACTTCATATTAACAGTATTCGACGACCAACATTTAAAGCTCTTATTGAGCGATGTTTGAAGGAGAATCGTAGAGAACGTCCAACAATGTCAGAGATCATAACAGACTTCAATGAAACCATTTAATAGTGTACAATAATATAGTGTGTGTTATAATTTTAGTAGTAAGGTTATTATAATAGTTAGTTTAGGTATTGTACTGTGTGTGATTATTATAATAATATTACCATATTTGGACATTTTGATTATGAGTGGATTTTAACATAATTGTTATAGTGAATATTATGATAGTTACTAATGTTATATTGGTAGTGGTAATGTGTGATTATTATAATAATAACAGTATGTATGACTGTATTTATTATTAGTTATAATAATCCCTTTTTTGTGACCTTTTTGATTTATTAATTTTATAATTACAAGTTATTATTTATAATGTACTAAGTTGATCTTTAAAATGAGGTTGACCTTCTTCTCGTAATGTTAAGATTTCATAACCAGTTTCAGTAACCAGTATGGTATGTTCAAACTGAGCTGAACATTTACCATCCTAATAAAGAGTTAGCCCCCATAATAATAATAATATATTTTTTTGTGAGCTAATGGTGCATGGAAATGTAAGCCAGTTGACTCTTACACAGACATTTTGTTATAAGTCAGTTCTTTTGTTAAGTATGTTATGATAGTGTATTTTGTATCATATGTAATATTCATCCATTAACTCAGGCTACTCTATTAGCTTCTTGAATCCTTCTTCATCTGTTTTCAATCATGAGGCATATAGGAACATTGAAATATGTTCACCATCAACACCTTCCATATCTCCATGAGATAATATACAACATACACAGTTTGGAATTTAATCTCTTCTTCACAAAAAAACTATTATTAAAAAAATACTTATATAGTTAACTACAGTATTAGTACAAAAACTCAGCAGCTATACAAAAGTCACACAGTTTGTTACTTGAAGAAAACTTTGCGTCGTAATCGGCTGACAATCTCAGGAATTTGCTGATGGTCCTCCGTATTTCCACTTGGTAATTCAACTCGGTGTTTGGGTTGTGACACTTTGTCATTAACAAGTATCATCATATCATAGAGACTCATATGTGAAGCATAACAATTAAATGTCTCACACAGCACTGGGATGTAGGCTGAGCGTACAGCAACTTTGTCTTGACAAGTACTAAACCCAAAGAAGAAATCAGCTTCAGATGGCAATGATCTCTTCTCACTTCCCAACAATGTATCTACTGGTGCAATAGCCTCCTCACCCCTACATGCCTGAATAAAGAACATTTTAGGTTTTCCATTGAGCTTGGAACACCCAGAGCCATTAACTATTTTAGCTAAATCACCAACTTTAACTGCGACACCATCAACTCCTACTACACTGGATGCATTACCATGAGATGAAATACAGCATATAAAACTGTCATGCTCACACTTAATCCAAAACTTTGCTACACTAGACAAACAATCTTTCATCTCCTGACCAGTAAGGTCATGATTGCAGACAACCATATAACCAAGTTTTTTGAAGGTTTCAGAAAGCATCTCTTCATGTTCTTCTGCTCCATCACGGTCTTTAATATTAGCAATGATGAGAGCTATGCCATGATCTTGTTTATCAGATATATCATAACAGCCTGGTAGGCTGCCACCTTGAGCCTATAGTAATAAATAGTGCATGATAATAATGTACATATATATGCCTTTCTAATGACTTTACAGTTCATATACCAATATAATAAAATAGGCATAATAGTTAATATCAGTTGATCCAGCTTGCTTACATAACTAAAGTTATATGTATTTTTAGTTGGATATATCATATACTGATTTTGACACATGTATATGTACACTATAAAATTATTAGTCATAATTAATAATGGTTAAGGTATATAAAAAAGTAATGATAAATGCATTGACTCCATATGATGATCAATAGCCTTTTTTCATTTGTACAGATGTTATACTTACTATAGTCTTCCCATCTGTTTCCTCTACTCCATGACTCTGCCCTTTAGTATTACTATCTGTTTCATCACTTCCAACACTCTGTCCAATTTTAGCACTGTGCAAAGGCTCCACCTATATATTAAAGCACACATATAGTGAGCATTTCAAAACAGTTTCAATATTACCTTGTGGACTCCCAGCATAGATGCATGCATAGATATTTGATAGTTCATAAAATTATTTAGTCTATTTATGTGTTATAGTTACCTTAGTTTTGTCATTTGATTCTTTTACTTCGCCACTTTGTCCAGTGGTAACTATTTAATGAAATCATGGTGAGTATATTAAGTTGTCTATATATTTTATTTAAGTTTATCATGGGACATTATACATAACCTACAAATGAATTAGAAACACAGTTTGTTTTTAATTCTGTGCTCAGTTAAACCATATAATTGATAAAACCACTTCATAGTTTAATTTTATCAATTTCATATAGAAAAATTATTTGATGAAACTGAAAGTAAGTACAATATATATATATATACTGTTATGATTACTATTGTCCTATGGAATTGATTGTTTAGATAACAAATGTTAGATAATAAAATAATAATGATATTATTTTTATTGTAAGACAAAATAAAGTCTCTTAATTCTAACTTTTGATAAACAGTCAATTTCATAGTACAATTAATTAGTATAATAAATAGTATTATGTTTACTTTCAGTTTGTATCAAATAATTTTGTTAAATACATCCTCTATAACCACGTATTGGTTAAAGTAACCAATTACTTTTACAAAGCATAATCTTAAAACAATTGACAACTTTAAGATATGTACTTATTGAACAATTGAACAGAATATAATTTCTGTCATCGTTCCTTTTCTTTTTAACTCAACAATCTCTCTTTTGCTAATATTCTATGTTAACTACATTTTCATCATCATTTACAAGGCTAAAAATATAGTGCTACTGTCAATCTCCATTTTCAGTTAAATGTTTATATTTCTATCTCACAATGACAACACCTAATCTTGATGCATAAACATATAAACTTATAACTGTATCACTGTTCTATTGCTAGCACAAAAAGGTTAGAGTTTTATATCAGATTGACAAAGATTTAATAGAGGGAAAGCACACTGCTATAATAACACTATGTAAACGAAGATACACAAGGTCTTCTCATATCATAACAAGCATGCCCAGATCAGTTATAAAGTATTAACCATACATTAATTAGATAATCAGCTACAGTATACCACAAAAAGGTAGAATTATTATCAGAGTGAAAGTTATAAGATACAAGCCAAAGTTATTACAAGTTTGCACATACATGTCCTCCTACAAACTACAATAAATATGCTTCACTACCTCACAATTACAAATAATGTTGTACAATATATCCATTTAGTAGTGTGACATATATAACTTTATACACCCAATATATATTGGGTGTATAAAGTTATAGTTTGTTCTTAAATTACAATATATATCACCTCCAATGTGATCTAGAGCTCTAATGAGTAAATAATGCTAGACTAGTGACTCTGCCATTTCTTATACAACCAATACCATAACTGTATAACATGAGAAAAATGAATAAATACCTTTTTTGGAGTCGGTAGAGATGGCAAGAGTCTCTTGTCCTTTATTATCTCCTACTAATTCATAGTAAGATTGTAAATTATGATCTTCTAAAAAAATATAAGAAATTTAAAAAATCACAAATATTTACACTTACTGAATTTCAAACATTTAACAATGTCAGCAGCTATATTTTTACCAACTGCACCACCTTGATCGACTAAAATGACAAGAAACTTGTCCAGATATTCTGGACTATATTTGACAGTTGTCTGCAAATCACTAACTAGATTTCTTGCTCTCTCTTTAGCACTCCAATTATTAAGATGATCATTAAGGTCTTTTGCAAAGGATTTGGTGATTATGCTACTCTCTTTACAAGCCTCTACATAGGGTTTTGGATCTTTAGCTATAACATCTATGACAGCAACATTGTTAGAAGTAATAGCATTATCTGCATCTCTTCCCAGCTTTTTCTTGAATTCATCCATGACTTGTGCACAATACAGTCTGAATAGCTATTGAAAGTACACAAATATTATCTGATGCTATCGTCTAACAGAATAAAGACTATTAACCAACCAAGTATTTATAATACATACAGACTCTAATACAGTAAATGGTGTTTATATATATCTTGGTGTCATTATGTCAAGTATTATCAAAACTATTGCCCTGACAGACTTCCTAGTAAATCAACCTTGATATTTTTAACAAGGATAAACCAACCCACTCTAACCCAGGTGTACACCGTACTCCCAATATAGATAGTAGAGTATTATATTACATTAGTAGTAATAAGATAACTAATTTTGTTTTCCATATGTCATGACCATCTACTAAAGTATCAGTGAGCTTATTTCAGAGAAGTGTAGGAATTAAATTATTTCTGCACATGCAAATACTATTGTCACAAGTCCTACAGATATAACATTTACTAGATCAGTAATATAAGTATCAATAGTTGTCATAGCATCTCTTCCTATATTCGCCCATTATTTGCCCTAGTAAACTGACCTTGAGATTTATTACATGGATAAACCAACCCATTACAACTTACACAATGCAAGCCTATTGTAGAAATTAAGACTGTTCTTTGTATTGTGACAGATGTACAGTCCCAACATTGATAGTAGAGTATTATATTACATTAGTAGTAATAGGATAACTTGTATCCACTCCTCATATATGTAACTATATATACTTCCTCTTCTTATTGAGTTTCTTTCTACTATATTGTTGTACATGTATACAATAATTTTGCAATAGATATTATATGCTTTCATCGTCTTAATGATTTCTTATCATTAGAGGAACAGGAGAAGTAAGAGTCTGTTTCTCGAAGTTTTGTGAGCATTTGTGGAAATGTAAGCAAGTTGACTCTCACACAGACATTTTGTCGTAAGTGTGTTAATGATAACACACATAGGGTTAATGTAATCAAATATAGTATAATATGGACGACATGCAGTTTTCATGCAGTAAGAATTAACTAGCTCTATCATAGTCCATTAGGCCATTCTTTGTTTGTTCTTCAATCATATCCAGCTCCTTCAAATAGAGAGGAACACTCTCTATATATGAAGGAGCAGGCAATGCATGAAATCTGTCTTATAATTGTACTAATAACAATGTATGAAACTTATATAATATTGTCCTGGCTTATAATAGCTAAATATATTAGTATGATGTCATTGTCAATAGGATACTACAGAACACTTATATAATGATCTTTAAGTTCATAGACTATAATTCAGCTACTAAACCACTGAAGTAATACATCAATGTAGAGGATCATTCTCAATATATTGTCACACTTAACAGTACCTGTACTAATTTGACAATAATGGTACTATATGATATGTATAATGATTGTTCCTAACGGTCGCTTGCAGAAGATTTTGGCAAGCTTAAAATCTTAAAAAGGGTGTGGCTCATTATTAAGAGGGCATGGAATTGCTGCCTGAAGGAAGTATGTGTAACTACCACCAGCTCTGAAATAGCTAAGATGTTCAGATCAGGTATGATAATAATAATTATCTATTGTTATGTGTGTGTGTGTATCATGTTCTACAGATTATTATGTACCTACAAAGAGGTCTCATCACTCCACATATATAGTGGGTGACTACCTCTACATGTGGGGTGGTAATATAGATGGTCTCCCTAGAATACATTATAATGAAGTCAAACAGAGGATGACCTCTGTTATTGAATTATTTCACTTACCAACTGGTAGATGGAAACAACGACCTACTAATGGAAAACCTCCACTGTGTGTCTATTGCTATGCCTCTACTGTTATCAGTAACAGGATATACTATTTTGGAGGCTATTGTGGTGAGTGTCATCACAATAGTCTCAACTCATTAATAACAGATTCACTTACATGGAATGAACTGTTCCCAACTAATCCAAGTATGGGTCCAATGATGAAGTCACACTGTGGGATGATATCTCTTACATTCAATAAAGTGGATTATCTACTGGTAGTTGGTGGATATGGTCCACGTCCAACCTCTCCACAACCTGGTGCTCAGTATAGTGATACTCCTAGTACTAATGTTCGTACAAATGAACACCACTATTATCAGTTATCCAGTGGTAAGAAGATCAATATATCATGTTATCAATACATTATATATTAAGTACAATTTTATAACTGTTTGTATTTCAGGTCAATGGATAATACCAGATATCAGTGGAAAACACCCACCTCCTTGTAATGGCTTCACTCTTACATCACTACCATATAACAGAGCTCTGTTATTTGGTGGTAATACTCGTAATGGTTCTATTAATACTGTGTATATTGCTCAATGTACAAAGACTGCAGTGGTGAGTACAATATGTATTAAGTTAAAGTATTTAGTTACTATATAATATTGTGGAGTAATCAAGTTTAAAGAACTAAATTTATAGTATATAATGTCTTTATATTATTATTAGGAACTGTTTTATTAATAAACAAGTGATTTATTGTTTGTTAATATTTCTTTAATCAACTTAGAGGTTATATTGATAACTGAAACATTCCTGTAGTCAACTATATAGTGATACCATATTTCCTTGACTAGATGTCACTCTTGAAAAGTAGCCTCCCTTTTTTCTGTAAGCCAACAAAGTTAAATGCTATCCTTGAATAAATGCTATAATGACTGCTCAACAAAATTGTCTATTGTTAAGTTGTTTTGTCTGAAAGTGAACAACACAAAAAAGCAGTTTATTAAATTTTTTCTATTCAGAAATGGTAGAATTTGATAAATTCCTTAAACAATTGAGTTCACAAGGAGGTAATATTTGTTTAAAAGTCGTATCAATGCTTGATCTATCATTTACTAACTGATATACAAAGTTTAAAGCTATTGTTTATTAGGAATGTTCATAATCACTTTTAACTCTAGAAACTTTTAATAATTCACAATTATATTTAAAATATTATCCTCAAAAAGTAAATTTTCCTGTTGTTGTTCAATATTAAAATAGATGTCCCAGGTCTTCAATAAAATATTGTAACTAAATTAATATCCACATAAACTATAAAATGAACAATATTCTTAAACATTTCCCATTATACAGTATTAATTACTCCTATGTTAATTGTATAATATGTTAAGTTGAATATTATCTACCTAGCACTGGGAGAAGATAAGTGAACCACTTCCTAAATCTGTGAATTGGCCTCAGAGTAGATATGATCATGCTACTACTATTATCAGTGGCCTACATGTGATGATAGTAGGTGGAATTGGTACATATGACAGCTGGTTATTTAACACTGATACAAAGACATGGACAAAGGTTAGTTACTAGTTATCATGTGACCTAACACTAACACAAAGTGAGTTAATGTCTGTGATCTACAGTATGAAGAGATATAATAAAGTGTGACTATTTAAACTTTGACCTCTGAAGTTAACCCTCATCTATAGAAAATTTATAATTAATAATAGTTATTGTTTTTTTATGACCTGGTTTTATACCTGTAGTCCTGACACTATAGTATGTTAACATTTATGATAGTATAGTCTATTGATATATCTGATTTGTTTATAGTTATAATTCAGTTATTAAAGACTGTACATAAGTACTTATGTTCATGTTTTAAAGTATTGTAACATATCAACTCTACCAGTTCATACAAAGTTATAGTCTGTTACTAGAGTACATGTATCCACTGATGTTACATGTATAATGACTAGTTTTGTAGTAATATCATAACATCATTATTATAATGTCATATAGTACGCTATATTCCATCTTATAGCTCAATATACCAGAGTCAGTGACTATGAGATATGGTCACTCCCTCTCATTATGGAATGTGTCACCTACCACTGTATGGGTAGTACAATTTGGTGGAATAAAAAGTTCTCTTTTAGGACTCTATAGGGGTAAAGTCAATGATACTACAGTGATAGAACTTAGTAAGTAGTGTCTATTCATGATAGTATTTGTTATATAGTACACACACACACACATTATCAGTAATATTACAGTATGATATAGGAGTATTGAACACTAACTGTTTATATTACAAACTAGTCTCATAACTCAATACTATTGTAACATACTATATCTCTCACTGTAGTATGTAATGATGACCAGTGGACTGTAGGAGATGTAATAACTAACCTAACATCTACTGAAGAATATCAACTTAAGCTACAACAGAAGAGACAAGAAATATCTGTACAACCATTTGTGAGACATGAAAAACCTCAACTTACTGTCCAATCTCCTACACATCTTCAACCTTCATCTTCATTACATCAAGATTTACAAGAGAAAGATAGAGAAATACAACATTTAACACAACAACTTGAAGTTACCAACAAAGAGCTACAAGATACCAAACAACAGCAGATAGATTTGACAAGAGCGCTTCAAGAGGACCTTCAAACAAAAGAAAGACAACTAAATCAAGTACGTCAAGAACTTCAAGAGAAACAACAAACTCAAGCTACACTTCAACATGAACATGAAAATAGAGAATGGTTTCTTCAACAACAGCTACAAGATAGTCAAGAGAGAGAAAGAGTACTACGTCAAGAGTGTGATGAACTTCACAGAGAACATGATGATCTTCGTCAACAACTCCAAGAGTCAACATCTGCTCTTCAACAAACACATCAAGCTGACACTACTCTTCAACAGGTTCAACACTTACAACAACAGTCTCACTGGGTAGTAAGGAAGGAGGAGATTGAGATGACTGAGGAGATCCTTGGGAAAGGAGGTTGGGGAGAAGTCAAGGTGGCTAAATTTCGTGGCCTTAGAGTAGCTGCCAAATGTCTTCATGAAGTTATCCTGTCACCATATAACAAATCAGTTTTTACAAGAGAAATGGAGATTGCTGCTCGAGTACGTCATCCTAATCTCCTTCAGTTCATAGGAGCCACTAAAGTGGGTACTCCTATCATCCTCTCAGAACTAATGCCAACTAGTCTTCGAAAAGAGCTAGAAACTGCTCCTCTACCCTATCATGCTGTTTTAGCTATCAGTCAAGATATAGCCTGTGGTCTCAACTATCTCCACCTCTTTAAACCAGACCCTATACTACATAGAGATGTCAGCACTGCTAACGTTCTGTTACTGCCAATTGTTGGTAGGTGGAGAGCCAAGGTATCAGACTATGGTTCAGCTAATCTTCAACCAATGATTGGTCGTACAGTCAATCCAGGTAATCCAATTTATTCTGCTCCAGAAGCTGGTGTACCAAGAGACCATTCTCCTGCAATGGATGTTTACAGTTATGGTGTTGTCTTGATTGAAATGATGATCTGTCGTATTCCTGAAATAGCTCAGAGACAACTTCATATTAACAGTATTAGACGACCAACGTTTAAAGCTCTTATTAAACGATGTTTGAAAGAGAATCGTAGAGAACGTCCGACAATGTCAGAGATCATAACAGACTTCAATGAAACCATTTATTAGTACACAATAATATAGTGTGTGTTATAATTTTAATAGTGAGGTTATTATAATAGACTGTTATAATAGTAATACCATATTTGGACTGTATGACAGTATTTACTATTAGTTATAATAATCCTTTTTTTGTGACCTTTTCGATTTATTACTTTTATAATTACAAGTTATTATTTATAATGTACTAAGTTGATCTTTAAAATGAGGTTTACCTCCTTCTCGTATTGTCAAGATTTCATAACCAGTTTCAGTAACCAGTATGGTATGTTCAAACTGAGCTGAACGTTTACCATCCTAATAAAGAGTTAGCCCCCATAACAATAATAATATAATTAACATACTGTTGTTACTGCTGTCCAATTATCAGGCCAAGTTACATCTTGCCACACACCTAGATATATTAATAACTACTTAATAACTAGGTAATAATTTGGACACATGGGATTGAACAAATTAAAGGGACACCCCTCTATTGAGGTTAATTATACTATCTATAATCTGTCCTTATTAATGAGATGTCTTTACACATATGTTCTATTATAAACTACTATTTTTAATAACTAGTTAATAACTTACCTTCAGATATCATAGGTTCAATAGTAAATGTATGTCCTGGCTTCATTACACCAATAGCTTTGTTCTCTAATAATAGGAACATAATATCATAAAAATGTTATTTAATATTAAATGGTCCACTCCATATATGGTAATGTTCATATATGATAAGTGAGCTATCTCCATATATGGTGATGTTCATATATGATAAGTGAGCTATCTCCATATATGGTAATGTTCATATATGATAAGTGAGCTATCTCCATATATGGTAATAGTTAGACTTACTTGCATAATGTGGTACATTAGGTACTGTATGAAACAACCTAAATAAATTATAATAATAAGTTTAATTAAAGGGGCTACCTCTTACTGATTAATGCCATGACCACAATAACTACGTACTACACTACATCCATTAGAATGGGCGTGGCTTTGTATCTCATTACCAACATCTCTATATCGGACACCAGGACGCACTAAAGATACAAATAAATTATTATTAGCAATATAATTAGAGGGGCAAACCTATACTGATCCCCTTCATCATACACTCATAAGCAGTTTCAACTAAATTACGACTATTATCATCTACTTTACCAACAAACATAGTCTCGTTAAGGTCACCATGGAAACCATCATAATACACTGTGATATCCACTAGAGAAAAACAATTTTAATATATCTGTCACCAATCTCTATTAATTTATTCATAATCCATCTATTATTACATACCATTACATATATCACCATCTTCCAATGGGCGGGTATCAGGAATACCATGACAAATGACCTCATTAACAGAACTAATAATAGAGATGGAGTGTAACCAGTTAATTACTGATGGGTGTGGTCACTTACGTACAACAGGACTTTGGGAATTTACAGTAGTTAAGTGGAGAAGGATAACATTCTCTCTCTATACAAGCCTAGAGAGAGAAGAAATAAGACAATAGAATATCAATCTTATATAATTATAGAGGGACATCCTCTTTTGGAGTTTTAGTATAATTCTTAAGACTTGATCACTTCTTCTTAATAAGTAGTTGGATATCTTTATAATATGTTAGTACTATCTTACCTCATGAACTATTCTATCAATTTCATCAGTTGTAACTCCAGGTCTAATAGCTTTGACTGCTATATCTAGTACCTCACGTCCCAACTAAAAAATGAAGATTAAGTGAGAAATATAGGAATAGCAATGAAGCTAGGATTTGAACTGTAAATATTCTAAGTTGTTCTTATTGAGCGACTAATACTAGCTGATAAACACAGTAATATAATGACTATATTATACAGATAGATCTTACATATACAATAGCTTATTTTAAATGTGTATACTACCTAGAACTATGACCGAATAATAGTCTAGTGGTATAACTACTATACCAGTCATTGAAGTTAAGCAATACTTTATATAGCTACTAGTATGATGGGAAACTACTTATCATTTATTATTGAACAATGGGACTGTCTACATTAAACACATATTACATGTGTACCTGACATGTTCTTCTCATCTTTGTTATCTCTTCATCAGTTAACTGTTTAATATATCCAGCAAATTTAGCCACTCTCTCAGAACGTGGTACACCATCTTCAGCATAATCAGGTCTAGGAATACTGCTAGGAACAGACCTCATTGGTGTCTAATGAATGGGAGGAAGTTATAAATAAGTACCTCCTACATTATGTATTCTCATTTTATTAAAGCTTCTATTATCTGGCCCCTATTAATTAAATGCAATTACAAAAGACTCCTGCATTTAAATACTAAACCTCCATATAAAGATGTCCTCAATATACAATGTAAAGTTAAGTATTGTATTCTAATAATAGTACATGTTATAATACTTACTACTGGAGCTGGTCTAAGTCGACCAGTGTATTTAAAGGAGGGCCATGGATTGTAAACTGGTTTTTTATGAATAGTTTTGTGATCATTCCAATAACCTTTAAAACAATCCTAGAAAAGAAATAACATTGAATATTAAATATATGTCAGTATAAATGATAATATGAAAAGAAATATATTTTATTTTTATCAGATATTGTGAAGTCTAACAAATTCACTTGTTGGATCATGTAGATAGAACAATGACGACATTTTAAAAAAATAAATCCTTTTAAGTGGGTGTGGTCACTAATTTCCAATAAAACAAGGTACAGTTCAATATATATGACACAATCATTACCTCATAATCTCCCATCATAATAGTCCTCTTACTAGATATTACTTAACATCAGTCACTAAGTATGTAAACCACTAAACTATCAACACTATTACATATAAACTGTTTAGCTAAATTTCATCTCCTTACTTGTGTACAGAAGAAACTTCCTTTAATACCAAGTTTAATACAAGTAGGACATTGTAGAGCAGCTTCTTTATCACAGCCTCTTGTCTGACATAATTGTACATCTCCTAATGATTGATCAGCCATTTAGCAACGTTGTAGTATTACGTCATCATTAAACACCCACTCATTTAATTAAAATAGAATACATTGATAAAATATACAAGCACATTTATAAAATATTGTTTTTTGTATAATATAATATATATATTATATTATTGTTGTTGTTGTAAATATGATATTATACACTGTGTTGTTAATTGACAACAATTAAAGCTAGCCAGCTTAATTAAGGTAGGCGTGGCTATGTCAGTACGTACAGAACCTGTAGTGATTAATGAAGGAGCACCTCTTGGGATCTCATCGAGAAACCATTTTGATTGTAAGGTACATTCATTGGTGTCTTGAAGTTGAAATGGAGAATCTCTTATTAATGGAGGATCAAAAGACAAGTCAGGATGATGAATGACATAGTCCTTTAGTTGGGATGAGGGTACAAATCCTACGAGGCTATTAGGATCACATGACCAGAGATAACTGGTTTTCAAGTAATTACAAAGACGATTACCTTCCCAATCTTTCAACCTCCTTCTTAGGACACGCTCTTTTGAATCCGTTAGAGAAGGAGGTGATCGTCTTGGCCATCCTATATCATGTAACCATTGTGATTCTTCTCCTCTCCATGTTCGTTCCTCTTCAACTAATAATTTGGTCAGCCATAACATCTGATGATACAGAGATAATTCTCCTCTCAAGCCATCGAATCCAGCTGTCACCCACGGAGCTCTCCCATCTCTTTCAATATCTCGAAGTGACCCAACTAAGTGGTCAGTACAAGATGCTGTACGATACAACACAGGTGAAATAGACTGAGAACTTGTAATAACATCACTGAACACATACAGTACATTAGATTGAGATGATCCTATCTCAGATCCCCATTTTAACCTGGCTCCCTGTACTGCACGCCTCACATCCTCTTCACGTGGACTTTCAGGGAACACTAACACAAGATTCGTACGTATTGACGTAAATACATTGGACAATCGAAACAAATACCCTTGAGGAGTAGCTTCAACTAGACTACTGCTACATTGAACAGGCCAAAAGTATGGCTGTACTGGTTCCTTTAATACGGAACTCGTCTGAACAGAATGGACAACACAAGCAGCAAATTCTGCCGTGGGTACAACCCATATGATGGTATGTGTAATTGATAAATTTTGAGGTAGTCGGAAAGAGGTCATTCTCAAGCAATCTAGAAGTTGGATGGCACTATTATTGTCTGATCTTTGTCGTAATATAGTTTGAATCAAGGCATCCATTCGCTCAGCAGGGCTGTTACCCGCAATAACCTCCTCTCTGTCTGTGACTGATACCAGTCCACCAGCTGAACGCTCCTCTAACAGTCGACATAACCTAGCAGGCTTTACTGACAACGATAGTTCTTCGTTAATCTCAGCATCGTGAAATAAACAGTCTTCAACTTCCTATAGAAAGAAATATAACACAATATGAAGTAAAAATGGAATCTGACATACCTCTCTTTCACTTGTAAACCGACGCAGTTCGTCTGAGCCTTCTTCTACAGTTGCCATCTCCTCATAATCAGCAGATACCAGCTCAGCAGAGAATATGACCACACCCACACACAAGTGCACACCTTGGTGACGCCCACAACCAGTGACACACCCAATATATGTATTTACTTTAAATATCATTTATTTTAATAATCCAAGCTCATAAAAGACAAAGTTATTTCTTTTTTACTGTCTTTTGTTGCTGAGCTTTCACTGCTCTAGCTACAATCTTTTGTTCCTCAATTAAGAAAGCTCTTATGATCCTAGAAAAATGGATGCATAGAAAAGAAATGGATTGACAGATGAATAATGGATAAATAGGCAAGAAAGATGGATGGATAAATATATGGAAGAAAAAATGGATAGATAGATGAATCTTCCTAACTAACAGACAGAAAATGGATAGATACTTTGATAAATGGATCAATAGAGAGGCACAATGTCCATTGATCCATTCATTACTAATAAATATTGTTGTCTAGTGATAAATGGATATATAGATGCTTCAATAGATAAATATAAATGACGCATATAAACAAACTAACAATATAAATGTAGTCTCTACCTTTCTCTGACACATTTGTGACAACGTGATCCACCATAAGATCTGTTAACAGTTTTCTTTGGTCTGGACAATGCCATTAACTTCTTAGGACGTACTGCTGGTACCTAGGGAAAAACCCACAGTACAATATCATCTATACTTTATCGGATCTAATGAATTATCATAATTAAAGGGGCTTTATTCAATCTATTGAACAAATAGAAACATAACTTTAGAATTTTTACTATCAGATAATGTTGATTTTATGGATTTTTAACCTTTGATAGTAAATGTATTATTCAAATAAAATCACAATAATTTTTTTATATTTTTGAAAAGCTTCAATATTTATAAAGACAATAAGCAAACACTAATATATCTTCTAAATGTATTTACAAACAGGTAGTCAAATAGTTCCTGTATATTATTATTGAGAGTTTTAATACCCCAAACTGTTTGTTATAACAATGATCTACTATTTAGTAAATTAACTTGTAATTAGGAGGGTCTTACCCCACGTAGCTTGCATTTACAATCACCACATTTAGCGACAGTACCTCTTTTACCAGGATACAGATATACCAGCCTACCACCAGGAGTCTTAGACCTAGAGATACAACACATTAACATCAGATACATTAAAATACCATTATAAGTACGTACACTTTTCTCCTGTTAGATTTTGTATTGTAAGATAATCTTCTACGATATTTCAGCCTGTTAGTCATCTGAAATAAGAACCAAAAATGAAAAAGAGAGGTTTATAAACTATAACATGAGCGAGATGGTAGAAGATTCTTACCTTAGGGCTATAGACCTCGTGGAGAGCTGTATGAAGAGGGAGTGGCTGATAGGTGGAGCTTACACAATGCGAGCCTATTCACTATTGTAAGCAAGACTGTTCTTTTTACGAAGACTGGAGTGAAGAATACTCCAATGTTTACAATACCTGTGTAGAGCAGTTTCTTTATTAAAAATTCGCAAATTATATAACATTTTTATTCCCTTTAAAAAATAAATAAATTTTTGTTATGCAGTATCATGTTCTGATGAGGGATGGTGTACATCATCAGATTCATGAGGTTCTGGAACATGAAATGTTTTTCTTATCATTGCCGGATCTTTACCCTTTATTAATCCAGCAACTGTACAACATAATATGTCCATTAATCTCTTAGCATCTAAATAGTTGGCAGCCTATGAAACAAAAGAAATGAAATTTAAAGCTATTCTTATAAAAAAACAATATTATAAACCATTTTATAGTAGAAAAAGTAGGACTCTGTTCGTACATAATACAGAGATGTCCTTAATATAAAGGTGTCCTCAATATAGAGGTTGTATGATACACTAAAGTATTAGTATGGGACTAGAACAAGTGTCCTCAATATAGAGGTTGTATAATACACTAAAGTATTAGTATGAGACTAGAACAAGTGTCCTCAATATAGAGGTTGTATAACACACTAAAGTATTAGTATGAGACTAGAACAAGTGTCCTCAATATAGAGATTGTATAATACACTAAAGTATTAGTATGGGACTAGAACAAGTGTCCTCAATATAGAGGTTGTATAATACACTAAAGTATTAGTATGGGACTAGAACAAGTGTCCTCAATATAGAGGTTGTTATTAATTCAGATTCTCCTTTATGAGAGGGAACCCTTTAATAAGTAGAATTAATTAAACCCAGTATTGTCCAGGTAACTTACTAGTAATAACTCATATAATTCACTTCTATTTTTCTCTAAAAACTCTCTTTCCCATGGCGTGGGTACTATCACAGCCGATGGCATTTGAGGTCTTGTACGTTTTGGTACTCGAGGTTGTATAACTGGCTGAACAGGTAAGTCTGCCGAGGCACCAGTGGGTGTGGTACTTAATTGTGTTGTTGTGACGTCATTAATTGAAGTTGTTACATAATGATCAGCCCAAGCAAGCATCTAGCAACAATAGTACATGTTATACATATGTCACTGAATGAAACGTTTTAATAGATTGAAATAAAAAATAAAAAAAAAACTCAGAATAAAGATTCAGGAATGAAGATTTCAAAACTTGTAGTATGGCATCTGAAACTTACTTTTCCTAGAATACGACCAGTGACATTTGGTAATGGTATAGGTTCATCTGTGACTCCACCCAGACCTATTAATTAAATGGGTGTGGCTTAATGATAGTTTATCATTTCTATTACTAACTTACTATCTATCATTGTAGCTAATGCACGAAATACTCTAGCTGTTCTCTCACAGACTACGTGTCTCTCTCCATCACTGCTGATCAATATAATGTTAGAAGGAGAGGCCATACCTGTTAGTATCCGGTGATGTACGAGAGTATACAAAATCGTCTATGTCTTAGTACACGAAAATATACGGATCTAATATTCTATTCTAATACTTCAATGGCAATCGCATACTCATTTCTCCTTTATGAAGCTATGGGATCCAAGTATTAATTATAAAAGTATACTTAACATTGTAACAAACACTATTATTAGCTATTAGTTGTCACACATATAGACTTACTATTGTCAGGTATTATATAGTGCATACCAATAGGAATATGCAGTGTAAGTTATAATATTAAAGACTGTTATTGTCCACTACTAAACTTACTATTAATATTGTTATTTACTATTAATTATAAAGGTACATTTTATATTATAACTAACTCTTATACTGTTATAAGTACTAGTACTATTTAGTGACATATCAGTTAACAGTACAGTTACAACTAACGTACTGGTCACCTCTTACTCTACTCTACTTATTATCATACTCATCATGGGAAACCATTATATATGTATTTACAACTACAAGGAGTACTATTAGTAATGATGTCATTATTATAACTATATATCACATGATCTGTGACATATATGATCAACCTCTGTTAGCTGGAGTATCACTAAATATGTAAGTCATAGATCATTTGATATGACTTTTTGTACTCTTTTTATTAGTAGAGCAGTTGTCTTCAAGGTCCGCCATCATGACCTGGTGTCATATTTATTATATAACATCAGTTATACTGTATATCTACAGTGGATATGTTACTGCTTCTGAATATTATGTCTCTGCAACTCCTAATGGAGTACCTTGTCCTTATGGTTATTGTAAAATTATAGTAATAATAACAATAATTATAATAATTATTATTATATTACTTTATAATTATAATTATTATTATTATTATTATATTACTTTATTATAATAATGTTATTGTTATAAAGTTTATTGATTGTTTATTAATATTATTTATAATATTATTATATTACTTTATAATGATGTTATTGTTATAAAGTTTATTATATAATTAATGATTGTTTATTAATGATATATTATTTATTATAAAGAAATTATATTTAATTATAATATAATAATAATTATAGTATTTCCGTTTATAAAAGGCTGCAGTAACAAATAAATTATCTTGTTTGTTCATTAGTTTCACATTAATATTTTCAGTTTATAAAAGGCTGCAGTAATACAACTTAAATTATCTTGTTAGTTTGACATTAATTCTCTATTGTTCATCTGATCTTTCACTGTTGAATCTACTGTCATTATGAGCTGGTGTCATATCTATTATATAACATCAGTTATACTGTATATCTACAGTGGATATGTTACTGCTTCTGAATATTATGTCTCTGCAGCTCCTAATGGAGTACCTTGTCCTAATACTCACCTACCTTGTCACAAACTCTCCTACTATACTGATGATTATACATCTTACTTCACTAATGACACAATCTTCTACTTCCTAGAGGGAACTCATATTCTACAAGGTACATTGGAGATCAGTCATGTAAGTAATATAACTCTACAGGGACTGGGTCATATAGAACAAGGCTTTCATGAGACAGTTATGCAATCTACCTCAGTAATAATGTGTAGTGATTATGACAGAAGTGGTATACAATTTATTAGTAGCAAAAATATTGTATTGGAATCATTAACAATAGCAAACTGTGGGCTTAGCTGGAATATGTATTATATAAAGGTTAGCTTATTCTTTATTGACATCAACAATGTTGCTTTAAAATGGGTATCAGTCCAGAATGGTTTTGGTATTGGACTCTATCTTTACAATGCTTTTGATGTGTTAATTGCTAATTCAACATTTGCTAATAATGGAGGTCTTAAGGATGATGCAGGCAATGCAGTAATTTTCTATGATGATCAGGTTAAAAGACTGTCCAGTGTAAATATTGTGAAATCAAATTTTACACTGGGCTTAGGAAGTGGCATGAATTATTCATATTTTAGTGATAATAAAGTTGAGGTAATCATTGAAAAAAGTAAATTTTCATATAATACTGCTCAATATGGAGGAGGAATTAGAATTACTTCTTATGCTAGAAGTAGTAGTATTGAGTTCAGTAACTGCACTATATATGACAATATTGCTCAGTATGGAGGAGGAGTGTACATTTATTTCGATGATGGAAGTGGTAGTATTGAGGTCAGTAACTGCACTATATATAACAATACTGCTCAGTATGGAGGAGGAGGAGTGAACATTTATTTCGTTGATGGAAGTGGTAGTATTGAGGTCAGTAACTGCACTATATATAACAATACTGCTCAGATTGGAGGAGGAGTGGCGATTTATTTACATAATGGAAGTGGTAGTATTGAGGTCAGTAACTGCACTATATATGACAATACTGCTCAGACTGGTGGAGGAGTGGTGATTTATTTACATGATGGAAGTGGTAGTATTGAGGTCAGTAACTGCACTATATATGACAATACTGTTCAGACTGGTGGAGGAGTGGTGACTTATTTACATGATGGAAGTGGTAGTATTGAGGTCAGTAACTGCACTATATATGACAATACTGCTCAGGAGAGTGGAGGAGGAATGGACATTTCTTTAATTAATGGTAATGGTAGTATTGAAGTCAGTAATTGCACTATATATGACAATACTGCTCAGTATGGAGGAGGAGTGGTGGTTATTTTATCTGATGGAAGTGGTAGTATTGAGGTCAGTAACTGCATTATATATGACAATACTGCTCAGTATGGAGGAGGAGTGGGGATTACTTTATCTGATGGAAGTGGTAGTATTGACTTCAGTAACTGCGCTATATACAACAATACTGCACACTATGCATCAGGTCTCAACGCTTTACAAGATGCTTCAACAAGTAGGATTCATTTTACAAACATTTCGTTTTATTTCAATAAAGTATCAAACAAGCATCATAAATATCATTCCACTTTGTTACTAGAAAACATTAAAAATGTTACTTTTGACCAAATTGACATCAGTAATCATGACACAACTGGTTTACTCAGTATCAATAGTCTAATGATGTTTGATGGACATAATACATTTATAAACAATTCTGGCATTAATGGTGGGGGCATGGCTTTATATGGATTCTCCCAATTATTACTAAAGCAGAATACGAACATATCATTTGTCAATAATCATGCCAGTGAGTCAGGTGGAGGAATCTTTGTGTCACAAGTTATTGATGACAATAACTTGATAATTTGTTCCTTTAAGAATTTTCTTTATTATAATACTATTGCTAAGACAATGTTGTATTTTGTCAACAATACAGCTGATGTATCTGGTGATGTCTTGTATGGAAGTAGAATCTCCTTTTGTCTAAACTTTGACTTTGATCTCCAATTTCATTATCCCCAACAAACAGGTCTATCAGTAGTGTCATCAGATCCTATTCAAGTGTGTTTTTGTGAATCAAACAGACAAAATTGCTCTATTAGAAACATCACTATAACTGCAATACCTGGAATTAATGTCAATATATTACTAGCTACTGTTGGTAATAAAGATGGCTTAACAAAGGGTGTGATAAAATTGACAACATCAGATAGTTCATCATCTACTGTACAAACTGATAATCCTAGACTAAATGCAACTTGTACCAATGTAACCTTTAAGTTAAGAGCAAACCCTTCATTGAATACAACACAAATCTATGTAACAATTGAAAGTTCAATTGAACCTTCATCAGACTTATTAGTCAAAGTCATTGAAGTTAACATTGAGTTCTGTCCAATTGGGTTTCCATTGGTAAATGATACTTGTGTTTGTAGATCTGAATTAAATACATCTTCAATAACTTGCGATATTAACTCTCAAATTATAACTAGAGATGGTGATATGTGGATTGGTTATAAAAATGACTCAGACTGTCTTATTGTTTATCCTCATTGCCCCTTTGATTACTGTAATGATGGAAAAACTCAATTTAAAATCACTTTTCCTGATGCACAGTGTCTTCTCAATCGATCTGGCATACTCTGTGGACAATGTACTAATGGACTTAGTCTCATGTTAGGTTCCAATCAATGTGAACAATGTTCTAATAACTACATAGCTCTTATCATTCCATTTGCTTTAGCTGGTATAGCACTGGTAGCTTTTGTCATTGCTTTAAACTTAACTGTGTCTGTGGGTACAATCAATGGACTTATATTCTATGCTAATGTTGTCAAAATATATGAACCTATCTTCTTTCCCAATGGTCCTGTAAAACTTCTTAGTCAGTTCATTTCCTGGCTTAATCTTGATCTGGGTATTGAGACTTGTTTCTTTGATGGTATGGATTCTTGCAGTAAGACATGGCTACAGTTTATTTTTCCAAGCTATATTTGGTTTCTAATAATACTCATTGTAATATCAACACAATATTCTAGCAAAGTGGTTCGACTTGTTGGTTCACATGCAGTTCCAGTACTAGCCACTATGATCCTTCTCTCTTATACTAAACTGATACGTACTGTCTTCCAAGCTCTTTATTTCATCAATATTCAATGTAATGGTAATAATAATGTCACATTATTGAGGTGGTACATTGATGCTAATGTCCAATATTTTAGAGGTTATTGTCATCTACCATTGTTCCTGTTCTCACTGGCTGTACTCATTTTACTAATTGTTCCATACACCTTCTACCTTCTAACAATAACATTACTTGAAGGACCTTTATCAAAATACGTGCATTGCTGCCAAAAGTTATGGACATATATGAAACCTTTCTTTGATGCATATGGAGGTCCATATAAGGACAAGTGTCGTTTTTGGACTGGATTTCTACTACTAGTTCGTATTGTCTTAGCACTGGTTATGTCTCTAGATATAGAGGCTACTATAAGTTTGGATGTGTTAACATCTCTTTTATTTGTTATTATATCAATGTACTTCCTTTTGAAAGGAATATATCGACATTTACCTTTAGCTTGTCTAGAGATGTCTTTCTTTCTTAATCTCATGTTTATGGCTTATGTCAGTGTACAAACCTACAAAGCGTCAAATTCAAGGCAAGTATTAAGTGTTGCTTTAGTAACAGTATCATTTGTAGTATTCTGTGGTATTATCCTCTATCATGTCTGGGATCAACTGTCTAAATCTTGTTTAAAACGACCATTTGCAAAAATTACAAGGGTATTTAAGAAGCCTCCATCAGATCCTTTTACTAATGATGCAGTCATTTCTTTAATGCGTCCTGGATCCCCTGCTTTAATATGTAATACTAGTTCAGTGAGTGTGGTATCAGTAGTAATAAGACGAGAATCACTACTGGATGATGAAGATGACTAATGTTTGATTTCTTGATATAATTGTTTGAATTCTACCTCATAAAACCAATTATGTTTTGATTTGTATAACTTTATTTTTGATGTGTAGTTAACAACAATAACAGTATGTAATGTAAATAATAATATCATAGAAGTGTGTTATTATGTATTACTAAACTTACTATTAATATTGTATTTGTTATTGTTGTTATTGTTATTTACTATTAATTATAAAGGTACATTTTATATTATAACTAACTCTTACTGTTATAAGTACTAGTACTATTTAGTGACATATCAGTTAACAGTACAGTTACAACTAATGTACTGGTCACCTCTTACTCTACTCTACATTATTATCATACTCATCATGGGAAACCATTATAATATGTATTTACAACTACACAAACTACTATTAGTAATGATGTCATTATTATAACTATATCACATGATCAGTGACATATATGATCAACCTCTGTTAGCTGGAGTATCACTAAATATGTAAGTCATAGATCATTTGATATGACTTTTTACACTCTTTTTATTAATAGAGCAGTTGCCTTCAAGGTCTGCCATCATGAGCTGGTGTCATATCTATTATATAACATCAGTTATACTGTATATCTACAGTGGATATGTTACTGCTTCTGAATATTATGTCTCTGCATCTCCTAATGGAGTACCTTGTTCTCATACTCACCTACCTTGTCACAACCTCTCCTACTATACTGATGATTATACATCTTTCTTCACTGATGACACATTCTTCTACTTCCTAGAGGGAACTCATATTCTACAAGGTACATTGGAGATCAGTGGTATAAGTAATATAACTTTACAGGGACTGGGTCATATAGAACAAGGCTTTCATGAGACAGTTATGCAATCTACCTCAGTAATAAGATGTAGTGATTACAATAGAGGTGGTATACAATTTACTAATAACACAAATATTGTACTGAGATCATTAACAATAGAAAATTGTGGAGTATTTTATAATAATAGTTATCAACAAGCTAATGTTAGCTTACTCTTTGTTGACACGAATAACATCACATTGGAATGGGTATCAGTCCAGAATGGTTCTGGTATCGGACTCTATCTTTACAATGCTTTTGATGTCTTAATTGCTAACTCCACATTTGCTCAAAATCAACCTTCAGAAACATGTTTATATTGTTCAGGAGGCAATGTCCAAATAAGGTATGATGACTATTATTACAATTCTGACTATATCTATGACCAACCTATTGACACATTATACAGTGTTGACATTGTTCACTCAAATTTTACACTAGGCTTAAACTCTATATATTGTACAATAAATGAAAATGGTGACGTTTCTTATGGACTAGGTGCTGGCTTGGGTATTTATTTAAATACACAATCATATAGGGTACAGTTTTATATTGATTCTGTTGTGTTTTACAATAATATTGCTGAGGCAGGAGCAAACTTTCATTTTTACATTTTTGTGGGTCGATATTCTTTAACAATGAACAATGCAGTTAGTATTTATGGTAAAACATTGAAACGTCATTGTTCTTTTGGAGCTGGTATGATATTGATTCAGAGAAATAATCTCCCTGATAATGAAGCTGATGTAATCATTAAAAATAGTACTTTTTCACATAATGTCGCTCAGAACTTTGGAGGTGGAGTGTTAGTTATTTGGGCTAGAGGTTCTGGTAATATTGAGTTTCGGAATTGCATTATATACAATAATAGTGGAAACTTAGGGTCTGGATTGGTCCTCCATTTATCAGAGGCTGTTGACACTAGCTTCTATTTTGCAAATATTGTATTCGATTCCAACCAGGTACCCAACAAGATTAGTAAACTTCAAGCAGCAGTTATAATAGCAAATATTCACAATGTTACATTTGAACAAATTGAAGTTAAAAATCATGATATAACTGGTTTACTTGTTTTCAATAGTTTGTTTACTTTTGTTAGAAGTAGTATATTTGTCAACAATTCTGGGATTACTGGTGGAGGTATTGCATTATACGATTCAACACGTTTACTGATAAAGGAAGATACCAATGTATCATTTATTAATAATCATGCTAGTGAATCAGGTGGAGGAATATTTGTGTCTCGAGTTGCCACTTTAAATGTTCCTTCTATGTGTTTCTTTCAAGTTATACCTGACAACAGTAATGCGTCATTTTATTTTGTTAACAATACTGCTGATATATCAGGTGATGTCCTATATGGTGGTAATGTGGATTATTGCTCAAACCATCTTGACTTTGATCGGCTTTTTCACTACTCACAACAAACAGGTCTATCAGTAGTGTCTTCAGATCCTATTCAAGTGTGTTTTTGTGAATTTGAAAGACATAACTGCTCTATTACCAGTATTAATAAAAGAGCAAAGCCTGGTATTGATGTCAGTATATCACTAGCTACTGTTGGTTTAAGAAATGGCTTAACAAAAGGCATGATAAAATTCACAGATAGCTTATCCAATGACCACGTTGTCTACAAAGTACTGTCTGCGTCTTGTACCAATATCACTTATAAGATAAGAACAAAGCCTTCATTGAACACAACACAAATCTATGTAACAATTGAGAGTTCAATTGAACCTTCATCAGACTTATTAGTCAAAGTCATTGAAGTTAACATTGAGTTCTGTCCAATTGGGTTTCCATTGGTAAATGATACTTGTGTTTGTAGATCTGAATTAAATACATCTTCAATAACTTGCGATATTAACACTCAAATTATAACTAGAGATGGTGATATGTGGATTGGTTATCAAAATGACTCAGACTGTCTTATTATTTATCCTCATTGCCCCTTTAATTACTGCAATGATGGAAAAGTTCAATTTAAAATCACTTTTCCTGATCCACAATGTCTTCTTAATCGATCTGGCATACTCTGTGGACAATGTAGTGAAGGACTTAGTCTCATGTTAGGTTCCAATCAATGTGGACAATGTTCTAATAACTACATAGCTCTTATCATTCCATTTGCTTTAGCTGGTATAGCATTGATAGCTTTTATCATTGCTTTAAACTTAACTGTGTCTGTGGGTACAATCAATGGACTTATATTCTATGCTAATGTTGTCAAAATATATGAACCCATCTTCTTTCCCAAAGGTCCTATACCATTTCTTAGTCTGTTCATTTCCTGGCTTAATCTAGATCTAGGTATTGAGACTTGCTTCTTTGATGGCATGGATTCTTGCAGTAAGACATGGCTACAGTTTATCTTTCCAGGCTATGTTTGGTTTCTAGTAATACTCATTATAATATTATCACAATATTCCAGCAAAGTGGTTCGACTTGTGGGAAGACAAGCAATTCCAGTACTAGCCACTATGATCCTTCTCTCATATACCAAACTGATACGTACTGTTTTCAAGACCCTTTATGTCACCAATATTCAGTGTAGTGGTAATAATAATGTCACATTATTGACGTGGTATATTGATCCTAATGTCCAATATCTAAGAGGTTGTCATCTATCATTGTTCCTGTTCTCACTGGCTGTACTCATTTTACTAATTGTTCCATACACCCTCTATCTTCTTACAATACCATTACTTGAAGGACCTTTATCAAAATACATGTGCTGCAAAAAGTTGTCAACATATATGAAGCCTTTCTTTGATGCATATGGAGGTCCATATAAGGACAAGTGTCGTTTTTGGACTGGATTTTTACTACTAGTTCGTGTTGTATTAGCATTGGTGTCACTAGATACTGAGGCTACAATAAGTTTGGATGTATTAATATGGATCTTAATTTTTATTCCCTCCATGCATTTCCTTTTCAAAGGAATGTATCGACATAATGTTTTGTTTTTTCTTGAGGTGTCATTCATTTTTAACCTCATATTAATGGCTTATACAAATGCACAAACCACAAGAATGTTAAAAAGGCATGCATCAAATATTTTTTTAGTATCAATATCATTTGTTGTATTCTGTGGTATTATATTCTATCATGTTTGGGATTGTCTGTTAAAGTCTCATTCACAACAACTAATGGTAAAAGTCAAGAAGATATTCAAGAAGTTTCCACCATTTTCTCAATTTAATGATATTGAAGATCCTCCATCAAGTCCAGGATCTCCTGCTGTTGTATGTAACACAACTTCAGTATCAGTTGTGTCAGTAGAAATGAGACGTGAAACACTACTGTTCAATAAAAATGACAAACGTTGATTTCTATTACATAGTACTGACTATATGTCATTGTATTGACTTACTATTAACATGTCTTATGTAGTACATGACACAATAGTAGTTTAGTGAGTAGTGTCAGATAAATTGTTGTATGTATACTTATATATAATTTTAGTTAAATGTTATAATCTATTGTTTCCTTCAATGCTATTTTTGTTTTTAATGAGTATTAATAATAAAGGATATTTTATAGTAATATTGTTCATAAGATCAACTCTATGCATCTACCTTCATGTGGATTCATCATAAATATGACACAAAACATTATCTAGTAGTAGACAAGTGAGAGTACAACATAAAATTGAGTTGATGATTATGCAAATATAACTAATTATTTGATGCAAAGCAAATAACATATGTTGTTTTGATTATTAATGTAAACAGTTTACTGTTTAATAAGATCACCTCTATGCATCTACCTTCAGGTGGATTGGTCATAAATATTATCTATTATCAAAACATTATCTAGTAGTAGACAAGTGGGAGTAAAATATATCACTATAAAATTGAGTAGATGATTATGCAAATAACATATGGTGTTTTGATTATTAATGTACTGTTGGGTTTACTGTTTATATAAACATTCTATTTGATAGTGTATTAGTAATCAAAGCAGTAGATATTTGCTTTCAATTTACATCAAATAATTGCATGAACCTTTATAACCATGATTAAACCAATTATGTTATTATCATAACTATCATATGATCAGGTGGTTTCCAATAGGCTTCTTGTCATCTATTTCTCTCCTGTTCTGCAAACCTATTCCAATTTGAATTTTAGTAATGTCTTGTACTAGTAATAGTACTGCTAGTGGACCTCTTAAACATGTAAGTAGTATATTATTGATAGGATTTGAAATGACTCTCTACATACTTAGGCTAATTTGAGTTCTACTTGTTGTCTAAAATGTAGTCAACCTTATCATGATCCTCGTATGTTGTCTTGTTGTCACTCCTTCTGTACTCAATGTATCCAGTCTATTATCAATGAAGGTACTGGGACTAGCACCCTCACTTGTCCCTCTTGTCACCAGACCACACTAATACCTAAAGGAGGAGTTACCTCTCTCCCTCATAACCTTCGTCTCATTAGCAAGCAAAGTCACATCCTTAGCAGGATCACCTCTAATCCTCCTCCTCCATGTGACTCATGTAGTGAGGATACTTCAGTAGCATACTGCAATGAATGTAGAGATCTCCTCTGTGAGCAATGTTGGGATGCTCACAAAAAACTTCGAATGTCTCGTACACACTATTCGTTCACTCTTGAAGAAATTTGCTGTATGTCCCAAGACAATATTGCTAAATTAATTCCACCTTTTGCCCATACCTGTCATGATCACACTGACCAGCAACTTGACTTTTATTGCCAACAATGTAATATTCCTGTATGTGTCAAATGTACCATCATCAATCACAAGGACCATCCTATTATTGAGGTAAGTAAACAGGTAGACAGCTATAAGGCAACAGTACATGAGAGCATACAAGGTTTCCAAGTAGCTCAAGAGCAACTTAATAAAGTCTTGATGTCAGGAGAAGAGATCAAGGAGAAGATCAAAGCTCGTAAAAATGAGATAGATACAATCATACGTCAAAACTTTGCCACTCTTCAACAACTTTTACATGAACGTGAGGAGGCTTTGTTAGCTCAGAGTAGTGAGGTAGCTAATAGTAAAGAGGCTTGTCTCTCTCACCAACTGGAAGGGATCCACCATCTCTTGGACACAATGACTTACTGTGAGAGTCTTGTAACTAGTGCTGTAGTAGAGTACAACGATGTTGAGTTACTATCAGTTGGTCACACACTACAGACCAGAGCAAACCAACTACAACAAGAGTTCTCTAAGACATCTCTTGAAATATGTGAGTCACCAACTATATCAGTAGATATTAATACAGATGAAGTAGCTACAAAGATAGCAAATGTGGACATTACATTTAATGAGATATCTCCTAATAATACAACAGCAGTGGTACCTTCTCACATCATAGTGGGCAAAGAGCATAAAGTTAAAGTAGTATCTAGAGATAGTAAAGGGAAGGAGTTATGTAAAGGAGGTGCAATAGTGAGTGGTAGGCTTGTTCCAGCCGAAGAGAAAGGGACACCAATTGAAGCTAAGAGCACAGATTGTGGTGATGGTACTTACCTTGTCTTATTAATACCACAGCAGTTAGGTGAACATGAGCTTTCTCTTACTATCAAAGGTCAGCCTCTTCTAGGTAGCCCCATCAATGTTTCTGTAGTTGCTTCTCGAGATTACGCTAACCTTAACAAACCAGTACAGTCTATTACTGGGATAATTACCCCATGGTTTATAGCCATAGCTGATAATAGTAACATCTTTGTTACCAGCTATAGTACAAACAGCATATATATACTTGACAGCAGTGGAAGACAAAAGGCTATCATTCCTTGTCCAAATGGCCCAATGGGAATAGCTATCAATGGAGGGATAATGTATGTAGCAGAACATATTGGAAATAAAGTTTCTAAGTTTACTTTAGGTGGAGATTTCTTAGGTTATTTTGGCATCAGAGGAGGGCATGCACAATTTTCAAATCCTTATGATATATGTATTGGTCCTAATAATAGAATGTATGTTGCTGATTATGGTAATCAATGTATCGTAATATATCATCAAGATGAAACCTTTTCTCATATCATTAGTAGTAGAGAATTAGGTATTGGAACACTTCATCCTATTGGTCTTTCCTTTGATCCTTCTGGTCATCTTCATGTAACTGATGAATCATCTAACACTGTTATTGTTGTCACTCTAGAAGGTCAAATGAGTCGTCAATATGGCCATTTTCTGAGACCTCATGGTATAGCTATTGATTCAACTGGTAATTCACTTGTTATAAACTATAGAGGCAATTCTTTTTCTATTTTTGATCACGATGGCAAGTATATACACTCAATAGGAGGGCTCAATCGTCCAGTAGGAGTAGCAGTGGCTTCTAATGGATCAATTTGGGTAACCGAAAAATCCAGTAATAGAATAGTTAAGTATTGAAAACAGTCAATTCACATGTTATTACTGAGGAAGCATAAACATAACATTGAATGGTTTTATTATGTGTGAATTATGTATACACAGTATATGATCATTGCATATATGCTTCATAACTTCATATTGTATTTGACCAGTGACTGGACATATTGGTTAACACCATGTTTAATCTTGTTTATTTTCGCCTAATAATGTGCATTGGAAATGAAAGAGTAGCTTTTAAGATTTTGCTTTAATTATATATTATGTTTAATAAATAATGGAATGAGTATTGATTTTATACTACATGTGTTGTGTTAGTATATAAATAACACTATAAATGCTTTCACTATATACCAAAAGTATATATAAAATTATTACATAGTGTTATGAGTGTATATGTATTATTACTACATATAATATACACTAATCTCTATGGGATTGTACAAGTATATCAGAATATGTGATCTGATTTAGGGACCACTTCTGTCAAAAATTTATAACTTGATTTGTGGAAAAAACTTGTTAAGACATTTAAAAGAACAGTTTTGTATACATAGAGCTGTTATATATGTATTACTATTCTAGTGGTCCTTTTTTGCAAATCAAGTCACATATAAATTTTATTTTATGTTGAATTATTGTCTGTTTATCAACTTCCATATCTATTGATAAACTATATGATGAATGAACTTATTATGTTTGATCTTTGCTACATCATGATAGCTATGATTGCAAATGTACATTTTAGGATATATAACATTTTTTAATAGTAAATATAAACTATTTTAACAATAAAAGGACAATTCTATAATACCTGGCCATAGGATAGGTTTGGTCTTAATAGTAGGGTATATGTTGCTGACAATTGTAATAAACATGTCCAAATATTTCATTATTATGAGACTTTCTCTCATATCATTGATTTAGGAATTAAACATCTAAATTTCTTTTTTTCTGACCCTTGTAGCCATATTCTTGGGACTGTTCTACTGCTAATACAGTGTTATTAACACTGACATTGAGAAACTACATTATGTATTTATATATAAATGACGCAAAGACTAGGAATACAGTGTGTGTATATATGATCTATATAGTCTAAACCCCTCCTTTCCTGATAAAAGGAGGGGCTGGCTACGCGAGACTATCATAACTATCATATGATCTAGTGGTTGCCTGGCCTTGTCATCTACTTCTCTCCTGCTCTGCAAACCTATTTAACTTAATATTTCAGTAATGTCTTGTACTAGTAGTAGTACTGGTAGTGGACCATTTGTACTACTAAAACAACTTATTTCTTTGTCTTATTATTTGATTAATTATATAACTAAATAGTTATGATGTCATTATAATAACTATCACATGATCTGATCTCCTGACCTTAAGTCTGATTTGTGTCTTCTATTTCTGACCTGTTCTTGATTTATTATCTTTAAATTAATACTTCAGTGATGTCTTGTACTAGTTCTAGTGCTGCTAGTGGACCTCTTAAACATGTAAGTAGTATATTATTAATAGGATTTGATATGACTGTCTACATACTTAGGCTAATTTGAGTTCTACTTGTTGTCTAAAATGTAGTCAACCTTATCATGATCCTCGTATGCTGTCTTGTTGTCACTCCTTCTGTATTCAATGTATCCAGTCTCTTATCAATGAAGGTATTGGAACTAACTCCCTCACTTGTCCCTCTTGTCACCAGACAACACCAGTATATAAAGGTGGAGTTACCTCTCTCCCACGTAACCTTCATCTTATCAATCAACAAGCTGATATTCTTAGCAAAATCACCTCTCACCCTCCTCCTCCATGTGATTCATGTAGTGAGAATACTTCAATAGCATATTGTACTGAATGTACAGATCTCCTCTGTAAGGAATGTTGGAATGCTCATCAAAGAGTTCGTTCTTCTCGTACACACTCTTCTTTCTTTCTGGAAGAAGCTCATGCTATGTCTCAAGACAAGCTAATTAAACTAATTCCATCTTTTATCGATACCTGTCGAGATCACACTGACCAACAACTAAAGTACTATTGTCAACAATGTATTATTTCAATATGCATTGAATGTACCATCATCAACCACAAGGACCATCCTGTTATTGAGGTAAGTAAACAGGTAGACATCAATAAGGCAACAGTTCGTGAGAGCATAAAAGGTTTCCAAGTAGCTCAACAACAACTTAAGAAAGTCCTGATATCAGGAGAAGAGATGAAGGAGAAGATCAATGCTCGTAAAAATGAGATAGATACAATCATACATCAAACATTTGCCACTCTTCAACAACTTTTACATGAGCGTGAGGAGGCTTTGTTAGCTCAGAGTAGTGAGGTAGCTAATACTAAAGAAGCTCGTCTCTCTCTTCAATTGGAAGGGATTCACCATCTCTTGGATACAATGACTTACTGTGAGAGTCTTGTAACCAATGCTGTAGGAGAGTACAATGACATTGAGTTACTATTAGTTGCTCACACACTACAGACCAGAGCGAACCAACTACAACAAGAGTTCTCTAAGACATCTCTTGAAATATGTGAGTCACCAACTATATCTGTAGATATTAATACAGATGAACTAGCTACAAAGATAGCAAATGTAGACATTACATTTAATGAGATATCTCCTAATAATACAACAGCGGTGATGCCTTTTGGTTTTGCAGTAGGTAAAGAATTAAAGATTAAAGTAGTATCAAAAGATGAAAAAGGGAAGGAGTTATCTAAAGGAGGTGCAATAGTGAGTGGTAGGTTTGTTCCAGTGGGAGAGAAAGGGAGATCAATTGAAGCTAAGAGCACAGATTGTGGTGATGGTACTTACCTTGTCTCCTTGACACCACAGCAATTAGGTGAACATAAATTCTATCTTACTATCAAAGGTCAGTCTATCCAAAGTAGTCCCTTTAAAGTAGTTGCTTCTCGAGATTATATTACTATCAAGAACCCAGCACAAACTATTACTGGGATAAGTAATCCATGGTTCATAGCCTTTTCAAATAATGCTGATATGTTTGTCACTAGTTGTGGTAACCACTGTATATATGTATATGACAGCAATGGAAGACAGAAGACTACCATTGGTTCAAAAGGAACTGGTCCTGTACAGTTTACTAATCCCATTGGAATAGCTATTAATGGAGACATAATGTATGTGGTAGAGAATGGAGGACATAGGATTCACAAATTAACTTTAGGAGGAAACTTTTTGGGTACCTTTGGTAGTAAAGGGTCTGGTAAAGGACAATTCTGTCATCCCCGGGATATATGTATTGGACCTGATGGTAGAATATATGTTGCTGATAATTATAATCATCGTATCCAGGTATTTCATCAAGATGAAACATTCTCACATAACATTGACAGTAATGTATCAGGTAATAAAGAGTTTTCATATCCTGTTGGCCTATGCTTTGATCATTTGGATTACCTTCATGTGACTTGTCATCATTCTAACATAGTCACCGTCCTCACTCCAGAAGGTCAATATATTCGTCAGTATGGTCAGTCTTACCTTAATGGACCATATGGTATAGCTATTGATTTAGCTGGTAATTCACTTGTGGTAAACTATGGTGGAAATTCTCTTTCTATTTTTGATCCACATTGCAATTATATCCACTCAATAGGAGGGTTCAAATTTCCAATAGGAGTAGCAGTGGCTTCCAATGGATCAGTGTGGGTAGCTGATACAAATAACAATAGACTAGTTAAATATTAATAACTGTACTATCTATATTTCTCTATCTCTTTCAATACCAGTGTCTATATATTAATTCAATCAATTTATAGTCATACAAGTTACTAACTAGCTAAGAAATCAACTAATATCAAAAGTTGTAAACTGGTAATTACTATATATCTTACAATATTGTCAGTATATATTACATACTATGAAATTGACTGTTCTCATACATTGTCCTATTTATAAGTACTATTATAGCGACTGAATCAATGTAATATTGAATTATGTCAGTTCTTTGCAGTATTAATCTAATCTATTTTAACTTTGTGATTTGTGCAGTTCAATACTACAATACTACATCTATAAATTGACCTGAAGAAACTACACTGGCACATTCCAGTACATGTATATATACACATATAGTTGTAATATGATTGAACCTTTTAGTTAGTGATACATATTATATTAAAATATTTCATATCTACATATGGTTATTGATCCTGACATTGGAACCTCTACTAAGACGTGGGAATTGGTAAACTGTTATATTAAATTTGTTACAACAATAGCTGTATCAAAAGTAGGTGGGATAAAACTGATATGATGTCATTAGTTGTATTCTGTGGTATTATATTCTATCATGTTTGGGATCATCTGTTAAAGTCTAATTCACAACAACTAATAGTAAAAGTCAGGAAGATATTCAAGAAGTTTCCACCATTTTCTCAATTTAATGATATTGAAGGTCCTCCATCAAGTCCAGGATCTCCTGCTGTTGTATGTAATACAACTTCAGTATCAGTTGTATCAGTAGAAATGAGACAAGAAACACTACTGTTCAATAAAAATGACAAACATTGATTTCTACTACATAGTACTGACTATAAGTCATTCACTATAAAAATTAATGTCATTTTAACAACTAATTTGTAGTTTACATTGATAGATTACTATGGAATGTAGAATTTATGTGAATTACTCATTGTATAATTTGTTAGTATGTACAAGTACAACATACCAACAAATTACGTAGTGAGCAATTCTCAAGAATTCTACATTCCATAGTAATCTATACATGTAAACTACAAATTAGTTGTTAAAATGACATATTAATTTTTACAGTGAATTTGTATTGACTTATTATTAACATGTCTTATGTAGTACATTACAATAATAGTTTAATGAGTAGTGTCAGATAATGTTTTACATTTGAATTCATATGTTTTCTTTCAATGGAATATATCAACGTCATTTTAATATTATTTCTGAGGACAATCAATTGTTCTACTTAGCAAAGACCTATATAGCTAACTTCATAAAAATTCAAGTGATTTGGTTACCAATAATTTAGTCCAAGATATCATTATACTAAAAGAGATTGAACTATAAAATACAAAGTGGAAGTACACAATATAGTGAAAGAATACTATAAAAATGGAAACCTTAATAATATAATTATAACATATCACATGATGTGGTCTTCCTTCTATTACATCAATTGAATTGTCCTCTTTTGTTGCCTTTAAAATTTATTTCAACAATATCTTGTACTAGTAGTAGTACTGGTAGTGGACTATTTGTACTACTAATACAACTTATTTCATTGTCTTATTATTTGATCAATTGTATAACTAAATAGTTTATGATGTTATTATCATAACTATCACATGATCTCATCTCCTGACCTTAAGTCTGACCTGTGTCTTCTATTTCTGACCTGTTCTTGATTTATTATCTTTAAATTGATACTTCAGTAATGTCTTGTACTAGTAGTAGTACTGCTAGTAGACCTCTTAAACATGTAAGTAGTATATTATTGATAGGATTTAAATATGACTGTCTACACACTTAGGTTAATTTGAGTTCTACTTGTTGTCTAAAATGTAGTCAACCTTATCATGATCCTCGTATGTTGTCTTGTTGTCACTCCTTCTGTACTCAATGTATCCAGTCTCTTATCAATGAAGGTACTGGGGCTAAAACCCTCTCTTGTCCCTTTTGTCACCAGACCACACCAGTACCTAAAGGTGGAGTTACCTCTCTCCCACGTAATCTTCATCTTATCAACAAACAAGGTGACACTCTTCATAAGATTACATCTAACCCTCCTCCTTCATGTGACTCATGTAGTGAGGATATTTCAGTAGCATATTGTACTGAATGTAAAGATCTCCTCTGTAAGGAATGTTGGAATGCTCATCAAAGGGTTCGGTCTTCTCGTACACACTCTTCTTTCACTCTGGAAGATGCTCATGCTATGTCCCAAGATAAGTTAACTAAATTAATTCCACCTTTTATCCATACCTGTCAAGATCACACTGACCAACAACTTGATTTTTATTGTCAACAATGTATCATTCCTGTATGTGTCAAGTGTACCATCATCAACCACAAAGACCATCCTGTTACTGAAGTAAGTAAACAGGTAGACAGCAATAAGGCAACAGTTTATGAGAGTATAGAAGGTTTCCAAGTAGCTCAACAACAGCTTAAGAAAGTCTTTATATCAGGAGAAGAGATGAAGGAGAAGATCAAAGGTCGTAAAATTGAGATAGATACAATCATACATCAAAACTTTGCCACTCTTCAACAACTTTTACATGAACGTGAGGAGGCTTTGTTAGCTCAGAATAGTGAGGTAGCTAATACTAAAGAAGCTCGTCTCTCTCTCCAATTGGAAGGGATCCAACATCTCTTGGACACAATGACTTACTGTGAAAGTCTTGTAACTAGTGCTGTAGGAGAGCACAATGATGTTGAGTTACTATCAGTTGCTCACACACTACAGACCAGAGCAAACCAACTACAACAAGAGTTCTCTGAGACCTCTCTTGAAGTATGTGAGTCACCAACTATATCAGTAGATATTAATACAGATGAACTAGCTACAAAGATAGCAAATGTAGACATTACATTTAATGAGATATCTCCTAATAATACAACAGCAGTGGTACCTCGAAGTGTTGGTATAGAAAAAGAATTAAATGTTAAAGTAGTATCTAGAGATAGTAAAGGGAAGGAGTTATCTAAAGGAGGTGCAATAGTGAGTGGTAGGTTTGTTCCAGTTGAAGAGAAAGGGAGACCAATTGAAGCTAAGAGCACAGATTGTGGTGATGGTACTTACCTTGTCTCTTTGACACCACAACAGTTAGGACAACACAAGCTCTCTCTTACTATCAAAGATCAGTCTATCCAAGGTAGCCCTTTCAATATTTCTGTAGTTGCTACTCGAGATTACACTATCCTCAAGAATCCAGTACAGACTATTACTGGGGTAAATAAGCCACGGTTTATAGCTTTTTCAAATAATGGTGATATGTTTGTCACTAGTTGTAATAACCACTGTATATATGTATATGACAGCAATGGAAGACAGAAGACTACCATTGGTTCAAAGGGAACTGGTCCTCTACAGTTTACTAATCCCATCGGAGTAGCTATTAATGGAGACATAATGTATGTGGCAGAGAATGGAGGACGTAGGATTCACAAATTAACTTTAGGAGGAAACTTTTTGGGTACCTTTGGTAGTAAAGGATCTGGAAAAGGACAATTCTCTTCTTTCTGGGGTATATGTATTGGACCTGATGGTAGAATATATGTTGCTGATTATGGTAATTATTGTATCAAGGTATTTCATCAAGATGAAACATTCTCACATAACATTGTATCAGGTAATAAAGAGTTTTCAGGTCCTGTTGGCCTATGCTTTGATCATTTGGATTACCTTCATGTGACTTGTAATTGTTCTAACATAGTCATTGTCTTCACTTCAGAAGGTCAATATATTCGTCAGTATGGTCAGTCTCATCTTAATGAACCACATGGTATAGCTATTGATTCAGCTGGTAATTCACTTGTAGCAAACAATAGAGGAAATTCTTTTTCTATTTTTGATCCAGATGGCAAGTATATCCACTCAATAGGAGGATTTAATTGTCCAGTAGGAGTAGCAATGGCTTCCAATGGATCAGTGTGGGTAGCTGATAGAGATAACAATAGACTAGTTAAATATTGATAACTGTACTATCTATGTTTCTCTATCTCCTTCAATACCAGTGTGTATATAATAATTCAATCAATTTATAGTCATACAAGTTACTAAAAAACTAAGAAATCAACTAATATCAAAAGTTGTAAACTGGTAATTACTATATATCTTACAATATTGTCAGTATATATTACATACTATAATAATAAAGGATATTTTATAGTAATATTGTTCATAAGATTACCTCTACATATCTACCTTCATGTGGATTGGTCATGACTCAAAACATTCTCTAGTAGTAGACAAGTGATAGTACAACATAAAATTGAGTTGATGATTATGCAAATATAACTAATTATTTGATGTAAAGCAAATATCATATGTTGTTTTGATTATTAATGTAAACAGTTTACTGTTAACATAAACATTCTATTTGATAGTGTATTAGTAATCAAAGCAGTAGATATTTGCTTTCAATTTACATCAAATAATTGCATGAAACCTTTATAACCATGATTAAACCAATTATGTTATTATCATAACTATCACATGATCAGGTGGTTTCCATAGACTTCTTGTCATCTACTTCTCTCCTGTTCTGCCAACCCTTCCAATTTGAATTTCAGTAATGTCTTGTACTAGTAGTAGTACTGCTAGTGGACCTCTTAAACATCTAAGTAGTATATTATTGATAGGATTTAATATGACTGTCTACATACTTAGTCTAATTTGAATTCTACTTGTTGTCTAAAATGTAATCAACCTTATCGTGATCCTCGTATGCTGTCTTGTTGTCACTCCTTCTGTACTCAATGTATCCAGTCTCTTATCACTGAAGATACTGGGACTAGCACCCTCACTTGTCCCTCTTGTCACCAGACCACACCAGTACCTAAAGGAAGAGTTACCTCTCTCCCTTATAATCTTTGTCTCATTAGCAAGCAAAGTCACATCCTTAGCAAGATCACCTCTAATCCTCCTCCTCCATGTGACTCATGTAGTGAGGATACTTCAATAGCATACTGCACTGAATGTAGAGATCTCCTCTGTAAGCAATGTTGGGATGCACACAAAAAACTTCGAATGTCTCGTACACACTCTTCGTTCACTCTTGAAGAAATTTGCTGTATGTCCCAAGACAATATTGATAAATTAATTCCACCTTTTGCCCATATCTGTCAAGATCACTCTGACCAGCAACTTGACTTTTATTGCCAACAATGTATTATTCCTGTATGTGTCAAATGTACCATCATCAATCACAAGGACCATCCTGTTATTGAGGTAAGTAAACAGGTAGACATCAATAAGGTAACAGTACATGAGAGCATACAAGGTTTCCAAGTAGCTCAACAACAGCTTAAGAAAGTCTTAATATCAGGAGAAGAGATAAAGGAGAAGATTAAAGCTCATAAAAATGAGATAGATACAATCATACGTCAAAACTTTGCCACTCTTCAAAAACTTTTACATGAACATGAGGAGGCTTTGTTAGCTCAGAATAGTGAGGTAGCTAATGCTAAAGAAGCTCATCTCTCTCTTCAATTAGAAGGGATCCACCATCTCTTGGATACAATGACTTACTGTGAGAGTATTGTAACGAGTGCTGTAGGAGAGTACAATGATGTTGAGTTAGTATCAGTTGCTCACACGCTACAGACCAGAGCAAACCAACTACAACAAGAGTTCTTTAAAAATAGCTATCAATGGAGGGATAATGTATGTGACAGAACATATTGGAAATAAAGTTTCTAAGTTTACTTTAGGTGGAGATTTCTTAGGTTATTTTGGCATCAGAGGAGGGCATGCACAATTTTCAAATCCTTATGATATATGTATTGATCCTAATAATAGAATGTATGTTGCTGACTATGGTAATCAATGTATTGTAATATATCATCAAGATGAAACCTTTTCTCATATCATTAGTAGTAGAGAATTAGGTATTGGAACACTTCATCCTATTGGTCTTTCCTTTGATCCTTCTGGTCATCTTCATGTAACTGATGAATCATCTAACACTGTTATTGTTGTCACTCTAGAAGGTCAAATGAGTCGTCAATATGGCCATTTTCTGAGACCTCATGGTATAGCTATTGATTCAACTGGTAATTCACTTGTTGTAAACTATAGAGGCAATTCTTTTTCTATTTTTGATCACAATGGCAAGTATATACACTCAATAGGAGGGCTCAATACTCCAATAGGAGTAGCAGTGGCTTCTAATGGATCAATTTGGGTAACTGAAAAATCCAGTAATAGAATAGTTAAGTATTGAAAACAGTCAATTCACATGTTATTACTGAGGAAGCATAAACATAACATTGAATGGTTTTATTTAGTGTGAATTATAAATAAACTAATTTAACAATTAACTCAAGTTTGATCTGTACTGGTGAACTTAGTGCTACAAGAAGAATATGTGTAAAATGTGAATAATTATCATTGCATATGTATACACAGTATATGATCATTGCATATATGCTTCATAACTTCATATTGTATTTGACCAGTGACTGGACATATTGGTTAACACCATGTTTAATCTTGTTTATTTTCGCCTAATAATGTGCATTGGAAATGAAAGAGTAGCTTTTAAGATTTTGCTTTAATTATAAATTATGTTTAATAAATAATGGAATGAGTATTGATTTTATACTACATGTGTTGTGTTAGTATATAAATAACACTATAAATGCTTTCACTATATACCAAAAGTATATATAAAATTATTACATAGTGTTATGAGTGTATATGTATTATTACTACATATAATATACACTAATCTCTATGGGATTGTACAAGTATATCAGAATATGTGATCTGATTTAGGGACCACTTCTGTCAAAACATTTATAACTTGATTTGTGGAAAAAACTTGTTAAGACATTTAAAAGAATAGTTTTGTATACATAGAGCTGTTATATATGTATTACTATTCTAGTGGTCCTTTTTTGCAAATCAAGTCACATATAAATTTTATTTTATGTTGAATTATCATCTGTTTGTCAACTTCCATATCTATTGATAAACTATATAATGAATGAACTTATTATGTTTGATCTTTGCTACATCATGATAGCTATAATTGCAAATGTACATTTTAGGATATATAACATTTTTTAATAGTAAATATAAAGCTATTTTAACAATAAAAGGACAATTCTATAATACCTGGCCATAGGATAGGTTTGGTCTTAATAGTAGGGTATATGTTGCTGACAATTGTAATAAACATGTCCAAATATTTCATTATTATGAGACTTTCTCTCATATCATTGATTTAGGAATTAAAAATCTAAATTGCTTTTTTTCTGACCCTTGTATCCATATTCTTGGGACTGTTCTACGGCTAATACAGTGTTATTAACACTGATATTGAGAAACTAAATAGTGTATTTTTATATAAATGACGCAAAGACTAGAAATACAGTGTGTGTATATATAGTCTAAGCCCCTCCTTTCCCGATAAAAGGAGGGGCTGGCTACGATAGACTAGTAACTAGTTATTATCATAACTATCATGTGATCTTGGTTGTCTTCTTGTCATCTACTTCTCTCCTGTTCTGCCAATCCTTCCGATTTGAATTTAGTAATGTCTTGTACTAGTAGTAATACTGCTAGTGGACCTCTTAAACATGTAAGTAGTATATTATTGATAGGATTTGATATGACTGTCTACATACTTAGACTAATTTGAGTTCTACTTGTTGTCTAAAATGTAGTCAACCTTATCATGATCCTCGTATGCTGTCTTGTTGTCACTCCTTCTGTACTCAATGTATCCAGTCTCTTATCACTGAAAGTACTGGAATTAACTCCATCACTTGTCCCTTTTGTCACCAGACCACACCACTACCTAATGGTGGAGTTACTTCTCTCCCACGTAATCTTCATCTTGTCAACAAACAAGGTGAGACTCTTCATAAGATTACTTCTAATCCTCCTCCTTCATGTGACTCATGTAGTGAGAATACTTCAATAGCATATTGTACTGAATGTACAGACTTTCTTTGTAAACGATGTTGGGATGCTCATCAAATAGTTCGTTCTTCTCGCACACACTCTTCTTTCACTCTGGAAGATGCTCATGCTATGTCCCAAGATAAGTTAACTAAATTAATTCCATCTTTTATCCATACCTGTCAAGATCACAATGACCAGCAACTTGACTTTTATTGCCAACAATGTATTATCCCAGTATGTATCAAATGTACCATCATCAACCACAAGGACCATCCTGTTACTGAGGTAAGTAAACAGGTAGACAGCAATAAAGCAACAGTTCATGAGAGCATACAAGGTTTCCAAGTAGCTCAACAACAACTTAAGAAAGTCTTGATATCAGGAGAAGAAATGAAGGAGAAGATCAATGCTCGTAAAAATGAGATAGATACAATCATACATCAAAACTTTGCCACTCTTCATCAACTTTTACATGAACGTGAAGAGGCTCTATTAGCTCAGAGTAATGAGGTAGCTAACAGTAAAGAAGCTTGTCTCTCTCTTCAATTGGAAGGGATTCACCATCTCTTGGATACAATGACTTACTGTGAGAGTCTTGTAACCAGTGCTATAGGAGAGTACAATGATGTTGAGTTACTATCAGTTGCTCACACACTACAGACCAGAGCAAACCAACTACAACAAGAGTTCTCTAAGACCTCTTTTGAAGTATGTGAGTCACCAACTATATCAGTAGATATTAATACAGATGAAGTAGCTACAAAGATAGCAAATGTGGACATTACATTTAATGAGATATCTCCTAATAATACAACAGCAGTGGTACCTTTCAATGATGTTTTAGTTGACAAAGAATCAACTATTAGAATAATATCTAGAGATAGTAAAGGGAAGGAGTTATCTAAAGGAGGTGCAATAGTGAGTGGTAGGTTTGTTCCAGTTGAAGAGAAAGGGACACCAATTGAAGCTAATAGCACAGATTGTGGTGATGGTACTTACCTTGTCTCTTTGACACCACAACAGTTAGGACAGCACAAGCTCTCTCTTACTATCAAAGATCAGTCTATCCAAGGTAGCCCTTTCAATCTTTCTGTAGTTGCTACTCGAGATTACACTATCCTCAAGAACCCAGTACAGACTATTACTGGAATAAATACACCACGGTTCATAGCCTTTTCAAATAATGATGATATGTTTGTCACTAGTTTTAGTAACCACTATATATATGTATATGACAGCAATGGAAGACAGAAGACTACCATTGGTTCATATGGAACTGGTCATCTACATTTTAATAATCCCACTGGTATAACTATTAATGATGACATAATGTATGTGGCAGAGTATGGAGGACATAGGATTTACAAGTTAACTTTAGGAGGAAAGTTTTTAGGTACCTTTGGTAGTAAAGGATCTGGTAAAGGACAATTCTCTCATCCCTATGATATATGTATTGGACCTGATGGTAGAATATATGTTACTGATTATAGTAATCATCGTATCCAGGTATTTCATCAAGATGAAACATTCTCACATAACATTGACAGTAATGTATCAGGTAATAAAGAGTTCTTATCTCCTGGTGGACTATGCTTTGATCATTTGCATTACCTTCATGTGACTTGTTATCATTCTAACAAAGTTGCTGTCTTTACTCCAGAAGGTCAATATATTCGTCAGTATGGTCAGTCTCATCTTAATAGACCATGCGGTATAGCTATTGATTCAACTGGTAATTCACTTGTAGTAAACTATAGTAGTAATTCTCTTTCTATTTTTGATCCACATGGCAATTATATCCACTCAATAAGAGGGTTCAAGTATCCAACAGGAGCAGCAGTGGCTTCTAATGGATCAGTGTGGATAGCTGATACATATAACAATAGACTAGTTAAATATTAATAACTGTACCATCTATATTTCTCTATCTCTTTTAATACCAGTGTCTATATATTAATTCAATCAATTTATAGTCATACAAGTTACTAACTAACTAAGAAATCAACTAATATCAAAAGTTGTAAACTGGTAATTACTATATATCTTACAATATTGTCAGTATATATTACGTACTATGAAATTGACTGTTCTCATACATTGTCCTATTTATAAGTACTATTATAATGACTGAAGCATTGTAATATTGAATTATGTCAGTTCTTTGCAGTATTAATCTAATATACTTTAACTTTGTGATTTGTTCAGTTCAATACTACATCTATAAATTGACCTGAAGATACTACACTGTCACATTCCAGTACATGTATATATCCACATATAATTGTGATATTATTGAACCTTTTAGTTAGTAATACATATTATATTAAAAAGATTTGATATCTACATATGGTTATTGGTCCTGACATTGGAACCTCTACTAAGACGTGGGAATTGGTAAACTGTTATTTTAAATTTGTTATAACAATAGTTGTATCAAAAGTAGGTGGGATAAAACTAATATGATGTCATTTGTTGTATTTTGTGGTATTATATTCTATCATGTTTGGGATCATCTGTTAAAGTCTCATTAACAACAACTAATAGTATAAGTCAGGAAGATATTCAAGAAGTTTCCACCATTTTCTCAATTTAATGATATTGAAGATCCTCCATCAAGTCCAGGATCTCCTGCTGTTGTATGTAATACAACTTCAGTATCAGTTGTATCAGTAGAAATGAGACAAGAAATACTACTGTTCAATAAAAATGACAAACATTGACTTCTATTACATAGTACTGACTATATGTCATTGTATTGACTTATTATTAACATGTCTTATGTAGTACATTACAATAGTAGTTTAATGAGTAGTGTCAGATAATGTTTTACATTTGAATTCGTATGTTTTCTTTCAAAGGAATATATCAACGTCATTTTAATATTATTTCTGAGGACAATCAATTGTTCTACTTATCAAAGACCTATATAGCTAACTTCATAAAAATTCAAGTGATTTGGTTACCAATAATTTAGTCCAAGATATCATTATACTAAAAGAGATTGAACCATTTCATAAAACTTAACAAATAATCTCAAAACTATAAAATGGTACATGATGTCATTCTATTTACAGTAGTATACAAAGTGGAAGTACACAATATAGTGAAAGAATACTATAAAAATGGAAACCTTAATAATATAATAATAACATATCACATGATGTGGTCTTCCTTCTATTATGTCAATTGAATTGTCCTCTTTAGTTGTCTTTTAAATTTACTTCAACAATATCTTGTACTAGTAGTAGTACTGGTAGTGGACTATTTGTACTACTAATACAACTTATTTCATTGTCTTATTATTTGATCAATTGTATAACTAAATAGTTTATGATGTCATTATCATAACTATCACATGATCTGATCTCCTGACCTTAAGTTTGAACTGTGTCTTCTATTTCTGATCTGTTCTTGATTTATTATCTTTAAATTGATATTTCAGTAATGTCTTGTACTAGTAGTAGTACTGCTAGTGGACCTCTTAAACATGTAAGTAGTATATTATTGATAGGATTTGATATGACTGTCTACATACTTAGGTTAATTTGAGTTCTACTTGTTGTCTAAAATGTAGTCAACCTTATCATGATCCTCGTATCTTGTCTTGTTGTCACTCCTTCTGTATTCAATGTATCCAGTCTATTATCAATGAAGGTACTGGAACTAACTCCATTACTTGTCCCTCTTGTCACCAGACCACACCACTACCTAAAGGTGGAGTTAACTCTCTCCCACGTAATCTTCATTTTGTCAACAAACAAGGTGACACTCTTCATAAGATCACTTCTAATCCTCCTCCTTCATGTGACTCATGTAGTAAGAATACTTCAATAGCATATTGTACTGAATGTACAGACTTTCTTTGTAAACGATGTTGGGATGCTCATCAATTACTTCGTTCTTCTCGCACACACTCTTCTTTCACTCTGGAAGATGCTCATGCTATGTCCCAAGATAAGTTAACTAAATTAATTCCACCTTTTATCCATTCCTGTCAAGATCACACTGACCAGCAACTTGACTTTTATTGCCAACAATGTATTATTCCTGTATGTATCAAATGTGCCATCATCAACCACAAGGACCATCCTGTTACTGAGGTAAGTAAACAGGTAGACAGCAATAAAGCAACAGTTTGTGAGAGCATACAAGGTTTCCAAGTAGCTCAACAACAGCTTAAGAAAGTCTTGATATCAGGAGAAAAGATAAAGGAGAAGATCAAAGCTCATAAAAATGAGATAGATACAATCATACATCAAAACTTTGCCACTCTTCAACAACTTTTACATGAACGTGAGGAGGCTCTATTAGCTCAGAGTAATGAGGTAGCTAACAGTAAAGAAGCTTGTCTCTCTCTTCAATTGGAAGGGATCCACCATCTCTTGGATACAATGACTTACTGTGAGAGTCTTGTAACTTGTGTTGTAGGAGAGTACAATGATGTTGAGTTACTATCAGTTGCTCACACACTACAAACCAGAGCAAACCAACTACAAGAAGAGTTCTCTAAGACCTCTTTTGAAGTATGTGAGTCACCAACTATATCAGTAGATATTAATACAGATGAACTAGTTACAAAGATAGCAAATATAGACATTACATTTAATGAGATATCTCCTAATAATACAACAGCAGTGGTACCTTCTCACATCATAGTGGGCAAAGAGCTTAAAGTTAAAGTAGTATCTAGAGATAGTAAAGGGAAGGAGTTATCTAAAGGAGGTGCAATAGCGAGTGGTAGGTTTGTTCCAGTTGAAGAGAAAGGGACACCAATTGAAGCTAAGAGCACAGATTGTGGTGATGGTATTTACCTTGTCTCTTTGACACCACAACAGTTAGGACAGCACAAGCTCTCTCTTACTATCAAAGATCAGTCTATCAAAGGTAGCCCTTTCAATCTTTCTGTAGTTGCTACTCGAGATTACACTATCCTCAAGAACCCAGTACAGACTATTACTGGAATAAATACACCACGGTTCATAGCCTTTTCAAATAATGGTGATATGTTTGTCACTAGTTTTAGTAACCACTATATATATGTATATGACAACAGTGGAAGACAGAAGACTACCATTGGTTCATATGGAACTGGTCCTCTACAGTTTAATTATCCTAATGGTATAACTATTAATGATGACATAATATATGTGGCAGAGTATGGAGGACATAGGATTCACAAGTTAACTTTAGGAGGAAGGTTTTTAGGTACCTTTGGTAGTAAAGGGTCTGGTAAAGGACAATTCTCTTATCCCCATGATATATGTATTGGACCTGATGGTAGAATATATGTTACTGATTATAGTAATCATCGTATCCAGGTATTTCATCAAGATGAAACATTCTCACATAACATTGACAGTAATGTATCAGGTAATAAAGAGTTTTCATGTCCTATTGGCCTATCCTTTGATCATTTGGATTACCTTCATGTGACTTGTTATCGTTCTAACATAGTCATTGTCTTTACTCCAGAAGGTCAATATATTCGTCAGTATGGTCAGTCTCATCTTAATAATCCAAGTGGTATAGCTATTGATTCAGCTGGTAATTCACTTGTAGTAAACCGTTCTGGAAATTCTCTTTCTATTTTTGATCCACATGGCGATTATATACACTCAATAGGAGGATTTAATAATCCAGTAGGAGTAGCAGTGGCTTCTAATGGGTCAGTGTGGGTAGCTGATAGAGATAACGATAGACTAGTTAAATATTAATAACTGTACTATCTATATTTCTCTATCTCTTTCAATACCAGTGTCTATATATTAATTCAATCAATTTATAGTCATACAAGTTACTAACTAAGAAATCAACTAATACCAAAAGTTGTAAACTGGTAATTACTATATATCTTACAATATTGTCAGTATATATTACGTACTATGAAATTGACTGTTCTCATACACTGTTCTATTTATAAGTACTATTATAGTGACTGGAGCATTGTAATATTGAATTATGTCAGTTCTTTGCAGTATTAATCTAATCTATTTTAACTTAGTGATTTGTTCAGTTCAATACTACATCTATAAATTGACCAAAAGAAACTACACTGTCACATTCCAGTACATGTATACAGTGGTGGAGGAACCTATGGGGCACCAGGGGCATGTGCCCCCCCTCCAAAATTAGAACATGCCCCCCCCAAATTTTTACACTGAAGTATGCAATATGTAGAGAACAATGAAAAATACTCATTGTAATTATAATATAATTGTGGCAATTGGGTATTTACCACAACTATTGTATATGTATTTATATATACAATGAATTGTAAGCGAAAAGCAAAAACACTCCTCAACTTCTGGGGGACTGCCTCCAGATCCCCTCCTTTGGTGCCTCCCCAAATTCAAATATGTTCCTCCACCCCTGCATGTATATATCAACATATAGTTGTAATATGATTGAACATTTTAGTTAGTGATACATATTACATTAAAAATATTTCATATTTACATATGGTTATTGGTCCTGACATTGGAACCTCTACTAAGATGTGGGAATTGGTAAACTGTTATTTTTTGGGGGATTGCCTGTTAAAGTCTCATTCACATGGTAAAAGTCAGGAAGATATTCAAGAAGTTTCCACCATTTTCTCAATTTAATGATATTGAAGATCCTCCATCAAGTCCAGGATCTCCTGCTGTTGTATGTAATACAACTTCAGTATCAGTTGTATCAGTAGAAATGAGACAAGAAACACTACTGCTCAATAAAAATGACAAACATTGATTTCTATTACACAGTACTGACTATATGTCAATAGTAGTTTAATATTTAATATGTGTCAGATAATGTTTTACATTTGAATTCATATGTTTTCTTTCAATGGAATATATCAACATTATTTTAATATTATTTCTGAGGACAATCAATTATTTTACTTAGCAAAGACCTATATAGCTAACTTCATAAAATTCAAGTGATTTGGTTACCAATAATTTAGTCCAAGATATCATTATACTAAAAGAGATTGAACCATTTCATAAAACTTAACAAATAATCTCAAAACTATAAAATGGTACATGATGTCATTCTATTTACAGTAGTATACAAAGTGGAAGTACACAATATAGTGAAAGAATACTATAAAAATGGAAACCTTAATAATATAATTATAACATATCACATGATGTGGTCTTCCTTCTATTATGTCAATTGAATTGTCCTCTTTAGTTGCCTTTTATATTTATTTCAACAATATCTTGTACTAGTAGTAGTACTGGTAGTGGACTATTTGTACTACTAACACAACTTATTTCATTGTCTTATTATTTGATCAATTGTATAACTAAATAGTTATGATGTTCTTATCATAACTATCACATGATCTGATCTCCTGACCTGAAGTCTGACCTGTGTCTTCTATTTCTGACCTGTTCTTGATTTATTATCTTTAAATTGATACTTCAGTAATGTCTTGTACTAGTAGTAGTACTGCTAGTGGACCTCTTAAACATGTAAGTAGTATATTATTGATAGAATTTGATATGACTCTACACACTTAGGTTAATTTGAGTTCTACTTGTTGTCTAAAATGTAATCAGCCTTATCATGATCCTCGTATGCTGTCTTGTTGTCATTCCTTCTGTACTCAATGTATCCAGTCTCTTATCAATGAAGGTACTGGGGCTAAAACCCTCTCTTGTCCCTTTTGTCACCAGACCACACCAGTACCTAAAGGTGGAGTTACCTCTCTCCCACGTAATCTTCATCTTATCAACAAACAAGGTGACACTCTTCATAAGATTACATCAAACCCTCCTCCTCCATGTGACTCATGTAGTGAGGATATTTCAGTAGCATATTGTATTGAATGTAAAGATCTCCTCTGTAAGGAATGTTGGAATGCTCATCAAAGGGTTCGGTCTTCTCGTACACACTCTTCTTTCACTCTGGAAGAAGTGCGTACTATGTCCCAAGACAAGTTAATTAAACTAATTCCATCTTTTACCCATATCTGTCAAGATCACAGTGACCAGCAACTAAAGTACTATTGTCAACAATGTATTATTCCAGTTTGCATTGAATGTACCATCATCAATCACAAGGACCATCCTGTTACTGAGGTAAGTAAACAGATAGACATCAATAAGGCAACAGTTCAGGAGAGTATACAAGGTTTCCAAGTAGCTCAACAACAGCTTAAGAAAGTCTTGATATCAGGAGAAGAGATAAAGGAGAAGATCAATGCTCGTAAAAATGAGATAGATACAATCATACGTCAAAACTTTGCCACTCTTCAACAACTTTTACATGAACGTGAGGAGGCTCTGTTAGCTCAGAGTAGTGAGGTAGCTAATGCTAAAGAAGTTCGTCTCTCTCTTCAATTGGAAGGGATCCACCATCTCTTGGATACAATGACTTACTGTGATAGTCTTGTAACCAGTGCTATAGGAGAGTACAATGACATTGAGTTACTATCAGTTGCTCACACACTACAGACTAGAGCAAACCAACTACAAGAAGAGTTCTCTAAGACCTCTCTTGAAGTATGTGAGTCACCAACTATATCAGTAGATATTAATACAGATGAACTAGCTACAAAGATAGCAAATGTGGACATTACATTTAATGAGATATCTCCTAATAATACAACAGCAGTGGTACCTCGAAGTGCTTGTATAGAAAAAGAATTAAATGTTAAAGTAGTATCTAGAGATAGTAAAGGGAAGGAGTTATCTAAAGGAGGTGCACTAGTGAGTGGTAGGCTTGTTCCAGTGGGAGAGAAAGGGATACCAATTGAAGCTAAGAGCACAGATTGTGGTGATGGTACTTACCTTGTCTCCTTGAGACCACAACAATTAGGACAGCACAAGCTCTCTCTTACTATCAAAGATCAGTCTGTCCAAGGTAGCCCTTTCAATGTTTCTGTAGTTGCTACTCGAGATTACACTATCCTCAAGAACCCAGTACAGACTATAGCTGGGATAAATGATCCATGGTTCATAGCCTTTTCAAATTATGGTGATGCGTTTGTCACTAGTTATAGTAGCAACAGTATATATGTATATGACAGCAATGGAAGACAGAAGACTACCATTGGTTCAAAAGGAACTGGTCCTCTACAGTTTACTTATCCCACTGGTATAGGTATTAGTGGAGATATAATGTATGTGGTAGAGAGTGGAGGAAATAGGATTCACAAATTAACTTTAGGAGGAAAGTTTTTGGGTACCTCTGGTAGTAAAGGATCTAGAAAAGGACAATTCTCTAATCCCCATGGTATATGTATTGGACCTGATGGTAGAATATATGTTGCTGATTACAGTAATCATCGTATCCAGGTATTTCATCAAAATGAAACATTCTCACATAACATTGACAGTAATGTATCAGGTAATAAACAGTTTTCTTCTCCTGTTGGCCTATGCTTTGATCATTTGGATTACCTTCATGTGACTTGTTATAATTCTAACATAGTCACTGTCTTTACTTCAGAATGTCAATATATTCGTCAGTATGGTCAGTCTCATCTTAATGGACCATGTGGTATAGCCATTGATTCAGCTGGTAATTCACTTGTAGTGAATCATAGAGGAAATTCTCTTTCTATTTTCGATCCACATGGCAATTATATCCACTCAATTGGAGGGTTTTCTTGGCCAATTGGAGTAGCAGTGGCTTCCAATGGATCAATGTGGGTAGCTGATGGGAATAACAATAGACTACTTATATATTAATAACTGTACCATCTATATTTTTCTATCTCTTTCAATACCAGTGTCTATATATTAATTCAATCAATTTATAGTCATACAAGTTACTAAGAAATCAACTAATATCAAAAGTTGTAAACTGGTAATTACTATATATCTTACAATATTGTCAGTATATATTACATACTATGAAATTGACTGTTCTCATACATTGTCCTATTTATAAGTACTATTATAGTGACTGAAGCATTGTAATATTGAATTATGTCAGTTCTTTGCAGTATTAATATAATCTATTTTAACTTTGCGATTTGTTCAGTTCAATACTACATCTATAAATTGACCTGAAGAAACTACACTGGCACATTCCAGTACATGTATATATCCACATATAGTTGTGATATTATTGAACATTTTAGTCAGTGATTCTATCATGTTTGGGATCATCTGTTAAAGTCTGTCATTCACAACAACTAATGGTAAAAGTCAGGAAGAAATTCAAGAAGTTTCCACTATTTTCTCAATTTAATGATATTGAAGATCCTCCATCAAGTCCAGGATCTCCTGCTGTTGTATGTAATACAACTTCAGTATCAGTAGTATCAGTAGAAATGAGACGAGAAACACTACTGTTCAATAAAAATGACAAACATTGATTTCTACTACATAGTACTGACTATATGTCATTAATCACTATAAAAATTAATATGTCATTTTAACAACTAATTTGTAGTTTACATTGATAGATTACTATGGAATGTAGAATTTATGTGAATTACTCATTGTATAATTTGTTAGTATGTACAAGTACAATATACCAAAAAATTACGTAGTGAGCAATTCTCAAGAATTCTACATTCCATAGTAATCTATCCATGTAAACTACAAATTAGTTGTTAAAATGACATATTAATTTTTACAGTGAATTTGTATTGACTTATTATTAACATGTCTTATGTAGTACATTACAATAATAGTTTAATGAGTAGTGTCAGATAATGTTTTACATTTGAATTCATATGTTTTCTTTCAATGGAATATATCAACATCATTTTAATATTATTTCTGAGGACAATCAATTGTTCTACTTATCAAAGACCTATATAGCTAACTTCATAAAAATTCAAGTGATTTGGTTACCAATAATTTAGTCCAAGATATCATTATACTAAAAGAGATTGAACCATTTCATAAAACTTAACAAATAATCTCAAAACTATAAAATGGTACATGATGTCATTCTATTTACAGTAGTATACAAAGTGAAAGTACACAATATAGTGAAAGAATACTATAAAAATGGAAACCTTAAAAATATAATTATAACATATCACATATGTGGTCTTTCTTCTATTACATCAATTGAATTGTCCTCTTTAGTTGTCTTTTAAATTTATTTCAACAATATCTTGTACTAGTAGTAGTACTGGTAGTGGACCATTTATACTACTAACACAACTTATTTCATTGTCTTATTATTTGATCAATTGTATAACTAAATAGTTTATGATGTCATTATCATAACTATCACATGATCTGATCTCCTGACCTTAAGTCTGACCTGTGTCTTCTATTTCTGACCTGTTCTTGATATATTATCTTTAAATTGATACTTCAGTAATGTCTTGTACTAGTAGTAGTACTGCTAGTGGACCTCTTAAACATGTAAGTAGTATATTATTGATAGGATTTGATATGACTGTCTACATACTTAGGCTAATTTGAGTTCTACTTGTTGTCTAAAATGTAGTCAACCTTATTGTGATCCTCATATGCTGTCTTGTTGTCACTCCTTCTGTATTCAATGTATCCAGTCTCTTATCACTGAATGTACTAGAATTAACTCCATCACTTGTCCCTCTTGTCACCAGACCACACCAGAACCTAAATGTGGAGTTATCTCTCTCCCACGTAATCTTCATCTTGTCAACAAACAAGGTGACACTCTTCATAAGATTACATCTAATCCTCCTCCTTCATGTGATTCATGTAGTGAGAATACTTCAATAGCATATTGTACTGAATGTACAGACTTTCTTTGTAAACGATGTTGGGATGCTCATCAATTACTTCGTTCTTCTCGTACACACTCTTCTTTCACTCTGGAAGATGCTCATGCTATGTCCCAAGATAAGTTAACTAAATTAATTCCATCTTTTATCCATACCTGTCAAGATCACACTGACCAGCAACTTGACTTTTATTGTCAACAATGTATTATTCCTGTATGTGTCAAATGTGCCATCATCAACCACAAGGACCATCCTGTTACTGAGGTAAGTAAACAGGTAGACAGCAATAAAGCAACAGTTCATGAGAGTATACAAGGTTTCCAAGTAGCTCAACAACAGCTTAAGAAAGTCTTGATATCAGGAGAAGAGATAAAGGAGAAGATTAATGCTCGTAAAAATGAGATAGATACAATCATACATCAAAACTTTGCCACTCTTCAACAACTTTTACATGAACGTGAAGAGGCTCTATTAGCTCAGAGTAGTGAGGTAGCTAATGCTAAAGAAGCTCGTCTCTCTCTTCAACTGGAATGGATCCGACATCTCTTGGAGACAATGACTTACTGTGAGAGTATTGTAACCAGTGCTGTAGTAGAGTACAATGATGTTGAGTTACTATCAGTTGCTCACACACTACAGACCAGAGCAAACCAACTACAAGAAGAGTTCTCTAAGACCTCTCTTGAAGTATGTGAGTCACCAACTATATCAGTAGATATTAATACAGATGAACTAGCTACAAAGATAGCAAATGTGGACATTACATTTAATGAGATATCTCCTAATAATACAACAGCAGTGGTACCTCTAAGTGTTCTTATAGAAAAAGAATTAAATGTTAAAGTAATATCTAGAGATAGTAAAGGGAAGGAGTTATCTAAAGGAGGTGCAATAGTGAGTGGTAGGTTTGTTCCAGTTGAAAAGAAAGGGAGACCAATTGAAGCTAATAGCACAGATTGTGATGATGGTACTTACCTTGTCTCCTTGAGACCACAGCAATTAGGGGAACACAAGCTCTCTCTTACTATCAAAGGTCAACCTATCCAAAGTAGTCCCTTTAATGTTTATGTAGCTGTTCGAGATTACACTATCCTCAAGAATCCGGTACAGACTATTACTGGGGTAAATACACCATTTTTCATAGCCTTTTCAAATAATGGTGACATGTTTGTCACTAGTTGCACTGACCACTGCATATATGTATATGACAGCAGTGGAAGAACGAAGACTACCATTGGTTCATATGGAACTGGTCCTCTACAGTTTAATTGTCCCACTGGTATAACTATTAATGATGACATAATATATGTAGTAGAGAGTGGAGGACATAGGATTCACAAATTAACTTTAGGAGGAAACTTTTTGGATACCTTTGGTAGTAAAGGATCTGGTAAAGTACAATTTAGTCATCCCTATGATATATGTATTGGACCTGATGGTAAAATATATGTTGCTGATTATAGTAATAATCGTATCCAGGTATTTCATCAAGATGAAACATTCTCACATAACATTGACAGTAATGTATCAGGTAATAAAGAGTTTTCATGTCCTGTTGGCCTATGCTTTGATCATTTGGATTACCTTCATGTGACTTGTTATCGTTCTAACATAGTCATTGTCTTTACTCCAGAAGGTCAATATATTCGTCAGTATGGTCAGTCTCATCTTAATGGGCCATGCGGTATAGCTATTGATTCAGCTGGTAATTCACTTGTAGTAAACAATAGAGGAAATTCTCTTTCTATTTTTTATCCACATGGCAATTATATCCACTCAATAGGAGGGTTTTCTTGGCCAATTGGAGTAGCAGTGGCTTCCAATGGATCAGTGTGGGTAGCTGATCAGTGTAACAATAAACTAGTTAAATATTGATAACTGTACTATCTATATTTCTCTATCTCTTTCAATACCAGTGTCTATATATTAATTCAATCAATTTATAGTCATACAAGTTACTAACTTACTAAGAAATCAACTAATACCAAAAGTTGTAAACTGGTAATTACTATATATCTTACAATATTGTCAGTATATATTACGTACTATGAAATTGACTGTTCTCATACATTGTCCTATTTATAAGTACTATTATAGTGACTGGAGCATTGTAATATTGAATTATGTCAGTTCTTTGCAGTATTAATCTAATCTATTTTAACTTTGTGATTGTTCAGTTCAATACTACATCTATAAATTGACCTGAAGAAACTACACTGTCATATTCCAGTACATGTATATATTCACATATAGTTGTGATATTATTGAACCTTTTAGTTAGTGATATATATTACATTAAAATATTTCATATCTACATATGGTTTTTGGTCCTGACATTGGAACCTCTACTAAGACGTGGGAATTGGTAAACTGTTATTTTAAATTTGTTATAACAATAGCTGTATCAAAATTAGGTGGGATAAAACTAATATGATGTCATTTGTTATATTCTGTGGTATTATATTCTATCATGTTTGGGATCATCTGTTAAAGTCTCATTCACAACAACTAATAGTAAAAGTCAGAAAGATATTCAAGAAGTTTCCACCATTTTCTCAATTTAATGATATTGAAGATCCTCCATCAAGTCCAGGATCTCCTGCTGTTGTATGTAATACAACTTCAGTATCAGTTGTATCAGTAGAAATGAGACAAGAAACACTACTGTTCAATAAAAATGACAAACATTGACTTCTATTACATAGTACTGACTATATGTCATTGTATTGACTTATTATTAACATGTCTTATGTAGTACATTACAATAATAGTTTAATGAGTAGTGTCAGATAATGTTTTACATTTGAATTCATATGTTTTCTTTCAATGGAATATATCAACGTCATTTTAATATTATTTCTGAGGACAATCAATTATTCTACTTATCAAAGACCTATATAGCTAACTTCATAAAAATTCAAGTGATTTGGTTACCAATAATTTAGTCCAAGATACCATTATACTAAAAGAGATTGAACCATTTCATAAAACTTAACAAATAATCTCAAAACTATAAAATGGTACATGACGTCATTCTATTTACAGTAGTATACAAAGTGGAAGTACACAATATAGTGAAAGAATACTATAAAAATGGAAACCTTAATAATATAATTATAACATATCACATGATGTGATCTTTCTTTTATTACGTCAATTGAATTGTCCTCTTTAGTTGCCTTTTAAATTTATTTCAACAATATCTTGTACTAGTAGTAGTACTGGTAGTGGACCATTTGTACTACTAACACAACTTATTTCATTGTCTTATTATTTGATCAATTGTATAACTAAATAGTTTATGATGTCATTATCATAACTATCACATGATATATGATATCTGACCTGTGTCTTCTATTTCTGACCTGTTCTTGATTTATTATCTTTAAATTGATATTTCAGTAATGTATTGTACTAATAGTAGTACTGCTAGTGGACCTCTTAAACATGTAAGTAGTATATTATTGATAGGATTTGATATGACTGTCTGCATACTTAGGTTTATTTGAGTTCTACTTGTTGTCTAAAATGTAGTCAACCTTATCATGATCCTCGTATGTTATCTTGTTGTCACTCCTTCTGTACTCAATGTATCCAGTCTCTTATCAATGAAGGTACTGGGGCTAAAACCCTCTCTTGTCCCTTTTGTCACCAGACCACACCGGTACCTAAAGGTGGAGTTACATCTCTCCCACGTAATCTTCATCTTGTCAACAAACAAGGTGACACTCTTCGTAACATTACATTGAATCCTCCTCCTTCATGTGATTCATGTAGTGAGAATACTTCAATAGCATATTGTACAGAATGTACAGACTTTCTTTGTAAACGATGTTGGGATGCTCATCAATTACTTCGATTATCTCGTACACACTCTTCTTTCACTCTGGAAGATGCTCATGCTATGTCCCAAGATAAGTTAACTAAATTAATTCCACCTTTTATCCATACCTGTCAAGATCACAGTGACCAGCAACTTGACTTTTATTGCCAACAATGTATTATTCCTGTATGTGTCAAATGTACCATCATCAACCACAAGGACCATCCTGTTACTGAGGTAAGTAAACAGGTAGACAGCAATAAAGCAACAGTTCATGAGAGCATACAAGGCTTCCAAGTAGCTCAAGAACAGCTTAAGAAAGTCTTGATATCAGGAGAAGAGATAAAAAAGAAGATCAAAGCTCGTAAAAATGAGATAGATACAATCATACGTCAAAACTTTGCCACTCTTCAAAAACTTTTACATGAACGTGAGAAGGCTCTGTTAGCTCAGAATAGTGAGGTAGCTAATGCTAAAGAGGCTTGTCTCTCTCTTCAATTGGAAAGGATCCATCATCTCTTGGACACAATGACTTACTGTGAGAGTCTTGTAACCAGTGCTGTAGGAGAGTACAATGATGTTGAGTTACTATCAGTTGCTCACACACTACAGACCAGAGCAAAGCGCCTACAACGAGAGTTCTCTAAGACATCTCTTGAAGTATGTGAGTCACCAACTATATCAGTAGATATTAATACAGATGAACTAGCTACAAAGATAGCAAATGTGGACATTACATTTAATGAGATATCTCCTAATAATACAACAGCAGTGGTACCTTTCAATGATGTTGTAGTTGACAAAGAATCAACTATTAGAATAATATCTAGAGATAGTAAAGGGAAGGAGTTATCTAAAGGAGGTGCAATAGTGAGTGGTAGGCTTGTTTCAGTTGAAGAGAAAGGGAGACCAATTGAAGCTAAGAGCACAGATTGTGGTAATGGTACTTACCTTGTCTCTTTGACACCACAACAGTTAGGACAGCACAAGCTCTCTCTTACTATCAAAGGTCAGTCTATCCAAGGTAGCCCTTTCAATCTTTCTGTAGTTGCTACTCGAGATTACACTATCCTCAAGAATCCAGTACAGACTGTTACTGGAATAAATAAACCATGTTTCATATCCTTTTCAAATAATCGTGACATGTTTGTCACTAGTTGCACTGACCACTGCATATATGTATATGACAGCAATGGAAGACAGAAGACTACCATTGGTTCAAAAGGAACTGGTCCTGTACAGTTTAATTGTCCTACTGGTATAACTATTAATGATGACATAATATATGTGGTAGAGAGTGGCAGAGATAGGATTCACAAACTAACTTTAGGAGGAAAGTTTTTAGGTACCTTTGGTAGTAAAGGATCTGATAAAGGACAATTCTCTCATCCCTGGGATATATGTATTGGACCTGATGGTAGAATATATGTTACTGATCTTATCAATCATCGTATCCAGGTATTTCATCAAGATGAAACATTCTCACATAACATTGACAGTAATGTATTAGGTAATAAAGAGTTTTCATCTCCTGTTGGCCTATGCTTTGATCATTTAGATTACCTTCATGTGACTTGTTATGATTCTAACATTCCAGTAGTTGCTGTCTTCACTCCAGGAGGTCAATATATTCGTCAGTATGGTCAGTCTCATCTTAATGGACCACATGGTATAGCTATTGATTCAGCTGGTAATTCACTTGTAGTAAACTATAGTAGTAGTTCTCTTTCTATTTTTGATCCACATGGCAATTATATCCACTCAATAGGAGGGTTCAATCGTCCAGTAGGAGTAGCAATGGCTTCCAATGGATCAATGTGGGTAGCTGATTACAATAACAATAGACTAGTTAAATATTAATAACTGTACTATCTATATTTCTCTATCTCTTTCAATACCAGTGTCTATATATTAATTCAATCAATTTATAGTCATACAAGTTACTAACTAACTAAGAAATCAAATAATACCAAAATTTTTGAACTGGTAATTACTATATATCTTACAATATTGTCAGTATATATTATGTACTATGAAATTGACTGTTCTCATACACTGTCCTATTTATAAGTGCTATTATAGTGACTGAAGCATTGTAATATTGAATTATGTCAGTTCTTTGCAGTATTAATCTAATCTATTTTAACTTTGTGATTTGTTCAGTTCAATACTACATCTATAAATTGACCTGAAGAAACTACACTGTCACATTCCAGTACATGTATATATTAACATATAGTTGTAGTATGATTGAACATTTTAGTTAGTGATACATATTATATTTGATATCTACATATGGTATTGGTCCTGACATTGGAACCTCTACTAAGACGTGGGAATTGGTAAACTGTTATTTTAAATTTGTTACAACAATAGCTGTATCAAAAGTAGGTGGGATAAAACTGTTATGATGTCATTTGTTGTTTTTTATATTCTAAGAGATTGAACCATTTCATAAAACTTAACAAATAATCTCAAAACTATAAAATAGTATATGATGTCATTCTATTTACAGTAGTATACAAAGTGGAAGTACACAATATAATAATAGAATAGTATAAAAATGGAAACCTTAATAATATAATTATAACATATCACATGATGTGGTCTTCCTTCTATTACGTCAATTGAATTGTCCTCTTTAGTTGCCTTTTAAATTAATTTCAACAATATCTTGTACTAGTAGTAGTACTGGTAGTGGACTATTTGTACTACTAACACAACTTTTATTGTCTTATTATTTGATCAATTGTATAACTAAATAGTTTATGATGTCATTATCATAACTATCACATGATCTGATCTCCTGACCTTAAGTCTGACCTGTGTCTTATATTTCTGACCTGTTCTTGATTTATTATCTTTAAATTAATATTTCAGTAATGTCTTGTACTAGTAGTAGTACTGCTAGTGGACTTCTTAAACATGTAAGTAGTATATTATTGATAGGATTTGATATGACTGTCTACACACTTAGGTTAATTTGAGTTCTACTTGTTGTCTAAAATGTAGTCAACCTTATCATGATCCTCGTATGTTGTCTTGTTGTCACTCCTTCTGTACTCAATGTATCCAGTCTTTTATCAATGAAGATACTGGAACTAACTCTGTCACTTGTCCCTTTTGTCACCAGACTACTATGCTACCTAAAGGAGTTATTTCTCTTTCACGTAACCTTCATCTCATCAGCAAACAAGATAACATTCTTAGCAAGATCAGTTCTAATCCTCCTCCTCCATGTGACTCATGTAGTGAGGATACTTCAATAGCATACTGTGCTGAATGTAGAGATCTCCTTTGTAAGGATTGCTGGAATAGTCACCAAAAAGTGCGAATAACTCGTATGCACTCTTCATTCACCCTTAAAGACACTTGCAGTATGTCCCGTGAACAACTAACTAAGTTAATTCCATCTTTTATCCATACCTGTCAAGATCACACTGACCAGCAACTTGACTTTTATTGCCAACAATGTATTATTCCTGTATGTGTCAAATGTACCATCATCAACCACAAGGACCATCCTGTTACTGAGGTAAGTAAACAGGTAGACAGCAATAAGGTAACAGTTGTTGAGAGTATACAAGGTTTCCATGTAGCTCAACAACAGCTTAACAAAGTCCTGATATCAGGAGAAGAGATGAAGGAGAAGATCAAAGCTCGTAGAAATGAGATAGATACAATCATACATCAAAAATTTTCCACTCTTCACCAACTTTTACATAAACGTGAGGTGGCTCTATTAGGTAAGAGTAATGAGGTAGCTAATGCTAAAGAGGCTTGTCTCACTTGCCAACTGGAAGGTATCCGACATCTCTTGGAGACAATAAGTTACTGTGAGAATCTTGTAACCAGTGCTGTAGGAGAGTACAATGATGTTGAGTTAATATCAGTTGCTCACACACTACAGACCAGAGCAAACCAACTACAGGAAGAGTTCTCTAAGACCTCACTTGACGTATGCGAGTCACCAACTATGTCAGTAGATATTAATACAGATGAACTAGCTACAAAGATAGCAAATGTGGACATTACATTTAATGAGATATCTCCTAGTAATACAACAGCAGTGGTACCTCGAAGTGTTGGTATAGAAAAAGAATTAAATGTTAAAGTAGTATCTAGAGATAGTAAAGGGAAGGAGTTATCTAAAGGAGGTGCACTAGTGAGTGGTAGGTTTGTTCCAGTTGAAAAGAAAGGGAGACCAATTGAAGCTAAGAGCACAGATTGTGGTGATGGTACTTATCTTGTCTCCTTCACACCACAGCAATTAGGTGAACATAAATTCTCTCTTACTATCAAAGGTCAGTCTATCCAAGGTAGCCCTTTCAATCTTTCTGTAGCTGCAACTCGAGATTACACTATCCTCAAGAATCCACTACAGACTGTTACTGGAATAAATAAACCATTTTTCGTAGCATTTTCAAATAATGGTGATATGTTTGTCACTAGTTATAATAACCACTGTATATATGTATATGACAGCAATGGAAGACAGAAGACTACCATTGGTTCAAAGAGAACTGGTCCTCTACAGTTTAATTGTCCTACTGGTATAACTATTAATGATGACATAATATATGTGGTAGATAGTGGAGGAGATAGGATTCACAAATTAACTTTAGGAGGAAAGTTTTGGGGCACCTTTGGTAGTAAAGGATCTGGAAAAGGACAATTCTCTCATCCCCATGATATATGTATTGGACCTGATGGTAGAATATATGTTGCTGATCATATCAATCATCGTATCCAGGTATTTCATCAAGATGAAACATTCTCACATAACATTGACAGTAATGTATCAGGTAATAAAGAGTTTTCATATCCTTTTGGCCTATGCTTTGATCATTTGGATTACCTTCATATGACTTGTGATCGTTCTAACATAGTCATTGTCTTCACTCCAGGAGGTCAATATATCCGTCAGTATGGTCAGCCTCATCTTAATGGACCATGTGGTATAGCTATTGATTCAACTGGTAATTCACTTGTTGTAAACTATAGTGGAAATTCTCTTTCTATTTTTGATCCACATGGTAATTATATCCACTCAATAGGAGGGTTCGATAATCCAGTAGGAGTAGCAGTGGCTTCTAATGGATCAGTGTGGGTAGCTGATCAGTATAATGATAGACTACTTATATATTGATAACTGTACTATCTATATTTCTCTATCTCTTTCAATACCAGTGTCTATATATTAATTCAATCAATTTATAGTCATACAAGTTACTAACTAACGAAGAAATCAACTAATACCAAAAGTTGTAAACTGGTAATTACTATATATCTTACAATATTGTCAGTATATATTACATACTATAATAATAAAGGATATTTTATAGTAATATTGTTCATAAGATTACCTCTATGTATCTACCTTCATGTGGATTGGTCATGACTCAAAACATTATTTAGTAGTAGACAAGTGAGAGTACAACATAAAATTGAGTTGATGATTATGCAAATATAAAAAATTATTTGATGTAAACAAATAACATATGTTGTTTTGATTATTAATATAAACAGTTTACTGTTAACATAAACATTCTATTTGATAGTGTATTGGTAATCAAAGCAGTAGATATTTGCTTTCAATTTACATCAAATAATTGCATGAAACCTTTATAACCATGATTAAACCAATTATGTTATTATTATAACTATCACATGATCAGGTGGTTTCCATAGACTTCTTGTCATCTACTTCTCTCCTGTTTTGCAAACGTATTCCAATTTGAATTTCAGTAATGTCTTGTACCAGTAGTAGTACTGCTAGTGGACCTCTTAAACATGTAAGTAGTATATTATTGATAGGATTTAATATGACTGCCTACATACTTAGGTTAATTTGAGTTCTACTTGTTGTCTAAAATGTAGTCAACCTTATCATGATCCTCGTATGTTGTCTTGTTGTCACTCCTTCTGTACTCAATGTATCCAGTCTCTTATCACTGAAGATACTGGGACTAGCACCCTCACTTGTCCCTCTTGTCACCAGACCACACCAGTACCTAAAGGTGGAGTTACCTCTCTCCCACGTAATCTTCATCTTGTCAACAAACAAGGTGACACTCTTCATAAGATTACATCTAACCCTCCTCCTTCATGTGACTCATGTAATGAGAATACTTCAATAGCATATTGTACTGAATGTACAGACTTTCTTTGTAAACGATGTTGGGATGCTCATCAATTACTTCGTTCTTCTCGTACACATTCTTCTTTCACTCTGGAAGATGCTCATGCTATGTCCCAAGATAAGTTAACTAAATTAATTCCATCTTTTACCTGCACCTGTCAAGATCACAGTGACCAGCAACTAAAGTACTGGGACTAGCACCCTCACTTGTCCTTCTTGTCACCAGACCCAACCAGTACCTAAAGGAGGAGTTACCTCTCTCCCTCGTAACCTTTGTCTCATTAGCAAACAAAGTCACATCCTTAGCAGGATCACCTCTAATCCTCCTCCTCCATGTGACTCATGTAGTGAGGATACTTCAGTAGCATACTGCACTGAATGTAGAGATCTCCTCTGTAAGCAATGTTGGGATGCACACAAAAAACTTCGAATGTCTCGTACACACTCTTCGTTCACTCTTGAAGAAATTTGCTGTATGTCCCAAGACAATATTGCTAAATTAATTCCACCTTTTGCCCATACCTGTCAAGATCACACTGACCAGCAACTTGACTTTTATTGTCAACAATGTATTATTCCTGTATGTGTCAAATGTACCATTATTAACCACAAGGACCATCCTGTTATTGAGGTAAGTAAACAGGTAGACGTCAATAAGGCAACAGTACATGAGAGTATACAAGGTTTCCAAGTAGCTCAACAACAACTTAAGAAAGTCTTGATGTCAGGAGAAGAGATGAAGGAGAAGATCAAAGCTCGTAAAAATAAGATAGATACAATCATACGTCAAAACTTTGCCACTCTTCAACAAGTCCTATGTCAACATGAGGAGGCTTTGTTAGCTCAGAGTAGTGAGGTAGCTAATAGTAAAGAGGCTTGTCTCTCTCACCAACTGGAAGGTATCCACCATCTCTCGGAGACAATGAATTACTGTGAGAGTATTGTAACCAGTGCTGTAGGAGAGTATAATGATGTTGAGTTACTATCAGTTGCTCACACACTACAGACTAGAGCAAACCAACTACACCAAGAATTCTCTGAGACATCTCTTGAAATATGTGAGTCACCAACTATATCAGTAGATATTAATACAGATGAACTAGCTACAAAAATAGCAAATGTGGACATTACTTTTAATGAGATATCTCCTAATAATACAACAGCAGTGGTACCTTCTCACATCATAGTGGGCAAAGAGCATAAAGTTAAAGTAGTTTCTAGAGATAGTAAAGGGAAGGAGTTATCTAAAGGAGGTGCAATAGTGAATGGTAGGCTTGTTCCAGCCGAAGAGAAAGGGACACCAATTGAAGCTAAGAGCACAGATTGTGGTGATGGTACTTACCTTGTCTTATTAATACCACAGCAGTTAGGTGAACATGAGCTTTCTCTTACTATCAAAGGTCAGCCTCTCCTAGGTAGCCCCATCAATGTTTCTGTAGTTGCTTCTCGAGATTACGCTAACCTTAACAAACCAGTACAGTCTATTACTGGGATAATTACCCCATGGTTTATAGCCATAGCTGATAATAGTGACATATTTGTTACCAGCTATAGTACAAACAGCATATATGTACTTGACACCAGTGGAAGACAAAAGGCTATCATTCCTTGTCCAAATGGCCCAATGGGAATAGCTATCAATGGAGGGATAATGTATGTAGCAGAACATATTGGAAATAAAGTTTCTAAGTTTACTTTAGGTGGAGATTTCTTAGGTTATTTTGGCATTAGAGGAGGGCATGCACAATTTTCAAATCCTTATGATATATGTATTGGTCCTAATAATAGAATGTACGTTGCTGATTATGGTAATCAATGTATCGTAATATATCATCAAGATGAAACCTTTTCTCATATCATTAGTAGTAGAGAATTAGATATTGGAACACTTCATCCTATTGGTCTTTCCTTTGATCCTTCTGGTCATCTTCATGTAACTGATGAATCATCTAACACTGTTATTGTTGTCACTCTAGAAGGTCAAATGAGTCGTCAATATGGCCATTTTCTGAGACCTCATGGTATAGCTATTGATTCAACTGGTAATTCACTTGTTGTAAACTATAGAGGCAATTCTTTTTCTATTTTTGATCACAATGGCAAGTATATACACTCAATAGGAGGGCTCAATCGTCCAGTAAGAGTAGCAGTGGCTTCTAATGGATCAATTTGGGTAACTGAAAAATCCAGTAATAGAATAGTTAAGTATTGAAAACAGTCAATTCACATGTTATTACTGAGGAAGCATAAACATAACATTGAATGGTTTTATTTTGTGTGAATTATAAATAAACTAATTTAACAATTAACTCAAGTTTGATCTGTACAGGTAAACTTAGTGCTACAAGAAGAATATGTGTAAAATGTGATTACTGATCATTGCATATCTATACACAATATATGATCCCTGCATTTATTTTGTATTTGACCAGTGACTGGACATATTGGTTAACATCATGTTAATCTTGTTTATTTTCGTCTAATAATGCGTATTAATTGGAAATGAAAGAGTAGCTTTTAAGATTTTGCTTTAATTATATATTATATTTGATAAATAATGGAATAAGTATTGATTTTATACTATATGTGTTTTTAGTATATAAATTACACTATAAATGCTTTCACTATATACCAAAAGTATATATAAAATTATTACATAGTGTTATGAGTGTATATGTGTATTATTACTATATATAATGTACACTAATCTCTATGGGATTGTACAAGTATATCAGAATATGTGACCTGATTTAGGGACCACTTCTGTCAAAACATTTATAACTTGATTTGTGGAAAAAACCTGTTAAACATTTAAAAGAACAGTTTTGTATACATAGAGTTCTTATATATGTATTACTATTCTAGTGGTCCTTTTTTGCAAATCAAGTCACATATAAATTTTATTTTATGTTGAATTATTGTCTGTTTATCAACTTCCATATCTATAGATAAACTATGATGAATGAACTTATTATGTTTGATCTTTGCTTCATCATGATAGCTATGATTGCAAATGTACATTTTAGGATATACAACTTTTTGAATAGTAAATATAAACTATTTTAACAATAAAAGGACAATTCTATAATACCTGGCCATAGGATAGCTATATGATTTGATCTTAATAGTAAGGTATATGTTGCTGACAATTGTAATAAACATGTCCAAATATTTCATTATTATGAGACTTTTTTCATATCATTGATTTAGGAATTAAAAAAAATTTTTTTTTTTTCTGACCCTTGTATCCATATTCTTGGGACTGTTCTACTGCTAATACAGTGTTATTAACACTCACATTGAGAAACTACATTATGTACTTTTATATAAATGACGCAAAGACTAGGCAAGTAGGAATACAGTGTGTGTGTGTGTCAGTGTGTGTATAGAAATGATGTCATTATCTAGTCTCACGTAGCCAACCCCACCCTTCCCAATAAAGGGAGGGGCTGGCTACGCGAGACTATCACACGATCTGGTGGTTGCCTAGCCTTCTTGTCATCTACTTCTCTCCTGTTTTGCAAACCTATTTAACTTAATATTTCAGTAATGTCTTGTACTAGTAGTAGTACTGCTAGTGGACCTCTTAAACATGTAAGTAGTATATTATTGATAGGATTTGATATGACTGTCTACATACTTAGGTTAATTTGAGTTCTACTTGTTGTCTAAAATGTAGTCAACCTTATCATGATCCTCGTATCTTGTCTTGTTGTCACTCTTTCTGTACTCATTGTATCCAGTCTCTTATCAATGAACGTACTGGAACTAACTCCATCACTTGTCCCTTTTGTCACCAGACCACACCAGTACCTAAAGGTGGAGTTACCTTTCTTCCACGTAATCTTCATCTTGTCAATAAACAAGATGACATTCATCATAAGATCACTTCTAATCCTCCTCCACCATGTGACTCATGTAGTGAGGATATTTCAATAGCATATTGTACTGAATGTACAGACTTTCTTTGTAAACAATGTTGGAATGCTCATCAAAGGGTTCGGTCTTCTCGTGCACACTCTTCTTTCACTCTTGAAGAAGCTCATGCTATGTCCCAAGATAAGTTAATTAAACTAATTCCATCTTTTACCAGCACCTGTCAAGATCACAGTGACCAGCAGCTAAAGTACTATTGTCAACAATGTATTATTCCAGTTTGTAGTGAATGTATCATCATCAACCACAAGGACCATCCTGTTACTGAGGTAAGTAAACAGGTAGACATCAATAAGGCAATAGTTCATGAGAGCATACAAGGTTTCCAAGTAGCTCAACAACAACTTAAGAAAGTCTTGATATCAGGAGAAGAGATAAAGGAGAAGATCAAAGCTCGTAAAAATGAGATAGATACAATCATATGTCAAAACTTTGCCACTCTTCAAAAACTTTTACATGAACGTGAGGAGGCTTTGTTAGCTCAGAATAGTGAGGTAGCTAACAGTAAAGAAGCTTGTCTCTCTCTTCAATTGGAAGGGATCCACCATCTCTTGGAGAGAATGACTTACTGTGAGAGTCTTGTAACCAGTGCTGTAGGAGAGTACAATGATGTTGAGTTAGTATCAGTTGCTCACACACTACAGACCAGAGCAAAGCAACTACAGGAAGAGTTCTCTAAGACCTCGCTTGACGTATGCGAGTTACCAACTATATCAGTAGATATTAATACAGATGAACTAGCTACAAAGATAGCAAATGTGGACATTACATTTAATGAGATATCTCCTAATAATACAACAGCAGTGGTACCTTTAAGAGCTCCTATAAAAAAAGAATTAAATGTTAAAGTAGTATCTAGAGATAGTAAAGGGAAGGAGTTATCTAAAGGAGGTGCAATAGTGAGTGGTAGGTTTGTTCCAGTTGAAGAGAAAGCAACACCAATTGAAGCTAAGAGCACAGATTGTGGTGATGGTACTTACCTTGTCTCCATGACACCACAGCAATTAGGACAGCACAAGCTCTCTCTTACTATCAAAGATCAGTCTGTCCAAGGTAGCCCTTTCAATGTTTCTGTAGTTGCTACTCGAGATTACACTATCCTCAAGAACCCAGTACAGACTCATACTGGGATAAATAAGCCATGGTTCATAGCCTTTTCAAATAATGGTGATATGTTTGTCACTAGTTATAGTAGCAACTGTATATATGTATATGACAACAGTGGAAGACAGAAGACTACCATTGGTTCATTTGGAACTGGTCCTCTACAGTTTAATGGTCCCTATGGTATAGCTATTAATGGAGACATAATGTATGTGTCAGAGAATAGAGGACATAGGATTCACAAATTAACTTTAGGAAGAAACTTTTTGGGTACCTTTGGTAATAAAGGATCTAGAAAAGGACAATTCTCTCACCCCCAGGATATATGTATTGGACATGATGGTAGAATATATGTTGCTGATTATATTAATCATCGTATCCAGGTATTTCATCAAGATGAAACATTCTCACATAACATTGACAATAATGTATCAGGTAATAAAGAGTTTTCATGTCCTATTGGCCTATCCTTTGATCATTTGGATTACCTTCATGTGACTTGTTATCGTTCTAACATAGTCATTGTCTTCACTCCAGAAGGTCAATATATTCGTCAGTATGGTCACTCTTATCTTAACAATCCAAGTGGTATAGCTATTGATTCAGCTGGTAATTCACTTGTAGTAAACCGTTCTGGAAATTCTCTTTCTATTTTTGATCCACATGGCAAATATATACACTCAATAGGAGGATTTAATAATCCAGTAGGAGTAGCAGTGGCTTCTAATGGATCAGTGTGGGTAGCTGATAGAGATAACGATAGACTAGTTAAATATTAATAACTGTACTATCTATATTTCTCTATTTCTTTCAATACCAGTGTCTATATATTAATTCAATCAATTTATAGTCATACAAGTTACTAACTAACTAAGAAATCAACTAATACCAAAAGTTATAAACTGGTAATTACTATATATCTTACAATATTGTCAGTATATATTGAAATTGACTGTTCTCATACACTGTCCTATTTATAAGTACTATTATTGTGACTGAAGCATTGTAATATTGAATTATGTCAGTTCTTTGCAGTATTAATCTAATCTATTTTAATTTTGTGATTTGTTCAGTTCAATACTACATCTATAAATTGACCTGAAGAAACTACACTGTCACATTCCAGTACATGTATATATCCACATATAGTTGTAATATGATTAAACATTTTAGTTAGTGATAGATATTGCATTAAAAAATTTCATATCTACATATGGTTATTGATCCTGACATTGGAACCTCTACTAAGACGTGGGAATTGGTAAACTGTTATATTTAATTTGTAACAACAATAGCTGTATCAAAAGTAGGTGGGATAAAACTAATATGATGTCATTTGTTGTATTCTGTGGTATTATATTCTATCATGTTTGGGATCATCTGTTAAAGTTTCATTCACAACAACTAATGGTAAAAGTCAAGAAGATATTCAAGAAGTTTCCACCATTTTCTCAATTTAATGATGTTGAAGATCCTCCATCAAGTCCAAGATCTCCTGCTGTTGTATGTAATACAACTTCAGTATCAGTTGTATCAGTAGAAATGAGACGAGAAACACTACTGTTCAATAAAAATGACAAACATTGATTTCTACTACATAGTACTGACTATATGTCATTGTATTGACTTATTATTAACATGTCTTATGTAGTACATTACAATAATAGTTTAATGAGTAGTGTCAGATAATGTTTTACATTTGAATTCATATGTTTTCTTTCAAAGGAATATATCAACATCATTTTAATATTATTTCTGAGGACAATCAATTGTTCTACTTATCAAAGACCTATATAGCTAACTTCATAAAAATTCAAGTGATTTGGTTACCAATAATTTAGTCCAAGATATCATTATACTAAAAGAGATTGAACCATTTCAGAAAACTTAACAAATAATCTCAAAACTATAAAATGGTACATGATGTCATTCTATTTACAGTAGTATACAAAGTGGAAGTACACAATATAGTGAAAGAATACAATAAAAATGGAAACCTTAATAATATAATTATAACATATCACATGATATGGTCTTTCTTCTATTACGTCAATTGAATTGTCCTCTTTAGTTGCCTTTTATATTTATTTAAACAATATCTTGTACTAGTAGTAGTACTGGTAGTGGACCATTTGTACTACTAACTCAACTTATTTCATTGTCTTATTATTTGATCAATTGTATAACTAATAGTTTATGATGTCCTTATCATAACTATCACATGATCTGATCTCCTGACCTTAAGTCTGACCTGTGTCTTCTATTTCTGTTCTTGATTTATTATCTTTAAATTGATATTTCAGTAATGTCTTGTACTAGTAGTAGTACTGCTAGTGGACCTCTTAAACATGTAAGTAGTATATTATTGATAGGATTTGATATGACTGTCTACACACTTAGGTTAATTTGAGTTCTACTTGTTGTCTAAAATGTAGTCAACCTTATCATGATCCTCTTATCTTGTCTTGTTGTCATTCCTTCTGTACTCAATGTATCCAGTCTATTATCACTGAAGATACTGGGGCTAAAATCCTCTCTTGTCCCTTTTGTCACCAGACAACGCCAGTACCTAAAGATGGAGTTGACTCTCTCCCACGTAATCTTCATCTTGTCAACAAACAAGGTGACACTCAGTCTATCCAAGGTAGCCCTTTCAATATTTCTGTAGTTGCTACTCGAGATTACACTATCCTCAAGAATCCAGTACAGACTATTACTGGGGTAAATAACGCTTGTTTCATAGCCTTTTCAAATAATGGTGATATGTTTGTCACTAGTTATCGTAACCACTGTATATATGTATATGACAGCAATGGAAGACAGAAGACTATCATTGGTTCAAAGGGAACTGGTCCTCTACAGTTTACTCATCCCATTGGAATAGCAATTAATGGAGACATAATGTATGTAGCAGAGTTTGGAGGACATAGGGTTCACAAATTATCTTTAGGAGGAAAGTATTTGGGTACCTTTGGTAGTAAAGGATCTGGTAAAAGACAATTCGATGGTCCCTATGCTATATGTATTGGACCTGATGGTAGAATATATGTTACTGATTATAGTAATAATCGTATCCAGGTATTTCATCAAGATGAAACATTCTCACATAGCATTGACAGTAATGTATTAGGTAATAAAGAGTTTTCACTTCCTTTTGGCCTATGCTTTGATCATTTGGGTCACCTTCATATGACTTGTGATCGTTCTAACATAGTCACTGTCTTCACACCAGAAGGTCAATATATCCGTCAGTATGGTCAGTCTCATCTTAATGGACCATGTGGTATAGCTATTGATTCAGCTGGTAATTCACTTGTAGTAAACAATAGTGGACATTCTCTTTCTATTTCTGATCCACATGGCAATTATATCCACTCAATAGAAGGGTTTTCTTGGCCAGTTGGAGTAGCAGTGGCTTCCAATGGATCAGTGTGGGTAGCTGATAAGAATAACAATAGACTAGTTAAATATTAATAACTGTACCATCTATATTTCTCTATCTCTTTCAATACCAGTACCTATATATTAATTCAATCAATTTATAGTCATACAAGTTGTAAACTGGTAATTACTATATATCTTACAATATTGTCAGTATATATTACGTACTATGAAATTGACTGTTCTCATACATTGTCCTATTTATAAGTACTATTATAGTGACTGAAGCATTGTAATATTGAATTATGTCAGTTCTTTGCAGTATTAATCTAATCTATTTTAACTTTGTGATTTGTTCAGTTCAATACTACATCTATAAATTGACCTGAAGAAAGTACACTGGCACATTCCAGTACATGTTGTGACATCCACATATAGTTGTGATATTATTGAACATTTTAGTTAGTGATACATACTACATTAAAAATATTTCATATCTGCATATGGTTATTGGTCCTGACATTGGAACCTCTACTAAGACGTGGGAATTGGTAAACTGTTATTTTAAATTTGTTACAACAATAGCTGTATCAAAAGTAGGTGGGATAAAACTAATATGATGTCATTTGTTGTATTCTGTGGTATTATATTCTATCATGTTTGGGATCATCTGTTAAAGTCTCATTCACAACAACTAATGGTAAAAGTCAGGAAGATATTCAAGAAGTTTCCACCATTTTCTCAATTTAATGATATTGAAGATCCTCCATCAAGTCCAGGATCTCCTGCTGTTGTATGTAATACAACTTCAGTATCAGTTGTATCAGTAGAAATGAGACGAGAAACACTACTGTTCAATAAAAATGACAAACATTGATTTCTACTACATAGTACTGACTGTATGTCATTAATCACTATAAAAATTAATATGTCATTTTAACAACTAATTTGTAGTTTACATTGATAGATTACTATGGAATGTAGAATTTATGTGAATTACTCATTGTATAATTTGTTAGTATGTACAAGTACAACATACCAACAAATTACATAGTGAGCAATTCTCAAGAATTCTACATTCCATAGTAATCTATCCATGTAAACTACAAATTAGTTGTTAAAATGACATATTAATTTTTACAGTGAATTTGTATTGACTTATTATTAACATGTCTTATGTAGTACATTACAATAATAGTTTAATGAGTAGTGTCAGATAATGTTTTACATTTGAATTCATATGTTTTCTTTCAAAGGAATATATCAACGTCATTTTAATATTATTTCTGAGGACAATCAATTGTTCTACTTATCAAAGACCTATATAGCTAACTTCATATAAATTCAAGTGATTTGGTTACCAATAATTTAGTCCAAGATATCATTATACTAAAAGAGATTGAACCATTTCATAAAACTTAACAAATAATCTCAAAACTATAAAATGGTACATGATGTCATTTTATTTACAGTAGTATACATAGTGGAAGTACACAATATAGTGAAAGAATACTATAAAAATGGAAACCTTAATAATATAATTATAACATATCACATGATGTGGTCTTCCTTCTATTACATCAATTGAATTGTCCTCTTTAGTTGTCTTTTATATTTATTTCAACAATATCTTGTACTAGTAGTAGTACTGGTAGTGGACCATTTGTACTACTAATACAACTTATTTCATTGTCTTATTATTTGATCAATTGTATAACTAAATAGTTTATGATGTCATTATCATAACTATCACATGATCTGATCTCCTGACCTTAAGTCTGACCTGTGTCTTCTATTTCTGACCTGTTCTTGATTTATTATCTTTAAGTTAATATTTCAGTAATGTCTTGTACTAGTAGTAGTACTGCTAGTGGACCTCTTAAACGTGTAAGTAGTATATTATTGATAGAATTTGATATGACTCTACACACTTAGGTTAATTTGAGTTCTACTTGTTGTCTAAAATGTAGTCAACCTTATCATGATCCTCGTATGCTGTCTTGTTGTCATTCCTTCTGTACTCAATGTATCCAGTCTCTTATCAATGAAGGTACTGGGGATAATACCCTCTCATGTCCCTTTTGTCAACAGACCATACCAGTACCTAAAGGTGGAGTTGCCTCTCTCCCACGCAATCTTCATCTTGTCAATAACCAAGGTGACACTCTTCATAAGATTACCTCTAATCCTCCTCCTTCATGTGATTCATGTAGTGAGAATACTTCAATAGCATATTGTACTGAATGTACAGACTTTCTTTGTAAACGATGTTGGGATGCTCATCAAATAGTTCGTTCTTCTCGTACACACTCTTCTTTCACTCTGGAAGATGCCCATGCTATGTCCCAAGATAAGTTAACTAAATTAATTCCACCTTTTATCCATATCTGTCAAGATCACACTGACCAGCAACTTGACTTTTATTGCCAACAATGTATTATTCCTGTATGTGTCAAATGTACCATCATCAATCACAAGGACCATCCTGTTATTGAGGTAAGTAAACAGGTAGACGGCAATAAGGCAACAGTTCATGAGAGCATACAAGGTTTCCAAGTAGCTCAACAACAGCTTAAAAAAGTCTTGATATCAGGAGAAGAGATGAAGGAGAAGATTAATGCTCGTAAAAATGAGTTAGATACAATCATACGTCAAAAATTTGCCACTCTTCAACAACTTTTACATGAACGTGAGGAGGCTCTATTAGCTCAGAGTAGTGAGGTAGCTAATGCTAAAGAAGCTCGTCTCTCTCTTCAACTGGAAGGGATCCACCATCTCTTGGAGACAATGACTTACTGTGAGAGTATTGTAACCAGTGCTGTAGTAGAGTACAATGATGTTGAGTTAGTATCAGTTGCTCACACACTACAGACCAGAGCAAACCAACTACAAGAAGAGTTCTCTAAGACATCACTTGAAGTATGTGAGTTACCAACTATATCAGTAGATATTAGTACAGATGAACTAGCTACAAAGATAGCAAATGTGGACATTACATTTAATGAGATATCTCCTAATAATACAACAGCAGTGGTACCTTTCAATGATGTTTTAGTTGACAAAGAATCAACTATTAGAATAATATCTAGAGATAGTAAAGGGAAGGAGTTATCTAAAGGAGGTGCAATGGTGAGTGGTAAGCTTGTTCCAGTTGAAGAGAAAGGGAGACCAATTGAAGCTAAGAGCACAGATTGTGGTGATGGTACTTACCTTGTCTACTTGGCACCACAGCAGTTAGGACAGCACAAGCTCTCTGTTACTATCAAAGATCAGTCTATCCAAGGTAGCCCTTTCAATGTTTCTGTAGTTGCTACTCGAGATTACACTATCCTCAAGAACTCAGTACAGACTATTACTGGAATAAATACACCACGGTTAATAGCCTTTTCAAATAATGGTGATATGTTTGTGACTAGTTGTAATAACCACTGTATATATGTATATGACAACAGTGGAAGACAGAAGACTACCATTGGTTCATATGGAACTGGTCCTCTACAGTTTAATGGTCTCTATGGTATAGCTATTAATGGAGATATAATGTATGTTTCAGAAAGTGGAGGACATAGGATTCACAAATTAACTTTAGGAGGAAAGTTTTTAGGTACCTTTGGTGGTAAAGGGTCTGGTAAAGGACAACTCTCTAATCCCCATGATATATGTATTGGACTTGATGGTAGAATATATGTTGCTGATTATAGTAATCATTGTATCCAGGTATTTCATCAAGATGAAACATTCTCACATAACATTGACAGTAATGTATCAGGTAATAAACAGTTCTCATCTCCTATTGGCCTATGCTTTGATCATTTGGATTACCTTCATGTGACTTGTCATCGTTCTAACAAAGTTGCTGTCTTCACTCCAAAAGGTCAATATATTCGTCAGTATGGTCAGTCTCATCTTAATAGACCAATTGGTATAGCTATTGATTCAACTGGTAATTCACTTGTAGTAAACTATAGTAGTAATTCTCTTTCTATTTTTGATCCACATGGCAATTATATCCACTCAATAGGTGGATTTAATGGTCCAATAGGAGTATCAATGGCTTCCAATGGATCAGTATGGGTAGCTGATAAGAATAACAATAGACTAGTTAAATATTAATAACTGTACTATCTATATTTCTCTATCTCTTTCAATACCAGTGTCTATATATTAATTCAATCAATTTATAGTCATACAAGTTACTAACTAACTAAGAAATCAACTAATATCAAAAGTTGTAAACTGGTAATTACTATATATCTTACAATATTGTCAGTATACATTACGTACTATGAAATTGACTGTTCTCATACATTGTCCTATTTATAAGTACTATTATAGTGACTGCAGCATTGTAATATTGAATTATGTCAGTTCTTTGCAGTATTAATCTAATCTATTTTAACTTTCCAATTTGTTCAGTTCAATACTACATCTATAAATTGACCTGAAGATACTACACTGGCTACCATTGTGTGTCAGGCTGGAGGATAGTGTCAGTCACAGCCATCATTACTGACTGAATTCAATCTCATAAGAATCGCACCTAATTATAATGAATTATTATACTATAATAATAATAATTATTAATATTCATAAGTTATTACACTTAAAGTAGGTGGGTCAACAATCATGTGATATGCACGTGGTGCGTTTATTTCATCATCAAGACAGAGAATATGGCTATCTTAAATTTAGACAAAGGAGGTAAGCTATAACCCACATTAGCCAATCCTATATCACTCTATTGTTATTGTAGATCCGTTTTCTTCTGACTTCCAAAAGTCTGAAGGTGAAGATGGTCATGTCCATATTCGAATTCAACAGAGAAATGGTCGTAAAACATTAACAACTGTACAAGGTATTCCTGACAAATATGACTTCAAAAAAATTGTCAAAGTGTGTAAAAAGGTTCGCTCTAACTCACTTTAATGTATTTCAAATTATACCAGTAGTCCAGTACATGTATATATTAGTGTTGAAATGAATAGGGAAAAAAATATTCAAATAATTGTTTCCTGAAGAAACGGATATTCATTGTTGTCGCTATGCCCACAAATGGGAGTGGTTAAGTAATGTGAGTTAAATTTATTTACCTGGGTGATGACTTGTCAAGTGGTTTTTCATTGTTGTTGTCATACCGTGGTATCTTAGAACAGTTCCAAGAAGATCACACAGTTTGCATTTAACACTCTTCACCAACTAACTCAAAAACTCCCAAACTGTACTTTGAAAACGCTTAGCCATTGCTTTGTCTGTTGAGCATGTGTTATGGCATTAAGGGTGTGGCTTCGAACTGAATATTTGAATACCTCAGAAATATTCGAATAATTAGTGTAACAATCAATTATTCAAATGTTTGCACTATTTGTTTCAACACTAGTATATATATAATATATTTAATGTTGTCTTTCTTTTAAATGGATATTTTTAACCCTTTGTACTCTAGGAATTTGCTTGTAATGGTACTGTTGTGGATCATCCAGAATATGGTGAAGTTATCCAATTACAAGGAGATCAAAGAAATAATATTTGTGATTTTTTAATTAAAGTAGGACTCGTCCGAAAGGACCAGTTAAAAGTACATGGTTTTTAATGTAATAATGTATACTTAATATATGTAATAATAACAGGGGCATTTATCTTGTAATGATACATTCTGTTATAAATATTAAAATCATTACATTTATAATGTTAATATGTAGTACAGATAGGGAGAGTACATTACAGCTATGATAATAATATCCAGTACAATATCTACATTTAGTTATGATATGATGAACAATTTACTTAGCAAAATACATATTATATTATATTAAAAATATTTCATATCTACATATGGTATTGGTCCTGACATTGGAACCTCTACTAAGACGTGGGAATTGGTAAACTTATTTTAAATTTGTTACAACAATAGCTGTATCAAATGTTGTAAGTAGGTGGGATAATGCTGATGTGACACTACTACAAATCTGTGATTTCCACTTTAGAAATTACATCATCTCTTACAGTGTTATAATCAATAATATGACACTGTCCTTTGTAACTATATCACTGACTGTCAGTATAGTATAGTCCAGCCTTACTACATACCTATTATCATACAATGGCTGAAAGGATTCCTGGTAAGATATAAGATTTGACCTCATCTTATTGTATAATTGTTAACTCAAAGAACCTGAACAATTTGTACATATATGTTTGCAACAGAGAGCTGGTCATAAGGTCTATACAACTATACAAGGTCTACCTAACGAATTCAATTTAAAACTTATTCTCAGATTTTTTAAAAAGGTTAGTTACAAGACATCTTTATAATGGCTACTGAGGGAGCTGTCCTTAGTATAGAGATGTCCTCAATATAGAGGTTGTATAATACAATAAAGTATTAGTATGAGACTAGAACAAGTGTCCTCAATATCGAGGTTGTATAATACACTAAAGTATTAGTATGGGACTAGAACAAGTGTCCTCAATATAGAGGTTGTATAATACACTAAAGTATTAGTATGGGACTAGAACAAGTGTCCTCAATATCGAGGTTGTATAATACACTAAAGTATTAGTATGGGACTAGAACAAGTGTCCTCAATATCGAGGTTGTATAATACACTAAAGTATTAGTATGGGACTAGAACAAGTGTCCTCAGTATAGAGGTTGTATAATACACTAAAGTATTAGTATGGGACTAGAACAAGTGTCCTCAATATAGAGGTTGTATAATACACTAAAGTATTAGTATGGGACTAGAACAAGTGTCCTCAATATCGAGGTTGTATAATACACTAAAGTATTAGTATGGGACTAGAACAAGTGTCCTCAATATAGAGGTTGTATAATACACTAAAGTATTAGTATGGGACTAGAACAAGTGTCCTCAATATAGAGGTTGTATAATACACTAAAGTATTAGTATGTGACTAGAACAAGTGTCCCTAATATAGAGGGTATCCTTTATAAGTGATTCCATTATAGAAATTTGCCTGTAATGGGACAGTAGAGGAGATACCTGAACATGGAGCAGTTGTACAGTTAGAAGGAGATCAGAGAATAAAAGCACGCGACTTTTTACTAACAAGAGGATTCATTGAACAAGACCAAATAATAGTACATGACATAATGTAAATACATGTACATTGTGTATATAAATGGTTTGTTCTTGTAATAGACAATGTTATGTTCATGTATATAACTGTTGAGTTAACATATGTACTAACTATATAAATATCATTGTTCACTTTCTTCTTCCAAAAGAGGTGATAAATGGCGATGTCCCCTCGTCTTAGGGGGAGATAATGTTGCCTGAGTTGGTAGTGATTGGGTTGTCGTCTCTAACCTACCTCCTTTTAACAGTCGATCACATAACAATGCTATGTGTCGCTTGATTTTTTGACAATCAGAAGGCGGGTCTAATCCCGGTAGTGTAACTGCCTGGTCTTTGTTTGTTTTTGCTAAAGACGTTTTTAAAAGTTGAGTTATGGAGGCATCAACTATTTCTTCCCATCCCTAAAGCAAAAATACTAACATTAAATAGGTGTGGTTAGTGGGTGTGGCTTAACCTGATCTGTGTTCTGAGGGATGTTTGGATTAAGAACATTTTCTAAAATGATAACTTCGTTATCTGATAAATCAGCTGATAATTTCAATAAAAGAATTATCAGATGACTACCACTAGTTAACCATCTCAAAGTTTTCTCTTCTTCAACTTGTAACTCCTCACATTTCTCAGTTAATGCCATTAACTGTAGTAAGAGATATATAAGATAAAGACTCTAAGACTCATGACTATTCTTACCTGCATAAATGTTCCATCCAGTAATGTATCTAAATGTACTAGACCTGATGGAGTCTTGTCTTTAAATCGAGCCAACAAGCGTTTCTGAATAGCTCTAAATTGACGGGCGTGTCTACCTATCAACTCCTGACATTGTTGTAGGCCAAGCCGCACCTACGATGATATCATAATGACATCATTAACAAAACAAAAAAATGCTTACTTTAAAATGTTGCTCTATCAAGTTAAAATACTCTGGTAATGGTAGAGGTGGGGACATTGAAATTTTGAAATCATCAAACTAAAAAAATGTAAAATTATTTTATTTTAAAGCCACACCCACTTCCTTGTGGTATTCTTGTAACCTAGCAACAAAGTCTTCGACAAAAAGACCCAATGCTTGAAAATAATTTGATTGGAGACGATATCGGTCTAAAGAATGACAAACATAACATTTAAGTTGCTATGACAACAAGATGATGCAATGACTCAAACGAGATCATAATGGATTATTGCTTTGACAACATGCATGTGATATTCATGTGACATAGTTGTCATGGCAACACATACGTGAAGTTTTTGATGATATCATTGTTACAACTTGTCCAGTCAGCATTTCAAAGGCAACAGCATTATGAGGAGTATCCTCTTCATTAATAGAATATAACTTCGTTAATGGGACACATGAGTGGGTGGACTCCAATGTTACCTACATCAGAAAATAGTGACCACACCTACTAATTATAATTATTCACACCCACTTTGTATTGGCCATCTTGAGGAGTAGATGGTTTACAAAATAGCTCCATTGGTAATGAGAGGGTGTGGTTTATAGTGCGGGTGTGTCCTCCACTTGTACAATAGGACACGATGACATGGACTTGACGTGACTTGTACCAAAGGTCACCATTACAGGTAAAGGTCAATGTGACTGGTTCCTTATATCCACCACCTAACAGATATAAATTATATATTAGGTTAAAAAAAGACATATAAAGAAGGAATGTATACAAAAAGGATAACACAGTTTCTAAAAATATTTTAACAACTGGCTTTTAAAGGTTTAGAGGACTGATTACTAACATTTGATGTACAGAACACTACCACAATATAATATGCTCACTGGACATATTATAACCATTATGCAATTTACAATTATCAAATTGTGACATGTTACAGAAACTTATAGATTGTTGACAGGAATGGTAAGGTTAGCAAAGATAAAATCAAAGCACTTGATTCGTTATTCTTAGAGGAGTGGTCAATCAATGTGTTTTTATTTTTACAAGAAGCAATGAAAATACAACAATAAAGTTTCATAACTTTAAAGACTGGACAGTTGCCACTTATTTGATATACCCAACTGACACCAAAAATGGTAACTTGAGTTATAATTATTAGAAAATATTGGTCCTTGCTTCACTAGTCCTGATGCCTACAAACAAGGTCTTAGAAAAGCAGTAAAGATATGACCTCAATATTCTAGGTAATGTAACAATATTGTAATATAACAATAGATATGTAAAGTTTATCTTATGAGTTATCTCATAAGATAAACTTTGTATAATTATTATATATTCAAATGAAAACAGTTGAACTAGCTGTTGAAATGTTTGGTGAATAAAAAGATTTTGTTTAGTGAATATTATATAATGAACATTACTATAATAGATATGCAAAGTTTATCTTATGAGATACCTCCATAGTTTGTGCATATTTATTAAGTTGTGAATGTCTTTTAAAGTTACAACTTATTTATTGTCATACAGATATAAGTAGTTGTAAGCTCAAAACTTCCTTAGGACATTCTCACTTTATTTATTGGTCTTCTACCTTTTTGACAGTTTTATACAAGAAGAGTTCCTTTGTTCCTTCTCAGTTTTCTAGATTGCATAAAACAATTTTAAATTCTCAATGCTGCCAACTACCAAGGCGGAGTTGATGGGTGGAGCTTTTTCAGAGTAGTTCGGGCTCTGCAGTGCTTGGGCCACCGATCAGTGGTAAGAGCAAGTGGCTCTTCGTGCCACTGATCGGTGGCAGCAGCAAAGTCGCAACTCTACGTACCATCAAATTTTTGGTGGCAGGACCATCAGCCTTAATATGGCTGAAGGTGGCGGTACTCTAGCCTCGATCCCAGACTACATCTTAGATGAAGTACCTCCATTACATGAAATAGTCGAACATGCCAGAACTGATTGTTGCATGGAGTTGGCGACAATGCTAGAACTGGATAGCGAGGACCTAAGCAATGTTAAGACTGAGTCATCTTTGTCAAAAAAGATATCAGCTGTGTATCAGCTGTGGCTTGATAAAAAAGGTAAAGATGCCACTAGGAGACGATTGTTGGCTGCTCTGAGAACTAAACACGTTGGTCAGAACAGAGTTGCAGAATCATATGAAGAGGTATTGATTAAGAAGGTTAGTAGACTCAGAACATGTGGTAGTGCAAATTCATTGGTAATTTTTTAGGCAACAGAGAAAAAGAACATTGAAAACAAGGCACCAAATATAATGGAAAAATATAGCTCGAATTTTAGTAAGTGGGTTAACAAAGAGTCTTGTATGCTATCATCAATTTGAATTTCCTGCCTAATTTTTGAATTTTTGCCAGCAAAGCAAATTTACTAATAGATATTTTGAAAATTGCATAAATAGATTAGAATAATTATGGTAAGTGCACGTGTGTCAGGACTAAATTAAAAGTTGTCATTGTAAATCATTGCTGATTATAAAATTATCTACGACTTGGAAAATTTTTCTAGAAAACAATAGTTATTTTTGTAGAAAAGTTTTCTAAGTCATACATTGCAAACCATAACAATTGCTAAATTTAAATGTAAAGCAACAATATAAAGGAAGTTGCTAAAAGTATTTGAACTCAACATATGCTAGTGATTAATTCAAATGCTGAAAATGGTTCATTTTGCTATATCACTTCAATATTTGAATTTTCATGCTCAAAAACGATTGAATTTAATAGGCAAATTTTAACCTACACGACCTTAAGTCAATGAGTCTTGTTTTCTTTTTCAGAAAAGGGTCACCATAGAAATCGGGAAAAGGAACTTAAGGAAAGAGCTCTTAACTATCGTTTCCGTATGCTTCTGTCAGCTGTATGTGTTTCTAGTGATATGCATATTGATATAAAACAACTAAAACTTCACATCAAGTTATGGTTGGTCGTCGACCAGGTAGAGTCTTACTCATCAGGTACTATTAATAAATATTGCAAAAAGATAGAAAGCATAGATTCTTCAAGCGAAATAATGTTCTTTTTAGCACAAAACCATTTTGTCAGTTACCGTAATCCTCAACTACTTGAAGAGATTGTTGAAGAGTTCTTGTTAAGAGACGATAATGTTGTGACTCGAATGGACCAATACACACGTGATCTTGAGGCATTTAAATTAACATTAAAGGAACTAGAACAAGTCAGCTGTGAAGAAGATCTTGGTCCAAGAGCACCATCAGGCCTTCCTGAGTTTACTTTAAAAGCAGATAATCATGACATGACAAAGCAACAATTTCAGACCACACTCTCAGAGAGCATTCCACAGTCTAACCACACTTTACTAAAAAGTATTAATCCTGGTAGTATCATTATGACTTTTGTTGTTCTACCATGTGCTACATCAGCTGTAATGAAAGAACTTACTAATCCAATTGTCTTGAAAAAACTGAAGTCAAAAGGAGTAAGAGTAATTAAGCCACATCCTCAAAGAACTATTTGTGCAAAAACACTGCAAGTTGAATTCATGAGTAGCATTAGTCATACTAGAGACAAATACTGTGAATCCTCTTTTACAAGAACTTACTTCACTCAGTTTGCGCAAGATTCAGTTTAAAGATACATTTTCTGTTCTAATGAATCACCATATTCTCTAAAATCAACTAGTTTTCTGCCATCCTCTTGCTAACCACAAAGAGCAACAATGTGTCATCTGGTTAGATATCAAGCCATTTTATCAGGCTATAATTACACTTCAATTGTACAATTGATGAGGAATGATTTGAAATAACACTTGTTCTTTTATTTAATACATTTCTATACATGTTAATAAAATGTAAAATGAATTATACAACTATTAAATTATTTGTTATATTAAATTATTTGATATAAATCATTAAATTACTGGGCAATTAATTATTTATGCATTAAATTACTGGGCAAATTTGGGGGTCTTTTTAATTTGACAACAACATTTTGCAAATTTAATTTGCCAAATCTTTTGTACTGTAGCATTTAAATGTTTTCATGATAGAGTATTTCACAGCATGCACACAATTACATTATACACAGACACAGAGACAAACATATATGTTAAGGCAGAGACTAACCTATACTATCAAATGACAATGTTGATGGATGTACACTAATGGGGGGTGTGGCCTCTACAAGTAATGTAATACTAGATACTGAAGCCAATGAATCAGAACAATATAAACGCATCTATAGGGTGGGTGTGGTCAATGACATTATAATGACATCATTAAGTACCTTTGCTTCAACAGACTGTTGATTCTCATTTTCTTCACCTTCATCAGATTGAAATGGGCGTGGCTTACTATATTCAACAGGATCAATTATAAGAGTATTCTCGTCTGATCCTAGGACTCCACCTAAGCCATGGGAGGTACCCCTGAGTTACTAAAGTTTAATACATCATTATAAGTACCTTTATCAGCTTCATTAATAAGTGACTGGATTTCTTTAAGCTCTTCAGATAATTTCTAAAAATACAAAAAGTTATTTAAAGTACATTTTATTATTGACTATATCTATTTATTGTCCTAATTAAAGGGGTATCCTCCTTTAAGAGTACACGTACAATACTCACTTGGAGATCATCTGGTTCTGTTACAGCTAGTGATGGTACTAGAGATGTTGGGTCAGTCCCTAAATAACTACACTGCAAATGACCAATCTCATCCAATGTAACAATGACCCCTTCTAATTCCCTATTAATTAATATAAATTAAATTTCTAAAAGTCTCTTAGTACATACTGGAATTGAGCAATCGCTATGGCTACCGGTACATGAGGTAACTGAGCAGACCACACCATCACCTGATTACACAATACTTGAAGTTGTTGTGAGTGGCCTACTAATATATATGATATTGAAGGGTTGCCCCCTATAATTAAAACAATATTATATTTTGTTATTATTATTATAGGAGGGTCCTCACTCACCTTCAATAGAGGGTTTTGCCATATATGGTAAAACGCAAGTGACTGGAGTCTCGAGCTTTTTAGAAAACAACATTCTACCGGAATCTTTTAAACAATATAAGTTTCTCTCTCCTAATACAATGATAATTGAGGGGCCATCCTCAACGTCAATAGTCTTAATATCAACTACTGGTTCTCCTAACTGCAGTGTCCAATCTGGCTATATAATAAAGAGCATTATAATATACACACAATAACTATTAGTAAAGTATAGAATCTTTTTTTTATTTTTACGTATTTTAACAACATTTCTGAATGCAACCAATTGCTCTACTTAACAAGGACCTATATAGCTAACTTCATAAAAAATTTCATCTGATTTTGTACTTATGACTTGGGCCATTTTTAACTCGTACCATGGATATAATCAGAATTAGAGTCAAGAAATTGAGAATCAGTCAACACCATGAGATCATTTGAAATTTTTTATGAAGTTAGCTATATAGGTCCTTGTTAAATGACAACTGCTCTAAAATGTTGCATTATTTTAAAAATGCTATAATAATACTTCTTGTTTTACTAGTACATGTACAAGAGTAAACATGATGACTAGTTAAATGAATATTAATTTTATATTTAGTAAACTCTATTATATTCAGTAATTAATAAACATACTTTTGCTTTCTTTATTGTTGTTTGTTGTGTCCCACTATTCAGAACTTGATAGCGATAAGCTTCTAAAGATCGATCAGTATTTGCTGTTAAAATTATATTAGTACGAGAGACGTAAGCTAGAGGGCCTGGTAAGAGAAATCCTGGCAAAGAACAGGTGAGAATCTCGCCTGTGTGTCCAAATACTCGTAGCTGCCCGTCAAGAGATTGAACACAAATGAGCTCTTGTACATCTGCACGTCCGAGTTGTCCGATCATCATCCCATGTGATGTGTGAGTGAGAGAAAACTGACAAACTGGTGTAATGGAGAGTTGTTCTCCTTCAAGTGATAAAGAATAAATTGCTAACAGTTTCAAATGAAGTACAGCTAACTGAGAAGAGGGTGAATCCCTATATAATTAGCTCATTATAATTATTAATAATTACTTTTATTATAATCTACCTTAATAGCTTGACCACACCCACTTGAATTATTGGTGATGGCAGCTGTGTTTCCAATAGAAGATGACTGGGAGAGAATGGCTCATTGGTTGGAGCATATGCTCTTAAGATACCACTAAAACTACCCACCATTATAATATCTGAAACAATATAAATAAAAACCACACCCACTTCATATATAATGTAACCTCTCTATAGTGGACACTATGGGACATTGTCTTTAGTATAGAGGTGTCATCAATATAGAGGTTGTATGATACACTAAAGTATTTATATGGGACTAGAACAAGTGTCCTCAATATAGAGGTTGTATAATACACTAAAGTATTAGTATGGGACTAGAACAAGTGTCCTCAATATAGAGGTTGTATAATACACTAAAGTATTAGTATGGGACTAGAACAAGTGTCCTCAATATAGAGGTTGTATAATACACTAAAGTATTAGTATGGGACTAGAACAAGTGTCCTCAATATAGCGTCATAACTAGGTTAAGAAGGTTCCTCTTATAGACTTACTCTGGTCTTGTTCATCTGAGGAGATAGGTACTATAGTTAATGATCCTGTTGAGTGGAACTCCTCATAACCAGATACTGTAGACCACCATTCTCTTGCTTTGAACAATGACATCTTAAAAGATTTAAAAACCCACCCCAGTAACACAATAACACCACAACAGCACGTGGGTGTAGTATACTGGGGTATACGGAAACATTCTAAAATTTGTATACAAACGAAATGCGGTTAATAATAATCAACTCCGTATACTACAACTTCCTGTTATTAAGGGTTGCAATATGACATCCACTACAGAGAATGAACCAACAGAGAAAAGAGCTAAAATAGATGAAGATCCAGCTATCACAAGATTTAGAGAATACTTAAGAATAAAGACTGTTCATCCTAACCCTGACTATGGTATGGACCACGACTTTATTCTACTTCAAAAGTTATAAATATTTATATTCTATTGTATTGACAGTTGTTGTTTTTGTTAAGTGACACTAACAGAAATGTTATTACAGTTGTTTACAAATACATTCAATATAATTATGTAAACAATAATATTATATTTATATACTTGTAAATGTAGTATGTATATGTCCATTTTGTAATGATTAAATGGACAGACAGATAGAGAAATGTATATAGTTTAATGAACAAATTAATGGATAGTTGGACATATGAATGGATGCATATTACATGAGAATTGACATAAAATGGATACATGGACATATATATGGATGTATACACTAATAAATGGATGCATATACCAATAAATGGATGCATATACCAATATAATGGATGCATATACCAATAAATGGATGCATACACTAATAAATGGATGCATATACCAATATAATGGATAGACACATATTATTATCAATATTATATTACAGAGAGTGCTGTCAAGTTTTTAGAGAGACAAGCCAAAGAGATAGATCTACCTTACCAATGTATTGAGGTACATATATATTAACAATACCTGTCAATATATTGATATACATCCATTAGCTTGCTTCTGGTCGTCCTATAGTCATAATGACTTGGAAAGGTAGTAATCCTGATCTTCCATCAATAATGCTAAACTCCCATATGGATGTAGTACCAGTATATCCAGTGAGTTGAACTGTACTGTAGTGAAATCTTATCTAAACACTGAGGTCTTATTTAATTATTATCTTAATTAAAGGGATGTCCTCTTTTTAGTAGTCTTTAATACTAGTACAATCCACAAAGGACATTAAGTGATTTCCTTATATGGAAGTTTCACTCTATTCATGAAAACTGTGTTTTGTGTTTTTGGCACTGTGATTGTATGTGATTATTTAGGAACATTGGACGAGTGATCCATTTGCAGCTGAAAAAAAGGAGAATGGAGATATTGTAGCTCGTGGTTCACAGGTACATCTCTCTCACTCACTCCCTCCCTTCCTTCCTCTCTCTCTCTCTCTCTCTCTCTCTATTATCTTTCTCACTTTCTCAATATTCCTATTTTACAGGACATGAAATGTGTAGGAATGCAATATCTTGAAGCAATACGATGTCTTAAAAATGCTAATGTCCAACCTCTACGCTCAGTCCATGTCACCTTTGTACCAGGTCAGTTGACATGTTAATGCGTCATGTGACATGTCATGTGATTAGATGAGGAAATTGGTGGAACACTGGGAATGCAATTACTGGTAAAGTCAGATACCTTTAAAGATCTTAATGTTGGTTTTGCCTTAGACGAAGGTAGTTAGAAAAATACATTTATATAATAATTTATTGTAAGTTTGTATTTTCCAGGACTAGCTAATCCTACTGAGAATTTCACAGTATATTATACTGAAAGATGTATTTGGTGTAAGTCAGTAACATTGCTAATTGTGGGTGTGGCTTATTTGCTCCACCCATTTAGGTTTGAAGGTTAAAGGTACTGGTAATACAGGACATGGATCTCGTTTTATTGAAGATACTGCTGCAGAGAAATTGGTATGTTCTATTTTATATAGTAAAATCTTGTTATAGCAATGTTACATAAGACCCTTAATATCTTAATATAATGAGCCTCTAAAAGAGGATGACCCTTTAATTAAGAGTTAATATCTTTGCTTTAATTTTAATAATATTTTTATAATGTAATCAGGTTAAAATGATTAATAAGTTAATGGAACTTAGAGAGACCAACCGTCAAAAGTAAGTTTATGTACTTCATTCATTTTGACTTGTTTTAACTTCAGGTTATTATCTGATCCTAATCTCAAACTTGGTGATGTTACAACTATTAATATGACAATGTTAGATGGAGGAATTCAAATAAATGTTGTTCCAAATGAACTATCAGCTTGTAAGATGAAAAAGGAAAATTCTTATTTTTTCTTAATAATAGCTTTTGATATCCGAGTTGTTCCTTCATTAGAAGAGTTAAAGAGGTTAGAACAAACACTGGAGGAGTGGTCAAAGGAGACTGGCTGTACTATTGAATGGCTCGTGAAGAAAGAATATAGTCCTCCAACAAGTACTGATTCCAGTAGTCCATGGTGGACTGCATTCTCTTCAACATGTGATTCAATGTAAGTTATATTATTGTGTAATATATCATCTTTATTAAAGGTCTACTTATTATCTTAATTGGAGGGTTATCCTCCTTTTAAGGGTTATTAATATCCTCTATATATGCAGTTATGAAATGAAAGTGTCACTATAGTCAAGATGACACTGTTCTTAATATAGAGGTGTCCTTAATATAGAGATCATATGATATGTTAAGTACATATATACTAAATATAGAGCTTGTTCTTAATGTTGTCAATGAGACTACTACTCTAAAGTTATTTTAATCTATTTAATCCTATAGTGTCACACTGTGAACAGATATTTCCATTCAATAAAGAATTTGTTTAATTACATAACAATAAAACCTCTTAAGAAAAACAACCTCTATATTAGGACACTTGTTCTAGTCCTATACTAATACTTTAGTGTATTATACAACCTCTATATTGAGGACACTTGTTCTAGTCCCATACTAATACTTTAGTGTATTATACAACCTCTATATTGAGGACACTTGTTCTAGTCCCATACTAATACTTTAGTGTATTATATAACCTCTATATTGAGGACACCTCCATACTAAGGAGTATCCCATAATGTCCATTACAGACATGTTCCTATCATAATATTATCATATACTTACTAGTGGAATCAAATTGGAAGTTGAAGTATTTCCTGCTGCTACAGATGGACACTATCTCAGAAAAGTAAGTGAAATATAAGTGACTAACTGATAACCCCACCCACTAATTATCACATTACAGATTGGGACACCTGTCCTGGGATTCTCCCCAATGAACCACACCCCTATCTTATTACATGACCATAACGAATTCCTTAATGAGAGGGTCTACCTCAATGGTATTGATATTTACCAGAAACTGATACCAGCATTAGCAGCTGTACCACAATGAACACAAAAAAACTTTAAAATAAAATTAAAATAAATTTCAATTCAAAAATGAACAGTCTTTAGCATCACTTGTATGATGTTCTTTGTACGATACTATTATCACTATAGACTACCATTACTACTATAGAGATGTAATGGCTTCACTACTGCTTTACGAGATAGGCCTAACCTGATTCCTGGTGGAGCCATTGAGGTATACGATGGACGTGGGATAGAGGATGTTTCAGCAGGAGCTATATGAGGATGTTAAAATATAATCATGAACATCTGTATTGTCTTTGTATTGAGGTGTCCTCTATATAGAGGTTGTATAATACACTAAAGTATTAGTATGGGACTAGAACAAGTGTCCTCAATATAGAGGTTGTATAATACACTAAAGTATTAGTATGGGACTAGAACAAGTGTCCTCAATATAGAGGTTGTATAATACACTAAAGTATTAGTATGAGACTAGAACAAGTGTCCTCAATATAGAGGTTGTATAATACACTAAAGTATTAGTATGGGACTAGAACAAGTGTCCTCAACATAGAGTCCTTTATAAAAAGCTCCATTAAATTAATCAACACCAAAAGAGGACACCCCTTTAATCAGTACAATCACAAAGAGGATTCATATTATACTACATTCATACCTGAAGGTTTTTGTGGTGATGTTGTTACATTAAATGATAACACAGATGGGGAGGTATTCTCTTTAGGGGTATTTACAATTTGGGTTGGTTGCCCTGGCAAAGTTGATTGCTTCTCCATAATCGTATCTTTAATAACATTAGGATCATTATCATCTAAGTAATTAATATTATCATTAGTACAATAATCATAGGGGCTTACCATCCTCATCAAAGACAGCATCAGGATTACCAATGACAATACTCATATCAAGTGATTGTTTTTTTGATGCAACGACTGCAGCTTGTATATCACGCTCAAATTTTTCCTCAGGTGATAATCTATAAGTCACATGACTATCACATGATATTATCCTAAGTAGTAGTAACCTTTTAATTCAAACAGAACTGTCAATGTTTATAAGTTAAGTTTTATACATAGCAATAGACATCTCTTAAATTACACAGTATAAGAGAGACATTTGCATACCAATATAATACACTTAATAATTTACAAGGACAGTTTAAATATAAATTATATATCTATGTTACTATAATATTTATGAGGCTCAAGGTATGAAGGATAAAGTCTATTTATTATCTGTTAGTATTTTAAATACCTTTTACTCTGCTTTTCTTGTTTTGTTACAGACTGAGGTTTGTTTTTCTTTATATCTGGTACAAAATCTTCATCTAAAACAAAAAATTACATTTTATCTAGTATGGGACTAGAGCAAGTGTCTTGATATAACAGCTATATCATTGTCGTAATCTAGACAATGAGAGGATACCCCTATAATAAGCATTTAGTATTAATAGCTACAACATCTTGCATTGTTAGTAACACAAGACAGAGTCTGTATTTGTATTTAACGCTTAGTACTCTAGACAATGCATCTTTTCCAAGGGCAGGTACTAAACTGTAATTTAATGTAAAGATGGCGCCTTACCGTCGGTATCTGACTCCTCTAATCTTTTATAATTCATGGATCGCTTTCTAAGTAGATAGGGAGAGACAAATTTGATTTGCTTGCACTTTTAAATTTATTAACAAACAAAGAAACAAAACAACTCTACCTTCTCCCCATTTTGTTCCCGCGCTCCTTTCCTGTGCCGCAATTAATTAACTAACGGTTACTATAGCAACAGTATTTAAAAATTCACACAAAAATGGTACCTGATTTCTCTCCTTTTATATTAAATTTATTGCCTTTTTCCTTTTTTTGCAGCAGTCCTTCAATATAATTAAAGATAGACCAGTCTGTATTCAACAATCAGAAATACAACAACTTCTCAATTCTTATACTAACAGTTCCCAGAGGCAACCATTCTTTGACAAAGAAACTCCCGAAGAACTCGTATTTCTACGAGAGCTGGTCTCAAAAGGACAATGGAATTATGTTGAGGAAATGTTACTTCCTTTAAAAGATCGTCCAGGCCACACTCAATGTCTGTACTTAATTTATCATCAATATTATATTGAGTTGCTTATCGGAGAGTGTTCTGGTAAGGAAGACTTGCTCAGGGAGGTACTTGTGAAACTACGGGAGGTGTGTAGCAGTAAAGATGTGTTTAGTTCTCTATGTTATCTCTTAACATTGCCATCATTATTAAAACATCCTGACTATACTAACTGGTCAGTGATGTCATCTCGAGAATTGCTCTACAATCAACTACTACAGTTTTTATATCAGTATATTTATCTAACAAAATCTCCCTCTCCCACTACTCCACCCCTTAATCAAGGAGGTCGTTTAGTTCAATTACTTGCACGAGGTCTACTTTATGAACAATGTGAAGATGTCTTCCTGAAACGTCACGGACTGAAACCCATACCATCTGGTCACATGTTGGATCTGCTAACTTGGTTACAACAATTACCTGATAGTCTGTTTCAAACTCCGCCCACTGCTCTACCTATCAAAATTACACCCCCTCTCATTAAGTCTACAAATCATATCAGTCAAAGTATGTCATTAACTGACAATGCACAGGAACAACCTCAAACTCTCCCTCTCTCAATCTCTGCCCCTGAAATATTAGAAAATAATGAAAGGTGTCCTAATCTTGATCAAGCCTTAACTCCACCCACTCATACTGATAAATCAGGACCGTCTTCATCCACTCCAAAGTATCCAATGAGTCGACAACCACTCCTTTCAAGTCCGCCCACTCCAATTCTTCAAGAGAAGTCCAGAGTGAAGTTTGACCTTACCTCAGTTCAACCAAAACTATCTCAACTATCAGTCATCACAGATAAACAGGTATGTTGTTGTAGAGAAACAACATTGTAATTCCTTTGTGTCGTCTGTTTAAATAGAATGTTTATGTTTATAGACACAGTTTATTATATATGAATTGTCTAAATGTCAAAGTAAATATTATCATTGTATATACATTGACATGTTGTGTTAGATATTAACTCCTATATGAAAGAAAGTGGGCGTTGTTCCTTCCATTCTTCTGTCTATCCATTCATCATTCATCTATGTATCCATCATTTCATTTATGTATCTATCAAGTTTCTATTCATCTATCCGTGAATATTGTATTAAATCAGTTATCCATTTCTTAAGTCATTCATTCATCCGTTGATCCATTCACTCAACATATCCATCCATTCATAAATTCATTCATCCATTATCTTCTAGTATAAAGCTTATTAAAGATACTCTCCATTTTTAGGTAGTTCGTTCTGTAGCATTCTCTATTAATGGAGATCAAGTGGCAATTGGAGCCAATTCTCGCATACTTAGAATATTAGATACAGCACCATTACTAACACACTCTGGAGATACTGAGTAAGTGTATTATATACATGTACAATGTACATATAAAATTACACTAGAATGCCTCTCTTTATTGAGAAAGGAGGCACCCTTTAATTAGGACAATTAAAGTGATCCTTCACTCCTAATGTCCTGATTATCTCCATATATACATATACATTATACAGTACAGACTGAAGTAGCAATTTAGTGCCAAAATTTATGGAACCAAGCACCATACTAGCATGGTTTGATAAATCTTTTTATATCAGAATGATATCATGTTCTATGGAATTTCCTAATGTTGCAATGAGAACACTAGTAGATATCAAAAATACCTAATGTTACTAAAATGTTGCTTGCCCATAAATATATTTTAAAAGTAACAGTTTAGTCAGTTAAATACAACCATAATAAAGACAGATTTATAATGAATACAAAGAGGTGACTGTTACCATAATATCTTTGTCTCCAGGAACACTCTATTACCAGAATTATACCATCAACCTAAATATCATCAAAGTTCTATATATTGTCTTAGCTGGTTCTCAAATGCATTATTAGCTTCTGGTTCTAATGACCAGTCTATTAAACTGTTACAATGTAAAGATGATGGCTATACAAATGTGAGTGTGGTCTCAAATCTTGGTGGTACAATTCGGGAGCTATGTTTTATGCCCTCTGGCAAACTTGTTAGCTGTGGGGGTGGTCCTCGTCCTTTACAATTAATTGATGTACATCAAGGCAAAGTGATAGAGGATTTTAAGTTACAACAGACTCCATTGCTATCAGTAACAAGACTTAATGATCATACTATCATTACTGGTAGTGAGGATGGTATAGTGTCTATATGGGACATAAGATGTCCACAAACTTATACTCAATATCATAGTTTATCTCATTCAGTGACATCATTGACATTATTTAGAGATAACCTGTCATGTTCTATGGCATCTGGTGAATGTATTACAATGTCTTTAAGTGGAGGAGAAACTGTAACAAAATGGCAGCCTCATGAAGAAGAATGTCGGTCGTTACGATACTCTCCTTGTGGACATTGGTTATTGTCTAGTTCTTATGATGGTACAATATGTATTACTGATAGTAATTGTTATAAATGGTCAGTATTGAGTCATCTTGATAATAAAGTCATCCAGTCACGATGGCATTCATCAGGTCAAGTTATAGCAACTACTAGTACTAATAAAACAGCTTGTTTTTGGAAACTGTTTAATATATAAAGTGCTGGCCACTTTATTAATTATATTAAATTATTGTGATTAAAATTAATATTGTTCTTTCAATAATAAATTACTCTTCATAAAAATATATTACCTTCTGCTATTAGTACATTGACTGACTAGTAAAGTGTCTTATGATAAATATATAGAGAATACCTCGAACAACATGATTATGATGAACCATCTTTCATGTTGCTCTATCAAATAGTTCAATGAAAACATTACCACTAATAATATAACATTAACAATCCAAATGTCAATATAATAGTAATATTATTATAATAATCACACATAGTACAATAACTAAACTAACTATTATAATAACCTCACTACTAAAATTATAACACACACTATATTATTGTATACTATTAAATGGTTTCATTGAAGTTTGTTATGATCTCTGACATTGTTGGACGTTCTCTACGATTCTCTTTCAAACATTGTTCAATAAGAGCTTTAAACGTTGGTCGTCGAATACTGTTAATATGAAGTTGTCTCTGAGTTACTTCAGGAATACGACAGATCATCATTTCAATCAAGACAACACCATAACTGTAAACATCCATTGCAGGAGAATGGTCTCTTGGCATACCAGCTTCTGGAGCAGAATAAACTGGATTACCTGGATTGACTGTATGACCAATCATTGGTTGAAGATTAGCTGAACCATAGTCTGATACCTTGGCTCTCCACCCACCACTAATTGGTTGAAGAAGGACATTAGCAGTGCTGACATCTCTATGTAGTATTGGGTCTGGTTTAAAGAGGTGGAGATAGTTGAGACCACAGGCTATATCTTGACTGATAATCAGAACAGCAGGATAGGCTAGAGGACCAGCTTCTAACTCTTTTCGAAGACTAATTGGCATTAGTTCTGAGAGGATGATAGGAATGCCCACTCGAGTGGCTCCTATGAACTGGAGGATATTGGGATGACGTACTCGAGCAGCAATCTCCATTTCTTGTGTAAAAACTGATATGTTATATGGTGACAGGATAGCAATAACTTCATAAAGACATTTGGCAGCTACTCTAAGGCCACGAAACTTAGCCACCTTGACTTCTCCCCAACCTCCTTTCCCAAGGATATTCTCAGTCATCTCAATCTCCTCTCTCCTCACTACCCAGTGAGATTGTTCTTGTAACTGTTGAACTTGTTGTTGAAGAGTGGCATTAACTTGTTGTGCTTGTTTGAGAGCAGTAGTTGACTCTTGGAGTTGTTGACAAAAATTATTGCGTTCTTCAAGTAGTTCTTTTTCTCTCTCTTGACTATCTTGTAGCTCTTGTTGAAGTAACCTTTCTCTATTTTCATGATCTCTTAGTTCACGTTGAAGTGTAGCTTGAGTTTGTTGTTTCTCTTGAAGTTCTGGATGTAGTTGATGTAATTGTCTTTCTTTTGTTTGAAGGTCCTCTTGAAGAGCTCTTGTCATATCTATCTGCTGTTGTTTGGTATCTTGTAACTCTTTGTTGGTAACTTCAAGTTGTTGTGTTAAACGTTGAATTTCTCTATCTTTATATTGTAACTTTTGAAGTAAAGAAAAAGGTCGATAATGTGTACGAGATTGGAGAGTAAGGTGAGATTGTCCATGTCTCTTCTGTCGTAGCTTAAGTTGATATTCTTCAGTAGATGTCAGGTTAGTTATTACATCTCCTACATAACAGTGGTCAGCATTACACACTACAGTGAGAGATATAGTATGTTACAATAGTATTGAGTTATGAGACTTCTTTGTAATATAAACAGTTAATGTGTCAATACTCCTATATCATACTGTGATAATACTGATAATGTGTGTGTGTGTACTATATAACAAATACTATCATCAATAGACAGTACTTACTAAGTTCTATCACTGTAGTATCATTGAGTTTACTAACAGGGTATCCACCAAATTGTATTACCCATACAGTGGTAGGTGACACATTCCATACTGAGAGGGAGTGGCTATCTCTCTTAGTCACTGACTCTGGTATATTGAGCTATAAGATGGAATATAGTGTACTATATGACATTATAATAATGATGTTATGATATTACTACAAAACTAGTCATTATACATGTAACATCAGTGGATACATGTACTCTAGTAACTGACTATAACTTTTTATGAACTGGTAGAGTTGACATGTTACAATACTTTAAAACATGAACATAAGTACTTATGTACAGTCTTTAATAACTGAATTATAACTATAAACAAATCAGATATATCAATAGACTATACTATCATAAATGTTAACATACTATAGTGTCAGGACTACAGGTATAAAACCAGGTCATAAAAAACTAACTATTATTAATTATAAATTTTCTATAGATGAGGGTTATTTTCAGAGGTCAAAGTTCAAATAGTCACACTTTATTATATCTCTTCATATTGTAGATCATAGACATTAACTCACTTTGTGTTAGTGTTAGGTCACATGATAACTAGTAACTAACCTTTGTCCATGTCTTTGTATCAATGTGAAATAACCAGCTGTTATTTGTAGCATATCCACCCACCATCATCACATGTAAGTCACTGATAATAGTAGTAGCATGACAATCTCTACTCTGAGGCCAATTTTCTGATTTGTGAAGTGGTTCACTTATCTTCTCCCAGTGCTGAGTAGATAATATTCAAGTTAACATATTATACAATTAACATAGATGTCATTAATACTGTATACTGGGAAATGTTTAATAATAATTTTATATTTTATGTGAATTTTAATTTAGTTACCATATTCCCTTAAATAAGACCTGGGACATCTATTTCAATATTGAACGACAACAAGGAAATTTACTATTTGAGGATATTAAACATGAGTGGATTACTATGGAATCTAGAATTCATGTCAATTACTCACTTTATAATATGTTGCTTTGTATAAGTACAACCTATCAACATATTAGAGTAACTCACAAGAACTACATTCCATAGTAATTCCACTATGTAAGGTACAAGTTAGTTGTTAAAATAACATATTAAATTTTATAGTGAAACTGACTGTTAAATATTTAATAAAACTATTTTTGTTTTGTTCACTTTTAGACAAAACAACTTAACAATAGACAATTTGTTAACCAGTCATTGTAGCATTTATTGAAGGTCATCATCAATTTCATTGATATACAAAAAGGGAGGCTACTATTCAAGAGTGACATTTAGTCAATGAAATATGGTATCACTATATAGTTGACTAACGGAATATTAACAAATAATGAATCACTTGTTTATTAATAAAACAGTTCCTAATAATATTATAAAGGTATTATATACTATAAATTTAGTTCATTCAACAATATCAAACTTTAAACTTGATTACTCCACAATATTATACAGTAACTAAATACTTTAACTTAATACATATTGTACTCACCACTGCAGTCTTTGTACACTGAGCAATATACACAGTGTTAATAGAACCATTAGGAGTACAACCACCAAATAACAGAACTCTGTTATTTGGTAGCAATGTAAAAGTGAAGTTATGACAAGGAGGTGGGCATTCTCCACTAATATCTGGTAGTATCCACTGACCTGAAATACAGTTATAAAATTGTACTTGATATATAATGTATTGATAACATGATATATTGATCTTACCACTGGATAACTGATAATAGTGGTGTTCATTAGTACGATCATCACTATACTGAGCAACAGATTGTGGAGAGGTAGGACATAGACCATATCCACCAACTACCAGTAGATAATCCACTTTATTGAATTTAAGTGATATCATCCCACAGTGTGACTTCATCATTGGACCCATACTTGGATTAATTGGGAACAGTTCATTCCATGTAAGTGAATCTGTTATTAATGAGTTGAGACTATTGTGACGACACTCGTCATGATTACAATAGCCTCCAAAATAGTAGATCCTGTTACTGATAACAGTGGAGGCATAGCCAATGACACCCAGTGGAGGTTTTCCATTAGTAGGTCGTTGTTCCCATCTACCAGTTGGTAAGTGAAATAACTCAATAACAGAGCTCATCCTCTGTTTGACTTCATTATCATGTACTCTAGGGAGACCATCTATATTACCACCCCACATGTAGAGGTAGTCACCCACTATATGTGTGGAGTGATCAGACCTCTTTGTAGGTACATAATAATCTGTAGAACATGACACACACACACATAACAATAGATAACTATTATAATAATGTAGTCAAACCTGATCTAGATGTAGCCAGCTTTTCTTTCAAATTAGACACGCCCTTAATAATGCATGAGTTCTCAGTTATTTTAATTGAAGAATACTTATCAAGTAATCTTAGACTATTTTATTTATTATAAGTTATTCCATTCATATGTATTAGTGTGTGTTAATACAGTATACAGTTAATGATACATAAAATATTAATGTTATAATATGTGCTTAAGACTGTACTGTATCAGGTAGACCTGACTTGTCTAAATCACTGAAATAAGGATGTTGCATAGCAGTCTTTGCTGACATTCTCTTCCCAGGATTATAAACCAACATTTGATGATATTAAAGACACTAGAATTAAAAAGGATCACTGAACAATTTACCATTAACAGGTGTTGCATCAAGTCAAAGACAAACTTGTTTTATTGTCTTTCCAATCCATTTAGGGAAATTTGGTTTAAAATTTGGTAGTTCAGTTACATTAGGCCATGTTGTATCATTAGGTGTACCCAAAATCCTACAGTGGAACTAGTTAAGTATGGTCTTATATCTTCTAATAGGCTCAGCTATTCAACCAGCTCCTAACAGTTATAACACACTAGAGGCCACTAATACTACACTGACATCTTATCCTTCTTACACTATATCACATTTACCATCTCACAACAAAAGATCAAGTCAGCATTATCTTTAACAACTATAATATTAATGTTCTATTTAATAGAATCTGCTCCAGGACCAGTTCACTATCATCCTAATATAGACATCTGTACATTAAGAAGTCCAGCATATACTATATAAATAACATTATATTTTATATTGTTAATATAACTGTATGTCAGTTAATAATACTAACATTTGAGATAAAATTTCTCTATGAACACTCTCTTTATATATAGTCTAGCATCACTGATCCTTCTCTTATGTGGAAGGGCAGAAATGTTAGTTAATAATTCATACATTCACTTCTCTGCAAAATGTTTATATATGGTAATATTATTATAATAATCACACATAGTACAATAACTAAACTAACTATTATAATAACCTTACTACTAAAATTATAACACACACTAGTATACTATTAAATGGTTTCATTGAAGTCTGTTAGGATCTCTGACATTGTCGGACGTTCTCTACGATTCTCTTTCAAACATCGTTCAATAAGACCTTTAAACATTGGTTGTCGAATACTGTTAACATGAAGTTGTCTCTGAGTTACCTCAGGAATACGACAGATCATCATTTCGATTAAGACAACACCATAACTGTAAACATCCATTGCAGGAGAATGGTCTTTTGGTACACTAGCTTCTGGAGCAGAATAAACTGGATTACCTGGATTAACTGTACGACCAATCATTGGTTGAAGATTAGCTGAACCATAGTCTGATACCTTGGCTCTCCACCCACCTCTAATTGGCTGAAGAAGGACGTTAGGAGTGCTGACATCTCTATGTAGTATTGGGTCTGGTTTAAAGAGGTGGAGATAGTTGAGACCACAGGCTATATCTTGACTGATAATCAGAACAGCAGGATAGGGTAGAGGACCAGATTCTAGCTCTTTTTGAAGACTAGTTGGCATTAGTTCTGACAGGATGATAGGAGTACCCACCCGAGTGGCTCCTATGAACTGAAGGAGATTGGGATGACGTACTTGAGCAGCAATCTCCATTTCTCTTGTAAAAACAGATATGTTATATGGTGACAGGATAACTTCATAAAGATATTTGGCAGCTACTCTAAGGTCACAAAATTTACCCACCTTGACTTCTCCCCAACCTCCTTTCCCAAGAACCTCCTCAGTCATCTCAATCTCCTCTCTCCTCACTACCCAGTGAGATTGTTCTTGTAACTGTTGAACTTGTTGTTGAAGAGTGACATTAGCTTGACGTATTTGTTGAAGAGCAGTAGTTGACTCTTGGAGTTGTTGACAAAAATTATTGCGTTCTTCACGTAGTTCTTTTTCTCTCTCTTGACTATCTTGTAGCTGTTGTTGAAGTAACCTTTCTCTATTTTCGTGATCTCTTAGTTCATGTTGAAGTGTAGCTTGAGTTTGTTGTTTCTCTTGAAGTTCTGGATGTAGTTGATGTAATTGTCTTTCTTTTGTTTGAAGGTCCTCTTGAAGAGCTCTTGTCATATCTATCTGTTGTTGTTTGGTATCTTGTAGCTCTTTGTTGGTAACTTCAAGTTGTTGTGTTAAACGTTGAATTTCTCTATCTTTCTCTTGTAACTTTTGACGTAAAGAAGAAGGTTGATAAAGTGTACGAGATTGGACAGTAAGTTGAGATTGTCCATGTCTACTAGAATGTTGAACAGATTTCTTTCGTCTCTTCTGTTTTATCTTAAGTTGATATTCTTCGGTAGATGTCAGGTTAGTTATTACATCTCCTCTAGCCCATTGGTCATCATTACATACTACAATGAGAGATATAGTATGTTACAATAGTATTGAGTTATGAGACTAGTTTGTAATATAAACAGTTAGTGTGTCAATACTCCTATATCATACTGTGATAATACTGATAATGTGTGTGTGTACTATATAACAAATACTATCATCAATAGACAGTACTTACTAAGTTCTATCACTGTAGTATTACTGAGTTCAGATCCCTTCGTTAGATTTGTTCTTCCTCCAAATTGTACTACCCATACAGTGGTAGGTGATACATTCCATAATGAGAGGGAGTGGCCATATCTCATAGTCACTGAGTCTGGTATATTGAGCTATAAGATGGAATATAGTGTACTATATGACATTATAATAATGATGTTATGATATTACTACAAAACTAGTCATTATACATGTAACATCACTGGATACATGTACTCTAGTAACAGACTATAACTTTGTATGAACTGGTAGAGTTGACATGTTACAATACTTTAAAACATGAACATAAGTACTTATGTACAGTCTTTAATAACTGAATTATAACTATAAACAAATCAGATATATCAATAGACTATACTATCATAAATGTTAACATACTATAGTGTCAGGACTACAGGTATAAAACCAGGTCATAAAAACAATATCTATTATTAATTATAAATTGTGAGGGTTATTTTTAGAGTTCAAAGTTCAAATAGTCACACTTTATTATATCTCCTCATATTGTAGATCATAGACATTAACTCACTTTGTGTTAGTGTTAGGTCACATGATAACTAGTAACTAACCTTTGTCCATGTCTTTGTATCAATGTTAAATAACCAGCTGTCAGCAATACATTTTAATAATTTGTCCATTCCACCTACTACCAGTACATGTAGGTCACTGATAATAGTGGTAGCATGACCCAATCTACTCTGAGGCCAGTTCACTGATTTAAGAAGTGGCTCACGTATCTTCTCCCAGTGCTGGGTAGATAATATTCAAGTTAACATATTATACAATTAACATAGCAGTAATTAATACTGTATACTGGAAAATGTTTAAGAATATTGTTCATTTTATAGTTTATGTGGATTTTAAGACCTGGGACATCTATTTTAATATTGATCAACAACAGGGAAATTCACTATTTGAGGACATTACCTAATCAAGGGCAGTATTTAAAATATAATTGTAAATCAATAAAACCACTAGAGTTAAAAGTGATTCTGAACATTCAATAGCTCAAACTTTGTATATCAGTTAGTAAATGATAGATCAAGCTTTGAAAAGAGTTTTAAACAAATATTACCTCACTGTGAACTCAATTGTTTAAGGAATTTATCAACTCTGTAAAAATTAATATGTTATTTTAACAACTAACTTACATGAGTGGATTACTATGGAATCTAGAATTTATGTCACTTACTTTATAATATGTCGCTTTGTATAAGTACAACCTATCAACATATTAGAGTAACTCACAAGAAGTCTACATTCCATAGTAATTACACTATGTAAGGTAGAAGTTAGTTGTTAAAATAACATATAAATTTTTATAGTGAAACTGACTGTTAAATATTTAATAAAAGTATTTTTGTTTTGTTCACTTTTAGACAAAACAACTTAACAATAGACAATTTGTTAACCAATCATTTCAGCATTTATTGAAGGTCATCATCAATTTCACTGATATACAAAAAGGGAGGCTACTATTCAAGAGTGACATTTAGTCAATGAAATATGGTATCACTATATAGTTGACTAAAGGAATGTTTCAGTTATCAATATAACCTCTAAGTTGATTAAAGAAATATTAACAAACAATAAATCACTTGTTTATTAATAAAACAGTTCCTAATAATAATATAAAGACAGTATATACTATAAATTTAGTTCATTCAACAATATCAAACTTTAAACTTGATTACTCCACAATATTGTACAGTAACTAAATACTTTAACTTAATACATATTGTACTCACCACTGCAGTCTTTCTACACTGAGCAATATACACAGTGTTAATATAACCATTAGGAGTATAACCACCAAATAACAGAGCTCTGTTATTTGGTAGTGATGTAAGAGTGAAGTTACTACAAGGAGGTGGACATTCTCCACTAATATCTGGTACTATCCATTGACCTAAAATACAAACAGTTATAAAATTGTACTTGATATATAATGTATTGATAACATGATATATTGATCTTCTTACCACTGGATAACTGATAATAGTGGTGTTCATTAGTACGAACATCATCGCCATAAGCATCACTATACTGAGCAACAGATTGTGGAGAGGTGGGACGTAGACCATATCCACCAACTACCAGTAGATAATCCACTTCATTGAATGTAAGAGATATCATCCCACATTGTGACTTCATCATTGGACCCATACTTGGATTAGTTGGGAACAGTTCATTCCATGTAAGTGAATCTGTTATTAATGAATTCAGACTATTGTGACGACACTTGTCATGATTACAATGTCCTCCAAAATAGTAGATCCTGTTACTGATAACAGTTGAGGCATAATTATAGACACCAAGTGGAGGTCTCCCATTAGTAGGTCGTTCTTCCCATCTACCAGTTGGTAAGTGAAATACCTCAATAACAGAGGACATCTCCTGTTTGACTTTATTATTATGTACCTCAGGAAGACCATCTATATAACCACCCCACATGTAGAGGTAGTCACCCACTATATGTGTGGAGTGATATGACCTCTTTGTAGGTACATAATAATCTGTAGAACATGACACACACACACATAACAATAGATAACTATTATAATAATGTAGTCAAACCTGATCTAGATGTAGCCAGCTTTTCTTTAAAATTAGACACGCCCTTAATAATCAGCTCTCAGTTATTATAATTGACGATAACTACAAGTTCCATCATAAAACAAGTAATCTTAGACTATACAAGTTATTTTATTTATTATAATTTATTCCATTCAGATGTATTAGTGTGTGTTAATAGTAACAGTTGGTAGCTCGTATCATATAATAATATGGATCCAATCAAAAACAACATATTGATATATCTATATTGAGGACACTTGTTCTAGTCCCATACTAATACTTTAGTGTATTATACAACCTCTATATTGAGGACACTTGTTCTAGTCCCATACTAATACTTTAGTGTATTATACAACCTCTATATTGAGGACACTTGTTCTAGTCCCATACTAATACTTTAGTGTATTATACAACCTCTATATTGAGGACACTTGTTCTAGTCCCATACTAATACTTTAGTGTATTATACAACCTCTATATTGAGGACACTTGTTCTAGTCCCATACTAATACTTTAGTGTATTATGCAACCTCTATATTGAGGACACCTCTATTATAAGGACATTGTCACAGTGTCCAATATCAAAAGGTTGTAATATGTACTGTATCCTATGAAAGGAAGGTGTCTCTAACTAGTCAAACTAGACCAAGCAGTGTACAGATAATAGATATTCTATGATATATATAACAACTAACCATCTTATCTGAAGTTACTACAACAACAAGTTTATAGACATCTTTATAAATGTACTCAATTCATATAACATAGTAGGAGGTGTATCCATTTTAAAGGATCAACTTAATATCAAAAATAATAACTTCTTAATATAAAAGTAATAAATGAAAAAGATCACACACAATAGAATTATTCATAAGTAATACAAATTATTTCATAATGTCCATATATGGTAACATACTCAATAATAACTAGTCACACAATAATACTATGAAATATACATAATATAATAGTCATAATACATTACAGGAGGATTATGCTAAATGAACTACTTACATGTATAATGTATGAACTACGTATGTTCAAGGTCAGTAAGTACTTGAGCAATTGAAGGACGAACTAGACTCTCACGAGAGATACATCTCTGAACAAGATGTTTCATAGCTGGCCACTGGATAGTCTCTGATTGAGTCATTTTGTCTGCTGTTTTAGAAGCAGGAGGTTGACGCAGGATCATCTCCATAAGTAAGACACCAAAACTAAAGACATCCATTGCTGGAGAATGTTGATCTGGAAATGGTGCTTCTGGTGCAGAATAAAAAGGGTTACCAGGAGCTACACTATTAGCTGAGATACTTTGAATGAAGTTAGCTGAGCCATAATCAGAGAGTTTAGCTTTCCACATTCCACGACCAGATGGTTCAAGGAGGACATTAGGACTACTAACATCACGATGTAGTATAGGGTGTGGTTCCCAGAGATGAAGATAATTTAGTGCAGCAGATATGTCTTGGGCAATCTTGATAATTTGAGGTTGTTTTAGTGGAGATTTCTCAATTTCTTTACGAAGGCTAGTTGGCATTAATTCTGAGAGGATGATAGGACTACCCACTTTAGTGGCTCCTATGAACTGGAGGAGATTAGGATGACGTACTTGTGCAGCAATCTCCATTTCTCGTGTAAAAACTGATATGTTATATGATGACAGGATAACTTCATGAAGATATTTGGCAGCCACTCTAAGGCCACGAAATTTGGCCACCTTAACTTCTCCCCAACCTCCTTTGCCGAGAACCTTGTCAGTCATCTCAATCTCCTCCTTCCTCACTACCCAGTGAGACTGTTCTTGTAACTGTTGAACTTGTTGTTGTAGAGTGGCTATAGTATGTTGTGCTTGTTGAAGAGCAGTGGTTGACTCTTGGAGTTGCTGACATAGATCTTCATGTTCTTGGCGAAGGTCATTACACTCTTGACATAGTACTCTTTCCCTTTGTTGACTCTCTTGACGTGATGAAGATGAAGGTTGAAGACGTGTAGGAGATTGGACAGTAAGTTGAGGTTGTCCATGTCTCTTCTGTTGTAGCTTAAGTTGATATTCTTCAGTAGATGTCAGGTTAGTTATTACATCTCCTACAGTCCACTGGTCATCATTACATACTACAGTGAGAGATATAGTATGTTACATTAGTATTGAGTTATGAGACTAGTTTGTAATATAAACAGTTAGTGTGTCAATACTCCTATATCATACTGTGATAATACTGATAATGTGTGTGTGTGTACTATATAACAAATACTATCATCAATAGACAGTACTTACTAAGTTCTATCACTGTAGTATCATCATTGAGATTACCATCAAGGAATCTAAATCCTCCAAATTGTATTATCCATACAGCAGTAGGTGACATATTCCATAATGAGAGGGAGTGGCTCTTTCTCTTAGTCACTGACTCTGGTATATTGAGCTATAAGATGGAATATAGTGTACTATATGACATTATAATAATGATGTTATGATATTACTACAAAACTAGTCATTATACATGTAACATCACTGGATACATGTACTCTAGTAACAGACTATAACTTTGTATGAACTGGTAGAGTTGACATGTTACAATACTTTAAAAACATGAACATAAGTACTTATGTACAGTCTTTAATAACTGAATTATAACTATAAACAAATCAGATATATCAATAGACTATACTATCATAAATGTTAACATACTATAGTGTCAGGACTACAGGTATAAAACCAGGTCATAAAAACAATAACTATATTAATTATAATTTTCTATAGATAAGGGTTATTTTTAGAGTCAAAGTTCAAATAGTCACACTTTATTATATCTCCTCATATTGTAGATCATAGACATTAACTCACTTTGTGTTAGTGTTAGGTCACATGATAACTAGTAACTAACCTTTGTCCATGTCTTTGTATCAATGCTAAATAACCAGCTGTCATATGTACCAATTCCACCTACTATCATTACATGTAGGTCACTGATAAAAGTGGTAGCATGATCATATCTACTCTGAGGCCAATTCACTGATTTGAGAAGTGGTTCACTTATCTTTTCCCAGTGCTAGGTAGATAATATTCAAGTTAACATATTATACAATTAACATAGCAGTCATTAATACTGTATACTGGGAAATGTTTAAGAATATTGTTTATTTTATAGTTTATGTGGATTTTAATTTAGTTACTATATTTTATTGAAGACCTGGGACATCTATTTCAATATTGAACAGCAATAGGGAAATTTATTATTTGAGGACATTATCTAATCAAGGACAGTATTTAAAATATAATTATGAATTATTAAAGTTCTAAAGTTAGAAGTGATTTTGAACATTCCTGATAAACAATAGCTTTAAACTTTGTATATCAGTTAGTAAATGATAGGTCAAGCTTTGACAGGAGTTTAAACAAATATTACCTCATTGTGAACTTAATTGTGTAAAGATTTTATCAAACTACAGCTATTTTCTGATGATAAAAGTTTTTAAAAAATAAAATATTTTTGTGTTTTTCATTTTAGAATAACATAGTAATAGACAATTTTGTTAAATAGCCATTGTGGCATTTTTTCAAGGACATCATCAATTTTATAGATATACAAAAAGTGACATTTAGTCAAGGAAATATGATATTACTATATAGTTGACTAAAGGAATGTTTCAGTTATCAATATAACCTCTTAAGTTGAAGAAATATTAACAAACAATGAATCGCTTGTTTATTAATAAAACAGTTCCAAATAATAATATAAATATATTATATACTATAAATTTAGTTTATTCAACAATATCAAACTTTAAACTTGATTACTCCACAATATTATACAGTAACTAAATACTTTAACTTAATACATATTGTACTCACCACTGCAGTCTTTGTACACTGAGCAATATACACAGTGTTAATAGAACCATTAGGAGTATTACCACCAAATAACAGAGCTCTGTTATTTGGTAGTGATGTAAGAGTGAAGTTACTACAAGGAGGTGGTCGTTCTCCACTAATATCTGGTACTATCCACTGCCCTAAAGTACAAACAGTTATAAAATTGTACTTGATATATAATGTATTGATAACATGATATATTGATCTTACCACTGGATAACCGATAATAGTGGTGTTCATTAGTATGAACAATATCGCCATAAAGCTTATTATACTGAGCACCAGGTTGGGGAGAGGTAGGACATGGACCAATACCACCAACTACCAGTAGATAATCCACTTTATTGAATGTAAGTGATATCATCCCACAGTGTGACTTCAACATTGGACCCATACTTGGATTAGTTGGGAACAGTTCGTTCCATGTAAGTGAATCTGTTATTAATGAGTTGACACTATTGTGACGACAATAGTCATGATTACAATAGCCTCCAAAATAGTAGATCCTGTTACTGATAACAGTAGAGGCATAATTATAGACACCCAGTGGAGGTTTTCCATTAGTAGGTCGTTGTTTCCACTTACCAGTTGGTAAATGAAATACCTCAATAACAGAGGTCATCCTCTGTTTGACTTCATTATCATGTACTCTAGGGACACCATCTATACTGCCACCCCACATGTAGAGGTAATCACCTACTATATGTGTGGAATGACCTGACCTCTTTGTAGGTACATAATAATCTGTAGAACATAACACACACACACATAACAATAGATAATTATTATTATCATACCTGATCTAGCCATCTCAGGATTTGCACTTTCTTAATTCTAGTAAACAGACATGAATAATAATGAGCCACACCTTTTTTCAGATTACATCCATTGTGTCTACTGTTTATCCATTTAAAACAGGTAGAGGTAGTCACCCACTATATGTGTAGTGATCTGACCTCTTTGTAGGTACATAATAATCTGTAGAACATGACACACACACACACATAACAATAGATAACTATTATAATAATGTAGTCAAACCTGATCTAGATGTAGCCATTTCAAAATAGGCACGCCCTTAATAATGAGCTCTCAGTTATTTTAATTTAATACTTACAAGTTCCATCATAAAACAAACAATCTTAGACTATACAAGTTATTATAAGTTATTCCATTAAGATGTATTAGTGTATGTTAATACAGTATACAGTTAATGATACATAAAATATTAATGTTATAATATGTTCTTAAGACTGTACTGTATCAGGTAGACCTGACTTGTCTAAATCACTGAAATAAGGATGTTGTATAGCAGTCTTTGCTGACATTCTCTTCCCAGGATGATAAACTAACATTTGATGATATTAAAGACGCTAGAATTAAAAAGGATAATTTAGATTAATATTCAATATTAGACATTCTGGGATGCTCCTGACTCCTAATATAATAGAGATAATTAATAATTAATAATGATATAAAAGAATGAAATAGTTATTAATGCTAGTTATAAAATAAGATTACAATAGACCACACTAGTTAGTTATGATATGATATTGTTGTTGTTACATAATGTTCCATAAGATAACCTCTATATTGAGGACACCTCTATTATAAGGACAAAGCTTGTAAAGTGTCACTGTGTCTAATATCAAAAGGTTGTAATATGTACTGTATCCTATGAAAGGAAGGTGTCCCTATCTAGTCAAACTAGACCAACCAGTGTCCAGATAATAGATATTCTACAATATATATAACAACTAACCATCTTGTTTGAAGTTACTACAACATGTTCATAGACATCTTTATAAATGTACTAGGAGGTGGATCCATTTTAAAGGATCAATTTATTATATTATTAATAATAACTTGTTAATATAAAATTAATAAATGGAAAATGTCACACATTATTTATAAGTAATACTAATTATATTCATAATGTCCATATATGGTAATGCACTATACTAAAAATAATTCTAGTCACATACCACAACAGGAATATACAAATACTAAATAATATAGTCATAATACATTATAGGAGGATTATACTAAATGAACTACTTACATGTATAATATATGAACTACATATGTTCAATGTCAGTAAGTACTTGAGCAATTGAAGGACGAACTTGACTCTCATGAGAGATACACCTTTGAATGAGACATTTCATAGCTGGCCACTGGATAGTCTTTGATTGAGTTATTTTCTCTGCTGTTTTAGCAGCAGGAGGTTGACACAGGATCATCTCCATAAGTAGGACACCAAAACTAAAGACATCCATTGCTGGAGAATGTTGATCTGGAAATGGTGCTTCTGGTGCAGAGTAAAAAGGATTACCAGGAGCTATGCTATTAGCTGAGACACTTTGAACAAGATTAGCTGAGCCAAAATCAGAGAGTTTAGCTTTCCACATTTCATGACCAGATGGTTCAAGGAGGACATTAGGACTACTAACATCACGATGTAATATAGGGTGTGGTTGCCAGAGATGAAGATAGTTTAGTGCAGCAGATATGTCTTGGGCAATCTTGATAATTTGAGGTCGTGTTAGTGGAGATTTCTCAATTTCTTTACGAAGGCTAGTTGGCATTAGTTCTGAGAGGATGATAGGACTACCCACTTTAGTGGCTCCTATGAACTGAAGGAGATTAGGATGACGTACTTGAGCAGCAATCTCCATTTCTCTTGTAAAAACTGATATGTTATATGGTGACAGGATAACTTCATGAAGATATTTGGCAGCTACTCTAAGGCCACGAAATTTGGCCACCTTGACTTCTCCCCAACCTCCTTTGCCAAGAATCTCCTCAGTTATCTCAATCTCCTCCTTCCTCACTACCCAGTGAGACTGTTGTTGTAACTGTTGAACTTGTTGTTGTAGAGTGGATATAGTATGTTGTGCTTGTTGAAGACAAGAGGTTGACTCTTGGAGTTGTTCATGAAGATCTTGTTCAATATTATCATGTTGTTGACGATAATCATCATGTTTTCGACGAAGGTCATCATGCTCTTGACGTAGTGCTCTTTCTCTCTCTTCACTATCTTGTAGTTTTTCTTGAAGTAACCTTTCTCTATTTTTGTGCTCACGTTCAAGAGTAGCTTGAGTTTGTTGTTTCTCTTGAAATTCTGTATGTAGTTGAAGTAATTGTCTTTCATTTGTCTCAAAGCCCTCTTGTAGACTGCTTTCTCTCTCTAGACTGTCTTCTAGCTCATGTTGAAGTATAGCTTGAGTTTGTTGCAACTCTATAACAAATTGATTTCTAATTTGAAGTTCTTGTTGTAGTTGCTGTAATTGTCTTTCTTTTATCTGAAGGTTCTCTTCAAGAGTTCTTGTCATATCTATCTGCTGTTGTTTGGTATCTTGTAGCTCTTTGTTGGTAACTTCAAGTTGTTGTGTTAAACGTTGAATTTCTCTATCTTTATCTTGTAACTTTTGATGACGGAAAGAAGGTCGACGTCTAACAGCTTGTACAGTAAGTTGAGGTTGTCCATGTCTCCTAGAAGGTTGTACAGATATCTCTCGTCTCTTCTGTCGTAGCTTAAGTTGATATTCTTCAGTAGATGTCAGGTTAGTTATTACATCTCCTACAGTCCACTGGTCATCATTACATACTACAGTCAGAGATATAGTATGTTACAATAGTATTGAGTTATGAGACTAGTTTGTAATATAAACAGTTAATGTGTCAATACTCCTATATCATACTGTGATAATACTGATAATGTGTGTGTGTGTACTATATAACAAATACTATCATCAATAGACAGTACTTACTAAGTTCTATCACTGTAGTATCATTGAGTTTCCCATTACAATATCCTCCAAATTGTATTATCCATACAGTGGTAGGTGACACATTCCATAATGAGAGGGAGTGGCTCCATCTCATAGTCACTGACTCTGGTATATTGAGCTATAAGATGGAATATAGTGTACTATATGACATTATAATAATGATGTTATGATATTACTACAAAACTAGTCATTATACATGTAACATCAGTGGATACATGTACTCTAGTAACAGACTATAACTTTGTATGAACTGGTAGAGTTGACATGTTACAATACTTTAAAACATGAACATAAGTACTTATGTACAGTCTTTAATAACTGAATTATAACTATAAACAAATCAGATATATCAATAGACTATACTATCATAAATGTTAACATACTATAGTGTCAGGACTACAGGTATAAAACCAGGTCATAAAAACAATAACTATTATTAATTAGAAATTTTCTATAGATGAGGGATATTTTAGAGGTCAAAGTTCAAATAGTCACACTATATTATATATCCCCTCATACTATAGATAATTAATATTGTTAGTGTTAGGTCGGAAGATAACCAGTAACTAACCTTTGTCCATGTTTTTGTATCAACATTAAATAACCAGCTGTCAGCAGTAGTATCAGTATATCCACCCACCATCATCACATGTAGGTCACTGATAATAGTGGTGGCATGATCATATCTACTCTGAGGCCAATTCGCAGATTTAGGAAGTGGTTCACTTATCTTCTCCCAGTGCTGGGTAGATAATATTCAAGTTAACATATTATATAATTAACATAGCAGTAATTAATACTGTCTCCTTAAGAACTCCAATGCTTAAGGAATTACTCAAATTATGGCTACTCAATGACTGATAAAAGATTTTTTTATTTTTTTTCTTATTTGCTTTTAGACAGAACAAATTTGTAATTGCCCATTTTGTTAAGCTGTCATTTCAGCATTTATTCAAAGTCATCATTAATTTCACTGATATACAAAAGGGAGGCTACTATTCAAAGGGTGTCATTATTCAAGGTTGTACTCACCACTGCAGTCTTTGTACACTGAGCAATATACACAGTGTTAATAGAACCATTAGGAGTATTACCACCAAATAACAGAGCTCTGTTATTAGGTAGTGATGTAAGAGTGAAGCTACTACAAGGAGGTGGACATTCTCCACTGATTTCTGGTAGTATCCACTGACCTGAAATACAAAGTGTTATAAAATTGTACTTGATATATAATGTATTTGATAACATGATATATTGATCTCCTTTACCACTGGATAACTGATAATAGTGATGTTCATTAGTACGAACATTACCACCATAAATACTGACACTACACTGACCACCAGATTGTGGAGAGGTAGGACGTGGACCAAATCCACCAACTACCAGTAGATAATCCACTTCATTGAATGTAAGAGATACCATCCCACAGTGTGACTTCATCATTGGACCCATACTTGGATTAGTTGGGAACAGTTCATTCCATGTAAGTGAATCTGTTGTTAATGAGTTCAGACTATTGTGACGACACTGGCCATGATTACAATAGCCTCCAAAATAGTAGATCCTGTTACTGATAACAGTGGAGGCATAGCCAATGACACCCAGTGGAGGTTTTCCATTAGTAGGTCTTTGCTCCCACCAACCAGTTGGTAAGTGGAATAATTGAATAACAGAGATCATCCTCTGTTTGACTTCATTATCATGTACTCTAGGGAGACCATCTATATTACCACCCCACATGTAGAGGTAGTCACCCACTATATGTGTGGAGTGTAATTGCCTCTTTTTAGGTACATAATAATCTGTAGAACATGACACACACACACACATAACAATAGATAACTATTATAATAATGTAGTCAAACCTGATTTAGATGTAGCCATCTTTTCTTTTAAAATAGGCACACACTTAATAATGAGTTAGTTATTTTTTAAATTGAATACTTACAAGTTCCATCATAAAACAAGCGATCTTAGACTATATAAGTTATTTTAAGTTGTTCCATTCAGATGTGTGTGTTAATACAGTATAGAGTTAATGATACATAAAATATTAATGTTATAATATGTTCTTAAGACTGTACTGTATCAGGTAGACCTGACTTGTCTAAATCACTGAAATAAGGATGTTGTATAGCAGTCTTTGCTGACATTCTCTTCCCAGGATTATAAATTAACATTTGCTGATATTAAAGACAACTTAGAATTAAAAAGGATCATTAAACAATAACTTACCATTAACAGGTCATATGTAAAGGAATATTCCTCTGTATAAAAAGAGCTGGTCATATCAGACTATAGTCCACATTGTATTCATCATGTTTTATAGTTAGGGAAATTTGGTTTAAAGTTTGGTAGTTCAGTTAAATTAGGCCATCTTATATCATTGGGTGTACCCAAAATCCTACAGTGGAACTAGTTAAGTATGATCTTATATCTTCTAATAGGCTCAACTATTCAACCAGCTCCTAACAGTTATAACACACTAGAGGTCACTAATATTACACTGACATCTTATCCTTCTTACACTATATCACATTTACCATCTCACAACAAAAGATCAAGTCAGCATTATCTTTAACAACTATAATATTAACGTTCTATTTAACAGAATCTACTCCAGGACCAGCTCACTATCATCCTAATATAGACATTTGTATATTAAGAAGTCCAGCATATACTATATAAATAACATTATATTTTATATTGTTAATATAACTGTATGTCAGTCAACATTTGAGATAAAACTTTCTCTATGAACACTCTCTCTATATATATAGTCTAGCATTGCCTTCTCTAAGTGAAAGGGGAGAAATGCCAGTTATAATTCATACATTCACTTCTCTGCAAAACGTCCATATATGGTAATATTATTATAATAATCACACATAGTACAATAACTAAACTAACTATTATAATATAACCTCACTACTAAAATTATAACACACACTAGTATACTATTAAATGGTTTCACTGAAGTATGTTAGGATCTCTGACATTGTCGGACGTTCTCTACGATTCTCTTTCAAACATTGCTCAACAAGAGCTTTAAACATTGGTCGTCTAATACTGTTAATATGAAGTTGTCTCTGAGCTATCTCAGGAATACGACAGATCATCATTTCAATCAAGACAACACCATAACTGTAAACATCCATTGCAGGAGAATGGTCTCTTGGTACACCAGCTTCTGGAGCAGAATAAACTGGATTACCTGGATTGACTGTACGACCAATCATTGGTTGAAGATTAGCTGAACCATAGTCTGATACCTTGGCTCTCCAACTGCTACCAATTAACTGCAGAAGGACATTAGCAGTGCTGACATCTCTATGTAGTATAGGGTCTGGTTTAAAGAGGTGGAGATAGTTGAGACCACAGGCTATATCTTGACTGATAGTCAGAACAGCAGGATAGGGTAGAGGAGCAGCTTCTAGCTCTTTGCAAAGACTAGTTGGCATTAGTTCTGAGAGGATGATAGGACCACCCACTTTAGTGGCTCCTATGAACTGAAGGAGATTAGGATGACGTACTCGAGCAGCAATCTCCATTTCTCGTGTAAAAACTGATATGTTATATGGTGACAGGATAACTTCATGAAGACATTTGGCAGCCACTCTGAGGCCACGAAATTTAGCCACCTTGACTTCTCCCCAACCTCCTTTCCCAAGAATCTCCTCAGTCATCTCAATCTCCTCCTTCCTCACCACCCAGTGAGACTGTTCTTGTAACTGTTGAACTTGTTGTTGAAGAGTGGCTATAGTATTTTGTCTTTGTTGAAGAGCAGTGGTTGACTCTTGGAGTTGTTGACGAAGATCTTGTTCAATATTGTCACGTTGTTGACGATAATCATCATGTTCTTGGTGAAGGTCATCACACTCTTGACATAGTACTCTTTCTCTCTCTTGACTATCTTGTAACTCTTGTTGAAGTATAACTTGAGTTTGTTGTTTCTCTTGAAGTTCTTGATGTAGTTGATGTAGTTGTCTTTCTTTTCTTTGAAGGTCCTCTTGAAGAGCTCTTGTTATATCTATCTGCTGTTGCTTGGTATCTTGTAGCTCTTTGTTTGTAACTTCAAGTTGTTGTGTTAAACATTGAATTTCTCTATCTTTCTCTTGTAATTCTTGACATGATGAAGATGAAGGTTGAAGACGTGTAGAAGATTGGACAGTAAGTTGAGACAGTCCATGTCTCTTCTCTCGTAGCTTAAGTTGATATTCTTCAGTAGATGTCAGGTTAGTTATTACATCTCCTACAGTCCACTGGTCATCATTACATACTACAGTGAGAGATATAGTATGTTACAATAGTATTGAGTTATGAGACTAGTTTGTAATATAAACAGTTAGTGTGTCAATACTCCTATATCATACTGTGATAATACTGATAATGTGTGTGTGTACTATATAACAAATACTATCATCAATAGACAGTACTTACTAAGTTCTATCACTGTAGTATCATTGAGATTACCATTACAACATCCACCAAATTGTACTACCCATACAGTGGTAGGTGACACATTCCATAATGATAGGGAGAGGTCATATCTCTTAGTCACTGACTCTGGTATATTGAGCTATAAGATGGAATATAGTGTACTATATGACATTATAATAATGATGTTATGATATTACTACAAAACTAGTCATTATACATGTAACATCAGTGGATACATGTACTCTAGTAACAGACTATAACTTTGTATGAACTGGTAGAGTTGACATGTTACAATACTTTAAAACATGAACATAAGTACTTATGTACAGTCTTTAATAACTGAATTATAACTATAAACAAATCAGATATATCAATAGACTATACTATCATAAATGTTAACATACTATAGTGTCAGGACTACAGGTATAAAACCAGGTCATAAAAACAATAACTATTATTAATTAGAAATTTTCTATAGATAAGGGTTATTTTCAGAGGTCAAAGTTCAAATAGTCACACTTTATTATATCCCCTCATATTGTAGATCATAGACATTAACTCACTTTGTGTTAGTGTTAGGTCACATGATAACTAGTAACTAACCTTTGTCCATGTCTTTGTATCAATGTTAAATAACCAGCTGTCATATGTACCCACCATCATCACATGTAGGTCACTAATAATAATGGTAGCATGACCCCATCTACTCCGAGGCCAATTCACTGATTTGTGAAGTGGTTCACTTATCTTCTCCCAGTGCTGGGTAGATAATATTCAAGTTAACATATTATACAATTAACATAGATGTAATTAATACTGTATACTGGGAAATGTTTAAGAATATTGTTCATTTTATAGTTTATGTGGATTTTAATTTAGTTACAATATTTCCTTTAATAAGACCTGGGACATCTATTTTAATATTGAACAACAATAGGGAAATTTACTATTTGAGGTCACTATTTAAAATATAATTGTGAATTATTAAAGTTCGTAGAGTTAGAAGTGATTCTGAACATTCCTGATAAACAATAGCTTTAAACTTTGTGTATCAGTTAGTAAATGATAGATCAAGCATTGACAGAAATTTTAAACAAATATTACCTCATTGTGAACTCATTTGTTTAAGGACTTTATCAAACTACAGTTATTTCCTGACTGAATAAACATTTTTAAAAAATAAAAATTATCTTTTTTTGTGTTTTTCACTTAACAGAACAACTTAATATTAATTAATATAATATTATATATATTATTATTATATATATAATATTAATATTAATAATCAATTATAAATTATCAATAGACAATTTTGTTAAGCAGTCATTGTATCATTTATTCAAGCTCATCATCAATTCCACTCATATACAAAAAGGGAGGCTACTATTCAAGAGTGACATTTAGTCAATGAAATATGGTATCACTATATAGTTGACTAAAGGAATGTTTCAGTTATCAGTATAACCTCTAAGTTGATTAAAGAAATATTAATAAACAATGAAGCACTTGTTAACAAAACAGTTCCTAATAATAATATAAAGACATTATATACTATAAATTTAGTTCATTTAATAATATCAAACTTTAAACTTGATTACTCCACAATATTATACAGTAACTAAATACTTTAACTTAATACATATTGTACTCACCACTGCAGTCTTTGTACACTGAGCAATATACACAGTGTTAATAGAACCATTAGGAGTCCTACCACCAAATAACAGAGCTCTGTTATTAGGTAGTGATGTAAGAGTGAAGTTACTACAAGGAGGTGGACATTCTCCAGTAATTTCTGGTATTATCCACTGACCTGCAATACAAACAGTTATAAAATTGTACTTGATATATAATGTATTTGATAACATGATATATTGATCTTACCACTGGATAAACGATAATAGTGGTGTTCATTAGTACGAACATAATCAAGACACATATTATACTGAGTACCAGATTGTGGAGAGGTAGGACGTGGACCATATCCACCAACTACCAGTAGATAATCCACTTTATTGAATGTAAGTGATATCATCCCACAGTGTGACTTCATCATTGGACCCATACTTGGATTAGTTGGGAACAGTTCATTCCATGTAAGTGAATCTGTTATTAATGAATTGACACTATTGTGACGACACTGGCCATGATTACAACGTCCTCCAAAATAGTAGATCCTGTTACTGATAACAATAGAGGCATAGCCCAAGACACCCAGTGGAGGTTTTCCATTAGTAGGTTGTTGCTCCCATCTACCAGTTGGTAAGTGAAATACCTCAATAACAGAGGTCATCCTCTGTTTGACTTCATTATCATGTACTCTAGGGAGACCATCTATATTACCACCCCACATGTAGAGGTAGTCACCCACTATATGTGTGGAGTGATCATACCTCTTTGTAGGTACATAATAATCTGTAGAACATGACACACACACACACATAACAATAGATAACTATTATAATAATGTAGTCAAACCTGATCTAGATGTAGCCAGCTTTTCTTTCAAATTAGACACGCCCTTAATAATGAGCTCTCAGTTATTATAATTGAGGACAACTCTCTACTTACAAGTTCCATCGTAAAACAAGTAATCTTAGATTATACTGAGCACCAGGTTGTGGAGAGGTAGGACGTGGACCAATACCACCAACTACCAGTAGATAATCCACTTTATTGATTGTAAGAGATATCATCCCACAGTGTGACTTCATCATTGGACCCATACTTGGATTAGTTGGGAACAGTTTATTCCATGTAAGTGAATCTGTTATTAATGAGTTCAGACTATTGTGACGACACTGGTCATGATTACAATAGCCTCCAAAATAGTAGATCCTGTTACTGATAACAGTGGAGGCATAGCCAATGACACCCAGTGGAGGTTTTCCATTAGTAGGTCGTTGTTCCCACCAACCAGTAGGTAAGTGAAATAATTCAATAACAGAGGTCATTTTCTGTTTGACTTCATTATCATGTACTCTAGGGAGACCATCTATATTACCACCCCACATGTAGAGGTAGTCACCCACTATATGTGTGGAGTGATATGACCTCTTTGTAGGTACATAATAATCTGTAGAACACACACACATAACAATAGATAACTATTATAATAATGTAGTCAAACCTGATCTAGATGTAGCCAGCTTTTCTTTCAAAATAGACACACACAATAAGCTTTCAGTTATTTTAATTGAATACTAAACAATTTATTTTATTTATTATAAGTTATTCCATTCAGATGTATTAGTGTGTGTTAATACAGTATACAGTTAATGATACATAAAATATTAATGTTATAATATGTTCTTAAGACTGTATTGTATCGGGTAGACCTGACTTGTCTAAATCACTGAAATAAGGATGTTGTATAGCAGTCTTTGCTGACATTCTCTTCCCAGGATTATAAAGCAACATTTGCTGATATTAAAGACACTAGAATTAAAAATGATAAGTGAACAATAGCTTACCATTAATAGGTCAGATGGAAACAAATGTTCCTCTCTAACTGGTCTTATCAGACTATTATAGTCCACATTGTATTTATCATGTTAAGTTATAGTTACAACAAATACTGATAATATTGCCTGTTATTAGAGACTTTTAAGTAAATGGTCGTATATATTGTTATTTACTGGAATAATAATAGTTAATTTATTATATTATTAATTGTTGTTGTGATTAGTTTACTGAGATCTTTTCCTTGTTTCTTTGATATCTTAATACATTTCTCTATCTCTTCATAATTTAATGCTATGCCCCCTAATATAATAGAAATAATTAACAATAATAATATTAACCAAATAATAGTTATTAATACTAGTTATTAAACAAGGTTACAATAGATAACTCTAGTTTGTTATGACATAATATTGTTTTGAACTGTTAAATTTACAAGTTAAGGATAGGATCTTTGAAAGGTTTATCTTGTGCAATACATTCTAACTAACATATTCATATCATGGTAGAAGTTATAATTAAAATAAAGAAAACTGTCATTCATTACTATATTCTCCTTGTGGACATTGGCTATTGTCTAGTTCTTATGATGGTACAATATGTATTACTAATAGTAATTGTTATAAATGGTCAGTATTGAGTCATCTTGATAGTAAAGTCATCCAGTCACGATGGCACTCATCAGGTCAAGTTATAGCAACTACTAGTACTAATAAAACTGCATGTTTTTGGAAACTGTTAAATATATAAAGTGCTGGCCACTTTATTAATTATATTAAATTATTGTGATTAAAATTATTATTGTTCATTCAATAATGAATTACCCTCCACAAGAAGATATTATCTTCTACAACAACTAAATAACTAAATACAATAACTAAACTAACTATTATAATAACCTTACTACTAAAATTATAACACACACTATATTATTGTATACTATTAAATGGTTTCATTGAAGTTTGTTATGATCTCTGACATTGTTGGATGTTCTCTACGATTCTCTTTCAAACATCATTCAATAAGAGCTTTAAACGATAATCGTCTAATACTGTTAATATGAAGTTGTCTCTGAGCTACCTCAGGAATACGACAAATCATCATTTCAATCAAGACAACACCATAACTGTAAACATCCATTGCAGGAGAATGGTCTTTTGGTACAATTACAACACAACATTTCCAAATATGGTAATATTATTATAATAATCGTATCTTAAATAATAGCTAAACTACTAAAAAGCAAACTCACTATTATAATTAGCACATGCACTATATCATTGCCTAGCCAATTGTGTCATTGAGGTCTGTTATGATCTCTGACATTGTTGGACGTTCTCGACGATTCTCCTTTAAGCATCTCTCAATAAGCACTTTAAACATTGGTCGTCGAATAGCGTTAATATGAAGTTGTCTCTGAGCTACCTCAGGAATACGACAGATCATCATTTCAATCAAGACAACACCATAACTGTAAACATCCATTGCAGGAGAATGGTCTCTTGGTATACCAGCTTCTGGAGCAGAATAAACTGGATTACCTGGATTGACTGTACGACCAATCATTGATTGAAGATTAGCTGAACCATAGTCTGATACCTTGGCTCTCCAACTGCATTGACCATATGTAAGAAGGACATTAGCAGTGCTGACATCTCTATGTAGTATAGGGTCTGGTTTAAAGAGGTGGAGATAGTTGAGACCACAGGCTATATCTTGACTGATAGTCAGAACAGCAGGATAGGCTAGAGGACCAGCTTCTAGCTCTTTACGAAGACTAGTTGGGATTAATTCTGAGAGGATGATAGGAGTACCCACTCGAGTGGCTCCTATGAACTGAAGGAGATTGGGATGACGTACTAGAGCAGCTATCTCCATTTCTCGTGTAAAAACTGATATGTTATATGGTGACAGGATAGTGTCATATAGACATTTGGCAGCTACTCTAAGGCCACGAAATTTAGCCACCTTGATTTCTCCCCAACCTCCTTTCCCAAGGATCTCCTCAGTCATCTCAATCTCCTCTTTCCTCACTACCCAGTGAGACTGTTGTTGCAACTGTAGAAATTGTTGTTGAAGAGTGGCATAAGCTTGACGTGATTGTTGAAGAGCAGTGGTTGAGTTCTGATATTGTTGGCGAAAATTATCACGTTCTCGACATAGTTGTCTTTCTCTCTTGTCTTGATCTTGTAGTTGCTGTTGAAGTAATCTTTCTCTATTTTCATGATCTCTTAGTTCACGTTGAAGTGTAGCTTGAGTTTGTTGTTTCTCTTGAAGTTCTTGATGTAGTTGATGTAATTGTCTTTTTTTGGTTTGAAGGTCCTCTTGAAGAGCTCTTGTCACATCTATCTGCTGTTGTTTGGTATCTTGTAGCTCTTTGTTGGTAACTTCAAGTTGTCGTGTTAAACGTTGAATTTCTCTATCTTTCTCTTGTAAATCTTCATGTGATGAAGAAGAAGGTTGAAGACGTGTAGAAGATTGGACAGTAAGTTGAGGTTGTCCATGTCTCTTCTGTTGTAGCTTTAGTTGATATTCTTCAGTAAATGTCAGGTTAGTTTTTCCATCTCCTACAGTCCACTGGTCATCATTACATACTACAGTGAGAGATATAGTATGTTACAATAGTATTGATTTATGAGACTAGTTTGTAATATAAACAGTTAATGTGTCAATACTCCTATATCATACTGTGATAATACTGATAATGTGTGTGTGTACTATATAACAAATACTATCATCAATAGACAGTACTTACTAAGTTCTATCACTGTAGTATCATTGAGTTTACTAAAATCTTTATATCCTCCAAATTGTACTACCCATACAGTGGTAGGTGACACATTCCATACTGAGAGGGAGTGGCTATATCTCTTAGTCAATGGTTCTGGTATATTGAGCTATAAGATGGAATATAGTGTACTATATGACATTATAATAATGATGTTATGATATTACTACAAAACTAGTCATTATACATGTAACATCAGTGGATACATGTACTCTAGTAACAGACTATAACTTTGTATGAACTGGTAGAGTTGACATGTTACAATACTTTAAAACATGAACATAAGTACTTATGTACAGTCTTTAATAACTGAATTATAACTATAAACAAATCAGATATATCAATAGACTATACTATCATAAATGTTAACATACTATAGTGTCAGGACTACAGGTATAAAACCAGGTCATAAAAACAATAACTATTATTAATTAGAAATTGTCTATAGATGAGGGTTATTTTCAGAGGTCAAAGTTCAAATAGTCACACTTTATTATATCCCCTCATACTGTAGATCATAGACATTAACTCACTTTGTGTTAGTGTTAGGTCACATGATAACTAGTAACTAACCTTTGTCCATGTCTTTGTATCAATGTTAAATAACCAGCTGTCACCAATACTAATGAAGTTTTGATCCATTCCACCCACCATCATCACATGTTGGTCACTGATAATAGTGGTAGCATGAGCACATCTACTCTGAGGCCAATTCACTGATTTGAGAAGTGGTTCACTTATCTTCTCCCAGTGCTAGGTAGATAATATTCAAGTTAACATATTATACAATTAACATAGCAGTAATTAATACTGTATACTGGGAAATGTTTAAGAATATTGTTCATTTTATAGTTTATGTGGATTTTAATTTAGTTACAATATTTCCTTTAATAAGACCTGGGACATCTATTTTAATATTGAACAACAATAGGGAAATTTACTATTTGAGGTCACTATTTAAAATATAATTGTGAATTATTAAAGTTTCTAGATTTAAAAGTAGTTTAGAACATTCCTGATAATTAATACATTTAAACTTTAAGTTTTAAGGTAATATTTATAGAGCACCATTTGTGTCAAAATTAAATACATTCAATTTACTTTTAGCATGTTATGATTTACTTTTTATTAAATAAAACGTGGACTGCGAGTATCACAAGCCATCTCTTAGAATCGAGTGTCAGCAAGATGTTTCCAGTTAGATTAGGTGCTTGGTGGTTGTATATTGTAGATCTATTATTTGGGGAAGTCGAGGACGGACATTAAAACTCTGTATAACCCCGTTATATTGAAATTGGAATGTCCGTCTGAGGCTTCCATATATTTTAATAACTTATTAATTATATCATGAAAATTTTCCAATTTTGACATAAAAGGGCGCCCCGTCTTTATTACCTTTATTATTATCTTTATTATTTATTACTTGTGAACTCAATTGTTTAAGGACTGTATCAAACTACAGCTATTTTCTGACTGATAAAACTTTTTTTTTTAAATTTCCTGTTTTATTTATAGAAAGAACAACTTAACAACAAACAATTTGTTAACCAGTCATTTCAGTATTTATTCAAAGTTATTATCAATTTCATTGATATACAAAAAGGGAGGCTACTATTCAAGAGTGACATTTAGTCAATGAAATATGGTATCACTATATAGTTGACTAAAGGAATGTTTCAGTTATCAATATAACCTCTAAGTTGATTAAAGAAATATTAACAAACAATAAATCACTTGTTTATTAATAACACACTTCCTAATAATAATATAAAGACATTATATACTATAAATTTAGTTCATTTAATAATATCAAACTTTAAACTTGATTACTCCACAATATTATACAGTAACTAAATACTTTAACTTAATACATATTGTACTCACCACTGCAGTCTTTGTACACTGAGCAATATACACAGTGTTTTCGTAACCATTAGGAGTAAGACCACCAAATAACAGAGCTCTGTTATTTGGTAGTGATGTAAGAGTGAAGCCATTACAAGGAGGTGGATATTCTCCATTAACATCTGGTGTTATCCACTTACCTAAAATACAGTTACAAATTGTACTTGATATATAATGTATTGATAACATGATATATTGATCTTCTTACCACTGGATAATTGATAATAGTGGTGTTCATTAGTACGAACATTACCACCATAAACATCACTATACTGAGCACCAGATTGTAGAAAGGTAGGATGTAGACCAATACCACCAACTACCAGTAGATAATGCACTTTACTGAATGTAAGTGATATCATTCCACAGTGTGACTTCATCATTGGACCCATACTTGGATTAGTTGGGAACAGTTCATTCCATGTAAGTGAATCTGTTATTAATGAGTTGACACTATTGTGGCGACACTGGCCATGATTACAACGTCCTCCAAAATAGTAGATCCTGTTACCAATAACAGTAGAAGCATAGCTGTTGACCCCCAGTGGAGGTTTTCCATTGGCAGGTCGTTGTTCCCATTTTCCAGTTGGTAAGTGAAATATCTCAACAACAGAGGTCATTCTCCATTTGACTTCATTATCATGTGCCTTAGGGAGACCATTTATATTACCACCCCACATGTAGAGATAGTCACCCACTATATTTGTGGAGTGATGGTTCCTCTTTGTAGGTACATAATAATCTGTAGAACATAACACACACACACATAACAATAGATACTATTATAATAATGTAGTCAAACCTGATCTAAATGTAGCCATCTTTTCTTTCAAAATAGATAGACCCTTAATAATGAATTATCAGTTATTTTAATTGAATACTTACAAGTCCATCATAAAACAAGTAATCTTATAAGTTTATTTATAATTATAAGTTATTCCATTCAGATGTATTAGTGTGTGTTAATACAGTATACAGTTAATGATACATAAAATATTAATGTTATAATATGTTCTTAAGATTGTACTGTATCAGGTAGACCTGACTTGTCTAAATCACTGAAATAAGGATGTTGCATAGCAGTCTTTGGTGACATTCTCTTCCCAGGATTATAAACCAACATTTGCTGATATTAAAGACACTAGAATTAAAAATGATCATTGAACAATAACTTACCATTAATAGGTCACATGGAAACAAATGTTCCTCTCTATAAAAAGAGCTGGTCATATTAGACTATTATAGTCCACGTTGTATTTATCATGTTAAGTTATAGTTACAACAAGTACTGATAATATTGTCTGTCATTAGAGACAGTACAGGGTCATACTAATAATTATATACTGGAATAATAATAGTTAATTTATTATATTATTAATTGTTGTTGTGATTAGTTTACTGAGAGCTTTTCCTTGTTTCTTTGATATCTTAATACATTTCTCTATCTCTTCATAATTTAATGCTATGCCCCCTAATACAATAGAGATAATTAATAATAATAATATTAACCAAATGAATGAAATAGTTATTAATACTAGTTATTAAACAAGATTACAATAGACCACACTAGTTAGTTTATTTTATGATGTTATTATTACATAATATTATATTATCATGAACTATTGTACTGATAGATTCACAAGTTAAAAGAGTTAGTGTGTCAGTGGGTGTGGCTTACCTAGTTTATAGACCCCAGCTAACATATTGTTGTCAGTGACAACAATACTCACTAAACCAGAGCATAACGACATCTCACCTCCTGTAGGATCAAGGAGACTAGACCATCTGGAGGACAATATCATATCATATAGTTACTAATGTAACCACACCCACTTATGATGAATGGCAAACGAGACTGATACAGGTAGTGAACTGCAATGTAGTGGAGTTTGTGTTGCCATGGAAACCACTGGACTTTCTGACTCAATAGTAACAGTTGGTAACTTGACTAAAAATAAATATCATGTACTAATGTGGAACCTCCTATAATGGACACCCTCTTAATTGAGGACACTTGTTCTAGTCCCATACTAATACTTTAGTGTATTAACAACCACTCCCAATATTTCAGGTATAAAATGGTTATATTATGTACTGTACCCAATGAAAAGAGTATGCTCCTATTATTAGATCAATCAAATTTAACCAACCAATGTCCAGATAATAGATTTTATTTTAATAACTAACCATCTTTTAAACCAGCTACAATAGCTAGTAGACAAACATCTAGAGGAGGTCCATCAATACTCAGTAGAATGACATCAATATACAATGCCCAACAAAGCTATAATATAGAGTTCTCATATAACAATAATAATATATATATATACCTGTCCTTCTAGTATACAGAGTTGATATAGATCAATGAATTTAGAACTAAATGAAGTATATAACTAATATCATTAATATTAACTTTAATTGTTATTAAATGGTAAAAGATGTATTAATAGACTATATTAGTTGTCATAATACATTATGTAATATTAACATATATTATATATGTGTGTATGTGTGACCTGATCTCTGAAAAGGGACTATTGCTAAAACATCTCAATAAACAGGTTTTGTATACATACAGTTGGTGAATATATACAACTATTCATAACAAGTATATGCTTTAACAATGGTCCCTTTTCACTAATAAGGTTATAAATGTATTGTTTAGCCAGAAGTGGTTCCTTGTTGAAAGTCATGTCATATATACACATTACAGACTATTACAAAACATTACAGACCTATTGAAAACTATTAAAAACCACTACAGAGCATTATATATATATATATATATATATATATATATATATATAACAGAATTAAAGGACAAAAGAACAGAGCTCTCGCTATGTTGCTGTTACTCCAAGTTCCACACGTTATCTGTTTGATGATCGCATAACACGTAAAACTTGGAGTAACAGCAACATAGCAAGAGCTCTGTTCTTTTGTCTTTTAATTCTGTTCTAACCCGCTGTCTAAACGATATTGAGCACTCTTCAACAGACTTAGATACTTCAGTATATATATATATACATCAAGTAAAACAATTTAGCAATCAAGTACTTTCTTACAATATTTTCCATTATATTATACAATTATATTAATGATCTATTATTTCTACCTCAATAATATATCTTGTATTGTTTGAGAAACAAAAGTGGAAGACATTTCTTTTATTACTTTACCTCCAGTAGCAACAGGAGAATAATCAACATTTAAAACTATAAAAAATTATATAATATATACACTTAATACATAAGTTACCTATATATCCTTCATTAGGTGACATTTGAGGTGGATTACAGAGCTCCTGTCATCAATTATAATTAATTAAACTAATGAAATATTACTTAACTGCTTGAATACCGCACATAGCACAAGTATTACCTATCTTGACTAAAGATGAACCATTAGCAGTACTGATGGATCCTAAAATATAATATAATAGAACCACTTATTAGGACAATATGAATTAATGACATCCTTTATATTAAAGATACTTGTTCTAGTCCCATACTAATACTTTAGTGTATTATACAACCTCTATATTAAGGACACTTGTTCTAGTCCCATACTAAAACTTTAGTGTATTATACAATCTCTATATTGAGGACACTTGTTCTAGTCCCATACTAATACTTTAGTGTATTATACAACCTCTATATTGAGGACACTTGTTCTAGTCCCATACTAATACTTTAGTGTATTATACAACCTCTATATACATTCTTCCAAGATATAACCATACCTGTATTAATAGTGGCTGTCCTAGCTTGATCAATTCTCCGCCCATCTTCTCTGAGACCTTCATCCTAAGGGTCATATGTACAAATGTTTATAGACCTAATACACTAACCAGTAGTCCTGTCAGGAAGTCATCAGGAAACAACAACCTTAAAGAACGAGAGATTATTCTAATGGTATATAGACATTTTACCTAAAATCTAGCTCCATCTAATCACTCCACGTGGTAGCTATCAGCCCCACCCACTTACTAACAAGTAAAAATGGCTGTTATCTTTTATTATGATATAGTCTGTCCTTTTGCCTATATGGCTAGTCATATAGTTGAAGCTGCAGTCTCCAGAGCTGGAGGTAAAGTACATTGGAGACCAGTACTGCTGGGTAAGTAAGAGAGGGAGTTGTAGCATGGTAGCTTTAGTACTTGATAGGACTTGAAGTTAAGTAATGTTAAGTGTGAGGACTGAAGTGATGGGAGACAGAGTTCAACTAGTTTTATTGGACTATCCCTATGTAGGTGGTTTATATAAAGTTGTAGATGCTCCTCAAGGAAAAGATGGTTCTGCAATGGATGTTATGGCTGCAGCAAAAGTCATAATTGTCAATGAAGGTATAGTGACTAGGAGAGTCTATATTGGACAGCAAGATACTTTAGGACCTTGTTCTTAGTACAGAGGTGTCCTTGTATAATACCAGGACTAGAACAAGTGTCCTAAGTATAGAGTATGTCCTTTATGGAAGGTTCCTCTTGTGTTCATAATGGTTATGAGTCCTATTCCCCTTTTTAGATTTTGAGAGACAGGCCTATCGTTATGGTGTCCCCTTTAATACTCCACATCACCACCCACAAAAGACACTCCATGCAATGAGAATACTAGCTGGTATTGATGACCAGGAAACAAGAATAACATTATCAAAAGCATTCTATAAAGTCAGTTACTTTACTTAACATACAATATATTGAACACTTTGGGACATTAGGCTTATTGGCAAGAAGGTAGAGACATGGAGGAACATGATGAAATACAGGCTGTTGTTGATACAGTGATAAAAGATCTTGATGTTGTTAAAATGGCTACTAACTCAGGTTGTTCACAATTACTTAAGAATAATACTGAAGAGGCTGGTAATAGAGGAGCATTTGGAGTTCCAGGGTAAATTAATTTCTTCCTTTTAATTTTTTTAATTTTTTTATAGTTTTTATGTTAATAATCAGTTATTTTGGGGAGTTGATCGGCTGTTTTTAGTAGAGAGAATGTTGGGTAGGAAAGATGCTCTACCTGAGAGACTAGCTACACCACCTCCTCAAGTAAGTTCACTAGGAAAGACGATCATCTCTCTCTCCCTCTCCCTCTCCCTCTCCCTCTCTCTCTCTCTCTCTCTCTCTCTCTCTCTCTCACTCAGGGTGGCCAAGCAGATCTAACCTTCTACTTTGACTATTCTAGTCCATGGAGTTTCATAGGCAATGAGTTACTCGAAAGCACAATACAAAGTGTATCTCCAGTATCTGTTCGAGTTCATTATGTACCAATCCTCCTGGGAGCCTTGTTTAAAAACATTGGCACTCCACAGGTACATATATTCTTTTCTACTTACTATATACAACTACATTGTTGTATCATTAGATACCTGGGGCAGTTTTTGCTGAAGCAAAACGCCAATATTTGTCTTGGGAATTAAGTCATTTTGCTAATGAAGTTGCTAAGAGGCCTATTCAATGGCCTGAAAGCTTTCCAATACGAACAGTGCTACCACTACGAGTGACACTAGCTTCAGGTTGTGACCCTAAACTGATAAAGATATTATGTAAGTTTCTTAGGCCTTTAAGTATGAGGTAATAACATTACTTTTTTAAGATCGAGCAGCATGGGAAGAAAATAAGAATATTGGTGATCCTGAGGTAAAGAAAAATTTTAAATACTTATTATAAAATTTAGATTTACTTACCTCTAATACAATCCTTGTTTCTTCTTTTTAGGTGTTAAAAAATGTTCTGACATTTCATGGATTTCCTAGTACTGAATTAATAGAGAAAGCAAACACACAATCTATAAAGGATCAGCTAACAGCTAACACAAAGAAGTAAGTAACCATGGCAACAGTAACCATAGCAACAGAGGAGATGGATATTAAAGGAGAGAAAGAGAAGACACACACATATACAAAGAACATGTAGATAAAAAGTAAGAGAAATAATTCTTCTCTCTTCTCTTTTAAGAGCTGAGGATGAAGGAGCATGTGGTGTCCCAACATTTCAAGTCAATGGTAGTCGTCCAATATGGGGACAAGACAGACTACATGTTGTAGCTGACATGTTATGTGGATGGAAAGAAACACTACCACCAAGTAAACTATAAATATTTAATTACAAAACAATTTTTACAAAAACTTAAGTTCTAATTCTCAATAATGTACACAATATATCAGTATTTTAGAGAAGTTAGTTTTTAACCTCTAATACTGATAACACAATGTTTCTAATTATATAACGTTGAGTTGATTTTTAAAAATTATTTCTTCCATGACGATGACAATAAGGCGAATTTACATTAGCATTGAGGCGACAAGGCAGACCATTACGAGTCATTGCAGCACACTTTTGGTTACCTAGGAAACTAGAAGAGGTACTATTGGGGGTGTGGTCTTTATGAGGGGTAAGAGTAGACGTGGGAATAGGTGTTGAAGGTGGTGGAAACTTTGGAACATAGCCTCCATTGGATGTAATATCTTTGTAAAGATCATCTAATTCATCATCAGATATCTCTTGACTATTGTTAGTGGTCAATGTTGGAACAGGAGAGATAGTGCGAGGTTTGGTAGAGAGAGATAAAGGCCTAGCTGTGTTGGTTTGTTTGAAGTGACCATACCACTGCTTGCCCCAGTCACCTAACAATTGAAAATGAATTATATTAATGAAAAGTTGTGTCAATATCATTAATGAAATGATTATAGGGGCCTATATTATGTAACCTCATTAACAATATGAGGTATATACAGTGTCCTTTGTAGTATTAATAAACCTCTGAAATGAGGATATCCCTGTAATTAGGATAATATAATTCAATAGTGTCCAACTATGACAGCCACAGGCAACACTAAAGCCTTTTATAAAGGACACTCTTAATTAGGCTAATAACATTTATATTCAAGGAACTTACTCTATTGTTAAATAACCTCAGTATTATATTATATGAGTACTTACCTAGTAATATAGTTAATAGTATTCCGGCTAACTGGACCAGACTAAAACTATAAAGAAACTTTAGTTCAGTTAACAAATTCCCCAACACTAATACTAGTAGAGCTAGTCTAGACAACCAAGGTGCTTTAAGAAACAGCAATATTAGACACGATATCAACAAGAAAAGAAAATGGCTAGCTGTAGTTGTCAGTGTACGAAGACCGTCCTGAGCTCCGCCTACTTTCTCCATGACCCAGCCAAGTTGTACGCTAACAGCACTGTTCATAGTGTCCAATAAAGAGAGAACATGTGCTACAGTATTGTTGATAGTTTTAAGATTTGATATTGTATCTTCATATTGTCCACTTATTTCATTTAGAAGTATTAGTAGATCATTAGTGCTGTTATCTGTATAAGAGATAAAGTTACTATAAATAAATAACGATAAAAATAAATTTATATGTTAGACATGTGTCTTTTCTAAAGAAACAGCGAATGAATGCGTTCCTCTTAGAGAACAAGTGTATATTTGAGAGAGAGACACAATGGATTCGTCTCTAAAACCACAAAGGACACACAGTGACAGATATGGTTGTCTCCCTCGGAGGAGAGAGAGGAACACATGTACTTATAGGAAAACAAAAAGGTCACTAAAGCCAAAAATTACTACAACCATTTTTATTGATGTATAGGAGAGTACATCAGTAAGTTCCTTATATTATTATAATGATATTCATAGTATGAGGTACACACAAACCTGCTATATACCAGTATATATGACTTACCTATTCTTTTCCAAACTTTTCTAACATTCTCACTCAACTGATCTAACTCGTCTCTCATTCTCTGTTGAGATTCTTGACGATTTTTATCCTGAGTTACCAACATCTCTCGAGCTATTTCTACAACAATAAAATAAATATTTATAAAGTATTTTTACTAACAATGAAGCTTAGATAACATATAGTTCACTTACCAAGTTGTTGTCTGATATTATCTGTCATGTTCTTCAATTGTTGTTGACTTCTTTGTATCAGAGATCGTTCTACAGTAAGGTGATCAATATTTTCATGAATAGATTCTTCAAGTGCCTCTTGTGAAGTAGATAATTTTGTCTGTCGCTGGAGAAGGTCTTCTTGTTCTCTCTTAACTTCTTCAAGACTCTCATTAGTAAAACGCCGTATCTATATGTGAAATATATATATATTTATAATACAAGAGATAGTTAATTCCTTCTTAATAGTACACACTTTACGAGCTTAGAAACTGTCCTTAGTATAATAGGTGTCCTCGATATAGAGGTTATATAATACACTAAAGTATTAGTATGGGACTAGAACAAGTGTCCTTAATATAGAGGTTGTATAATACACTAAAGTATTAGTATGGGACTAGAAGAAGTGTCCTCAATATAGAGGTTATATGATACACTAAAATATTAGTATGGGACTAGAACAAGTGTCCTCAATATAGAGGTTGTATAATACACTAAAGTATTAGTATGGGACTAGAACAAGTGTCCTTTGTGAGAGGTTCCGTTACTTCATAAGTTGCTGTACCTGCTCGTGATTTGATGCTAGAACTTCCATTGCTTTGATTTGTTGCAATGTTGAGTGAGAGAGCTGGTTAACAGCAACTTCCGTTTGATGTCGAAATTGTTGTTGTCGAGTAGCATAACACACTGATCTAGCTCTATTACTAATGATATGGTAGGCATTCCACATGTGAGCATCCATGGGTCCTGTACACTCTGCTACAGTCTAGAGAGAGAGAGAGAGAGAGAGAGAGAGAGAGAGAGAGAGAGAGAGAGAGAGAGAGAGAGAGAGAGAGAGAGAGAGAGAGAGAGAGAGAGAGAGAGAGAGAGAGAGAGAGAGAGAGAGAGAGAGAGAGAGAGAGAGGGGGGGGGGGGGGGGGAGAGAGGGAGAGAGAGGGAGAGAGGAGAGAGAGAAAGAGAGAGAGAGAGAGAGAGAGAGAGAGAGATGTTCCATTGTCCTCATTACTCACATACCATATCGCTAGTACAAGGGAACACTTTACGTCCTTCAGCCTCAGACTGACAATTCAATAACTGAACACTCATTTTTGCTAATTCTTCTTCACTCATTTCACTACAAGACTTACGTAGAGCATGAATAACCTGTAAAGAATATATTCTAATAGTCACTGACCAGTCTCCCATCATATTAGTACTCATACCCAATACTGCTTAACTATCTATCTATAACATGTTATTACTGACCTTATGTTGACATTGGTCTAAAGGGGATAAGTCCAGTAACTGCTTGGCTTCCTGTAAGAACTTCTGCTCAGCTGATGCTATTTCAAAAGGGACAAGAACTCCATTGTTTTGTGGTGTTTTCTCGTTAGTTGTATCGTCATCATAATCAGAGTCCTCACTAAATGGCCACCAAGCTAAAGTTATATGAAGATAGAAGACAAGAAAGAAGAAGGTCTTCATAATCTCTGGTTTTTCACACTCAAATTTGGAGCCAGTAGTTTCAAAACTGACCAATCAGTAAAAGACGACACCCATTAAATATACGGAATATTTAATTAATTTTAGTACGATTTCATTTCCATACAAATTTCAGAATGTTTCCGTATACGTCCGTAAACTTAAAAGACCACATGTAACATAACTTTATTATTCATAAAATGTACAGAGAAAGTAAGTTATTGTTGCCATGGTAACACATGTATCACCTCAAATAACCCCTAAATAATGATAATAAAATAAATAATTATTAAAATAAATAGGGGCAAACTCACGGTAATTTCATAGTCATAAAGACTCGACAAGCGAAGAACGAAATGATAACACTGAAAAATCCAAAGCCCAATAACATAATCCGATTAAATCGAGATAGACCAGGAGAATTGCCTCGTTCTAAAAGAATAAAACCGAGACCTCCAAGAGTGAACAAGAAACTGGACGCTAAACCCTCCATAATATATTGTCCATTAACTCGATACTAAGAGAGAGAGAGACAGAACAATACATTAGAATACAATACTATATATTAACCTGCATAAAGGCTACAGGCTTGCTATGACCAAATTCATCTGTAGTTGAACCAATCGAAGGTGGTTCTACAATGACATCATAAATAACTCCACCAGTTACCAGAAAATAGGATAACAAGATGATGCCAAATACTACAGTTGCTGATGGGGCTTTTATAAATGATGGTTTCTTAACTCGAACTTGAGGAGCTTGTAAAAAATAAAAAGGGAGACGATAAAGGTACTCCATTGTTCCAGAGGGGATGTGGCTATAATTAATTAAGTGAAGATTTATGAGCCACGCCCACCCACATGGCTACACTTAGCAGAAAAATTGCACATTACTTTATTAGATGTACTAGGAGATGGATATCATTGGATGCTGTGTGTTCTGAAGTTACTGAGAGCCTCCAACAATTACCAGCTCTTATTCATAAAGTATGACATATGGACGAATGGATAGATGAGTCAATGGATGTATTGATAATGAATGGATCAATAGATTTATACATTGGCTAATGGATCAATGCTTTGTTCTTCATCTTGCCCGTAGGAGTTGGTTTCAGAGAGTCAAGAATTGCAGGAATGTAGTCGCTATCTCTTTGACGGTAGAGGCAAAGCAATCCGACCTACAATGGTATTGTTAATGGCAGCTACTTGCAACTATACTCGGCAACACAGGTCACATGAAAGTCATGTGATTAATAAATAACTATTAGATTATTTTATAGGCAATTTATCAGTCTGCCTCAGCAGACGATTGCCATGGTAACCGAAATGATTCACACAGCCAGTCTTATTCATGATGACATTATTGATGGTGCTGATACTAGAAGGGGAAAACCCTCTGTTAATAAAATATGGGGAGAAAGAAAAGTTCGCAATATTTAAAGCTGTTGTATATATAAAAGAATCTTTATATAGGCTGTAATGGCTGGTAACTTTATTTTAGCTGAAGCATCAAGATGTCTGGCATCACTCGGTAATGCACAAGTCATTGATATTGTAGCTACTGTGATAGAAGATTTAGTACGAGGTGAGAGAGAAAGAGAGAAGTAAGCTAATCTTAATACAACAGGTGAAGTTATGCAGCTAAATAATACAAGTGGTGATGCTGAAACACTTTTTGAGCAATATATTCACAAAACCTTTAAAAAGACTGCAAGTTTAATGGCATACTCATGTCAAGCTGTAAGGACCATATCGTGTTAACTCACTAACATATTATGACTTGTACATGTACTTAAGGTAGCTGTGTTGAGTAACCTCTCTGAAGAATATTGCCAAGCTGCTTTTCAATATGGCAAAAATGCAGGACTTGCTTTTCAGGTTATAAAAACTGGTTTTAATAGTACTTTGTTCAATATATCTTATAGATTATCGATGATGTATTAGATTTTCAAGCTACAGAGTCCGAGTTTGGAAAACCAGTTTCTGTTGACCTGAAACTAGGGTTAAGTACTGCACCTGTTCTATTTGCTGCTAAAGAGGTTGTCATGATAACCATATGTCATTAGTAATGGAGATATATTGTATTATAGGTACCAGAGCTGTATAAATTAATGAGGAGGCAGTTTAAAGAACCAGGAGATGTTGAAAAGGCTGTGTCAGCAGTTCTTAATGTAAGGAGCATCTTTATAGTGAATATTATGGGATGCAGTCCTTAGTATAGAGGTCTCCTCAATATAGAGGTTGTATAATACACTAAAGTATTAGTATGGGACTAGAACAAGTGTCCTCAATATAGAGGTTGTATAATACACTAAAGTATTAGTATGGGACTAGAACAAGTGTCCTCAATATAGAGTGTATAATACACTAAAGTAGTAGTATGGGACTAGAACAAGTGTCCTCAATATAGATGTTGTATAATACACTAATGTATTAGTATGGGACTAGAACAAGTGTCTTTAATATAGAGGTTATATAATACACTAAAGTATTAGTATGGGACTAGAACAAGTGAAAGAGGGTATCCTTAAAAGAGGTTCTAATAGTCTTTTTTGTTCCTTCTTTATTTAGAGTTCAGCTATTAAAGAGAGTTTAAATTTAGCTCAAGAATATTCCAGTAAATCTATAGGATTTTTGAACCAGTTCACAGTCAGTCCTGAAAGAAATCAATTATACAATTTAGCAAATGAAATTGTAGACAGAAATAAATGATGAATATTATTATTATAAAGGTCATCACTCACATGTTTCACTTGATAAGATTCATTGGTTATAGAAATGTATTTATAAGTTACCAAAGTTCACAAAAGTGCTTCATTAAATTAACAAGTACTTGTGAGAGTTTACTACTTGTCAGCATTTCTGAGGTATCATGGCCTTACTCAACTTACTTTTGACTCTTTGTTTTACTGGTCTGGTTCTTTCTCAAACACCAATTCCTACACGACCTCCAGGTTAGTTGTCCACTTCACTGCTGAGTGGATCAATAATATAATAGTCCAGAGACAATCTCTTTAGTTGTAAATATATATAATACCTTTTCTTAGTTTAGAGGTGTCCTCAATATATAGCAATAACTGAACAATATAATATTCTATATGAGAGGTTCACTTTAGACAGATCTCCATACTTTAATATTATATTCTTTTACTTCAGGATATGTGTTTCAGTCTTCTACAGGAGAGCCAGAAGTAGTTGTGGAAGCATTTTATGATCAGTAAGTCTACAAGTACCCTCGTCCTATAATATATATCTTATGATATAGCTTGTGTGATGACTCTAAAGCCAATTATCCCACATTAATACAGGTATTGTCTCGTTATATACTATTAATAGCTTGTTCTTTGAATATAATATATATTTATAGGTACGTACAGCTTATACTGGAAAACCTGTTAAAATATTGATTCATATATTCCCACTACCGTGAGTTTAAATTCATAATAACTGGATCCATTCATCCATCTATCCATCCATACAGATATCATCACAATGCTTACTTTATGCAACAAGCTGGAGAAGTAGTGAGAAATATATCATATCTTAACTTTGAAAACTATCTTGATGCTGCATTTGAAGATCAAGATCGTGAGACCATTCATTATTGTCTATTAATATATTTTATTCTTTTCTTTATAGAATTTCTAGAAGGTGCTGTTGATTTAACTGAGCCTCTAGTTAAGCAGAAGATAGCACTCTTTACAGAAGCCAATACAGAAGTGTCTTCATCAACGTAAGACTGATAACATAACAGAACCTCTCTATAATAATGAGGAAGCCCCTTTAATTAGGACATGTCCCTTTTTGATTGTATTAATCATTCCATCTCTGTTCCCTATAGTGTGTTAAAAGGATTTGATGATGGTGTCATAGTTCGTAGATCTCGCTATGCTTGGAAGTATGCTGCTCATCGTGGTATTACTGGCACACCTCAATTTATAATCAATGGAGTCCATTATCCTGATGCTTCTGATTTTACCATTGAAGAATGGACCAAATGTATTGATAATCTGATGCAAAATCCATGAATGTAGAAAGCTACTTGTTACAATACTTACTGCTATATATATATACTTTAAAACTGTTATAATAAATTCATTGGTTATGGAAATGCATTTATAAGTTACCAAAGTTCACAAAAGTGCTTCATTAAATTAACAAGTACATGTGAGGGCTTACTACTTGTCAGTATTTCTGAGGTATCATGGCCTTACTCAAGTTGTTTTTGACTCTTTGTTTTACTGGTCTGGTTCTTTCTCAAACACCAATTCCTTCACGACCTCCAGGTATGTTGTCCCACTTCACTGCTGAATGTATCAGTAATATAATAGTCCAGAGAAGTCAATTCAACCTCTTATTGTGAATATATATAATACCTTTTCTTAGTTTAGAGGTGTCCTCAATATATAGCAATAAATGACCAATATAATATACTATATGAGAGGTTCACTTTAGGTAGATGTCCTTACTTTAATGTTATATTCTTTTATTTCAGGATATGTGTTTCAGTCTTCTACAGGAGAGCCAGAAGTAGTTGTGGAAGCATTTTATGATCAGTAAGTCTACAAGTAGCCTCATCTTATAGTGTATATCTTATGATATAGCTTGTGTGATGGTTCTAAAGCCAATTATCCCACATTAAAACAGGTATTCTCTTATTATATACTATTAATAATTTGTTCTTTGAATATAATATATATTTACAGGTACGTACAGCTTATACTGGAAAACCTGTTAAAATATTGGTCCATATATTCCCACTACCGTGAGTTTAATAAATTCATGATAACTACATCCATCCATTCATCTATTCATTCATCTATCTATCTATTTATTTATGCATCCATTCATCCATCTATCCATCCATACAGATATCATCACAATGCTTACTTTATGCAACAAGCTGGAGAAGTAGTGAGAAATGTATCATATCTTAACTTTGAAAACTATCTTGATGCTGCATTTGAAGATCAAGATCGTGAGATCATTCATATTTATTATTACTGTCTATTAATATATTTTATTCTTTTCTTTATAGAATTTCTAGAAGGTGCTGTTGATTTAACTGAGCCTCAAGTTAAGCAGAAGATAGCACTCTTCACAGAAGCCAATACAAAAGTGTCTTCATCAACGTAAGACTGATAACATTATAGAACCTCTCTATAATAATGAGGAAGCCCCTGTAATTAGGACAGGTCCTTTTTGATTGTATTAATCATTCCATCTCTGTTCCCTATACAGTGTGTTAAAAGGATTTGATGATGACGTCATAGTTCGTAGATCTCGCTATGCTTGGAAGTATGCTGCTCATCGTGGTATTACTGGAACACCCATGTTTATAATCAATGGAGTCCATTGTCCTAATGCTTCTGATTTCACCATTGATGAATGGAGCAAATGTATTGATTATCTGATGCAAAATCCATGAATGTAGAAAGCTACCTACTTACTGCTACATATATACACTTTAAAACTGTTAATATACCAAGTTATTGATTTAATAAGTAAAGCATGTTAATATTGTTAATAGAAACATGACCTATTGAATAATATTAAAAGCACATGGCAGTGCAGCTTTGGTCATATAGCTTTATACAGTATATACTTTAGGAAACCACACCCCCTAATTATTCCTATAAGACCTTAGGCATAAATGCTAATACAATAATGGCAGTGTCTCGAGTACCAGCAATGAACAATACTTTAATGTGAAATTACTACATATAGGTTCCGATGTTTGAGGTATAGGGTCTGGGATATAGTATTAAATTCCATTAAAATACAGAGTTCTATTACCAACATTAGACACTGCCTACAATAAATGTATTAACCTATATTGTGCACATATCCCAGTTAATATGTACAGATATGACCCATCAAATGATATATGTGATGTGATAAGATGTCATCTTTGACAATATACATATTATATATATATAAAATTAAATCTGGACAAGTTTTGTGGTAAACTAGCTATAACAGGTCCATATCCAGCAGCATTGTCATATATTTCAAACAATGGAGCAGCTACCAGTTTATAGTTCCTTGGAACATGAAACATTGTTTTCTCTGGTAGTTGAACTAGAAATAATTTCTTATGTTCCTATAATTAGAACATTACATCAGTTTGGCCCATTATTATAATATATAATACCTTTGGATGTGTACAATGTGCTGGGACATAAGGATATTGCGGAGACTCAAAGTTGGGACGCCACCAGTTAGCTACCAAATCTTCTACTACCCAACTCGATCGAGGCGTGTCATCTTTTCCGAGGGTAGCATTGACGATTCTTTGGACACCTTCAGTCTCGCTCTCTCCAGGTTCTAGCTCACCAGAAGGTAACTTGAAAAATGTCGTTCCTGCTGGGCTAGGACCTATTAAGTTACGTGCTCAGAGTGTATGGTGCACATGCAAGTAATGGGTACAAGGATACTTCTCTATAGTAGACACTATGGGACACTGTCCTTAGTATAGAGGTGTCCTCAATATAGAAGTTTTCTAATACACTAAAGTATTAGTATAGGACTAGAACAAGTGTCCTCAATATAGAGGTTGTATAATACACTAAAGTATTAGTATGGGACTAGAACAAGTGTCCTCAATATAGAGGTTGTATAATACACTAAAGTATTAGTATGGGACTAGAACAAGTGTCCTCAATATAGAGGTTGTATAATACACTAAAGTATTAGTATAGGACTAGAACAAGTGTCCTCAATATATAGAGTGTCCATAGTTAAACGTACATTGTACATTTAATCTCCCATAAAAGGAGCTCAATATTAAGGACACTCTCTATATCATAAACCCACTATACTAAGCAGGTACCATGCAGGACCATGAGCAATACTTTTTAAAGGGAAATAAAACCGAGCACATCATTACATCATCAACAAATCTATCCAAAATCTAAATATAGCTACAGGCAATATACTGTTACTATTAATAGTAACATTGTTTCACTGTAAAACAATGCAAACAACCACAATAAATGCATTAAATAAATATATATACATTATGCTACTAACACACCTAGTTGTAGCAGTAATACATGAGGTAAGTTGTGTTCATGTACTAACACAACACCATCAACCGATCGTCTCATTCCAGATTGCTCATAATCTTCCTTAAGTCTTAAAAAACGTGACTCCACTGTTCTATCTTTCTCATAAAGAGGGTCTTTAGTACCGAATGTATAATTAGAGAGTGGATACAAATTTATCATTCGATCCATTGCCATTTTCTAGTAGTAACACGTTGTGGAGAAGAACCCCTATAATTAAACTTTAATAAATATTGGTTTTGGGGACCACGCCCATATTGTCATGGCTGCTGTATCTCAGTTACAAATAAGATCAATATCTTCTCTATGGCTAAAAGCATCTGGTAAGTACAATGGAACCTTTTATAAAGGACACCTTCTATATTAAAGACACTTGTTCTAGTCCCATACTAATACTTTAGTGTATTATACAACCTCTATATTGAGGACACTTGTTCTAGTCCCATACTAATACTTTAGTGTATTATACAACCTCTATATTGAGGATATCCCTATACTAATAACAGTGTCCGATAGTGTCCACTATAAAAGATGTTCCACTATATGACCATTATTAAGAGCATTTTTACTTTAGAAGGTTCAAGGGTGAGTTTAACAGCTGCTCAAAATCAAGTCCCATTTCAAACTGTGAGTATCTATATAAAATATAATAGATTTATTCTATTTAAATGCTTTATATTTCAGAGATGGGTAAGCTCTGATGCTCGTCGTGGCACAGGAGGACGTTCCTCATTTAGTGGCGTTGTCGTGACAATATTTGGAGCTACAGGATTCTTTGGTCGTTACATAGCCAACAGATTAGGTACGCCCACAATAAGATGACCTAATAATGATGTCACTACTTTTAAGGTCGGATAGGTTCTCAAATTATAGCTCCATATCGAGGAGATGAACATGATTATCGACATCTAAGACCAATGGGTGATCTAGGACAAGTTATCTTTCCAGTGAGTTTATAGTGGACACTATAGGACGCTGTCCTTAGTGTAAAGGTGTCCTTGATATAGAAGGTGTCCCTGTATATTCCTTGTTGTTCTTTCTTATAGAGTTATAATTTGAGAGATACAGAGTCTATTGCTAAAGCTGTTGAGTACTCTAATGTTGTTATTAATCTTATTGGTAGAGACTACGAAACAAGGTTAGTAAGATCTTATCAATTTAATCATCTATTGATCCATTTATTCAACTATTTATCCATTTGCTCTTTATACTCTCTATAGAAATTTCAAGTTTCATGATGTCCATGTTGAAGGAGCTAAAGTAATTGCTGAGGCTAGCAGGAAGGCTGGAGTAAAAAGACTCATTCATTTCTCAGCTCTCGGAGCAAATCCTGACTCCCCTTCAAAGTTTCTTAAGTCAAAGGTTTTAATACTATCATATGATGTTACTCTATGACAATACTCTCTAGGCTGAAGGAGAAATTGCCGTAAGAAATGCTTTTCCGGATGCTACTATCATCAGACCTGCAGCTACTTTTGGTCATGAAGATCGTTATTTTAATTATTATGCAAGTCTTAGGATCTTCCCCTTTGGAATTGTACCAATGCAATATCAAGGTCTTCAAACTTATAAGCTACCTGTAGCTGTGACAGACATTGCTAAAGGTGTAGTTAATATCATCTCAGACCCTTCTACTCGAGGGGTGCTGTATGAGTTTGTGGGGTAAGTAACCATCGCCTTAACAACAGCATATATATATATATATCACCAAGCAACATTGCCATGGTAACATAGCAGCAAGCAACCATTATCATCCAACAACCTTGACTATAGTACTAGTCTATAGTAGATATTATGTTCTTGGTACACATTATTATTAATCAGGTGGATAGTTCAAATCCTCAGACATCATGGCTCACTTTAGTGAAAAAGTACCTTCCCAGGATTTGAACTTAGCACCTTTCAATTACTTATCGGATGCTATACCATTTAAGCTACAGGTCTAGTTGAGAAAATACACTACATAGACACTATAATATCCCAAGAACATGATATCTGCACCGAAATAAGGGGGTATCCTCTTATATTGTATAAAGATTAATAATACTGGAGTCAGTTAGACTATAGCTCCTGATAAATAATGTCTGTTTTACTACAGACCTAAAGAATATCTCTTACTGGATCTAGTAGAGTATCTCTATCGTGTAATGCATAGAGAATTTAAACCGACCAATCCTCCAAGACCATTGTTCAGGTAAGTGATTGCTACCTTAGCAATAATATGTGTAACTTTGTTTTCAGATTTGCTGCCTGGTGTCTGGAACAATCACCATTTATTCCTTACCTCACTAGAGACATATTGACTAGGGTAGGCCGTTAGCCAGTTACCACTATGCAGTAACTTTCTCTCTTTCTCTCTCTCTCTTACAGCTCCATCTCACAGAGAAACCTACAGGAGATCTACCAGGTTTAGAAGATCTTGGAGTTATTCCTATAACAGTCGAAGAAGCAGCACTGACCATCCTACGGCGTTATCGTCAATTCATACACTTCAACAAACCAATAGATGAATTAAACCAATAGAGTGACACAATATCTGAGACAGTTTATTAAAATGAGATATAAAATAGAGTCAGTGTACATTAACTGATCAATCATCATTTATTTCATCACCTTCATCAATCCGACTTAGCTTAGATCCTGGTCTTGACGTGGTGAGGTTAGTTGTGTGGGTTTCTTCTGGCTTGTCAGATACTGTTAGTACAGGCTCTGGTTGTGGAATGTGTGGCTCTTCTATTGTTGTCTCTTGAATGTCTGTTATAGTGACTTCTTGTACAAGTTCCTTTGTCTAATAAAGTGCAAGTATTATATATATTGTATGTACTACTAAAATAGGTCCCCTCTTTGTACAGACCACTCCTACTTAAGAGGGTTTTAGTGGAATATGAAAAATACGCAAATTAACACTCACTGATATGGTTGCTAAGTTACACAGTGGGTTGAAAAATGCCTATCCTTAACATAGAGGTGTCCTCAATATAGAGGTTGTATTAATACACTAAAGTATTAGTATGGGACTAGAACAAGTGTCCTCAATATAGAGGTTATATAATACACTAAAGTATTAGTATGGGACTAGAACAAGTGTCCTCAATATAGAGGTTGTATAATACACTAAAGTATTAGTATGGGACTAGAGCAAGTGTCCTCAATATAGAGAGTGTTCTTAATTCAGAGTGGTCATTGTGAGAGGCTTCACTCCATACCTTTTGAGAAGCTTCTTGTAAATTTTTCTTATGATTCAGTAGCCACAATCCGAGATACTCTATCGGGTCTGTAGGTCGAAGAAGAGCAATCTCGGCCAGTCCCAAAGCTAAGGCAGGTCCTACTGTCTGCTTCACATACTCGCTTTCCATTGCGTTACGCAGTTACCATGGCAACATCATGTCCGCCTATAAATAATCACGTCGCACAAGCCACACCCATCATAATTTAAAACAGACAAAATTATTTTAACATCAATTTAAACAAAATCCGTAATCATTAATAATGGGTGATATTAATTAAGGGGCAAACTCATTGAAAATTGTCTTTTTTCTCAATCATGCTGGTAATTGAGAGTACATTTCTACAATATCTGGCATGAAACGAGTCTTGGCAGCAGGACGTTTAATTTTAAAGGTGGGCGTCATGAGATCATTCTCAATTGTAAATTGTTCAGATGATAATTTGATAGCTTTTGGCTAAAAAATAAAAAAATTATCAAATTATTAACTATTACAATAAAATAGAACATCTAAATGGTGTCTTAAATATAAAGGCTGTCTTTCATTTAAGTATTTTTGTGGTAAGTTCTAATATTCTGGTATAATATAAACTTACTATCTCTAGAGAATTCAGTCCGTCAGCTCTAGCACTAGTTTGTAAATCTTCAAATATCATTTTCTTAATCTCCTATATTTAAATATTTAAATAAACTGTACTACTTATAAAACACACACACATATACAATATCAAAATATAAATTATTACCGCTTCAAGACAAAGTTCCTCAAATGAGACATTGGGACGTCCATTGCTTGCAGCCCAGGCTAATAAAACTTCTTCATCAGGGACTATAATAGCGACGCAGGAACTCCGAAGACTGTCCCCATAGAGGAACATTTGAGCTATATATTTTGATCGGACAGAAATGTTTTCAACCTTTTCTGGAGCTATATATTCTCCCTTTAAAAAATAAAAATAGAAAAAAATTGAAATGGAACAGCAAATTTCAAGAGAGCGTCTCTAGTATAAAAACTATCAATACAATTAGATTATATTAATTAAGGGGTTAGCCTCTTTTCTGAGACTCATAAATACTATTAACTCTGAGGTTCTCTTATATAAACTACAATCCCTTTAATACCACAAGAAAGACATTTTATTATGAGATAGTCCCCATCATTACTTGAGCTAATTTGAAGATGTGTTTCACTCTATCCATAATTTTCAATGTCCCATTTGGCAACCATTTTCCAATATCACCAGAATGTGTCCAGCCATCTTTATCAATTAATGCTGTCGTCTTCTCTGGTTCTTTATAATATCCTTGACTACAGTGTGGACCTTGAAAACAAACTTCTCCTTCTCCGTTAGCAGCAAAGTAATTTAAATCTGGCACATCGACCACCTTCACTTTGCTAACTGGAATAGGTGGTCCAACATGACCACATGTGGTATCGAGTGGAAGTGTCATCGTTGAACCAGAGGAACATTCTGTTTGTCCATAACCTTCAACAAACTAGATGGATGGATAACGATATAAATGGACAGATAGAGATAAATGGATTAATATAAATGGACAGATGGAAATAAATGGGTTGATATAAATGGACAGATGGAAATAAATGGATTAATATAAATGGACAGATGGAAATAAATGGATTAATATAAATGGACAGATGGAAATAAATGGATTAATATAAATGGACAGATGGAAATAAATGGGTTGATATAAATGGACAGATAGAGATAAATGGATTAATATAAATGGACAGATAGAGATAAATGGATTAATATAAATGGACAGATAGAGATAAATGGATTAATATAAATGGACAGATGGAGATAAATGGATTAATATAAATGGGATAAATGGACAGATAAAAGACACATGAAAATAACTCACAATGCATCCAAACGTCACTTGATAAAAACATCTAACTTTCTCACTTATAGGAGCTGAACCTGATAATATCAATCGTACATTGCCCCCTAATAACTTCTGAACACGACTAAATACAAGCCAGTCCCATATAGAATCACGTCTTATGATACCACTATAATATTATTAAAAAGTTAATTTAGTTAATTAATTAAGGGGCTTACCTTTTCACTTCATTCAATTTTGATTGATAAGCAGTCTCAAATAACCATTTTTTAGCCTTACTTCCTTGTAGTCCAGCATGAACCTAGAAATAGAAAATGATGTTCCTCTATCTGTCCATTTATCCAATCTATTGATCCAACTATCTTTTCATTTGTCCATTAATCATTTCCATCTATTCATCCATTCACTCACTTTGTCATATATCCTATTCAGAAGACGTGGCACTGAGATAAACAATGTTGGTTTTAACACTTGAATATCACTCACTAAAGTTTTAACATCTCCACTGAAAAAGCCTATTCTTGAACCACACATTAGCAATATTGCCTGTAGAAAAATTTGACTAACATCATAAATAACACTTAATTTAATAGACTTATTATTACAGGGTTGTCCTCATTATAAACAACATTTTATTTAATAGACTTATTATTACAGGGTTGTCCTCATTATAAATAACACTTAATTTAATAGACTTATTATTACAGGGTTGTCCTCATTATAAACAACACTTCATTTAATAGTCTTATTATTACAGGGTTGTCCTCATTATAAACAACACTTCATTTAATAGTCTTATTATTACAGGGTTGTCCAATATAATAGTATTTAAATGAAAGAGGATACCCCTTTAACTAATACAATTAACATATATTCTTACATGTATACAACGTTCCATCATGTGCGCCATTGGTAGATAAGAAATATGACAATCACTTGATAAAACCTCAAACTGATCTTCCTATAAAATAGAATATTAAAAATAGTCTTGCTATGCTCACTAGGCAGTCTCCCATCATAACACTACTCCTAATCGATGCTACTTAACTTTAGTCATCATTTAGAACACTGAATTGCTATTATCTCTTATGTATTAGCACCTTTAATATACATTACATTGAAAGCACAAATCTCAACACAATACCATGAATGCCAAACCCTAAAACCACCTGGTGTATTATAGGGTATCTGCCCTAAAACCACCTGGTGTATTAAAGGGTGTCTGGTTATCACTGAAGTTAAGCAATACCTATTATGCACATTATTTTGATGGGAGACTGAGTAGGAACTCTTCATAAACAATATATATATATATTAATATGTTAAACTGCTAACCAGATGATGATAAATTCCTGATACATTAGCAATAACATTGCCATGAGTAATTATAGCACCTTTAGGTAGTCCAGTAGTACCACTAGTATAACAGATAGTAGCTATGGTGTCTGGAGTAGGTAGCTATAGTGATAAGGTTATTGAAACTGTTAAAGATAACTTTGATGATAAGAACTGTGAAACCCCTCTTGACTGAGCACTATAATTCTTTAATTAACTAGGTAATAATTGATGGTTGATTAAAGGAGTGTCCCCTTCATACATATTGATAATACAATAGTGTAGTTATGAGAGGTTCCCCTTGTATAATCATTAACTTACCACAAGGTCCAAAGGACTAGACTGGCCTTTCTCCTAAAAAAACACAACAAAAAGAAGCCTTGATCATTAAAGATCACCAAATTAAATATATCACTCTACAACAGTAGTATGACATTATCTTAATATGTAGGTGACTACAACAAGAAGCCTTGATCAGGAAATAGAATATCTCACTCTATATTTACTACTACAACTATCTTAATACATGCTGTCATTCATTAATATTATATTCGTACGAAGTATTTATAAGGTCTTAAAATGACATTATATTATCTACAGTTATCATTACCTACAAACTAACCTCAACTTCCTTGAAGCTATAAATTTCGAGCTTGGCTTCTTCTGCCAACTGTTTATTTTCATCACTAACTGTGTCTCCCATGACTACAATAATTTTTAAGGTTGAACAAGTAGATGTCTGCTGAACGACATTCTTCACTTTGGTTGATGTACAAATGATGCATTCAATCTCAGCTATAGAAATAATGTAATATAACATTTCATAATGTAACAGTGATAGTTGATATACTTTGATTAATAATATGTGTCAATGCATCTTGTCCCAAAGTATCATAGAGTGCCACTATTACACGTGAATAAGCATAACAGCTATGTTCAGTAATTGCCCACTGAGAGAGAGAGGGAGAGAGAGAGAGAGAGAGGGAGAGAGAGAGAGAGTTAAATGCAAGTTGAAATGAGCAAAAATTCTATTAAATTATTACATTATCCAGCCCTTACAAATTTCCAATCAAAATTCCAGACGATATTATCACATAACCTAACACTTTAACATTACAGAACTACTTGTACAACTTCATTCATCAGCCAATATTGTATTGTAATACTTACTTCTACACAATTACTAGAATATATCCCAATCATGCTCTCCTGCCCAGGGGCTATCCCAAGGTGTGTCAGCCCAGCCCCAAATGCTAAGAATCTCTCTTCAATCTAAGATCAAAAATTAAGTAAATATAATATTTTAAAGGTCTTACTTCGTTATAACTTAACCAGGAATATGGGGCCTCAATTGTTGGTCGCCAACCTAAACATCGTCCATTATCTATAGAACAATACCATAACACATTAATGGCTAGCACTAAAGGAAATCTCTGAATACTGGACACTGTCCTTAGTATAGAGGTGCCTTCAACATAGAGGTTGTATAATACACTAAGTATTAGTATGGGAAGAGCCTTAAACATAGAGAGGGTGTCAATAAATCACTATGTCCTTTAGAGTACTAACAAAAAATGAATCTGATATTACTAATAAAGACATTAGCATTTGCAAGTATAAAGCTCCTAGTAGTTATACATATAAAATATATTAAATTAGACAATGTAATAGGTCTGATTACAAGAACAGAGATATTTAAACCAGCTCCTATAATTATACAAATTAATTTTAAAAATACATTAAATTGGACAGTTTAATAGACCTAATTACATACAAAAATACAAGTAATTATAAATCTTGTCTCACTGGAAACTTTTTTCCCACGTTGAAATGATTCGTATAATGTCTTAGCATCTTCAAATCGATAGGACATTAGTTTCTCATCTTTGCAAAGATGAGAAATCCTAACACCGCCCTACATAATACCATATCGTATGCAACGTGGTACATGTTATTGCACTAACTGGTAGTTCAATACTCTGATTATCCAAAGGGATTGAGGAATTTTGAGCGCGTGGTCTCGTCGCCATATAGTACGCAGTGCCTACAGCAACTACTCCAAGTCCTATTAACGTAGCTGGATCGGACAAAAGGTTAACAAGGGCGTTTGATTCTGCCATCCGATATAATACCTTCTTAGCCACACCTTTCACGTCCCATAATTATAAGTACAGTGTGAGGGGCGTGTCCCATGAGTATTGGAGGCGTGTCCGTCGGTTCAGCTTTGCTCTGTCACTACGTAGAATGACGAAGCTGGGATATTCCCTCAAAAAACTCCAATAAAGGTGGCAGTCATTGACATTGTAACTATTATTGAAGTATACTGATAAATATAATATAATTATATTTGTTATCTCTTTTCTAATATCTAGTAAAAACTTCAAAATGTCCAACCAATGGAATGATGCCGGTCCAGCTTATGGCGGTGGTTATGACCATTCCTCTCGCAGTTACAATCCACCTGTGACTGTAAGATTGATATTTATTATTAACAATTATTTATATCAAGTTCACTTAGCCTGCATCACTAATGTCAAGAACTGGCGATGGAGTAGTTGGAATGAGTACTGTGACACCTGAAGTCTGGAACGATATCTTATTGCAAATGCAGAAATTAGTAGTAGACAATGAGAAATTAAGGTATAACAATATAGCTATACTCAGTCCAAATTGAGATTGACCCCTGACTCAGAAGTAGCTAATTACAATTAGTCATCCTAATCATCTTATTAAAGTTAGAAGCCTCCAATTAATATTAACTACACATATTCATAGGTGTAGGAACAGGGGGGAGCACAGGGGGCACGTGCTTCCCCCCCCCCCCCAATATTTTTGGTATATGTGAGATGGTTTCACAATCAACTGATTTAGATTAGCCACTTTTCAATCCCTATCCCCATAATACAATTTACACCTGTAGATGCACATTTTATGTAAAAACATCTCAAAAATTTTTGTCAGTGTAAACGACAGGTTTTATTTTGGTTGTTATTGAAATACTTCATTGTTAAACTGAACAATGTTGAAATGTTACATGTGTGCCAATTGACAAAATTGTTCCTACACATATGATATTATGTAGATTGTTATAGTGTTGATGACATCATTAACAATGCTATATTTTAATTAGCTATTGTTTTTTTATTTAATTGCTTTGTATTCTTTTAGGAAAGCACTCGAGAGTAATAATATTGAAGTCCAAAAACTTTTAGCTAAAAAGAAAGGTCAGATATATTGAATAACTTGTAACAGGATATTGTGTTGTATTTTAATGAGATATATTGTGATCAGATTTTCACTGACAATATAAAATTTTTTGATGTAATTTAAATACATGTGTGGATTGCTTAACAAAAATTAATCTCAGTAAAAGAATATGCCAATTAATATCTCATAAAAGTGATTATGAATTAAAAAGACACTTGTTCTAGTCCCATACTAATACTTTAGTGTATTATACAACCTCTATATTGAGGACACTTGTTCTAGTCCCATACTAATACTTTAGTGTATTATATAACCTCTATATTGAGGACAGTTGTTCTAGTCCCATACTAATACTTTAGTGTATTATACAATCTCCATATTGAGGACACTTGTTCTAGTCCCATACTAATACTTTAGTGTATTATTTAGCTATTACTATATAGTATATTAAGGAGACCTCTCTTCACTATTTAAATGTTAAAGGTTCCATACTTTTAATAACTAAAATAGTTTATAGTGATGTGTTAACTTACACTCAAATTAATAGCAAATACATACATACCTAACATTGTTAATTGTGATATCATTTGTATTCTAAGACAATGACAAAGCTCAAAAGGAAGTTGTGGAAGCTCAAAAATTATATTGGGATGCTCGTGTGTCCGTACTTGGTTTTAAAGCCAAGATCATGAAGCTGACTGGAGAAAGAGATCAGTTGCTTACCAAGCAATATGATACATCAGCAGAATCTTCATCCTTAAAAGAAGTAAGAAATATTTAATAAAATATGAATTAATTTATTTTAAAGTTGGAGAAAGAAAAAGAACAATTACTTACGGAGAAAATAACAATGGAAGAAAGCAATCAGAACTTTAAGAAACAGTTGCAACAAACAGAAGTAAATAAATATTAAAATTGACAAATAATGATTGTCTTTTAGGAAGAATTACAAAAATGGCGTGAGCATGTTCAAAAGATGTCAACTGATTACAAAGCATTGCTTACAGAAAATGTAATGCACATTTAAAATATACTATGAATTTTATTGTTTTGTGGTTCTTTATTGTTAGAGTCAGTTAAAACATAGCTATGAGGAGAAGAATGCAGAACTTCAGTATGAAATCCAAAGAGCCTCTCAACAACCAGTCCCTAAGCCTCGTACAATGTTAAAATCTGATCCTGAACTCATAGCTAAATATGAAAAAGAGAAGGATGATCTTAAAGCTCAGTTGAGAACAGCACAGCATCAAATTGAAATGGAGAAAAAGAGTCGTGAAGCTGCTGAGACAAAAAGAACGAGAAGTAATGAAGAGATAGCTCAACTAAAGCATGAACTAGACCGTCTATATGGTGAAATGGAGTTACTAAGGAGAGAATTAGATATGAAACAGCAAAAAGTGAGTCAAGTCTTTCATTCTTTCATTTCTCCAATTTCTATTCGTTCATTTTTCTCCCCTTATCTTAACAACAGATTCAACTTCATGAAAGAGATATTCATACATTGAAGCAACAATTAGAACAGCAACCACCTCCAACCCTGGAAGCCATTTCTCCAGGAGGACCTTCTGGAGGAGCCACTATAAGACTTCGTAAACAACTCAATGAACATCTTGGAGTAAGTCATAACTTGCACAATATAAAATATGATCTTCCTTTTAGAAAATAAAATTACTCAATGATGAAATTCAAACTCTCAGACAAGACATGGATGGGAAGGACACTGAAATTAAGTGGCTTAACGCTGAAAAATTAAAACTCCAAAACCAAACTCGTCAACTTAATGAAGAAAACAATACCTTACGTCAAAGATTAGATGATGTAGGAGACTCAAATCAGGAACAACTACACGAATTAGAACGACAAAATGCAACATTGAAAGATGACAATACATATTTACAAGATCAAATACAAAATGAGAAAGAGAAAATGTTAGTCCATTCACTTTAAACTATAAGCTGTCATTATTCTAATTTAGTCATCAACTTGAAGTGAGGTTATCACAGAAAGAGTCTCAACTTCAACAACAACTACAAAGTAATGAGAGTACTAGTACTAGTTGGGAGGAATATATTGATGTGAGTACTATATCAGTAATAATTATCCTATTTATGTAGAACCTATGTTAGTAATACAATATAAATACATGTAGTTTCTATTAAGCCATTTTTATGGTACATGTAAAAAGATGGCCATCTAACAGCCATATATATGAAGCTATGAAGATCACTCATAAATAGAGAGCATGTCCTAACATAGAGTGTCTCATAGCTAGTATATTTTGATAATGTGTTTCTTGACTAGGAAATGGAGAAAGAGATGGAAAGGATTCAAGGTGAGTTAAAAGCGCTGAGAGCTAAAAACCAAGACTCTCAGACTGAAAACCATCACTTGATGACAGAGAGAAATAGGGCAATTGAAGAACAAGATAGATTGAAAAAGAAGTTTGAACAAAAACAAAAGAATTGTAATGAATATCTTGAACAAGTTCAAATGTGGAAAGAACAAGTAAGTAGAAAATAAAATGAACTATTTATGTCTTTTTTTTTAGTTTGAATCTGCTCAACGTGATTTTGAGCTTGAGAGAAATGTGAGAGAGAAAGAAGCTCAAGCTGTCCAAGCATTGCGGCAAAACAGAGATAGTTTACAGAGAGAAGTGGATGAGCTACGTAGAAGAGTCACTCAACAACAATCAGCTCTCGCTAACTATCAAGAATCTAGTTTTGTAGGTGGTCCAATGACAGAACCTCTTGGTGGTCATGGAGTGGATACTCCTCCATATCGACCTCCATCAGGTGAACAGAGAAGAGGAGGTTACAACCAACCACATGGTTTTGGAGATCAAGGGGGAGTGACTGCACACCCTCGTCACTCTGGTGAACAAAATTATCCTCGTGGGCATGTTGAAGGCTCTCGTCATCCAATTGAGAAAGAATCTCCACCAATTCTACGTAGAGAACAAGGTCCAGGTTATGGGAGTGATAATTACATTCCACCAGTCCGTCCTTCAGGAGAACAGGTTCTTCGTCATCCAATACAACAAGGATCTCCGCCTATGAAGCCAAGAGAACAGGGTCCAGGACGTGGGAATCTAGGTTATAATCAAACTGATCGTCCCATAGGAGATCAAGGCTATCGTCCTCTCCCACAAGAAGGCTTACCTCCTCGTCAAACTGGAGGAGGTGATTGGACAGCACCTGTAGCAGGAATTGGCCAATTCCAAAGATCTGATCGTGCATCTGGTGGTGGGGAAATTTTGGGACAGCATTTTCAACAGTAAGTTTGTTTATCTTCACAAATACAATGTATGTATTAAATGTATACTACCTGTCTCCATACTATTTTAATAGTATGGATGAAGACCATTAGCTTTAACTCTAGTATTTGATACATAGTAAACTATAGGCTAAGGTTGTGCTAGTGTTAATAGTGCACTCTAACTTCAGCAACAAGACCAAGTATTTGAAAGGAACCTACTTAAAGCATTAAAATTAATAGTAGCTTATTGACATGTCTTGATTGTATATAGGAGGCCTAGACAAAATGTAACTGCACAAGAGTATCGTCATCAAATGGTAAGAGACTGAGAGAGAGAGAGAGAGAGAGAGAGAGAGAGAGTAACATAAACTCACTTGGCTGTTATTATTCTTTTATTTTTAGACACCTAAATATGAAAATGTACGTCCTGGGCAACCTTTTGGCGGGAATCAATTCCCACCACCAGATCCACAACCTTGGCAAGTAAGTTACACAATCCCATATTTCCATGGTAACCATTTAACCACTCTTAGCAAGGGGGTGTGGTTCTTCCAGGGGAAATACCAAATTTAGCTAAACCATCAATGAGTTGTCCTTTATGTGGTCGAGCAAACTTTGCCACTCAAACTGAACTTGAGATGCATTGTGCTAAATGTGACTAAAAGAACAATAAGGATTTATAAGAAACTTTAGTAATAAAAGATACTTGTTATTTGCATAATAACTTTAGTTTGTTTCTCAAACAGAATTAACTTTAAAAATTTTAAGTGATTTTGTAACGTGGACTGATTCTCAATATTTGACTCAAGACCATGATTAATATGGTCAGAACAAAATTTAAAAAATGACTCAAAGTCATAGTAGTCAAATCACTTGAAATTTTTATGAAGTTAGCTATGTAGGTCCTTGTTAAGTGATATTAGTATTACTGCTCTCAAATGTTGTAATATTTAAAATGCTATAATAATACTCCTGGTACATGCACACAACAGCAGACAGATGACTAGCTAAATGTATATAACTTTTTTATTTAGTGAACTCTAATATATTCAGTCATAATGAACATACATTTCCATTGTTGTAGGATAATATATATATATATATATATATATATATTGCAACCCTATCATTATTATATATAAATGAAGAGAATATAATATGTAAATCTAAACATTGTGAATGTTTTATTTTTTTGATTATAACAATCAGTTTATTTCATTTGTTTTGTAAAGCATATCACAGTATTGAAATAAAAATATAATTATAATTTCATATCATAGTATTGAAATAAAAATATAATGTATTGAAATAGCTTTTTTGAGTACAAATATAATATTGAAGAACAAGTTAGTTTGAACAGTGAGACATAAAGCATTGAAGGAGGTTAACATAATTATAGTAATTATATTTTAGTTACATGTTTAAAAAAGCAAAAAAAAATCCTTGTGTGTTGCCCAAACGATTCCTACTCGCTCACCCACTCAGGCTTCCACTTAGGCTCCAGGATTCCCTGCTATTGCTAGCTGGGACCGCCACCTGGCTTGGTAACCCTCGTCTTCGCGAGGTAATCCTGGCTGGAGCGTCGCCCTAACTTAAAACCAGCCGTACGGGATTCCAGCTCTTAGGGAATGTCGCATTCAGGAACCGGGAACCACAAATACACCAGCCTCATCTCGTTTAAAGGGAGACTACCAGCCCTATCCTAGTCGGCCTTTCGGATACTCCGTAGAGTATGCTGGTAACCATCTCAGAGGTCTGATGCATTGCAGAACGCTGGCCCACAACACACTGGCACTCATGACTGTTTCAGTTTCTTTTTATATGTACGTCAGATTTTTCCTTCATGCTCTTGTGGGGCGCGTCGATCAGTGCTATGAATCTCATTAACGATAGTTATGCAGCGATGGAGTATGAATGAACTAAAACTATACTTTAAAAGTCAGGAATAAAACTAGTCTTATTTAAACAAACTAGAACAATACTAATACTATTAATTTTTTATCATTCTTATATTAAGTGGGTCACACACATATATACATATATATTATATATATATTATGTATATATATATATGTATGGGTAATGTAGTATCTAGCTACAGAAACACAACTAATGCTAAAACAACATGAACAAATAGTTTGTTACAATATTTAAGACAGTTTTACAAAAAAATAATAACAAACTAGCTTGAACAGGTCTTTCAATAATTAAGTGATACTATTACAATAATAATATAGTCTTTATACTCATTATTAATAACAATGTTTTATGTATTAACATTTGATGTGATCACTGCAAAATAATGTTGACATCAATTATGTCTACTGTAATAAGTAATATATATATTATACATAGTAAAGTAAGAAGTGACCTATAAACTATTTGTAATTGTTAATTTGTTACTGAATGTTATATTGTACTCACAATACTATAAATAGTAACATCAAATATCATAAAGGAACTCTGTACATTCAATACAGTATGCTATTGAAGTATTCTTACTACATAAGTCACATGAATTAGAGGTAATCTTATGAACAATGTTACTATAACAATATCCTTTATTATTAATACTCATTAATAACAAAATAAGGACTGAAGGAAACAGTAAATTATAACATTTAACTAAAATTATATATAAGTATACATACAACAGTTTATCTGACACTACTCACTAAACTACTATTTTTATATACTACATAAGACATGTTAATAATAGGTCAATACAAATGACATATAGTCAGTACTATGTAATAGAAATCAATTTTTGTCATCTTTATCGAAAAGTAGCGATTCTCGTTTCATTTCTACTGATACAACTGATACTGAAGTTGTGCTACATACAACAGCAGGAGAACCTGATCTTGATGGAGGATGTTCAATATCATTAAATTGAGGAGATGGTGGAAGCTTCTTAAATATCTTCTTGACTTTTGCCATTAGTTGTTGTGAACAAGACTTTAACAGACGATCCCAAACATGATAGAATATAATACCACAGAATACAACAAATGATATTGATACTAAAACAATACTAGACACTTGTCCCTTGGATTTTTCAGAGGTTTGTAGATTCATGTGAGCCATTAATATGAGGTTGAGTATGAAAAACAACTCCAAACAAAACAAAGGGAGGTGTCGATATATTCTCATCAAAAAGATGTACAATATAACAATAATAATTAACATAAATGTTAACACATCCAAACTTATAGTACCGCCTATATCTAGAGACACAACTAGTGCTAAGGCAACACGAACCAGTAATAAAAATCCAGTCCAAAAACGACACTTGTCCTTATATGGTCCTCCATATGTATCAAAGAAAGGCTTCATATATGTCCATAACTTTTGGCAGCAGCATATGTATTTCGATAAAGGTCCTTCAAGTAATGGTATTGTAAGAAGGTAGAAGGTGTATGGAACAATTAGTAAAATGAGTACAGCCAGTGAGAACAGGAACAATGGTAGATGACAATAACCTCTAAAATATTGGAATAAAGAGCTTGGAAGACAGTACGTATCAGTTTAGTATAAGAAAGAAGGATCATAGTGGCTAGTACTGGGATTGCTTGCCTTCCCACAAGTCGAACCACTTTGCTAGAATATTGTGATAATATTATAATGAGTATTAGTAGAAACCAAACATAGCCTGGAAAAATAAACTGTAGCCATGTCTTACTGCATGAATCCATACCATCAAAGAAGCAAGTCTCAATACCCAGATCTAGATTAAGCCAGGAAATGAACAGACTAAGAAATGGTATAGGACCTTCAGAAAAGAAGATAGGTTCATATATTTTGACAACATTAGCATAGAATATAAGTCCATTGATTGTACCCACAGACACAGTTAAGTTTAAAGCAATGATAAAAGCTATCAATGCTATACCAGCTAAAGCAAATGGAATGATAAGAGCTATGTAGTTATTAGTACATTGTCCACATTGATTGGTACCTAACATGAGACTAAGTCCATTAGCACATTGTCCACAAAGTATGCCAGATCGATTGAGAAGACACTGTGGATGAGGAGAGGTGATTTTAAAATGAACTGTTCCATCATTGCAGTAATCAAAGGGGCAATTAGGATAAACAATAAGACAGTCTGAGTCATTTTTATAACCAATCCACATATCACCATCTCTAGTTATAATTTGAGTGTTAATATCACAAGTTATTGAAGATGTATTTAATTCAGATCTACAACTGCAAGCATTATTTACTAATGGAAACCCAATTGGACAGGACTCAATGTTAACTTCAATGACTTTAACATAGTGAATGTCATTAGATGAAAGATCACTGATTAAACCTTCAGATGTTACATAGACTTGTGTTGTATTCAATGAAGGGTTTGCTCTTAAATTAAAGGTTACATTGGTACAAGTTGCATTTAGTCTAGTATTGTCAGTTTGTACAGTAGAAGATGAACTATCTGATGTTGTCAATTTTATCACACCCTTTGTTAAGCCATCTTTATTACCAACAGTAGCTAGCGATATATTGACATTAATTCCAGGTATTGCAGTTATATTGACATTTGTAATAGAACAATTTTGTCTGTTTGATTCACAAAAACACACTTGAATAGGATCTGATGACACTACTGATAGACCTGTTTGTTGAGGGTAATGAAATTGGTGATCAAAGTCAAAGTTTAGACAATAAGAGATTTTCCCTCCATACATTACATCACCAGATACATCTGCTGTATTGTTGACAAAATACAACATTGTCTTAGCAGTAGTATTATAATAAGGAAAATTCTTAAAGGAACAAATTGTCAAGTCGTTGCCATCAATAACTTGTGACACAAAGATTCCTCCACCTGACTCACTGGCATGATTATTGGCAAATGATATGTTCGTATTCTGCTTTAGTAATAATTGGGAGAATCCATATAAAGCCATGCCCCCACCATTAATACCAGAATTGTTTATAAATGTATTATGTCCATCAAACATTATTAGACTATTGATACTGAGTAAACCAGTTGTGTCATGATTACTAATGTCAATTTGGTCAAAAGTAACATTTTTAATGTTTTCTAGTAACACAGCAGAATGATCTTTATGATGCTTGTTTGATGCTTTATTGAAATAAAACGAAATGTTTGTAAAATGAATCCTACTTGTTGAAGAATCTTGTAAAGCACTGAGACCTGATGCATAGTATGCAGTATTGTTGTATATAGCGCAGTTACTGAACTCAATACTACTATCTCCATCAAGTAAAAAAATGCCCACTCCTCCTCCATATTGAGCAGTATTATATGAAAATTTACTTTTTTCAATGATTACCTCAACTTTATTATCACTAAAATACAAAAACTTCATGCCACTTCCTGAGCCCAGTGTAAAATTTGATTTCACAATATTAACTCTGGACAGTCTTTTAACCTGATCATCATAGAAAATTACTGCATTGCCTAGATCATTCATAAGACCTCCATTATTAGCAAATGTTGAATTAGCAATTAACACATCAAAAGCATTGTAAAGATAGAGTCCAATACCAGAACCATTCTGGACTGATACCCATTTTAAAGCAACATTGTTGATGTCAATAAAGAATAAGCTAACCTTTATATAATACATATTCCAGCTAAACCCACAGTTTGCTATTGTTAATGATTCCAATACAATATTTGTGCTACTAATAAATTGTATACCACTTCTGTTGTAATCACTACATCTTATTACTGAGGTAGATTGCATAACTGTCTCATGAAAGCCTTGTTCTATATGACCCAGTCCCTGTAGAGTTATATTACTTACACCACTGATCTCCAATGTACCTTGTAGAATATGAGTTCCCTCTAGGAAGTAGAAGATTGTGTCATCAGTGAAGTAAGATGCATAATCATCAGTGTAGTAGGAGAGGTTGTGACAAGGTAGGTGAGTATTAGAACAAGGTACTCCATTAGGAGATGCAGAGACATAATACTCAGAAGCAGTAACATATCCACTGTAGATATACAGTATAACTGATGTTATATAATAGATATGACACCAGCTCATAATGACAGTAGATTCAACAGTGAAGATCAGATGAACAATAGAGAATTAATGTCAAACTGATGAACAAACAAGATAATTTAAGTTGTATTATTGCAGCCTTTTATAAAATGGAAATAAACCTTACATCATTTTTTGTGAATACCATAGTAATTCATATAGTTTGGTATACAACTGATGTAAGTAAATTATTCCAGGTAACCGATTTGTAACTTACAAGTTATTTCTATTGAATCTATCAGAAATTGGCATAACTTTGTGATTAGTGGTCATGTTTGAATAGTTTGCAGTATTGTCATATATAGTGCAGTTACTGAACTCAATACTACCACGTCCACTTCCATCAAGTAAAAAAATGTGCACTCCTCCTCCATACTGAGCAATATTGTCATATATAGTGCAATTACTGAACTCAATACTACCACGTCCACTTCCATCAAGTAAAAAAATATGCACTCCTCCTCCATACTGAGCAATATTGTCATATATAGTGCAATTACTGAACTCAATACTACCACTTCTAGCATAAGAAGTAATTATAATTCCTCCTCCATATTGAGCAGTATTATGTGAAAATTTACTTTTTTCAATGATTACCTCAACTTTATTATCACTAAAATACGAAAAATTTACGCCACTTCCTAAGCCCAGTGTAAAATTTGATTTAACAATATTAGTCTTTTAACCTGATCATCATAGAAAATTACTGCATTGCCTAGATCATTCATAAGACCTTCATTATTAGCAAATGTCGAATTGGTGATTAACACATTAAAAACATTGTAAAGAAAGAGTCCAATACCAGAACCATTCTGGACTGATACCCATTCCAATGTGATGTTGTTGATGTCAACAAAGAGTATGTTATACACAATAAATCTATTATTTTGAAGTATATAAAAATGTCCTCCACAAGTTGCTATTGTTAATGATTTTAATACAACATTTGTACTATTAGTAAATTGTATACCACCTCTGTCATAATCACTACACATTATTACTGAGGTAGATTGCATAACTGTCTCATGAAAGCCTTGTTCTATATGACCCAGTCCCTGTAGAGTTATATTACTTACACCACTGATCTCCAATGTACCTTGTAGAATATGAGTTCCCTCTAGGAAGTAGAAGATTGTGTCATCAGTGAAGTAAGATGTATAATCATCAGTATAGTAGGAGAGGTTGTGACAAGGTAGGTGAGTATTAGGACAAGGTACTCCATTAGGAGCTGCAGAGACATAATACTCAGAAGCAGTAACATATCCACCTTAGATATACAGTATAACTGATGTTATATAATGGATATGGCACCAGCTCATGGTGACAGTAGATTCAACAGTAAAGATCAGATGAACAATAGAGAATTAATGTCAAACTAATGAAGAAACAAGATAATTTAAGTTGTATTATTGCAGCCTTTTATAAAATGGAAATAAACCTTACATCATTTTTTGTGAATACCATAGTAATTCATATAGTTTGGTATACAACTGATGTAAGTAAATTATTCCAGGTAACCGATTTGTAACTTACAAGTTATTTCTATTGAATCTATCAGAAATTGGCATAACTTTGTGATTAGTGGTCATGTTTGAATAGTTTGCAGTATTGTCATATATAGTGCAGTTACTGAACTCAATACTACCACGTCCACTTCCATCAAGTAAAAAAATGTGCACTCCTCCTCCATACTGAGCAATATTGTCATATATAGTGCAATTACTGAACTCAATACTACCACGTCCACTTCCATCAAGTAAAAAAATATGCACTCCTCCTCCATACTGAGCAATATTGTCATATATAGTGCAATTACTGAACTCAATACTACCACTTCTAGCATAAGAAGTAATTATAATTCCTCCTCCATATTGAGCAGTATTATGTGAAAATTTACTTTTTTCAATGATTACCTCAACTTTATTATCACTAAAATACGAAAAATTTACGCCACTTCCTAAGCCCAGTGTAAAATTTGATTTAACAATATTAGTCTTTTAACCTGATCATCATAGAAAATTACTGCATTGCCTAGATCATTCATAAGACCTTCATTATTAGCAAATGTCGAATTGGTGATTAACACATTAAAAACATTGTAAAGAAAGAGTCCAATACCAGAACCATTCTGGACTGATACCCATTCCAATGTGATGTTGTTGATGTCAACAAAGAGTATGTTATACACAATAAATCTATTATTTTGAAGTATATAAAAATGTCCTCCACAAGTTGCTATTGTTAATGATTTTAATACAACATTTGTACTATTAGTAAATTGTATACCACCTCTGTCATAATCACTACACATTATTACTGAGGTAGATTGCATAACTGTCTCATGAAAGCCTTGTTCTATATGACCCAGTCCCTGTAGAGTTATATTACTTACACCACTGATCTCCAATGTACCTTGTAGAATATGAGTTCCCTCTAGGAAGTAGAAGATTGTGTCATCAGTGAAGTAAGATGTATAATCATCAGCATAGTAGGAGAGGTTGTGACAAGGTAGGTGAGTATTAGGACAAGGTACTCCATTAGGAGCTGCAGAGACATAATACTCAGAAGCAGTAACATATCCACCTTAGATATACAGTATAACTGATGTTATATAATGGATATGGCACCAGCTCATGGTGACAGTAGATTCAACAGTAAAGATCAGATGAACAATAGAGAATTAATGTCAAACTAATGAAGAAACAAGATAATTTAAGTTGTATTATTGCAGCCTTTTATAAAATGGAAATAAACCTTACATCATTTTTTGTGAATACCATAGTAATTCATATAGTTTGGTATACAACTGATGTAAGTAAATTATTCCAGGTAACCAATTTGTAACTAAAAGGTGTTACTATAGAATCTATCAGAAATTAGCGTAGTCATCATAACTTTGTGATTAGTGGTCATGTTTGAAGAAATAATTTTAAAGATAGAATGAATACTCGTAGCTATAATAATTTCATAAGAATTCTAGTAACTATACAAATTAAATTACTGTGATTATGACATCATTTGTGTAGTGTAATATTGTAACTATATATTAACTATATAGTGAATGGTATTTGTCCTTGTAAGTACACAATAAATGATGTTAGTCAGTTGCTTACAAAAGCCAAAAGCAGACATTCCAATTCCAATTCTACTTTCAATCACTCAATGAAATGAAGTGCAGAGCATGAGCTGTCTCTTAGAATATCGCAACAGTAGTAGAGATTAAATTCAACAGTGTCCTCAGAAGTTATGGGAGGGGCTAACTACAAAATACTGAAGTAACCTGACATGATCAGTAGATATTAGATATAATAGTAATAGTTCATATACATATTCTATTGTATACATATTATGTTAGAATTATAATACAGGACACTCATTTATTATTTAAAGAATGAGGGATTGGTTTATGAGACTCAAGAATTAAAGTTTAATGTAGGATTGTTGCTATAGTAACTAATGTGTCATCATTTCTTTAAGAATAGATATTTGAAATGAACCAGTAATTACTGGTCATGTCATGTTATCATTCTAAACAAGTGCTCAATAAGAGTTATCAAAGGGTTAAAATACATAAAAGTAGGTTATAATACCACAAGTCCTCTATGAATATAATTCCATATTTCCTTATATGGTCATTTACAAAATGTAATTTTGCTCAATGCTGCAATACATAGTGTATGCTCCTCCCTCCTTTGTGAGCCTATGAGCTCCTGTTAATAATCATTAATTAAAATAATACTGCAAAACTAATTAATACATTATCATACAATTCTATGATATTATATTATTATGTAGAGTAGAGTAAATGGTGACAAGTACGTTAGTTGTAACTGTACTGTTAACTGATATGTCACTAAATAGTACTAGTACTTATAACAGTATAAGAGTTAGTTATAATATAAAATGTACCTTTATAATTAATAGTAAATAACAATAACAACAATAACAAAAACAATATTAATAGTAAGTTTAGTTATACATAATAACACACTTCTATGATATTATTATTTACATTACATATTGTTATTGTTGTTAACTACACATCAAAAATAAAGTTATAGAAATCAAAACATAATTGGTTTTATGAGGTAGAATTCAAACAATTGTATTATATATCAAGAAATCAAGCATTAGTCATCTTCATCATCCAGTAGTGATTCTCGTCTCATTACTACTGATACCACACTCACTGAACTAGTATCACACATTAAAGCAGGGGATCCAGGACGCATTAAAGGAACGACTGCATCATCAGTAACAGGGTCTGGTGGAGGCTTCTTAAATACCCTTGTAATTTTTGCAAATGGTCGTTTTAAACATGATTTAGACAGATAATCCCAAACATGATAGAGGATAATACCACAGAATACTACAAATGATACTGTTACTAAAGCAACACTTAATACTTGCCTTGAATTTGATGTTTTGTAGGTTTGTGCATTCACATAAGCCATAAACATGAGATTAAGAAAAAAAGACATCTCTAGACAAGCTAAAGGTAAATGTCGATATATTCCTTTCAAAAGGAAGTACATCGATATAATAACAAATAAAAGAGATGTTAATACATCCAAACTTATAGTAGCCTCTATATCTAGAGACACAACTAGCGCTAAGGCAACACGAACTAGTAGTAGAAATCCAGTCCAAAAACGACACTTGTCCTTATATGGACCTCCATATGCATCAAAGAAAGGTTTCATATATCTCCATAACTTTTGGCAGCAATGCATGTATTTTGATAAAGGTCCTTCAAGTAATGGTATTGTTAGAAGGTAGAAGGTGTATGGAACAATTAGTAAAATGAGTACAGCCAGTGAGAACAGGAACAATGGTAGATGACAATAACCTCTAAAATATTGGACATTAGCATCAATGTACCACCTCAATAATGGGACATTATTATTACCATTACATTGAATATTGGTGAAATAAAGAGCTTGGAAGACAGTACGTATCAGTTTAGTATAAGAGAGAAGGATCATAGTGGCTAGTACTGGAACAGCATGTGAACCAACAAGTCGAACCACTTTGCTAGAATATTGTGATAATATTACAATGAGTATTAGTAGAAACCAAACATAGCCTGGAAAAATAAACTGTAGCCATGTCTTACTGCAAGAATCCATACCATCAAAGAAACAAGTCTCAATACCCAGATCTAGATTAAGCCAGGAAATGAATTGACTAAGAAGTTTCACAGGACCATTTGGAAAGAAGATGGGTTCATATATTTTGACAACATTAGCATAGAATATAAGTCCATTGATTGTACCCACAGACACTGTTAAGTTTAAAGCAATGATAAAAGCTACCAGTGCTATACCAGCTAATGCAAATGGAATGATAAGAGCTATGTAGTTATTAGTACATTGTCCACATTGATTGGTACCTAACATGAGACTAAGTCCTTTAGCACATTGTCCACAAAGTATGCCAGATCGATTGAGAAGACACTGTGGATGAGGAGAGGTGATTTTAAAATGAACTGTTCCATCATTGCAGTAATCAAAGGGGCAATGAGGATAAACAATAAGACAGTCTGAGTCATTTTGATAACCAATCCACATATCACCATCTCTAGTTATAATTTGAGTGTTAATATCACAAGTTATTGAAGATGTATTTAATTCAGATCTACAAACACAAGTGTCTTTTTCCAATGGAAACCCAATTGGACAAGATTCAATGTTAACTTTAATGACTTTAGCTAAGTGGTCTGATGAAGGTTCACTAATTGAGCTTTCAAGTGTTACATAGACTTTTAATGTGTTCAATGAAGGGTTTAGTCTTAACTTAAAGGTTACATTGGTACAAGTTGCATTTAGTCTAGTATTGTCAGTTTGTACAGTAGATGATGAACTATCTGATGTTATCAATTTTATCACACCCTTTGTTAAGCCATCTTTATTACCAACAGTAGCTAGCAATATATTGACATTAATTCCAGGTATTGCAGTTATATAGACATTTCTAATAGAGCAACTTTGTCTGTTTGATACACAAAAACACACTTTGATTGGATCTGATGACACTACTGATAGACCTGTTTGTTGGTGGTAATGAAATTGGTGATCAAAGCGAAAGTTTGAACAACCAGAGATTCTTCCTCCATACAAAACATCACCAGATATATCAGCTGTATTGTTGACAAAATAAAACATTATCTTAGCCTTAGCACCATAATTAAGATAATTAGTAAAGGAACAAATTGTCTCGTAGTTGCCATCAATAAATTTTGACACAAAGATTCCTCCACCTGACTCACTGGCATGATTATTAACAAATGTTATTTTTGTATCGTTCTTTAGTAATAATTGGGAAAATCCTAATAAAGCCATGCCCCCACCATTAATACCAGAATTGTTTATAAATGTATTATGTCCTTCAAATATTATTAGACTACTCATACTCACTAAACCAGTTGTGTCATGATTACTAATGTCGATTTGGTTAAAAATAACATTTTTAATGTTTTCTAGTAACACAGCACATTGATATTTATAAAGCTTGTTTGATACTTTATTGAAATAAAACGAAACTTTTGTAAAATGAATCCTACTTGTTGAAGAATCTTGTATAGCACTGAGACCTGATCCAAAGTATGCAGTATTGTTGTATATAGTGCAGTTAGTGAACTCAATACTACCACTTCCATAAAACAAACGAATTTGAACTCCTCCTCCACTATTGTGAGCAGTATTGTTGTATATAGTGCAGTTACTGAACTCAACATTACCATTTCCATTAAAAAAAAAAATTGCAACTCCTCCTCCAAACATAACAGAATTGTCATATATAGTGCAGTTAGTGAACTCAATACTAGCACTACCATCATGATGAGATAAATAAATCCACACTCCTCCTCCATATATCTGAGCAGTATTGTCATATACAGTGCAGTTACTGAACTCAATACTACCTATTACATTAATTAAAAAAATAACCACTCCTCCTCCATTTCTCTGAGCAGTATTGTTGTATATAGTGCAGTTACTGAACTCAACATTACCATTTCCATTCAAAAAAAAAATTTCGACTCCTCCTCCATACTGAGCAGTATTGCCATATATAGTGCAGTTACTGAACTCAATACTAGCACTACTATGATGATGATATAAATAAATTTCCACTCCTCCTCCAATCTTCTGAGCAGTATTGTCGTATATAGTGCAGTTACTGACCTCAATACTACCACTTCTAGCATAAGAAGTAATTCTAATTCCTCCTCCAGTATTATGTGAAAATTTACTTTTTTTAATGATTACCTCAACTTTATTATCACTAAAATACGAAAAATTCATGCCACTTCCTGAGCCCAGTGTAAAATTTGATTTCACAATATTAACTCTAGACAGTCTTTTAACCTTGTGATTATAGAAAATTACTGCATTGTCTGCATCATCCTTAAGACCTCCATTATTAGCAAATGTTGAATTAGCAATTAACACATCAAAAGATTTGTAAAGATAGAGTCCAATACCAGAACCATTCTGGACTGATACCCATTTTAAAGCAACATTGTTGATGTCAATATAGAGTAAACTAACCTTTATATAATACATATTCCAGCTAAACCCACAGTTTGCTATTGTTAATGATTTCAATACAATATTTGTGCTACTAATAAATTGTATACCACCTCTATTGTAATCACTACATCTTATTACTGAGGTAGATTGCATAACTGTCTCATGGAAGCCTTGTTCTATATGACCCAGTCCCTGTAGAGTTATATTACTTACACCACTGATCTCCAATGTACCTTGTAGAATATGAGTTCCCTCTAGGAAGTTGAAGATTGTATCATCAGTGAAGTAAGATGCATAATCAGGAGTATAGTAGGAGAGTTTGTGACAAGGTAGGTGAGTATTAGAACAAGGTACTCCATTAAGAGTTGCAGAGACATAATACTCAGAAGCAGTAACATATCCACTGTAGATATACAGTATAACTGATGTTATATAATAGATATGACACCAGTTCATTATGACAGTAGATGCAACAGTAAAGATCAGATGAACAACAGAGAATTAATGTCAAACTAACAAGATAATTTAAGTTGTATTATTGCAGCCTTTTATAAACTGAACATACTATAATTATTATAATTAAATATAATTTCTTTATAATAATAATATATCATAAATAAACAATCATTTATTATATAATAAACTTTATAACAATAAAATTATTATAAAGTAATATAATAATATAAATAATATTAATAAACAATCAATAAATTTATAACAATAACATTATTATAATAAAGTAATATAATAATAATAACAATTATAATTATAAAGTAATATAATAATAATTATTACAATTATTGTTAATATTACTATAATTTTACAATAACCATAACAATATTATGTGTAAATGAAATTAATCATTCAATCCCATCCTCAGATGGCAAATTGATGGGCATGCAAGATGCCCACATGCAGGCATTCCCGCGCCAAAGAACAATAGAGAGGCGTTGAAAGAGATGATTGATTGAATGAGATAGTGTGAGACCCATACGTTGTTCTTGTTGTTTGCCAATCAGCCTGAGGGTATTGAATGCTTCATCGCTCCATCCCCCCAGTAACTCAACCAAGAGAGGGACAAAGGAGACACCAGCAGCTAAACAGTTTTCCAGATGTATATGGAACTTTGTATCCTCTTCGACAGCGATTACATAACCAGGAGTAACAGAGGCACCTTGAATAGTAAGCTGCTGAAGAGGAGAGATAACAGTGACATCAAATGCAATAGGTTTCCCCCACTTCCAACAAGGGAAGAAGATATCAACTGGATGAGAGCTGGATGATGCTCAATATAGAGGTTGTATAATACCCTAAAGTATTAGTATGGGAGTGTCCTCAATATAGAGGTTATATAATACACTGAAGTATTAGTTTGGGACTAGAACAAGTGTCCTCAATATAGAGGTTGTATAATACACTAAAGTATTAGTATGGGAGTGTCCTCAATATAGAGGTTATATAATACACTGAAGTATTAGTTTGGGACTAGAACAAGTGTCCTCAATATAGAGGTTGTATAATACACTAAAGTATTAGTATGGGACTAGAACAAGTGTCCTCAATGTAGAGGTTGTATAATACACTAAAATATTAATATGGGACTAGTATACTTATATCACTTACACCCTAAACCGAACCTTATGACACATAGTGATGTCATCATCATAATACAAGTTATATCATCATAGAAGTTACACCAAGAAGGACAAACCACTAATTACTGGTCATGTCATTCTAAATAAGTGCTCAATAAGAGTCATCAAAGTGTTAAAATACGTAAACGTGGGTTCTATGAATATAATTCCATATTTCCTTATATGGTCATTTATAAAAGGTAATTTTGCTCAATGCTGCAATACATAGTGTGCACTCCTTCCTCCTTTGTGAGCCTATGAGCTCCTGTTAATAATCATTAATAAAAATAATACTGCAAAGCTAATCAATACATTATCATACAATTCTATGATATTATATTATTATGTAGAGTAGAGTAAATGGTGACCAGTACATTAGTTGTAACTGTACTGTTAACTGATATGTCACTAAATAGTACTAGTACTTATAACAGTATAAGAGTTAGTTATAATATAAAATGTACCTTTATAATTAATAGTAAATAACAATAACAACAATAACAAAAACAATATTAATAGTAAGTTTAGTAATACATAATAACACACTTCTATGATATTATTATTTACATTACATACTGTTATTGTTGTTAACTACACATCAAAAATAAAGTTATAAATATCAAAACATAATTGGTTTTACGAGGTAGAATTCAAACAATTGTATTATATATCAAGAAATCAAACATTAGTCATCTTCATCATCCAGTAGTGATTCTCGTCTCATTACTACTGATACCACACTCACTGAACTAGTATTACATATTAAAGCAGGGGATCCAGGATGCATTAAAGGAACGACTGCATCATCAGTAACAGGATCTGATGGAGGCATCTTAAATACCCTCATGATTTTTGCAAATGGTCGTTTTAAACATGATTTAGACAGTTGATCCCAGATATGATAGAGGATAATACCACAGAATACTACAAATGATACTGTTGCTAAAGCAACACTTAATACTTGCCTTGAACTTTACGCTTTGTAGGTTTGTACACTCATATAAGCCATAAACATGAGATTAAGAAAAAAAGACATCTCTAGACAAGGCAAAGTTAAATGTCGATATATTCCTCTCAAAAGGAAGTACATTGATATAATAACAAATAAAAGAGATGTTAACACATCCAAACTTATAGTAGCCTCTATATCTAGAGACACAACTAGCGCTAAGACAACACGAACCAATAATAAAAATCCAGTCCAAAAACGACACTTGTCCTTATATGGTCCTCCATATGCATCAAAGAAAGGTTTCATATACTTTTGGCAGCAACGCATGTATTTTGATAAAGGTCCTTCAAGTAATGGTATTGTTAGAAGGTAGAAGGTGTATGGAACAATTAGTAAAATGAGTACAGCTAGTGAGAACAGGAACAATGGTAGATGACAATAACCTCTAAAATATTGGACATTAGCATCAATGTACCACCTCAATAATGGGACATTATTATTACCATTACATTGAATATTGTTGTGATTTTTAGTGATTTTGAAACTATAATTGCCCCAATAGTCATAGGTCATAAGTAATGTTGCTATGGTAATTGTTCCTATGGTAATAAAGATGTTGTTACTATGATAATTGCTACTATGATTATTTCAATTTTGCTTCAGATTGGATGTGATGTGAAGTAATTTTCACATTAATTATGTCTATTGAGATGAGTAGTGTATCAGTAATATATATATATATATATATATATATATATATATATATATATATATATATATATATATATATATATATTTATATATATATATATATTACTGATATGATCATAGTATTGAAATATCTTTTTTGAGTACAAATAGAATATTGAAGTATAAGTTAGTTTGAGTGATTTAAACAGTGAGACATAAAGCATTGAAGGAGGTTAACATAATCATAGTAATTATATTTTAGTTACATGTTTAAAAAAGCAAAAAAAAATCCTTGTGTGTTGCCCAAACGATTCCTACTCGCTCACCCACGCAGGCACTTAGGCTCCAGGATTCCCTGCTATTGCTAGCTGGGACCGCCACCTGGCTTGGTAACCCTCGTCTTCGCGAGGTAATCCTGGCTGGAGCGTCGCCCTAACTTAAAACCAGCCGTACGGGATTCCAGCTCTTAGGGAATGTCGCATTCAGGAACCGGGAACCACAAATACACCAGCCTCATCTCGTTTAAAGGGAGACTACCAGCCCTATCCTAGTCGGCCTTTCGGATACTCCGTAGAGTATGCTGGTAACCATCTCAGAGGTCTGATGCATTGCAGAACGCTGGCCCACAACACACTGGCACTCATGACTGTTTCAGTTTCTTTTTATATGTACGTCAGATTTTTGAATAGGTCTTTCAATAATTAAGTGATACTATTACAATAATAATATAGTCTTTATACTCATTATTAATAACACATGTTTTATGTATTAACATTTAATGTGATCACTGCAAAATAATGTTGACATCAATTATGTCTACTGTAATAAGTAATATATATATTATACATAGTAAAGTAAGAAGTGACCTATAAACTATTTGTAATTGTTAATTTGTTACTGAATGTTATATTGTACTCACAATACTATAAATAGTAACATCAAATATCATAAAGGAACTCTGTACATTCAGTACAGTATGCTATTGAAGTATTCTTACTACATAAGTCACATGAATTAGAGGTAATCTTATGAACAATGTTACTATAACAATATCCTTTATTATTAATACTCATTAATAACAAAATAAGGACTGAAGGAAACAGTAAATTATAACATTTAACTAAAATTATATATAAGTATACATACAACAGTTTATCTGACACTACTCACTAAACTACTATTTTTATATACTACATAAGACATGTTAATAATAGGTCAATACAATGACATATAGTCAGTACTATGTAATAGAAATCAATTTTTGTCATCTTTATCGAAAAGTAGCGATTCTCGTTTCATTTCTACTGATACAACTGATACTGAAGTTGTGCTACATACAACAGCAGGAGAGCCTGATCTTGATGGAGGATGTTCAATATCATTAAATTGAGGAGATGGTGGAAGCTTCTTGAATATCTTCTTGACTTTTACCATTAGTTGTTGTGAACAAGACTTTAACAGACGATCCCAAACATGATAGAATATAATACCACAGAATACAACAAATGATATTGATACTAAAACAATACTAGACACTTGTCCCTTGGATTTTTCAGAGGTTTGTAGATTCATGTGAGCCATTAATATGAGGTTGAGTATGAAAAACAACTCCAAACAAAACAAAGGGAGGTGTCGATATATTCTCATCAAAAAGATGTACAATATAACAATAATAATTAACATAAATGTTAACACATCCAAACTTATAGTACCGCCTATATCTAGAGACACAACCAGTGCTAAGGCAACACGAACCAGTAATAAAAATCCAGTCCAAAAACGACACTTGTCCTTATATGGTCCTCCATATGCATCAAAGAAAGGCTTCATATATGTCCATAACTTTTGGCAGCAGCATATGTATTTTGATAAAGGTCCTTCAAGTAATGGTATTGTAAGAAGGTAGAAGGTGTATGGAACAATTAGTAAAATGAGTACAGCCAGTGAGAACAGGAACAATGGTAGATGACAATAACCTCTAAAATATTGGACATTAGCATCAATGTACCACCTCAATAATGGGACATTATTATTACCATTACATTGAATATTGATGAAATAAAGAGCTTGGAAGACAGTACGTATCAGTTTAGTATAAGAAAGAAGGATCATAGTGGCTAGTACTGGGATTGCTTGCCTTCCCACAAGTCGAACCACTTTGCTAGAATATTGTGATAATATTATAATGAGTATTAGTAGAAACCAAACATAGCCTGGAAAAATAAACTGTAGCCATGTCTTACTGCATGAATCCATACCATCAAAGAAGCAAGTCTCAATACCTAGATCAAGATTAAGCCAGGAAATGAACAGACTAAGAAATGGTATAGGACCTTCAGAAAAGAAGATGGGTTCATATATTTTGACAACATTAGCATAGAATATAAGTCCATTGATTGTACCCACAGACACAGTTAAGTTTAAAGCAATGATAAAAGCTACCAGTGCTATACCAGCTAAAGCAAATGGAATGATAAGAGCTATGTAGTTATTAGTACATTGTCCACATTGATTGGTACCTAACATGAGACTAAGTCCATTAGCACATTGTCCACAAAGTATGCCAGATCGATTGAGAAGACATTGTGGATGAGGAGAGGTGATTTTAAAATGAACTGTTCCATCATTGCAGTAATCAAAGGGGCAATTAGGATAAACAATAAGACAGTCTGAGTCATTTTTATAACCAATCCACATATCACCATCTCTAGTTATAATTTGAGTGTTAATATCACAAGTTATTGAAGATGTATTTAATTCAGATCTACAACTGCAAGCATTATTTACTAATGGAAACCCAATTGGACAGGACTCAATGTTAACTTCAATGACTTTCACATAGTGAATGTCATTAGATGAAAGATCACTGATTAAACCTTCAGATGTTACATAGACTTGTGTTGTATTCAATGAAGGCTTTCCTCTTAAATTAAAGGTTACATTGGTACAAGTTGCATTTAGTCTAGGATTATCAGTTTGTACAGTAGATGATGAACTATCTGATGTTGTCAATTTTATCACACCCTTTGTTAAGCCATCTTTATTACCAACAGTAGCTAGCGATATATTGACATTAATTCCAGGTATTGCAGTTATATTGACATTTGTAATAGAACAATTTTGTCTGTTTGATTCACAAAAGCACACTTGAATAGGATCTGATGATACTACTGATAGACCTCTCTGTTGGTGGTAATGAAATTGATGATCAAAGTCAAAGTTTAGACAATAACAGATTTTCCCTCCATACAAGACATCACCAGATACATCAGCTGTATTGTTGACAAAATACAACATTGTCTTAGCAGTAGTATTATAATAAAGAAAATTCTTAAAGGAACAAATTGTCAAGGCGTTGTTATCAATAACTTGTGACACAAAGATTCCTCCACCTGACTCACTGGCATGATTATTGGCAAATGATATGTTCGTATTCTGCTTTAGTAATAATTGGGAGAATCCATATAAAGCCATACCCCCACCATTAATGCCAGAATTGTTTATAAATGTATTATGTCCATCAAACATTATTAGACTATTGATACTGAGTAAACCAGTTGTGTTATGATTACTAATGTCAATTTGGTCAAATGTAACATTTTTAATGTTTCCTAGTAACACAGCAGAATGATCTTTATGAAGCTTGTTTGATGCTTTATTGAAATAAAACGAAATGTTTGTAAAATGAATCCTACTTGTTGAAGAATCTTGTAAAGCAACGAGACCTGATCCATAGTATGCAGTATTGTTGTATATAACGCAGTTACTGAAGTCAATACTACCACTTCCATCAGATAAAGTAATCACCACTCCTCCTCCATAATGAGCAGTATTGTCATATATAGTGCAGTTACTGAACTCAATACTACCACCTCCATCAATGAAATGAATGTTCATTCCTCCTCCATACTGAGCAGTATTGTCATATATAGTGCAGTTACTGAACTCAATACTACTACTTCTATCACCGAAATAAATGCTCACTCCTCCTCCAAATATCTGAACAGTATTGTCATATATAGTGCAGTTACTGAACTCAATACTACTATTACCATTGTATAAATAAATGTCCATTCCTCCTCCACTCTCCTGAGCAGTATTGTTGTATATAGTGCAGTTACTGAACTCAATACTACCACTTCCATCAACGAAATAAATGTTCACTCCTCCTCCTCCTCCATTCTGAGCAGTATTGTCATATATAGTGCAGTTACTGACCTCAATACTACCACTTCCATCATGTAAATAAATCCCCACTCCTCCTCCATACTGAGCAGTATTGTCATATATAGTGCAGTTACTGACCTCAATACTACCACTTTCATCTAGTAAATAAATCCCCACTCCTCCTCCAAACTGAGCAGTATTATTATATACAGTGCAGTTACTGACCTCAATTCTACCACTTCCACCTAGTAAATAAATCCCCACTCCTCCTCCAATCTGAGCAGTATTGTTATATATAGTGCAGTTACTGACCTCAATACTACTACTTCCATCTAGTAAAACAATGCGCACTCCTCCTCCAAACTGTGCAGTATTGTCATATATAGCGCAATTACTGAACTCAATACTACTACTTCCTTCTAGTAAAAAAATGCCCACTACTCCTCCAATCTGAGCAGTATTGTTGTATATAGTGCAGTTACTGAACTCAATACTACCACTTCTAGCATAAGAAGTAATTATAATTCCTCCTCCATATTGAGCAGTATTATGTGAAAATTTACTTTTTTCAATGATTACCTCAACTTTATTATCACTAAAATACGAATACTTCATGCCACTTCCTAAGCCCAGTGTAAAATTTGATTTCACAATATTAACTCTGGACAGTCTTTTAACCTGATCATCATAGAAAATTACTGCATTGCCTAGATCATCTAGATCATTCATAAGACCTTCATTGTTAGCAAATGTCGAATTGGTGATTAACACATTAAAAGCATTGTAAAGAAAGAGTCCAATACCGGAACCATTCTGGACTGATACCCATTCCAATGTGATGTTGTTGATGTCAACAAAGAGTATGTTATACACAATAAATCTATTATTTTGAAGTATATAAAAAAGTCCTCCACAAGTTGCTATTGTTAATGATTTCAATACAATATTTGTGCTATTAATAAATTGTATACCACTTCTGTCATAATCACTACACATTATTACTGAGGTAGATTGCATAACTGTCTCATGAAAGCCTTGTTCTATATGACCCAGTCCCTGTAGAGTTATATTACTTACACCACTGATCACCAATGTACCTTGTAGAATATGAGTTCCCTCTAGGAAGTAGAAGATTGTATCATCAGTGAAGTAAGATGTATAATCATCAGTATAGTAGGAGAGGTTGTGACAAGGTAGGTGAGTATGAGAACAAGATTCTCCATTAGGAGTTGCAGAGACATAATACTCAGAAGCAGTAACATATCCACTGTAGATATACAGTATAACTGATGTTATATAATAGATATGACACCAGCTCATAATGACAGTAGTTTCAACAGTAAAGATCAGATGAACAATAGAGAATTAATGTCAAACTAATGAAGAAACAAGATAATTTAAGTTGTATAACTGCAGCCTTTTATAAAATGGAAATAAACCTTACATCACTTCTTGTGAATACCATAGTAATTCATATAGTTTGGTGTACAACTGATGTAAGTAAATATTCCAGGTAACCGATTTGTAACTTACAAGTTGTTTTCTATTGAATCTATCAGAAATTAGCGTAGTCATCATAACTTTGTGATTAGTGGTCATGTTTGAATAGTTTGCAGTATTGTCATATATTTACTGAACTCAATACTACCACTTCCATCTAGTAAATAAACGTCCACTCCTCCTCCATACTGAGCAGTATTGTCATATATAGTGCAGTTACTGAACTCAATACTACCACTACTAGCATAAGAAGTAATTGTAATTCCTCCTCCATATTGAGCAGTATTTTGGGAAAATTTACTTTTTTCAATGATTACCTCAACTTCATTATCACTAAAATACAAAAAATTTATGCCACTTTCTGAGCCCAATGTAAAATTTGATTTCACAATATTAACTCTGGACAGTCTTTTAACCTGATCATCATAGAAAATTACTGCAGTGCCTAGATCATTCATAAGACCTTCATTGTTAGCAATTGTCGAATTGGTGATTAACACATTAAAAGCATTGTGAAGAAAGAGTCCAATACCAGAACCATATATTCTGGACTGATACCCATTCCAATGGGATGTTGTTGATGTCAACAAAGGGTATGTTATACACAATAAATCTATTATTTTGAAGTATATAAAAAAGTCCTCCACATGTGTCTATTGTTAATGATTTCAATACAATATTTGTGCTACTAGTAAATTGTATACCACTTCTGTCATAATCACTACACATTATTACTGAGGTAGATTGCATAACTGTCTCATGAAAGCCTTGTTCTATATGACCCAGTCCCTGTAGAGTTATATTACTTATACCAATGATCTCCAATGTACCTTGTAGAATATGAGTTCCCTCTAGGAAGTTGAAGATTGTGTCATCAGTGAAGTAAGATGTATAATCATCAGTATTGTAGGAGAGGTTGTGACAAGGTAGGTGAATATTAGGACAAGGTACTCCATTAGGAGCTGCAGAGACATAATACTCAGAAGCAGTAACGTATCCACTGTAGATATACGGTATAACTAATGTTATATAATAGATATGACACCAGCTCATGATGACAGTAGATTCAACAGTAAAGATCAGATGAACAATAGAGAATTAATGTCAAACTAATGAAGAAACAAGATAATTTAAGTTGTATTATTGCAGCCTTTTATAAAATGGAAATAAAGCTTCCATCACTTCTTGTGAATACAATAGTAATTCATATAGTTTGGTATACAACTGATGTAAGTAAATTATTCCAGGTAACCAATTTGTAACTTACAAGGTGTTACTATAGAATCTATCAGAAATTAGCGTAGTCATCATAACTTTGTGATTAGTGGTCATGTTTGAAGAAATAATTTTAAAGATAGAATGAATACTCTACTAGTAGCTATGATAATTTCATAAGAATTCTAGTAAGTATACAAATTACTGTGATTATAACATCATTTGTGTAGTGTAATATTGTAACTATATATTAGCTATATAGTGAATGGTATTTGTCCTTGTAAGTACACAATAAATGATGTTAGTCAGTTGCTTACAGAAGCCCAAGGCGGACATTCCAATTTCAATAAACATTCAATTTCACTTATTATGTAAAGAATGAGGGATTGGTTTATGAGACCAAAGAATAAAGTTTATTTGACATTTGTTGCCATGGTAACTAATGTGTCATTCATTTTATTAAAGATAATTAATATTAACTGGTAATTAATAATGATGTCATCTTTATTTTGAAAATAATTAAATATAATGTCTTTATAATGAACAATACATTATTAATATCAATCTTTGATTATATACTTAATTTTGTAACAATAAACACTATTAATAATAATAAAACAATACAATAATAAATAATATTATAAAATTTTATGAATACCATATTAATTCATATAGTTTAGCATATAACTGATGTTTTACTAGAGAATCTATTGAAAGTAGACAGAGTTACAATAACTTTATAATTAGTGGTCACTTTAGAAGAAAATCTTCAAAACCTATCAATCTACCAATGTAGATATACAGTATAAATGATGTTATATAATAGATACTACACCTGTTCATAATGACAGTAGATTAAACAGTGAAAGATCAGATGAACAATAGAGAATTAATATCAAACTAATGAAGAAACAAGATAATTTAAGTTGTATAACTGCAGCTTTTTATAAAATAGAAATAAACCTTACATCACTTCTTGTGAACACCATAGTAATTCATATAGTTTGGTATACAACTGATGTAAGTAAATTATTCCAGGTAACCAATTTGTAACTTACAAGTTGTTTTCTATTGAATCTATCAGAAATTGGCGTAGTCATCATAACTTTGTGATTAGTGGTCATGTTTGAATAGTTTGCAGTATTGTCATATATTTACTGAACTCAATACTACCACTTCCATCTAGTAAATAAACGCCCACTCCTCCTCCATACTGAGCAGCATTGTCATATATAGTGCAGTTACTGAACTCAATACTACCACTTCCATCAAGTAAAAAAATGTACACTCCTCCTCCATCCTGAGCAGCATTGTCATATATAGTGCAGTTACTGAACACAATACTACCACTACTAGCATAAGAAGTAATTGTAATTCCTCCTCCATATTCAGCAGTATTTTGTGAAAATTTACTTTTTTCAATGATTACCTCAACTTTATTATCACTAAAATACGAATACTTCATGCCACTTCCTAAACCCAGTGTAAAATTTGATTTCACAATATTAACTCTGGACAGTCTTTTAACCTGATCATCATAGAAAATTACTGCATTGCCTAGATCATTCATAAGACATTCATTGTTAGCAATTGTCGAATTGGTGATTAACACATTAAAGCATTGTAAAGAAAGAGTCCAATACCGGAACCATTCTGGACTGATACCCATTCCAATGTGATGTTGTTAATGCCAACAAAGAGTATGTTATACACAATAAATCTATTATTTTGAAGTATATAAAAAAGTCCTCCACATGTGTCTATTGTTAATGATTTTAATACAACATTTGTGCTATTAGTAAATTGTATACCACTTCTGTCATAATCACTACACATTATTACTGAGGTAGATTGCATAACTGTCTCATGAAAGCCTTGTTCTATATGACCCAGTCCCTGTAGAGTTATATTACTTACACCAATGATCTCCAATGTACCTTGTAGAATATGAGTTCCCTCTAGGAAGTTAAAGATTGTGTCATCAGTGAAGTAAGATGTATAATCATCAGTATTGTAGGAGAGGTTGTGACAAGGTAGGTGAATATTAGGACAAGGTACTCCATTAGTAGCTGCAGAGACATAATACTCAGAAGCAGTAACGTATCCACTGTAGATATACGGTATAACTAATGTTATATAATAGATATGACACCAGCTCATGATGACAGTAGATTCAACAGTAAAGATCAGATGAACAATAGAGAATTAATGTCAAACTAATGAAGAAACAAGATAATTTAAGTTGTATTATTGCAGCCTTTTATAAAATGGAAATAAAGCTTCCATCACTTCTTGTGAATACCATAGTAATTCATATAGTTTGGTATACAACTGATGTAAGTAAATTATTCGAGGTAACCAATTTGTAACTTACAAGGTGTTACTCTAGAATCTATCAGAAATTAGCGTAGTCATCATAACTTTGTGATTAGTGGTCATGTTTGAAGAAATAATTTTAAAGATAGAATGAATACTCTACTAGTAGCTATGATAATTTCATAAGAATTCTAGTAAGTATACAAATTACTGTGATTATGACATCATTTGTGTAGTGTAATATTGTAACTATATATTAACTATATAGTGAATGGTATTTGTCCTTGTAAGTACACAATAAATGATGTTAGTTAGTTGCTTACAGAAGCCCAAGGCGGACATTCCAATTTCAATAAACATTCAATTTCACTTATTATGTAAAGAATGAGGGATTGGTTTATGAGACTAAAGAATAAAGTTTATTTGACATTTGTTGCCATGGTAACTAATGTGTCATTCATTTTATTAAAGATAATTAATATTAACTGGTAATTAATAATGATGTCATCTTTATTTTGAAAATAATTAAATATAATGTCTTTATAATGAACAATACATTATTAATATCAATCTTTGATTATATACTTAATTTTGTAACAATAAACACTATTAATAATAATAAAACAATACAATAATAAATAATATTATAAAACCTTATGAATACCATATTAATTCATATAGTTTAGCATATAACTGATGTTTTACTACAGAATCTATTGAAAGTAGACAGAGTTACAATAGCTTTATAATTAGTGGTCATTTTAGAAGAAAATATTCAAAACCTATCAACTAAACAATGAGTAGTCTACTAGTATCTTTGATAATTTCATAAGAACTCTAGTAACTACAAATTTAGCCAATTTCTTCAAGAATAGATATTTGAAATGAACAGGTAATTACTGGTCATGTCATGTTATCATTATAAACAAGTGCTCAACAAGAGTCATCAAAGGGTTAAAATAAGTAAAAGTATGTTATAATACCATATTTCCTTATATGGTCATTTACAAAAGGTGATTTTCCTCAATGAATATAATTCTATATTTCCTTATATGGTAATTTTGTTCAATGCTGCAATACATAGTGTACGCTCCTTCCTCCTTTGTGAGCCTATAAGCTCCTGTTAATAGTCATTATTTAAAATAATACTGTAAAGCTAATTAATACATTATCATACAATTCTATGATATTATATTATTATGTAGAGTAGAATAAATGGTGACCAGTACATTAGTTGTAACTGTACTGTTAGCTGATATATGTCACTAAATAGTACTAGTACTTATAACAGTATAAGAGTTAGTTATAATATAAAATGTACCTTTATAATTAATAGTAAATAACAAATGAACAGTAAGTAACAATAACAACAATAACAAATACAATATTAATAATAAGTTTAGTAATACATAATAACACACTTCTATGATATTATTATTTACATTACATACTGTTATTGTTGTTAACTACACATCAAAAATAAAGTTATACAAATCAAAACATAATTGGTTTTATGAGGTAGAATTCAAACAATTGTATTATATATCAAGAAATCAAGCATTAGTCATCTTCATCATCCAGTAGTGATTCTCGTCTCATTACTACTGATACCACACTCACTGAACTAGTATTACATATTAAAGCAGGGGATCCAGGACGCATTAAAGGAACGACTGCATCATTAGTAACAGGATCTGATGGAGGCTTCTTAAATACCCTTGTAATTTTTGTAAATGATCGTTTTAAACAATATTTAGACAGTTGATCCCAGACATGATAGAGGATAATACCACAGAATACTACAAATGATACTGTTACTAAAGCAACACTTAATACTTGCCTTGAATTTGATGCTTTGTAGGTTTGTACACTCACATAAGCCATAAACATGAGATTAAGAAAAAAAGACATCTCTAGACAAGCTAAAGGTACATGTCGATATATTCCCTTCAAAAGGAAGTACATTGATATTATAACAAATAAAAGAGATGTTAACACATCCAAACTTATAGTAGCCTCTATATCTAGAGAAACAACCAGTGCTAAGACAATACGAACTAGTAGTAAAAATCCAGTCCAAAAACGACACTTGTCCTTATATGGACCTCCATATGCATCAAAGAAAGGTTTCATATATCTCCATAACTTTTGGCAGCAACACATGTATTTTGATAAAGGTCCTTCAAGTAATGGTATTGTTAGAAGGTAGAAGGTGTATGGAACAATTAGTAAAATGAGTACAGCCAGTGAGAACAGGAACAATGGTAAATGACAATAACCTCTAAAATATTGGACATTAGCATCAATGTACCACCTCAATAATGGGACATTATTATTACCATTACATTGAATATTGGTGAAATAAAGAGCTTGGAAGACAGTACGTATCAGTTTAGTATAAGAGAGAAGGATCATAGTGGCTAGTACTGGGATTGCTTGTGAACCAACAAGTCGAACAACTTTGCTAGAATATTGTGATAATATTACAATGAGTATTAGTAGAAACCAAACATACGCTGGAAAAACAAACTGTAGCCATGCCTTACTGCAAGAATCCATACCATCAAAGAAACAAGTCTCAATACCCAGATCAAGATTGAGCCAGGAAATGAATTGACTAAGAAGTTTCACAGGACCATTGGGAAAGAAGATGGGTTCGTATATTTTGACAACATTAGCATAGAATATAAGTCCATTGATTGTACCCACAGACACAGTTAAGTTTAAAGCAATGATAAAAGCTACCAGTGCTATACCAGCTAAAGCAAATGGAATGATAAGAGCTATGTAGTTATTAGTACATTGTCCACATTGATTGGAACCTAACATGAGACTAAGTCCTTTAGCACATTGTCCACAGAGTATGCCAGATCGATTGAGAAAACACTGTGGATCAGGAGAGGTAATTTTAAAGTGAACTGTTCCATCATTGCAGTAATCAAAGGGGCAATGAGGATAAACAATAAGACAGTCTGAGTCATTTTTATAACCAATCCACATATCACCATCTCTAGTTATAATTTGAGTGTTAATATCACAAATTATTGAAGATGTATTTAATTCAGATCTACAACTGCAAGCATTATTTACTAATGGAAACCCAATTGGACAGGACTCAATGTTAACTTCAATGACTTTAACATAGTGAATGTCATTATATAAAAATTTACTTATCAAACCTTCAGGTGCTACATAGACTAGTGTTATGTTCAATGAAGGTTTTGCTCTTAACTTAAAGGTTACATTGGTACAAGTTGCATTTAGTCTAGTATTGTCAGTTTGTACAGTAGATGATGAACTATCTGATGTTATCAATTTTATCACACCCTTTGTTAAGCCATCTTTATTACCAACAGTAGCTAATGATATATTGACATTAATTCCAGGTATTGCAGTTATATTGACATTTGTAATAGAGCAATTTTGTCTGTTTGATTCACAAAAACACACTTGAATAGGATCTGATGATACTACTGATAGACCTCTCTGTTGAGGATAATGAAATTGGTGATCAAAGTCAAAGTTTGCACAAAAGGAGATTCTACTTCCGTACAAGACATCACCAGATACATCAGCTGTATTGTTGACAAAATATAACATTCTCTTAGTATTAGTATCATAATAAGGAAAATTAGTAAAGGAACAAACTGTCATGTCTTTATCATCAACAACTTGTGACACAAAGATTCCTCCACCTGACTCACTGGCATGATTATTGACAAATGATATGTTCGTATTTTGCTTTAGTAATAATTGGGAGAATCCATATAAAGCCATGCCTCCACCATTAATGCCAGAATTGTTTATAAATGTATTATGTCCATCAAATATTATTGGGCTATTGATACTGAGTAAACCAGTTGTGTTATGATTACTAATGTCAATTTGGTCAAATGTAACATTTTTAATGTTTCCTAGTAATACAGCAGATTGATGTTTATTAAGCTTATAAGGTACCTTATTGAATTGAAATGAAACATTTGTAAAATGAAAGCTACTTGTTGAAGTAGATTCTAAAGCATTAACGAGCAGTCCTGATCCATAGTATGCAGTATTGTTATATAGAGTGCAGTTACTAAACTCAACACTAACATTTCCATTAAACATAACAATATACACACCTCCTCCTCCTCCTCCTCCATAGTGAACATTATTATGTGAAAACGTACTATTTTCAATGATTACTTCATGTTTATTCCCACTATAATACACCAAACCCATCCCATTTCCTAAGCCCAGTGTAAAATTAGATTTCACAATATTAACTCTGGACAGTCTTTTAACCTGATCATCATAAAACATTATTGCATTGCCTACATTATTGTTAATATCTCCATTATTAGCAAGTGTTGAATTAGTAATTAACACATCAAAAGCATTGTAAAGAAAGAGTCCAATACCAGAACTATTCTGGACTGATACCCATTTTAATGTGATATTATTGATGTCTAGAAAGAATAAGCTAGCTTTTCCATGTAACATATTCCACTTAAACCCACAATTTGCTATTGTTAATGATCTCAGTTTAACATTTGTACTACTAGTAAATTGTATACCACCTCTATTGTAATCACTACACATTATTACTGAGGTAGATTGCATAACTGTCTCATGAAAGCCTTGTTCTATATGACCCAGTCCCTGTAGAGTTATATTACTTACACCACTGATCTCCAATGTACCTTGTAGAATATGAATTCCCTCTAGGAAGTAGAAGATTGTATCATCAGTGAAGTAAGATGTATAATTATCAGTATAGTAGGAGAGGTTGTGACAAGGTATGTCAGTATGAGAACAAGGTACTCCATTAGGAGCTGCAGAGACATAATATTCAGAAGCAGTAACATATCCACTGTAGATATACAGTATAACTGATGTTATATAATAGATATGACACCAGCTCATGATGACAGTAGATTCAACAGTAAAGATCAGATGAACAATAGAGAATTAATGTCAAACTAATGAACAAACAAGATAATTTAAGTTGTATTATTGCAGCCTATTATATAATGGAAATACTGTATATTGACATCACTTCTTGTCAATACCATAGTTCATATAGTTTGTTATATAACTGATGTCAGTGTATATCATGTTTACTATAGAATTTATTAGAAGTTGGCAGAGCTACAATAGCTTTATAATTAGTGGTAATTTTAGAAGAAAATATTCAAAACCTATCAACTAAACAGTGAGTAGTCTACTAGTATCTTTGATAATTTCATAAGAACTCTAGTAACTACAAATTTAGCCAATTTCTTTAAGAATAGATATTTGAAATGAACAGTTGGTCATGTCATGTTATCAAGTGCTCAATAAGAGTTATCAAAGGGTTAAAATACGTAAAAGTAGGTTATAATACCACAAGTCCTCTATGAATATAATTTCATATTTCCTTATATGGTCATTTACAAAAGGTAATTTTGCTCAATGCTGCAATACATAGTGTAACCAATCCACATATCATCATCTCTAGTTATAATTTGAGTGTTAATATCACAAGTTATTGAAGATGTATTAAATTCAGATCTACAACTGCAAGCATTATTTACTAATGGATAACCAATTGGACAGGACTCAATGTTAACTTCAATGACTTTAGCTAAGGGGTCTGATGAAGGCTCACTAATTGAGCTGTCAAGTGTTACATAGACTTGTGTTGTATTCAATGAAGGGTTTGGTCTTAACTTAAAGGTTACATTGGTACAAGTTGCATTTAGTCTAGGATTATTAGTTTGTACAGTAGTTGATGAACTATCTGATGTTGTCAATTTTATCACACCCTTTGTTAAGCCATCTTTATTACCAACAGTAGCTAGTGATATATTGACATTAATTCCAGGTATTGCAGTTATATTGACGTTTCTAATAGAGCAGTTTTGTCTATTTGATTCACAAAAACATACTTTGATTGGATCTGATGACACTACTGATAGACCTGTTTGTTGAGAGTAATGAAATTGGTGATCAAAGCGAAAGTTTCTACAATTAGAGATTCTTCCTCCATACAAAACATCACCAGATATATCAGCTGTATTATTAACAAAATATAACATTATCTTAGCCTTAGCACCATAATAAAGATAATTAGTAAAGGAACAAATTGTCTCGTAGTTGCCATCAATAACTTTTGACACAAAGATTCCTTCACCTGACTCACTGGCATGATTATTAACAAATATTATTTTTGTATCGTTCTTTAGTAATAATTGACAAAGTCCTAATAAAGGAATGAATGAGTAATGTAGTATCTAGCTACAGAAACACAACTAATGCTAAAACAATATCAACAAGTAGTTTGTTACAATATTTAAGACAGTTTTACAAAAAAATAATAACAAACTAGCTTGAATAGGTCTTTCAATAATTAAGTGATACTATTACAATAATAATTATAGTTTTTATACTCATTATTAATAACACATGTTTTATGTATTAACATTTGATGTGATCACTGCAAAATAATGTTGATATCAATTATGTCTACTGTAATAAGTAATATATATATTATACATAGTAAAGTAAGAAGTGACCTACAAACTATTTGTAATTGTTAATTTGTTACTGAATGTTATATTGTACTCACAATACTATAAATAGTAACATCAAATATCATAAAGGAACTCTGTACATTCAGTACAGTATGCTATTGAAGTATTCTTACTACATAAGTCACTTGAATTAGAGGTAATCTTATGAACAATGTTACTATAACAATATCCTTTATTATTAATACACATTAATAACAAAAAAGGACTGAAGGAAACAGTAAATTATAACATTTAACTAAAATTATATATAAGTATACATACAACAGTTTATCGGACACTACTCACTAAACTACTATTTTTATATACTACATAAGACATTTTAATAATAAGTCAATACAATGACATATAGTCAGTACTATGTAATAGAAATCAATTTTTGTCATCTTTATCAAACAGTATCGATTCTCGTCTCAAATCTACTGATACAACCGATACTGAAGTTGTATTACATACAACAACAGGAGAGCCTGGCCTTGATGGAGGATCTTCAATATCATTAAAATGAGAAAATGGTGGAAACTTCTTGAATATCTTCTTGACTATTTCCATTAGTTGTTGTGAACGAGACTTTAACAGACGATCCCAAACATGATAGAATATAATACCACAGAATACAACAAATGATATTGATACTAAAAAAATACTAGACACTTGTCCCTTGGATTTTTCAGAGGTTTGTAGATTCATGTGAGCCATTAATATGAGGTTGAGAATGAAAGACGACTCCAAATAAAACAAAGGGAGGTGTCGATATATTCTCATCAAAAAGATGTACAAGATAACAATAACGATTAACATAAATGTTAACACATCCAAACTTATAGTACCGCCTATATCTAGAGACACAACTAGTGCTAAGGCAACACGAACCAGTAATAAAAATCCAGTCCAAAAACGACACTTGTCCTTATATGGTCCTCCATATGCATCAAAGAAAGGTTTCATATACTTTTGGCAGCAACGCATGTATTTTGATAAAGGTCCTTCAAGTAATGGTATTGTTAGAAGGTAGAAGGTGTATGGAACAATAAGTAAAATAAGTACAGCCAGTGAGAACAGGAACAATGGTATGTGACAACCTCTTACATATTGGACATTAGCATCAATGTACCACCTCAATAATGGGACATTATTATTACCATTACATTGAATATTGATGAAATAAAGAGCTTGGAAGACAGTACGTATCAGTTTAGTATAAGAGAGAAGGATCATAGTGGCTAGTACTGGGATTGCTTGCCTTCCCACAAGTCGAACCATTTTGCTAGAATATCGTGACAATATTATAATGAGTATTATTAGAAACCAAACATAGCCTGGAAAGATAAACTGTAGCCATGTCTTACTGCATGAATCCATACCATCAAAGAAGCAAGTCTCAATACCTAGATCAAGATTAAGCCAGGAAATGAACTGATTAAGAAATGGTATAGGACCTTTAGGAAAGAAGATAGGTTCATATATTTTGACAACATTAGCATAGAATATAAGTCCATTGATTGTACCCACAGACACTGTTAAGTTTAAAGCAATGATAAAAGCTACCAGTGCTATACCAGCTAAAGCAAATGGAATGATAAGAGCTATGTAGTTATTAGTACATTGTCCACATTGATTGGTACCTAACATGAGACTAAGTCCTTTAGCACATTGTCCACAGAGTATGCCATATCGATTGAGAAGACACTGTGGATCAGGAGAGGTGATTTTAAAATGAACTGTTCCATCATTGCAGTAATCAAAGGGGCAGTGAGGATAAACAATAAGACAGTCTGAGTCATTTTGATAACCAATCCACATATCACCATCTCTAGTTATAATTTGAGTGTTAATATCACAAGTTATTGAAGATGTATTTAATTCAGATCTACAACTGCAAGCATTATTTATTAATGGAAACCCAATTGGACAGGACTCAATGTTAACTTCAGTGACTTTAACATAGTGAATGTCATTAGATGAAAGTTCACTGATTAAACCTTCAGATGTTACATAGACTTGTGTTGTATTCAATGAAGGGTTTGCTCTTAACTTAAAGGTTACATTGGTACAAGTTGCATTTAGTCTAGTATTGTCAGTTTGAACATTAGATGATGAACTATCTGATGTTGTCAATTTTATCACACCCTTTGTTAAGCCATCTTTATTACCAACAGTAGCTAGTGATATATTGACATTAATTCCAGGTATTGCAGTTATAGTGATGTTTCTAATAGAGCAATTTTGTCTGTTTGATTCACAAAAGCACGCTTGAATAGGATCTGATGATACTACTGATAGACCTGTTTGTTGAGGGTAATGAAATTGGTGATCAAAGTCAAAGTTTAGACAATTAGAGATTTTACCTCCATACATTACATCACCAGATACATAAGCTGTATTATTGACAAAATACAACATTGTCTTATTATTAGTATTATAATAAGGAAAATTCTTAAAGGAACAAATTGTCAAGTCGTTGCCATCAATAACTTGTGACACAAAGATTCCTCCACCTGACTCACTGGCATGATTATCGGCAAATGATATGTTCATATTCTGATTTAGTAATAATTGGGAGAATCCATATAAAGCCATGCCCCCACCATTAATGCCAGAATTGTTTATAAATGTATTATGTCCATCAAACATTATTGGGCTATCGATACTGAGTAAACCAGTTGTGTTATGATTACTGATGTCAATTTGGTCAAAAGTAACATTTTTAATGTTTTCTAGTAACACAGCAGAATGATATTTATGAAGCTTGTTTGATACTTTATTGAAATAAAACGAAACATTTGTAAAATGAATCCTACTTGTTGAAGCATCTTGTAAAGCACTGAGACCTGATCCATAGTATGCAGTATTGTTGTATATAGTGCAGTTACTGAAGTCAATACTACCACTTCCATCAAACAAATAAATGCTCACTCCTCCTCCACTATTCTGAGCAGTATTGTCATATATAGTGCAGTTACTGAACTCAATACTACCACTTCCATTATGTAAAAAAATGTACACTCCTCCTCCAACCTTCTGAACAGTATTGTCGTATATAGTGCAGTTACTGAAGTCAATACTACCACTTCCAGCATAAGAAGTAATTGCAGTTCCTCCTCCATCCTGAGCAGTATTGTCATATATAGTGCAGTTACTGAACTCAATACTACCACTTCCATTAATTAAAGAAATTTCCACTCCTCCTCCAATCATCTGAGCAGTATTGTCATATATAGTGCAGTTACTGAACTCAATACTACCACTTCCATCAAGTAAAAAAATGTCCACTCCTCCTCCAACCTTCTGAGCAATATTGTTGTATATAGTGCAGTTACTGAACTCAATACTACCACTTCCAGCATAAGAAGTAATTGCAATTCCTCCTCCATTTTGAGCAGTATTGTCATATATAGTGCAGTTACTGAACTCAATACTACCATTTCCATTAATTAAAGAAATGTCCACTCCTCCTCCAATCTTCTGAGCAGTATTGTTGTATATAGTGCAGTTACTGAACTCAATACTACCACTTCCATCAAGTAAAAAAATGTCCACTCCTCCTCCAACCTTCTGAGCAATATTATTGTATATAGTGCAGTTACTGAACTCAATACTACCACTTCTAGCATAAGAAGTAATTGCAATTCCTCCTCCATTTTGAGCAGTATTGTCATATATAGTGCAGTTACTGAACTCAATACTACCACTTCTAGCATAAGAAGTAATTATAATTCCTCCTCCATATTGAGCAGTATTTTGTGAAAATTTACTTTTTTCAATGATTACCTCAACTTTATTATCACTAAAATACAGAAAGTTCATGCCACTTCCTAAGCCCAGTGTAAAATTTGATTTCACAATATTAACTCTGGACAGTCTTTTAACCTGACCATTATAGAAAATTACTGCAGTGCCTAGATCATTCATAAGACCTCCATTATTAGCAAATGTTGAATTAGCAATTAACACATCAAAAGCATTGTAAAGATAGAGTCCAATACCAGAACCATTCTGGACTGATACCCATTTTAAAGCAATATTGTTGATGTCAATAAAGAATAAGCTAAACTTTATATAATACATATTCCAGATAAACCCACAGTTTGCTATTGTTAATGATTCCAATACAATATTTGTGCTACTAATAAATTGTATACCACTTCTGTTGTAATCACTACACATTATTACTGAGGTAGATTGCATAACTGTCTCATGAAAGCCTTGTTCTATATGACCCAGTCCCTGTAGAGTTATATTACTTACACCACTGATCTCCAATGTACCTTGTAGAATATGAGTTCCCTCTAGGAAGTAGAAGATTGTGTCATCAGTGAAGTAAGATGTATAATCATCAGTATAGTAGGAGAGGTTGTGACAAGGTAGGTGAGTATTAGAACAAGGTACTCCATTAGGAGCTGCAGAGACATAATACTCAGAAGCAGTAACATATCCACTGTAGATATACAGTATAAATGATGTTATATAATAGATATTAAACCAGTTCATAATGACAGTAGATTCAACAGTGAGAGATCAGATGAACAATAGAGAATTAATGTCAAACTGATGAACAAACAAGATAATTTAAGTTGTATAACTGCAGCCTTTTATAACTGGAAATACTATATATTGACATCACTTCTTGTGAATACCATAGTAATTCATATAGTTTGGTATAAAAGGGATGTAAGTGAACTATTATAGGTAACCAATTTGTGACTTACAACAAGGTGTTACTATAGAATTTATCAGAAATTCATGTAGTTATCATAGCTTTGTGATTACTGGTCATGTTTGATGAAATACTTTTAAATATAATATCTAAAGAATGAATACTCTACTAGTAGCTATAATAATTTCATAAGAATTCTAGTAACTATACAAATTAAATTACTGTGATTATGACATCATTTGTGTAGTCTAATATTGTAACTATATATTAACTATATAGTGAATGGTATTTGTCCTTGTAAGTACACAATAAATGATGTTAGTTAGTTGCTTACAAAAGCCCAAGGCGGACATCCCAATTTCAATAAACATTCAATTTCACTTATTATGTAAAGAATGAGAATCTGGTTTATGAGACCAAAGAATAAAGTTTATTTGACATTTGTTGCCATGGTAACTAATGTGTCATTCATTTTATTAAAGATAATTAATATTAACTGGTAATTAATAATCATATCATCTTTATTTTGAAAATAATTAAATATAATGTCTTTATAATGAACAATACATTATTAATATCAACTGTTGATTATAATTAATTTTGTAACAATAAACACTATTAATAATAATAAAACAATACAATAATAAATAATATTATAAAACCTTATGAATACCATAGTAATTCATGTAGTTTAGCATATAACTGATGTTTTACTAGAGAATCTATTGAAAGTAGACAGAGTTACAATAACTTTATAATTAGTGCACTGTAAAAATTAAATTGTTATTTTAACAATTACTTTGTAGTTTACATCAGTGGGTTACTATGGAATATAGAATTTATGTGAATTACTCATTGTGTAATTTGTTGGCATGTAAAAGTACAACATACCGAGAAATTACACAATGAGTAATTCGCAAAAATTCTATATATCATAGTAACCCACTGATGTAAACTACAAAGTAATTGTTAAAATAACAATTTAATTTTTACAGTGTGGTCACTTTAGAAGAAAATCTTCAAAACCTATCAATCTACCACTGTAGATATACAGTATAAATGATGTTATATAATAGATATGACACCTGTTCATGATGACAGTAGATTCAACAGTAAAGATCAGATGAACAATAGAGAATTAATGTCAAACTAATGAAGAAACAAGATAATTTAAGTTGTATTATTACAGCCTTTTATAACTGGAAATACTATATATTGACATCACTTCTTGTGAATACCATAGTAATTCATATAGTTTGGTATAAAAGGGATGTAAGTGAACTATTCTAGGTAACCAATTTGTGACTTACAACAAGGTGCTACTATAGAATCTATCAGAAATTCATGTAGTTATCATAGCTTTGTGATTACTGGTCATGTTTGATGAAATACTTTTAAATATAATATCTAAAGAATGAATACTCTACTAGTAGCTATAATAATTTCATAAGAATTCTAGTAACTATACAAATTAAATTACTGTGATTATGACATCATTTGTGTAGTGTAATATTGTAACTATATATTAGCTATATAGTGAATGGTATTTGTCCTTGTAAGTACACAATAAATGATGTTAGTTAGTTGCTTACAGAAGCCGAAGGCAGACATTCCAATTCCAATTCTACTTTCAATGAAATGAAGTGCAGAACATGAGCTGTCTCTTAGAATGTCGCAACAGTAGTAGAATTTAAATTCAACAGTGTCATCAGTAGTTATGGGAGGGGCTAACTACAAAATACTGAAGTAACCTGACATGATTAGTAGATATTAGATATAATAGTAATAATTCATATACATATTCTATTGTATACATATTATGTTAGAATTATAATACAGGACACTCATTTATTATGTAAAGAATGAGGGATTGGTTTATGAGACTCAAGAATTAAAGTTTAATGTAGGATTGTTGCTATAGTAACTAATGTGTCATCATTTTCTTTAAGAATAGATATTTGAAATGAACCAGTAATTACTGGTCATGCCATGTTACCATTCTAAACAAGTGCTCAATAAGAGTTATCAAAGGGTTAAAATACGTAGGTTATACTACCTCTATGAATATAATTCCATATTTCCTTATATGGTCATTTACAAAAGGTAATTTTGCTCAATGCTGCAATACATAGTGTATGCTCCTTCCTCCTTTGTGAGCCTATGAGCTCCTGTTAATAATCATTATTTAAAATAATACTGCAAAGCTAATTAATACATTATCATACAATTCTATGATATTATATTATTATGTAGAGTAGAGTAAATGGTGACCAGTACATTAGTTGTAACTGTACTGTTAACTGATATGTCACTAAATAGTACTAGTACTTATAACAGTATAAGAGTTAGTTATAATATAAAATGTACCTTTATAATTAATAGTAAATAACAATAACAACAAAAACAAAAACAATATTAATAGTAAGTTTAGTAATACATAATAACACACTTCTATGATATTATTATTTACATTACATACTGTTATTGTTGTTAACTACACATCAAAAATAAAGATATACAAATCAAAACATAATTAGTTTTATGAGGTAGAATTCAAACAATTGTATTATATATCAAGAAATCAAACATTAGTCATCTTCATCATCCAGTAGTGATTCTCGTCTCATTACTACTGATACCACACTCACTGAACTAGTATTACATATTAGAGCAGGGGATCCAGGACACATTAAAGGAACGACTGCATCATCAGTAACAGGATCTGATGGAGGCTTCTTAAATACCCTCATGATTTTTGCAAATGGTCGTTTTAAACATGATTTAGACAGTTGATCCCAGACATGATAGAAGATAATACCACAGAATACTACAAATGATACTGTTACTAAAGCAACACTTAAAATTTGCCTTGAATTTGACACTTTGTAGGTTTGTACACTCACATAAGCCATAAACATGAGATTAAGAAAAAAAGACATCTCTAGACAAGCTAAAGGTAAATATCGATATATTCCTTTCAAAAGGAAGTACAATGATATAATAACAAATAAAAGAGATGTTAACACATCCAAACTTATAGTAGCCTCTATATCTAGAGAAACAACCAGTGCTAAGACAACACGGACAAGTAGTAAAAATCCAGTCCAAAAACGACACTTGTCCTTATATGGACCTCCATATGCATCAAAGAAAGGTTTCATATATCTCCATAACTTTTGGCAGCAACACATGTATTTTGATAAAGGTCCTTCAAGTAATGGTATAGTAAGAAGGTAGAAGGTGTATGGAACAATTAGTAAAATGAGTACAGCCAGTGAGAACAGGAACAATGGTAGATGACAATAACCTCTAAAATATTGGACATTAGCATCAATGTACCACCTCAATAATGGGACATTATTATTACCATTACATTGAATATTGATGAAATAAAGAGCTTGAAAGACAGTACGTATCAGTTTAGTATAAGAAAGAAGGATCATAGTGGCTAGTACTGGAATTGCTTGCCTTCCCACAAGTCGAACCATTTTGCTAGAATATTGTGATAATATTATAATGAGTATTAGTAGAAACCAAACATAGCCTGGAAAGATAAACTGTAGCCATGTCTTACTGCAAGAATCCATACCATCAAAGAAACAAGTCTCAATACCCAGATCAAGATTAAGCCAGGAAATGAACTGACTAAGAAGTTTCACAGGACCATTTGGAAAGAAGATAGGTTCATATATTTTGACAACATTAGCATAGAATATAAGTCCATTGATTGTACCCACAGACACAGTTAAGTTTAAAGCAATGATAAAAGCTACCAGTGCTATACCAGCTAAAGCAAATGGAATTATAAGAGCTATGTAGTTATTAGTACATTGTCCACATTGATTAGAACCTAACATGAGACTAAGTCCTTTAGCACATTGTCCACAAAGTATGCCTGATCGATTGAGAAGACATTGTGGATGAGGAGAGGTGATTTTAAAATGAACTGTTCCATCATTGCAGTAATCAAAGGGGCAATGAGGATAAACAATAAGACAGTCTGAGTCATTTTTATAACCAATCCACATATCACCATCTCTAGTTATAATTTGAGTGTTAATATCACAAGTTATTGAAGATGTATTTAATTCATATCTACAACTGCAAGCATTATTTATTAATGGATAACCAATTGGACAGGATTCAATGTTAACTTCAATGACTTTAACATAGCCAGCATCATTATATAAAAATTTACTTATCAAACCTTCAGGTGCTACATAGACTAGTGTCATGTTCAATGAAGGTTTTGCTCTTAACTTAAAGGTCACATTGGTACAAGTTGCATTGAGTCTAGTATTGTCAGTTTGAACATTAGATGATGAACTATCTGATGTTATCAATTTTATCACACCCTTTGTTAAGCCATCTTTATTACCAACAGTAGCTAGTGATATATTGACATTAATTCCAGGTATTGCAGTTATATTGACATTTGTAATAGAGCAATTTTGTCTGTTTGATTCACAAAAACAAACTTTGATAGGATCTGATGATACTACTGATAGACCTCTCTGTTGAGGATAATGAAATTGGTGATCAAAGTCAAAGTTTGCACAAAAGGAGATTCTACTTCCATACAAGACATCACCAGATACATCAGCTGTATTGTTGACAAAATATAACATTCTCTTAGTATTAGTATTATAATAAGGAAAATTAGTAAAGGAACATACTGTCATGTCTTTATCATCAACAACTTGTGACACAAAGATTCCTCCACCTGACTCACTGGCATGATTATTGGCAAATGATATGTTCGTATTCTGCTTTAGTAATAATTGGGAGCATCCATATAAAGCCATGCCCCCACCATTAATGCCAGAATTGTTTATGAATGTATTATGTCCATCAAATATTATTGGACTACTGATACTGAGTAAACCAGTTGTGTCATGATTACTAATGTCAATTTGGTCAAAAGTAACATTTTTAATGTTTCCTAGTAATACAGCAGATTGATGTTTATTAAGCTTATAAGGTACCTTATTGAATTGAAATGAAACGTTTGTAAAATGAAAGTTACTTGTTGAAGTAGATTCTAAAGCATTAATGAGCAGTCCTGATCCATAGTATGCAGTATTGTTATATAGAGTGCAGTTACTAAACTCAACACTAACATTTCCATTAAACATAACAATATACACACCTCCTCCTCCTCCATAATGAACATTATTATGTGAAAACGTACTATTTTCAATGATTACTTCATGTTTATTCCCACTATAATACACCATACCCATCCCATTTCCTAAGCCCAGTGTAAAATTAGATTTCACAATATTAACTCTGGACAGTCTTTTAACCTGATCATCATAAAACATTATTGCATTGCCTACATTATTGTTAATATCTCCATTATTAGCAAGTGTTGAATTAGTAATTAACACATCAAAAGCATTGTAAAGAAAGAGTCCAATACCAGAACTGTTCTGGACTGATACCCATTTTAATGTGATATTATTGATGTCTAGAAAGAATAAGCTAGCTTTTCCATGTAACATATTCCACTTAAACCCACAATTTGCTATTGTTAATGATCTCAGTTTAACATTTGTACTATTAGTAAATTGTATACCACCTCTATTGTAATCACTACACATTATTACTGAGGTAGATTGCATAACTGTCTCATGAAAGCCTTGTTCTATATGACCCAGTCCCTGTAGAGTTATATTACTTACACCACTGATCTCCAATGTACCTTGTAGAGTGTGAGTTCCCTCTAGAATGTAGAAGATTGTGTCATCAGTGAAGTAAGATGTATAATCATCAGTATAGTAGGAGAGGTTGTGACAAGGTAGGTGAGTATGAGAACAAGGTACTCCATTAGGAGCTGCAGAGACATAATACTCAGAAGCAGTAACATATCCACTGTAGATATACAGTATAACTGATGTTATATAATAAATATGACACCAGCTCATGGTGACAATGGATTCAACAGTAAAGATCAGTAGAGAATTAATGTCAAACTAATGAAGAAACAAGATAATTTAAGTTGTATTATTGCAGCCTATTATATAATGGAAATACTATATATTGACATCACTTCTTGTCAATACCATAGTTCATATAGTTTGTTATATAACTGATGTCAGTGTATATCATGTTTACTATAGAATTTATTAGAAGTTGGCAGAGCTACAATAGCTTTATAATTAGTGGTCATTTTAGAAGAAAATATTCAAAACCTATCAACTAAACAATGAGTAGACTACTAGTATCTTTGATAATTTCATAAGAACTCTAGTAACTACAAATTTAGCCAATTTCTTTAAGAATAGATATTTGAAATGAACAGGTAATTACTGGTCATGTCATGTTATCAAGTGCTCAATAAGAGTTATCAAAGGGTTAAAATACGTAAAAGTAGGTTATAATACCACAAGTCCTCTATGAATATAATTTCATATTTCCTTAAATGGTCATTTACAAATGCTGCAATACATAGTGTAACCAATCCACATATCACCATCTCTAGTTATAATTTGAGTGTTAATATCACAAGTTATTGAAGATGTATTTAATTCAGATCTACAACTGCAAGCATTATTTACTAATGGAAACCCAATTGGACAGGACTCAATGTTAACTTCAATGACTTTAGCTAAGGGGTCTGATGAAGGCTCACTAATTGAGCTGTCAAGTGTTACATAGACTTGTGTTGTATTCAATGAAGGGTTTGGTCTTAATTTAAAGGTTACATTGGTACAAGTTGCATTTAGTCTAGGATTATCAGTTTGTACATTAGATGATGAACTATCTGATTGTCAATTTTATCACACCTTTGTTAAGCCATCTTTATTACTAACAGTAGCTAGCGATATATTGACATTAATTCCAGGTATTGCAGTTATATTGATGTTTCTAATAGAGCAGTTTTGTCTATTTGATTCACAAAAACACACTTTGATTGGATCTGATGACACTACTGATAGACCTCTCTGTTGGTGGTAATGAAATTGGTGATCAAAGCGAAAGTTTGAACAACTAGAGATTCTTCCTCCATACAAAACATCACCAGATATATCAGCTGTATTACTGACAAAATAACATTATCTTAGCCTTAGCACCATAATTAAGATAATTAGTAAAGGAACAAATTGTCTCGTAGTTGCCATCAATAACTTTTGACACAAAGATTCCTCCACCTGACTCACTGGCATGATTATTAACAAATGTTATTTTTGTATCATTTTTTAGTAATAATTGGCAAAATCCTAATAAAGGAATGAATGAGTAATGTAATATCTAGCTATAGAAACACAACTAATGCTAAAACAACATGAACAAGTAGTTTGTTACAATATTTAAGACAGTTTTACAAAAAAAAATAACAAACTAGCTTGAACAGGACTTTCAATAATTAAGTGATACTATTACAATAATATAGTCTTTATACTCATTATTAATAACACATGTTTTATGTATTAACATTTAATGTGATCACTGCAAAATAATGTTGACATCAATTATGTCTACTGTAATAAGTAATATATATAGTATACATAGTAAAGTAAGAAGTGACCTACAAACTATTTGTAATTGTTAATTTGTTACTGAATGTTATATTGTACTCACAATATTATAAATAGTAACATCAAATATCATAAAGGAACTCTGTACATTCAGTACAGTATGCTATTGAAGTATTCTTACTACATAAGTCACATGAATTAGAGGTAATCTTATGAACAATGTTACTATTAGTGTTATTCCAGTTCTTAGGTACTGGAACTAAAAGTAATCTTATGAACAATGTTACTATAACAATATCCTTTATTATTAATACTCATTAATAACAAAAAAAGGACTGAAGGAAACAGTAAATTATAACATTTAACTAAAATTATATATAAGTATACATACAACAATTTATCTGACACTACTCACTAAACTACTATTTTTATATACTACATAAGACATGTTAATAATAAGTCAATACAAATGACATATAGTCAGTACTATGTAATAGAAATCAATTTTTGTCATCTTTATCGAACAGTAGCGATTCTCGTCTCAAATCTACTGATACAACTGATACTGAAGTTGTATTACATACAACAACAGGAGAGCCTGGCCTTGATGGAGGATCTTCAATATCATTAAAATGAGAAAATGGTGGAAACTTCTTGAATATCTTCTTGACTCTTACCATTAGTTGTTGTGAACGAGACTTTAACAGACGATCCCAAACATGATAGAATATAATACCACAGAATACAACAAATGATATTGATACTAAAACAATACTAGACACTTGTCCCTTGGATTTTTCAGAGGTTTGTACATTCATGTGAGCCATTAATATGAGGTTGAGTATGAAAGACGACTCCAAATAAAACAAAGGGAGGTGTCGATATATTCTCATCAAAAAGATGTACAAGATAATAATAACGATTAACATAAATGTTAACACATCCAAACTTATAGTAGCCTCTATATCTAGAGACACAACCAGTGCTAAGGCAACACGAACCAGTAATAAAAATCCAGTCCAAAAACGACACTTGTCCTTATATGGTCCTCCATATGCATCAAAGAAAGGTTTCATATACTTTTGGCAGAAACGCATGTATTTTGATAAAGGTCCTTCAAGTAATGGTATTGTTAGAAGGTAGAAGGTGTATGGAACAATTAGTAAAATGAGTACAGACAGTGAGAACAGGAACAATGGTATGTGACAACCTCTTACATATTGGACATTAGCATCAATGTACCACCTCAATAATGGGACATTATTATTACCATTACATTGAATATTGATGAAATAAAGAGCTTGGAAGACAGTACGTATCAGTTTAGTATAAGAGAGAAGGATCATAGTGGCTAGTACTGGGATTGCTTGCCTTCCCACAAGTCGAACCATTTTGCTAGAATATCGTGATAATATTATAATGAGTATTATTAGAAACCAAACATATGCTGGAAAGATAAACTGTAGCCATGTCTTACTGCATGAACCCATACCATTAATAAAACAAGTCTCAATACCCAGATCAAGATTAAGCCAGGAAATGAATTGACTAAGAAATGGTATAGGACCTTTAGGAAAGAAGATATTTTCATATATTTTGACAACATTAGCATAGAATATAAGTCCATTGATTGTACCCACAGACACGGTTAAGTTTAAAGCAATGATAAAAGCTACCAGTGCTATACCAGCTAAAGCAAATGGAATGATAAGAGCTATGTAGTTATTAGTACATTGTCCACATTGATTGGAACCTAACATGAGACTAAGTCCTTTAGCACATTGTCCACAAAGTATGCCAGATCGATTGAGAAGACACTGTGGATCAGGAGAGGTGATTTTAAAATGAACTGTTCCATCATTGCAGTAATCAAAGGGGCAATGAGGATAAACAATAAGACAGTCTGAGTCATTTTTATAACCAATCCACATATCACCATCTCTAGTTATAATTTGAGTGTTAATATCACAAGTTATTGAAGATGTATTTAATTCAGATCTACAACTGCAAGCATTATTTATTAATGGAAACCCAATTGGACAGGACTCAATGTTAACTTCAATGACTTTCACATAGTGAATGTCATTAGATGAAAGTTCACTGATTAAACCTTCAGATGTTACATAGACTTGTGTTGTATTCAATGAAGGGTTTGCTTTTAACTTAAAGGTTACATTGGTACAAGTTGCATTTAGTCTAGTATTGTCAGTTTGAACATTAGATGATGAACTATCTGATGTTGTCAATTTTATCACACCCTTTGTTAAGCCATCTTTATTACCAACGGTAGCTAGCGATATATTGACATTAATTCCAGGTATTGCAGTTATAGTGATGTTTCTAATAGAGCAATTTTGTCTGTTTGATTCACAAAAGCACACTTGAATAGGATCTGATGATACTGCTGATAGACCTGTTTGTTGAGGGTAATGAAATTGGTGATCAAAGTCAAAGTTTAGACAATAAGAGATTTTCCCTCCATACAAGACATCACCAGATACATAAGCTGTATTATTGACAAAATACAACATTGTCTTATTATTAGTATTATAATAAGGAAAATTCTTAAAGGAACAAATTGTCAAGTCGTTGCCATCAATAACTTGTGACACAAAGATTCCTCCACCTGACTCACTGGCATGATTATTGACAAATGATATGTTCATATTCTGATTTAGTAATAATTGGGAGAATCCATATAAAGCCATGCCCCCACCATTAATGCCAGAATTGTTTATAAATGTATTATGTCCATCAAACATTATTGGGCTATCGATACTGAGTAAACCAGTTGTGTTATGATTACTGATGTCAATTTGGTCAAAAGTAACATTTTTAATGTTTTCTAGTAACACAGCAGAATGATATTTATGAAGCTTGTTTGATACTTTATTGAAATAAAACGAAACATTTGTAAAATGAATCCTACTTGTTGAAGCATCTTGTAAAGCACTGAGACCTGATCCATAGTATGCAGTATTGTTGTATATAGTGCAGTTACTGAAGTCAATACTACCACTTCCATCAAACAAATAAATGCCCACTCCTCCTCCACTATTCTGAGCAGTATTGTCATATATAGTGCAGTTACTGAACTCAATACTACCACTTCCATTATGTAAAAAAATGTACACTCCTCCTCCAACCTTCTGAACAGTATGGTCGTATATATTGCAGTTACTGAAGTCAATACTACCACTTCCAGCATAAGAAGTAATTGCAGTTCCTCCTCCATCCTGAGCAGTATTGTCATATATAGTGCAGTTACTGAACTCAATACTACCACTTCCATTAATTAAAGAAATGTCCACTCCTCCTCCAATCTTCTGAGCAGTATTGTCATATATAGTGCAGTTACTGAACTCAATACTACCACTTCCATCAAGTAAAAAAATGTCCACTCCTCCTCCAACCTTCTGAGCAATATTGTTGTATATAGTGCAGTTACTGAACTCAACACTACCACTTCCAGCATAAGAAGTAATTGCAGTTCCTCCTCCATCCTGAGCAGTATTGTCATATATAGTGCAGTTACTGAACTCAATACTACCACTTCCATTAATTAAAGAAATGTCCACTCCTCCTCCAATCTTCTGAGCAGTATTGTCATATATAGTGCAGTTACTGAACTCAATACTACCACTTCCATCAAGTAAAAAAATGTCCACTCCTCCTCCAACCTTCTGAGCAATATTGTTGTATATAGTGCAGTTACTGAACTCAACACTACCACTTCCAGCATAAGAAGTAATCGCAATTCCTCCTCCATTTTGAGCAGTATTGTCATATATAGTGCAGTTACTGAACTCAATACTACCATTTCCATTAATTAAAGAAATGTCCACTCCTCCTCCAATCTTCTGAGCAGTATTGTCATATATAGTGCAGTTACTGAACTCAATACTACCACTTCTAGCATAAGAAGTAATTGCAGTTCCTCCTCCATCCTGAGCAGTATTGTCATATATAGTGCAGTTACTGAACTCAATACTACCACTTCCATTAATTAAAGAAATGTCCACTCCTCCTCCAACCTTCTGAGCAATATTGTTGTATATAGTGCAGTTACTGAACTCAACACTACCACTTCCAGCATAAGAAGTAATTCTAATTCCTCCTCCATATTGAGCAGTATTATATGAAAATTTACTTTTTTCAATGATTACCTCAACTTTATTATCACTAAAATACAAAAACTTCATGCCACTTCCTAAGCCCAGTGTAAAATTTGATTTCACAATATTAACTCTGGACAGTCTTTTAACCTGACTATCATAGAAAATTACTGTATTGTCTGCATTATACTTAAGACCTCCATTATTAGCAAATGTTGAATTAGCAATTAACACATCAAAAGCATTGTAAAGATAAAGTCCAATACCAGAACCATTCTGGACTGATACCCATTTTAAAGCAACATTGTTGATGTCAATAAAGAATAAGCTAACCTTTATATAATGCAAATTCCAGCTAAACCCACAGTTTGCTATTGTTAATGACTCCAATACAATATTTGTGCTACTAATAAATAGTATACCACTTCTGTTGTAATCACTACACATTATTACTGAGGTAGATTGCATAACTGTCTCATGAAAGCCTTGTTCTATGTGACCCAGTCCCTGTAGAGTTATATTGCTTACACCAATGATCTCCAATGTACCTTGTAGAATATGAGTTCCCTCTAGGAAGTAGAAGATTGTGTCATCAGTGAAGTAAGATGTATAATCATCAGTATAGTAGGAGAGGTTGTGACAAGGTAGGTGAGTATTAGAACAAGGTACTCCATTAGGAGCTGCAGAGACATAATACTCAGAAGCAGTAACATATCCACTGTAGATATACAGTATAACTGATGTTATATAATATATATTACACCAGTTCATGATGACAGTAGATTCAACAGTGAAAGATCAGATGAACAATAGAGAATTAATGTCAAACTGATGAACAAACAAGATAATTTAAGTTGTATAACTGCAGCCTTTTATAACTGGAAATACTATATATTGACATCACTTCTTGTGAATACCATAGTAATTCATATAGTTTGGTATAAAAGGGATGTAAGTGAACTATTATAGGTAACCAATTTGTGACTTACAACAAGGTGTTACTATAGAATTTATCAGAAATTCATGTAGTTATCATAGCTTTGTGATTACTGGTCATGTTTGATGAAATACTTTTAAATATAATATCTAAAGAATGAATACTCTACTAGTAGCTATAATAATTTCATAAGAATTCTAGTAACTATACAAATTAAATTACTGTGATTATGACATCATTTGTGTAGTGTAATATTGTAACTATATATTAGCTATATAGTGAATGGTATTTGTTCTTGTAAGTACACAATAAATGATGTTAGTTAGTTGCTTACAAAAGCCAAAAGCAGACATTCCAATTCTACTTTCAATCACTCAATGAAATGAAGTGCAGAGCATGAGCTGTCTCTTAGAATGTTGCAACAGTAGTAGAAATTAAATTCAACAGTGTCATCAGTAGTTATGGGAGGGGCTAACTACAAAATACTGAAGTAACCTGACATGATTAGTAGATATTAGATATAATAGTAATAATTCATATACATATTCTATTGTATACATATTATGTTAGAATTATAATACAGGACACTCATTTATTATGTAAAGAATGAGGGATTGGTTTATGAGACTCAAGAATTAAAGTTTAATGTAGGATTGTTGCTATAGTAACTAATGTGTCATCATTTTCTTTAAGAATAGATATTTGAAATGAACCAGTAATTACTGGTCATGTCATGTTATTATTCTAAACAAGTGCTCAATAAGAGTCAAAATGACATCATCTAAATCCATCACTTACACCCTAAACCAAACCTTATGACACATAGTGATGTCATCATCATAGTACAAGTTACATCATCATAGAAGTTACACCAAGAAGGACCCACCACTAATTTAATACTGGTCATTTCATGTTATCATTCTAAACAAGTGCTCAATAAGAGTCATCAAAGGGTTAAAATACGTAAACGTGGGTTATAATACCTCTATGAATATAATTCCATATTTCCTTATATGGTCATTTACAAAAGGTAATTTTGCTCAATGCTGCAATACATAGTGTATGCTCCTTCCTCCTTTGTGAGCCTATGAGCTCCTGTTAATAATCATTAATAAAAATAATACTGCAAAGCTAATTAATACATTATCATACAATTCTATAATATTATATTATTATGTAGAGTAGAGTAAGAGGTGACCAGTGCATTAGTTGTAACTGTACTGTTAACTGATATATGTCACTAAATAGTACTAGTACTTATAACAGTATAAGAGTTAGTTATAATATAAAATGTTACTTTATAATTAATAGTAAATAACAAGTGAACAGTAAGTAACAATAATAACAATAACAAAAACAATATTAATAATAAGTTTAGTAATACATAATAACACACTTCTATGATATTATTATTTACATTACATATTGTTATTGTTGTTAACTACACATCAAAAATAAAGTTATACAAATCAAAACATAATTGGTTTTATGAGGTAAAATTCAAACAATTTTATTATATATCAAGAAATCAAACATTAGTCATCTTCATCATCCAGTAGTGATTCTCGTCTCATTACTACTGATACCACACTCACTGAACTAGTATTACATATTAAAGCAGGGGATCCAGGACGCATTAAAGGAATGACTGCATCATTAGTAACAGGATCTGATGGAGGCTTCTTAAATACCCTTGTAATTTTTGCAAATGGTCGTTTTAAACATGATTTAGACAGTTGATCCCAGACATGATAGAGGATAATACCACAGAATACTACAAATGATACTGTTACTAAAGCAACACTTAATACTTGCCTTGAATTTGATGTTTTGTAGGTTTGTGCACTCACATAAGCTATAATCATGAGATTAAGAAAAAAAGACATCTCTAGACAAGCTAAAGGTAAATGTCGATATATTCCTGTCAAAAGGAAGTACATTGATATAATAACAAATAAAAGAGATGTTAACACATCCAAACTTATAGTAGCCTCTATATCTAGAGACACAACTAGTGCTGAGACAATACGAACTAGTAGTAAAAATCCAGTCCAAAAACGACACTTGTCCTTATATGGACCTCCATATGCATCAAAGAAAGGTTTCATATATCTCCATAACTTTTGGCAGCAACACATGTATTTTGATAAAGGTCCTTCAAGTAATGGTATTGTAAGAAGGTAGAAGGTGTATGGAACAATTAGTAAAATGAGTACAGCCAGTGAGAACAGGAACAATGGTAGATGACAATAACCTCTAAAATATTGGACATTAGCATCAATGTACCACCTCAATAATGGGACATTATTATTACCATTACATTGAATATTGATGAAATAAAAAGCTTGGAAGACAGTACGTATCAGTTTAGTATAAGAGAGAAGGATCATAGTGGCTAGTACTGGGATTGCTTGTGAACCAACAAGTCGAACAACTTTGCTAGAATATTGTGATAATATTACAATGAGTATTAGTAGAAACCAAACATACGCTGGAAAAATAAACTGTAGCCATGTCTTACTGCATGAATCCATACCATCAAAGAAACAAGTCTCAATACCCAGATCAAGATTGAGCCAGGAAATGAATTGACTAAGAAGTTTCACAGGACCATTGGGAAAGAAGATGGGTTCGTATATTTTGACAACATTAGCATAGAATATAAGTCCATTGATTGTACCCACAGACACAGTTAAGTTTAAAGCAATGATAAAAGCTACCAGTGCTATACCAGCTAAAGCAAATGGAATGATAAGAGCTATGTAGTTATTAGTACATTGTCCACATTGATTGGAACCTAACATGAGACTAAGTCCTTCAGAACATTGTCCACAGAGTATGCCAGATCGATTGAGAAGACACTGTGGATGAGGAGAGGTGATTTTAAAATGAACTGTTCCATCATTGCAGTAATCAAAGGGGCAATGAGGATAAACAATAAGACAGTCTGAGTCATTTTTATAACCAATCCACATATCACCATCTCTAGTTATAATTTGAGTGTTAATATCACAAGTTATTGAAGATGTATTTAATTCAGATCTACAACTGCAAGCATTATTTATTAATGGAAACCCAATTGGACAGGACTCAATGTTAACTTCAATGACTTTAACATAGTGAATGTCATTAGATGAAAGTTCACTGATTAAACCTTCAGATGTTACATAGACTTGTGTTGTATTCAATGAAGGTTTTGCTCTTAACTTAAAGGTTACATTGGTACAAGTTGCATTTAGTTTAGTATTGTCAGTTTGAACATTGGATGATAATCTATCTGATGTTATCAATTTTATCACACCCTTTGTTAAGCCATCTTTATTACCAACAGTAGCTAGCGATATATTGACATTAATTCCAGGTATTGCAGTTATAGTGATGTTTCTATTAGAGCAATTTTGTCTGTTTGATTCACAAAAGCACACTTGAATAGGATCTGATGATACTACTGATAGACCTGTTTGTTGAGGGTAATGAAATTGGTGATCAAAGTCAAAGTTTAGACAATAAGAGATTTTCCCTCCATACAAGACATCACCAGATATATCAGCTGTATTATTGACAAAATAAAACATTGTCTTATTATTAGTATTATAATAAGGAAAATTCTTAAAGGAACAAATTGTCAAGTCGTTGCCATCAATAACTTGTGACACAAAGATTCCCCCACCTGACTCACTGGCATGATTATTGGCAAATGATATGTTCATATTCTGATTTAGTAATAATTGGGAGAATCCATATAAAGCCATGCCCCCACCATTAATGCCAGAATTGTTTATAAATGTATTATGTCTATCAAACATTATTGGGCTATTGATACTGAGTAAACCAGTTGTGTTATGATTACTGATGTCAATTTGGTCAAAAGTAACATTTTTAATGTTTTCTAGTAACACAGCAGAATGATATTTATGAAGCTTGTTTGATACTTTATTGAAATAAAACGAAACATTTGTAAAATGAATCCTACTTGTTGAAGCATCTTGTAAAGCACTGAGACCTGATCCATAGTATGCAGTATTGTTGTATATAGTGCAGTTACTGAAGTCAATACTACCACTTCCATCAAACAAATAAATGCTCACTCCTCCTCCACTATTCTGAGCAGTATTGTCATATATAGTGCAGTTACTGAACTCAATACTACCACTTCCATTATGTAAAAAAATGTACACTCCTCCTCCAACCTTCTGAACAGTATTGTCGTATATAGTGCAGTTACTGAAGTCAATACTACCACTTCCAGCATAAGAAGTAATTGCAGTTCCTCCTCCATCCTGAGCAGTATTGTCATATATAGTGCAGTTACTGAACTCAATACTACCACTTCCATTAATTAAAGAAATTTCCACTCCTCCTCCAATCATCTGAGCAGTATTGTCATATATAGTGCAGTTACTGAACTCAATACTACCACTTCCATCAAGTAAAAAAATGTCCACTCCTCCTCCAACCTTCTGAGCAATATTGTTGTATATAGTGCAGTTACTGAACTCAATACTACCACTTCCAGCATAAGAAGTAATTGCAATTCCTCCTCCATTTTGAGCAGTATTGTCATATATAGTGCAGTTACTGAACTCAATACTACCATTTCCATTAATTAAAGAAATGTCCACTCCTCCTCCAATCTTCTGAGCAATATTGTTGTATATAGTGCAGTTACTGAACTCAATACTACCACTTCCATCAAGTAAAAAAATGTCCACTCCTCCTCCAACCTTCTGAGCAATATTATTGTATATAGTGCAGTTACTGAACTCAATACTACCACTTCTAGCATAAGAAGTAATTGCAATTCCTCCTCCATTTTGAGCAGTATTGTCATATATAGTGCAGTTACTGAACTCAATACTACCACTTCTAGCGTAAGAAGTAATTATAATTCCTCCTCCATATTGAGCAGTATTTTGTGAAAATTTACTTTTTTCAATGATTACCTCAACTTTATTATCACTAAAATACAGAAAGTTCATGCCACTTCCTAAGCCCAGTGTAAAATTTGATTTCACAATATTAACTCTGGACAGTCTTTTAACCTGACCATTATAGAAAATTACTGCAGTGCCTAGATCATTCATAAGACCTCCATTATTAGCAAATGTTGAATTAGCAATTAACACATCAAAAGCATTGTAAAGATAGAGTCCAATACCAGAACCATTCTGGACTGATACCCATTTTAAAGCAATATTGTTGATGTCAATAAAGAATAAGCTAAACTTTATATAATACATATTCCAGATAAACCCACAGTTTGCTATTGTTAATGATTCCAATACAATATTTGTGCTACTAATAAATTGTATACCACTTCTGTTGTAATCACTACACATTATTACTGAGGTAGATTGCATAACTGTCTCATGAAAGCCTTGTTCTATATGACCCAGTCCCTGTAGAGTTATATTACTTACACCACTGATCTCCAATGTACCTTGTAGAATATGAGTTCCCTCTAGGAAGTAGAAGATTGTGTCATCAGTGAAGTAAGATGTATAATCATCAGTATAGTAGGAGAGGTTGTGACAAGGTAGGTGAGTATTAGAACAAGGTACTCCATTAGGAGCTGCAGAGACATAATACTCAGAAGCAGTAACATATCCACTGTAGATATACAGTATAACTGATGTTATATAATAGATATTAAACCAGTTCATAATGACAGTAGATTCAACAGTGAGAGATCAGATGAACAATAGAGAATTAATGTCAAACTGATGAACAAACAAGATAATTTAAGTTGTATAACTGCAGCCTTTTATAACTGGAAATACTATATATTGACATCACTTCTTGTGAATACCATAGTAATTCATATAGTTTGGTATAAAAGGGATGTAAGTGAACTATTCTAGGTAACCAATTTGTGACTTACAACAAGGTGTTACTATAGAATCTATGAGAAATTCATGTAGTTATCATAACTTTGTGATTACTGGTCATGTTTGATGAAATACTTTTAAATATAATATCTAAAGAATGAATACTCTACTAATAGCTATAATAATTTCATAAGAATTCTAGTAACTATACAAATTAAATTACTGTGATTATGACATCATTTGTGTAGTCTAATATTGTAACTATATATTAACTATATAGTGAATGGTATTTGTCCTTGTAAGTACACAATAAATGATGTTAGTTAGTTGCTTACAAAAGCCCAAGGCGGACATCCCAATTTCAATAAACATTCAATTTCACTTATTATGTAAAGAATGAGAATCTGGTTTATGAGACCAAAGAATAAAGTTTATTTGACATTTGTTGCCATGGTAACTAATGTGTCATTCATTTTATTAAAGATAATTAATATTAACTGGTAATTAATAATCATATCATCTTTATTTTGAAAATAATTAAATATAATGTCTTTATAATGAACAATACATTATTAATATCAACTGTTGATTATAATTAATTTTGTAACAATAAACACTATTAATAATAATAAAACAATACAATAATAAATAATATTATAAAACCTTATGAATACCATAGTAATTCATGTAGTTTAGCATATAACTGATGTTTTACTAGAGAATCTATTGAAAGTAGACAGAGTTACAATAACTTTATAATTAGTGCACTGTAAAAATTAAATTGTTATTTTAACAATTACTTTGTAGTTTACATCAGTGGGTTACTATGGAATATAGAATTTATGTGAATTACTCATTGTGTAATTTGTTGGCATGTAAAAGTACAACATACCGAGAAATTACACAATGAGTAATTCGCAAAAATTCTATATATCATAGTAACCCACTGATGTAAACTACAAAGTAATTGTTAAAATAACAATTTAATTTTTACAGTGTGGTCACTTTAGAAGAAAATCTTCAAAACCTATCAATCTATCACTGTAGATATACAGTATAAATGATGTTATATAATAGATATGACACCAGTTCATGATGACAGTAGATTTAACAGTAAAGATCAGATGAACAATAGAGAATTAATGTCAAACTGATGAACAAATAAGATAATTTAAGTTGTATTATTACAGCCTTTTATAACTGGAAATACTATATATTGACATCACTTCTTGTGAATACCATAGTAATTCATATAGTTTGGTATAAAAGGGATGTAAGTGAACTATTCTAGGTAACCAATTTGTGACTTACAACAAGGTGTTACTATAGAATCTATGAGAAATTCATGTAGTTATCATAACTTTGTGATTACTGGTCATGTTTGATGAAATACTTTTAAATATAATATCTAAAGAATGAATACTCTACTAATAGCTATAATAATTTCATAAGAATTCTAGTAACTATACAAATTAAATTACTGTGATTATGACATCATTTGTGTAGTCTAATATTGTAACTATATATTAGCTATATAGTGAATGGTATTTGTCCTTGTAAGTACACAATAAATGATGTTAGTTAGTTGCTTACAAAAGCCAAAAGCAGACATTCCAATTCCAATTCTACTTTCAATCACTCAATGAAATGAAGTGCAGAGCATGAGCTGTCTCTTAGAATGTTGCAACAGTAGTAGAAATTAAATTCAACAGTGTCATCAGTAGTTATGGGAGGGGCTAACTACAAAATACTGAAGTAACCTGACATGATTAGTAGATATTAGATATAATAGTAATAGTTCATATACATATTCTATTGTATACATATTATGTTAGAATTATAATACAGGACACTCATTTATTATGTAAAGAATGAGGGATTGGTTTATGAGACTCAAGAATTAAAGTTTAATGTAGGATTGTTGCTATAGTAACTAATGTGTCATCATTTTCTTTAAGAATAGATATTTGAAATGAACCAGTAATTACTGGTCATGTCATGTTATTATTCTAAACAAGTGCTCAATAAGAGTCAAAATGACATCATCTAAATCCATCACTTACACCCTAAACCAAACCTTATGACACATAGTGATGTCATCATCATAGTACAAGTTACATCATCATAGAAGTTACACCAAGAAGGACCCACCACTAATTTAATACTGGTCATTTCATGTTATCATTCTAAACAAGTGCTCAATAAGAGTCATCAAAGGGTTAAAATACGTAAACGTGGGTTATAATACCTCTATGAATATAATTCCATATTTCCTTATATGGTCATTTACAAAAGGTAATTTTGCTCAATGCTGCAATACATAGTGTATGCTCCTTCCTCCTTTGTGAGCCTATGAGCTCCTGTTAATAATCATTAATAAAAATAATACTGCAAAGCTAATTAATACATTATCATACAATTCTATAATATTATATTATTATGTAGAGTAGAGTAAGAGGTGACCAGTGCATTAGTTGTAACTGTACTGTTAACTGATATATGTCACTAAATAGTACTAGTACTTATAACAGTATAAGAGTTAGTTATAATATAAAATGTTACTTTATAATTAATAGTAAATAACAAGTGAACAGTAAGTAACAATAACAACAATAACAAAAACAATATTAATAATAAGTTTAGTAATACATAATAACACACTTCTATGATATTATTATTTACATTACATATTGTTATTGTTGTTAACTACACATCAAAAATAAAGTTATACAAATCAAAACATAATTGGTTTTACGAGGTAGAATTCAAACAATTTTATTATATATCAAGAAATCAAACATTAGTCATCTTCATCATCCAGTAGTGATTCTCGTCTCATTACTACTGATACCACACTCACTGAACTAGTATTACATATTAAAGCAGGGGATCCAGGACGCATTAAAGGAATGACTGCATCATTAGTAACAGGATCTGATGGAGGCTTCTTAAATACCCTTGTAATTTTTGCAAATGGTCGTTTTAAACATGATTTAGACAGTTGATCCCAGACATGATAGAGGATAATACCACAGAATACTACAAATGATACTGTTACTAAAGCAACACTTAATACTTGCCTTGAATTTGATGTTTTGTAGGTTTGTGCACTCACATAAGCTATAATCATGAGATTAAGAAAAAAAGACATCTCTAGACAAGCTAAAGGTAAATGTCGATATATTCCTGTCAAAAGGAAGTACATTGATATAATAACAAATAAAAGAGATGTTAACACATCCAAACTTATAGTAGCCTCTATATCTAGAGACACAACTAGTGCTGAGACAATACGAACTAGTAGTAAAAATCCAGTCCAAAAACGACACTTGTCCTTATATGGACCTCCATATGCATCAAAGAAAGGTTTCATATATCTCCATAACTTTTGGCAGCAACACATGTATTTTGATAAAGGTCCTTCAAGTAATGGTATTGTAAGAAGGTAGAAGGTGTATGGAACAATTAGTAAAATGAGTACAGCCAGTGAGAACAGGAACAATGGTAGATGACAATAACCTCTAAAATATTGGACATTAGCATCAATGTACCACCTCAATAATGGGACATTATTATTACCATTACATTGAATATTGATGAAATAAAAAGCTTGGAAGACAGTACGTATCAGTTTAGTATAAGAGAGAAGGATCATAGTGGCTAGTACTGGGATTGCTTGTGAACCAACAAGTCGAACAACTTTGCTAGAATATTGTGATAATATTACAATGAGTATTAGTAGAAACCAAACATACGCTGGAAAAATAAACTGTAGCCATGTCTTACTGCAAGAATCCATACCATCAAAGAAACAAGTCTCAATACCCAGATCAAGATTGAGCCAGGAAATGAATTGACTAAGAAGTTTCACAGGACCATTGGGAAAGAAGATGGGTTCGTATATTTTGACAACATTAGCATAGAATATAAGTCCATTGATTGTACCCACAGACACAGTTAAGTTTAAAGCAATGATAAAAGCTACCAGTGCTATACCAGCTAAAGCAAATGGAATGATAAGAGCTATGTAGTTATTAGTACATTGTCCACATTGATTGGAACCTAACATGAGACTAAGTCCTTCAGAACATTGTCCACAGAGTATGCCAGATCGATTGAGAAGACACTGTGGATCAGGAGAAGTGATTTTAAAATGAACTGTTCCATCATTGCAGTAATCAAAGGGGCAATGAGGATAAACAATAAGACAGTCTGAGTCATTTTTATAACCAATCCACATATCACCATCTCTAGTTATAATTTGAGTGTTAATATCACAAGTTATTGAAGATGTATTTAATTCAGATCTACAACTGCAAGCATTATTTATTAATGGAAACCCAATTGGACAGGACTCAATGTTAACTTCAATGACTTTAACATAGTGAATGTCATTAGATGAAAGTTCACTGATTAAACCTTCAGATGTTACATAGACTTGTGTTGTATTCAATGAAGGTTTTGCTCTTAACTTAAAGGTTACATTGGTACAAGTTGCATTTAGTTTAGTATTGTCAGTTTGAACATTGGATGATAATCTATCTGATGTTATCAATTTTATCACACCCTTTGTTAAGCCATCTTTATTACCAACAGTAGCTAGCGATATATTGACATTAATTCCAGGTATTGCAGTTATAGTGATGTTTCTATTAGAGCAATTTTGTCTGTTTGATTCACAAAAGCACACTTGAATAGGATCTGATGATACTACTGATAGACCTGTTTGTTGAGGGTAATGAAATTGGTGATCAAAGTCAAAGTTTAGACAATAAGAGATTTTCCCTCCATACAAGACATCACCAGATATATCAGCTGTATTATTGACAAAATAAAACATTGTCTTATTATTAGTATTATAATAAGGAAAATTCTTAAAGGAACAAATTGTCAAGTCGTTGCCATCAATAACTTGTGACACAAAGATTCCCCCACCTGACTCACTGGCATGATTATTGGCAAATGATATGTTCATATTCTGATTTAGTAATAATTGGGAGAATCCATATAAAGCCATGCCCCCACCATTAATGCCAGAATTGTTTATAAATGTATTATGTCTATCAAACATTATTGGGCTATTGATACTGAGTAAACCAGTTGTGTTATGATTACTGATGTCAATTTGGTCAAAAGTAACATTTTTAATGTTTTCTAGTAACACAGCAGAATGATATTTATGAAGCTTGTTTGATACTTTATTGAAATAAAACGAAACATTTGTAAAATGAATCCTACTTGTTGAAGCATCTTGTAAAGCACTGAGACCTGATCCATAGTATGCAGTATTGTTGTATATAGTGCAGTTACTGAAGTCAATACTACCACTTCCATCAAACAAATAAATGCCCACTCCTCCTCCACTATTCTGAGCAGTATTGTCATATATAGTGCAGTTACTGAACTCAATACTACCACTTCCATTATGTAAAAAAATGTACACTCCTCCTCCAACCTTCTGAGCAGTATTGTCGTATATAGTGCAGTTACTGAAGTCAATACTACCACTTCCAGCATAAGAAGTAATTGCAGTTCCTCCTCCATCCTGAGCAGTATTGTCATATATAGTGCAGTTACTGAACTCAATACTACCACTTCCATTAATTAAAGAAATGTCCACTCCTCCTCCAATCTTCTGAGCAGTATTGTCATATATAGTGCAGTTACTGAACTCAATACTACCACTTCCATCAAGTAAAAAAATGTCCACTCCTCCTCCAACCTTCTGAGCAATATTGTTGTATATAGTGCAGTTACTGAACTCAACACTACCACTTCCAGCATAAGAAGTAATTGCAGTTCCTCCTCCATCCTGAGCAGTATTGTCATATATAGTGCAGTTACTGAACTCAATACTACCACTTCCATTAATTAAAGAAATGTCCACTCCTCCTCCAATCTTCTGAGCAGTATTGTCATATATAGTGCAGTTACTGAACTCAATACTACCACTTCCATCAAGTAAAAAAATGTCCACTCCTCCTCCAACCTTCTGAGCAATATTGTTGTATATAGTGCAGTTACTGAACTCAACACTACCACTTCCAGCATAAGAAGTAATCGCAATTCCTCCTCCATTTTGAGCAGTATTGTCATATATAGTGCAGTTACTGAACTCAATACTACCATTTCCATTAATTAAAGAAATGTCCACTCCTCCTCCAATCTTCTGAGCAGTATTGTCATATATAGTGCAGTTACTGAACTCAATACTACCACTTCTAGCATAAGAAGTAATTGCAGTTCCTCCTCCATCCTGAGCAGTATTGTCATATATAGTGCAGTTACTGAACTCAATACTACCACTTCCATTAATTAAAGAAATGTCCACTCCTCCTCCAACCTTCTGAGCAATATTGTTGTATATAGTGCAGTTACTGAACTCAACACTACCACTTCCAGCATAAGAAGTAATTCTAATTCCTCCTCCATATTGAGCAGTATTATATGAAAATTTACTTTTTTCAATGATTACCTCAACTTTATTATCACTAAAATACAAAAACTTCATGCCACTTCCTAAGCCCAGTGTAAAATTTGATTTCACAATATTAACTCTGGACAGTCTTTTAACCTGACTATCATAGAAAATTACTGTATTGTCTGCATTATACTTAAGACCTCCATTATTAGCAAATGTTGAATTAGCAATTAACACATCAAAAGCATTGTAAAGATAAAGTCCAATACCAGAACCATTCTGGACTGATACCCATTTTAAAGCAACATTGTTGATGTCAATAAAGAATAAGCTAACCTTTATATAATGCAAATTCCAGCTAAACCCACAGTTTGCTATTGTTAATGACTCCAATACAATATTTGTGCTACTAATAAATAGTATACCACTTCTGTTGTAATCACTACACATTATTACTGAGGTAGATTGCATAACTGTCTCATGAAAGCCTTGTTCTATGTGACCCAGTCCCTGTAGAGTTATATTGCTTACACCAATGATCTCCAATGTACCTTGTAGAATATGAGTTCCCTCTAGGAAGTAGAAGATTGTGTCATCAGTGAAGTAAGATGTATAATCATCAGTATAGTAGGAGAGGTTGTGACAAGGTAGGTGAGTATTAGAACAAGGTACTCCATTAGGAGCTGCAGAGACATAATACTCAGAAGCAGTAACATATCCACTGTAGATATACAGTATAACTGATGTTATATAATATATATTACACCAGTTCATGATGACAGTAGATTCAACAGTGAAAGATCAGATGAACAATAGAGAATTAATGTCAAACTGATGAACAAACAAGATAATTTAAGTTGTATAACTGCAGCCTTTTATAACTGGAAATACTATATATTGACATCACTTCTTGTGAATACCATAGTAATTCATATAGTTTGGTATAAAAGGGATGTAAGTGAACTATTATAGGTAACCAATTTGTGACTTACAACAAGGTGTTACTATAGAATTTATCAGAAATTCATGTAGTTATCATAGCTTTGTGATTACTGGTCATGTTTGATGAAATACTTTTAAATATAATATCTAAAGAATGAATACTCTACTAGTAGCTATAATAATTTCATAAGAATTCTAGTAACTATACAAATTAAATTACTGTGATTATGACATCATTTGTGTAGTGTAATATTGTAACTATATATTAACTATATAGTGAATGGTATTTGTCCTTGTAAGTACACAATAAATGATGTTAGTTAGTTGCTTACAAAAGCCAAAAGCAGACATTCCAATTCTACTTTCAATCACTCAATGAAATGAAGTGCAGAGCATGAGCTGTCTCTTAGAATGTTGCAACAGTAGTAGAAATTAAATTCAACAGTGTCATCAGTAGTTATGGGAGGGGCTAACTACAAAATACTGAAGTAACCTGACATGATTAGTAGATATTAGATATAATAGTAATAATTCATATACATATTCTATTGTATACATATTATGTTAGAATTATAATACAGGACACTCATTTATTATTTAAAGAATGAGGGATTGGTTTATGAGACTCAAGAATTAAAGTTTAATGTAGGATTGTTGCTATAGTAACTAATGTGTCATCATTTTCTTTAAGAATAGATATTTGAAATGAACCAGTAATTACTGGTCATGTCATGTTATTATTCTAAACAAGTGCTCAATAAGAGTCAAAATGACATCATCTAAATCCATCACTTACACCCTAAACCAAACCTTATGACACATAGTGATGTCATCATCATAGTACAAGTTACATCATCATAGAAGTTACACCAAGAAGGACCCACCACTAATTTAATACTGGTCATTTCATGTTATCATTCTAAACAAGTGCTCAATAAGAGTCATCAAAGGGTTAAAATACGTAAACGTGGGTTATAATACCTCTATGAATATAATTCCATATTTCCTTATATGGTCATTTACAAAAGGTAATTTTGCTCAATGCTGCAATACATAGTGTATGCTCCTTCCTCCTTTGTGAGCCTATGAGCTCCTGTTAATAATCATTAATAAAAATAATACTGCAAAGCTAATTAATACATTATCATACAATTCTATAATATTATATTATTATGTAGAGTAGAGTAAGAGGTGACCAGTGCATTAGTTGTAACTGTACTGTTAACTGATATATGTCACTAAATAGTACTAGTACTTATAACAGTATAAGAGTTAGTTATAATATAAAATGTTACTTTATAATTAATAGTAAATAACAAGTGAACAGTAAGTAACAATAACAACAATAACAAAAACAATATTAATAATAAGTTTAGTAATACATAATAACACACTTCTATGATATTATTATTTACATTACATATTGTTATTGTTGTTAACTACACATCAAAAATAAAGTTATACAAATCAAAACATAATTGGTTTTACGAGGTAGAATTCAAACAATTTTATTATATATCAAGAAATCAAACATTAGTCATCTTCATCATCCAGTAGTGATTCTCGTCTCATTACTACTGATACCACACTCACTGAACTAGTATTACATATTAAAGCAGGGGATCCAGGACGCATTAAAGGAATGACTGCATCATTAGTAACAGGATCTGATGGAGGCTTCTTAAATACCCTTGTAATTTTTGCAAATGGTCGTTTTAAACATGATTTAGACAGTTGATCCCAGACATGATAGAGGATAATACCACAGAATACTACAAATGATACTGTTACTAAAGCAACACTTAATACTTGCCTTGAATTTGATGTTTTGTAGGTTTGTGCACTCACATAAGCTATAATCATGAGATTAAGAAAAAAAGACATCTCTAGACAAGCTAAAGGTAAATGTCGATATATTCCTGTCAAAAGGAAGTACATTGATATAATAACAAATAAAAGAGATGTTAACACATCCAAACTTATAGTAGCCTCTATATCTAGAGACACAACTAGTGCTGAGACAATACGAACTAGTAGTAAAAATCCAGTCCAAAAACGACACTTGTCCTTATATGGACCTCCATATGCATCAAAGAAAGGTTTCATATATCTCCATAACTTTTGGCAGCAACACATGTATTTTGATAAAGGTCCTTCAAGTAATGGTATTGTAAGAAGGTAGAAGGTGTATGGAACAATTAGTAAAATGAGTACAGCCAGTGAGAACAGGAACAATGGTAGATGACAATAACCTCTAAAATATTGGACATTAGCATCAATGTACCACCTCAATAATGGGACATTATTATTACCATTACATTGAATATTGATGAAATAAAAAGCTTGGAAGACAGTACGTATCAGTTTAGTATAAGAGAGAAGGATCATAGTGGCTAGTACTGGGATTGCTTGTGAACCAACAAGTCGAACAACTTTGCTAGAATATTGTGATAATATTACAATGAGTATTAGTAGAAACCAAACATACGCTGGAAAAATAAACTGTAGCCATGTCTTACTGCATGAATCCATACCATCAAAGAAACAAGTCTCAATACCCAGATCAAGATTGAGCCAGGAAATGAATTGACTAAGAAGTTTCACAGGACCATTGGGAAAGAAGATGGGTTCGTATATTTTGACAACATTAGCATAGAATATAAGTCCATTGATTGTACCCACAGACACAGTTAAGTTTAAAGCAATGATAAAAGCTACCAGTGCTATACCAGCTAAAGCAAATGGAATGATAAGAGCTATGTAGTTATTAGTACATTGTCCACATTGATTGGAACCTAACATGAGACTAAGTCCTTCAGAACATTGTCCACAGAGTATGCCAGATCGATTGAGAAGACACTGTGGATGAGGAGAGGTGATTTTAAAATGAACTGTTCCATCATTGCAGTAATCAAAGGGGCAATGAGGATAAACAATAAGACAGTCTGAGTCATTTTTATAACCAATCCACATATCACCATCTCTAGTTATAATTTGAGTGTTAATATCACAAGTTATTGAAGATGTATTTAATTCAGATCTACAACTGCAAGCATTATTTATTAATGGAAACCCAATTGGACAGGACTCAATGTTAACTTCAATGACTTTAACATAGTGAATGTCATTAGATGAAAGTTCACTGATTAAACCTTCAGATGTTACATAGACTTGTGTTGTATTCAATGAAGGTTTTGCTCTTAACTTAAAGGTTACATTGGTACAAGTTGCATTTAGTTTAGTATTGTCAGTTTGAACATTGGATGATAATCTATCTGATGTTATCAATTTTATCACACCCTTTGTTAAGCCATCTTTATTACCAACAGTAGCTAGCGATATATTGACATTAATTCCAGGTATTGCAGTTATAGTGATGTTTCTATTAGAGCAATTTTGTCTGTTTGATTCACAAAAGCACACTTGAATAGGATCTGATGATACTACTGATAGACCTGTTTGTTGAGGGTAATGAAATTGGTGATCAAAGTCAAAGTTTAGACAATAAGAGATTTTCCCTCCATACAAGACATCACCAGATATATCAGCTGTATTATTGACAAAATAAAACATTGTCTTATTATTAGTATTATAATAAGGAAAATTCTTAAAGGAACAAATTGTCAAGTCGTTGCCATCAATAACTTGTGACACAAAGATTCCCCCACCTGACTCACTGGCATGATTATTGGCAAATGATATGTTCATATTCTGATTTAGTAATAATTGGGAGAATCCATATAAAGCCATGCCCCCACCATTAATGCCAGAATTGTTTATAAATGTATTATGTCTATCAAACATTATTGGGCTATTGATACTGAGTAAACCAGTTGTGTTATGATTACTGATGTCAATTTGGTCAAAAGTAACATTTTTAATGTTTTCTAGTAACACAGCAGAATGATATTTATGAAGCTTGTTTGATACTTTATTGAAATAAAACGAAACATTTGTAAAATGAATCCTACTTGTTGAAGCATCTTGTAAAGCACTGAGACCTGATCCATAGTATGCAGTATTGTTGTATATAGTGCAGTTACTGAAGTCAATACTACCACTTCCATCAAACAAATAAATGCCCACTCCTCCTCCACTATTCTGAGCAGTATTGTCATATATAGTGCAGTTACTGAACTCAATACTACCACTTCCATTATGTAAAAAAATGTACACTCCTCCTCCAACCTTCTGAGCAGTATTGTCGTATATAGTGCAGTTACTGAAGTCAATACTACCACTTCCAGCATAAGAAGTAATTGCAGTTCCTCCTCCATCCTGAGCAGTATTGTCATATATAGTGCAGTTACTGAACTCAATACTACCACTTCCATTAATTAAAGAAATGTCCACTCCTCCTCCAATCTTCTGAGCAGTATTGTCATATATAGTGCAGTTACTGAACTCAATACTACCACTTCCATCAAGTAAAAAAATGTCCACTCCTCCTCCAACCTTCTGAGCAATATTGTTGTATATAGTGCAGTTACTGAACTCAACACTACCACTTCCAGCATAAGAAGTAATTGCAGTTCCTCCTCCATCCTGAGCAGTATTGTCATATATAGTGCAGTTACTGAACTCAATACTACCACTTCCATTAATTAAAGAAATGTCCACTCCTCCTCCAATCTTCTGAGCAGTATTGTCATATATAGTGCAGTTACTGAACTCAATACTACCACTTCCATCAAGTAAAAAAATGTCCACTCCTCCTCCAACCTTCTGAGCAATATTGTTGTATATAGTGCAGTTACTGAACTCAACACTACCACTTCCAGCATAAGAAGTAATCGCAATTCCTCCTCCATTTTGAGCAGTATTGTCATATATAGTGCAGTTACTGAACTCAATACTACCATTTCCATTAATTAAAGAAATGTCCACTCCTCCTCCAATCTTCTGAGCAGTATTGTCATATATAGTGCAGTTACTGAACTCAATACTACCACTTCTAGCATAAGAAGTAATTGCAGTTCCTCCTCCATCCTGAGCAGTATTGTCATATATAGTGCAGTTACTGAACTCAATACTACCACTTCCATTAATTAAAGAAATGTCCACTCCTCCTCCAACCTTCTGAGCAATATTGTTGTATATAGTGCAGTTACTGAACTCAACACTACCACTTCCAGCATAAGAAGTAATTCTAATTCCTCCTCCATATTGAGCAGTATTATATGAAAATTTACTTTTTTCAATGATTACCTCAACTTTATTATCACTAAAATACAAAAACTTCATGCCACTTCCTAAGCCCAGTGTAAAATTTGATTTCACAATATTAACTCTGGACAGTCTTTTAACCTGACTATCATAGAAAATTACTGTATTGTCTGCATTATACTTAAGACCTCCATTATTAGCAAATGTTGAATTAGCAATTAACACATCAAAAGCATTGTAAAGATAAAGTCCAATACCAGAACCATTCTGGACTGATACCCATTTTAAAGCAACATTGTTGATGTCAATAAAGAATAAGCTAACCTTTATATAATGCAAATTCCAGCTAAACCCACAGTTTGCTATTGTTAATGACTCCAATACAATATTTGTGCTACTAATAAATAGTATACCACTTCTGTTGTAATCACTACACATTATTACTGAGGTAGATTGCATAACTGTCTCATGAAAGCCTTGTTCTATGTGACCCAGTCCCTGTAGAGTTATATTGCTTACACCAATGATCTCCAATGTACCTTGTAGAATATGAGTTCCCTCTAGGAAGTAGAAGATTGTGTCATCAGTGAAGTAAGATGTATAATCATCAGTATAGTAGGAGAGGTTGTGACAAGGTAGGTGAGTATTAGAACAAGGTACTCCATTAGGAGCTGCAGAGACATAATACTCAGAAGCAGTAACATATCCACTGTAGATATACAGTATAACTGATGTTATATAATATATATTACACCAGTTCATGATGACAGTAGATTCAACAGTGAAAGATCAGATGAACAATAGAGAATTAATGTCAAACTGATGAACAAACAAGATAATTTAAGTTGTATAACTGCAGCCTTTTATAACTGGAAATACTATATATTGACATCACTTCTTGTGAATACCATAGTAATTCATATAGTTTGGTATAAAAGGGATGTAAGTGAACTATTATAGGTAACCAATTTGTGACTTACAACAAGGTGTTACTATAGAATTTATCAGAAATTCATGTAGTTATCATAGCTTTGTGATTACTGGTCATGTTTGATGAAATACTTTTAAATATAATATCTAAAGAATGAATACTCTACTAGTAGCTATAATAATTTCATAAGAATTCTAGTAACTATACAAATTAAATTACTGTGATTATGACATCATTTGTGTAGTGTAATATTGTAACTATATATTAGCTATATAGTGAATGGTATTTGTTCTTGTAAGTACACAATAAATGATGTTAGTTAGTTGCTTACAAAAGCCAAAAGCAGACATTCCAATTCTACTTTCAATCACTCAATGAAATGAAGTGCAGAGCATGAGCTGTCTCTTAGAATGTTGCAACAGTAGTAGAAATTAAATTCAACAGTGTCATCAGTAGTTATGGGAGGGGCTAACTACAAAATACTGAAGTAACCTGACATGATTAGTAGATATTAGATATAATAGTAATAATTCATATACATATTCTATTGTATACATATTATGTTAGAATTATAATACAGGACACTCATTTATTATGTAAAGAATGAGGGATTGGTTTATGAGACTCAAGAATTAAAGTTTAATGTAGGATTGTTGCTATAGTAACTAATGTGTCATCATTTTCTTTAAGAATAGATATTTGAAATGAACCAGTAATTACTGGTCATGTCATGTTATTATTCTAAACAAGTGCTCAATAAGAGTCAAAATGACATCATCTAAATCCATCACTTACACCCTAAACCAAACCTTATGACACATAGTGATGTCATCATCATAGTACAAGTTACATCATCATAGAAGTTACACCAAGAAGGACCCACCACTAATTTAATACTGGTCATTTCATGTTATCATTCTAAACAAGTGCTCAATAAGAGTCATCAAAGGGTTAAAATACGTAAACGTGGGTTATAATACCTCTATGAATATAATTCCATATTTCCTTATATGGTCATTTACAAAAGGTAATTTTGCTCAATGCTGCAATACATAGTGTATGCTCCTTCCTCCTTTGTGAGCCTATGAGCTCCTGTTAATAATCATTAATAAAAATAATACTGCAAAGCTAATTAATACATTATCATACAATTCTATAATATTATATTATTATGTAGAGTAGAGTAAGAGGTGACCAGTGCATTAGTTGTAACTGTACTGTTAACTGATATATGTCACTAAATAGTACTAGTACTTATAACAGTATAAGAGTTAGTTATAATATAAAATGTTACTTTATAATTAATAGTAAATAACAAGTGAACAGTAAGTAACAATAACAACAATAACAAAAACAATATTAATAATAAGTTTAGTAATACATAATAACACACTTCTATGATATTATTATTTACATTACATATTGTTATTGTTGTTAACTACACATCAAAAATAAAGTTATACAAATCAAAACATAATTGGTTTTATGAGGTAAAATTCAAACAATTTTATTATATATCAAGAAATCAAACATTAGTCATCTTCATCATCCAGTAGTGATTCTCGTCTCATTACTACTGATACCACACTCACTGAACTAGTATTACATATTAAAGCAGGGGATCCAGGACGCATTAAAGGAATGACTGCATCATTAGTAACAGGATCTGATGGAGGCTTCTTAAATACCCTTGTAATTTTTGCAAATGGTCGTTTTAAACATGATTTAGACAGTTGATCCCAGACATGATAGAGGATAATACCACAGAATACTACAAATGATACTGTTACTAAAGCAACACTTAATACTTGCCTTGAATTTGATGTTTTGTAGGTTTGTGCACTCACATAAGCTATAATCATGAGATTAAGAAAAAAAGACATCTCTAGACAAGCTAAAGGTAAATGTCGATATATTCCTGTCAAAAGGAAGTACATTGATATAATAACAAATAAAAGAGATGTTAACACATCCAAACTTATAGTAGCCTCTATATCTAGAGACACAACTAGTGCTGAGACAATACGAACTAGTAGTAAAAATCCAGTCCAAAAACGACACTTGTCCTTATATGGACCTCCATATGCATCAAAGAAAGGTTTCATATATCTCCATAACTTTTGGCAGCAACACATGTATTTTGATAAAGGTCCTTCAAGTAATGGTATTGTAAGAAGGTAGAAGGTGTATGGAACAATTAGTAAAATGAGTACAGCCAGTGAGAACAGGAACAATGGTAGATGACAATAACCTCTAAAATATTGGACATTAGCATCAATGTACCACCTCAATAATGGGACATTATTATTACCATTACATTGAATATTGATGAAATAAAAAGCTTGGAAGACAGTACGTATCAGTTTAGTATAAGAGAGAAGGATCATAGTGGCTAGTACTGGGATTGCTTGTGAACCAACAAGTCGAACAACTTTGCTAGAATATTGTGATAATATTACAATGAGTATTAGTAGAAACCAAACATACGCTGGAAAAATAAACTGTAGCCATGTCTTACTGCATGAATCCATACCATCAAAGAAACAAGTCTCAATACCCAGATCAAGATTGAGCCAGGAAATGAATTGACTAAGAAGTTTCACAGGACCATTGGGAAAGAAGATGGGTTCGTATATTTTGACAACATTAGCATAGAATATAAGTCCATTGATTGTACCCACAGACACAGTTAAGTTTAAAGCAATGATAAAAGCTACCAGTGCTATACCAGCTAAAGCAAATGGAATGATAAGAGCTATGTAGTTATTAGTACATTGTCCACATTGATTGGAACCTAACATGAGACTAAGTCCTTCAGAACATTGTCCACAGAGTATGCCAGATCGATTGAGAAGACACTGTGGATGAGGAGAGGTGATTTTAAAATGAACTGTTCCATCATTGCAGTAATCAAAGGGGCAATGAGGATAAACAATAAGACAGTCTGAGTCATTTTTATAACCAATCCACATATCACCATCTCTAGTTATAATTTGAGTGTTAATATCACAAGTTATTGAAGATGTATTTAATTCAGATCTACAACTGCAAGCATTATTTATTAATGGAAACCCAATTGGACAGGACTCAATGTTAACTTCAATGACTTTAACATAGTGAATGTCATTAGATGAAAGTTCACTGATTAAACCTTCAGATGTTACATAGACTTGTGTTGTATTCAATGAAGGTTTTGCTCTTAACTTAAAGGTTACATTGGTACAAGTTGCATTTAGTTTAGTATTGTCAGTTTGAACATTGGATGATAATCTATCTGATGTTATCAATTTTATCACACCCTTTGTTAAGCCATCTTTATTACCAACAGTAGCTAGCGATATATTGACATTAATTCCAGGTATTGCAGTTATAGTGATGTTTCTATTAGAGCAATTTTGTCTGTTTGATTCACAAAAGCACACTTGAATAGGATCTGATGATACTACTGATAGACCTGTTTGTTGAGGGTAATGAAATTGGTGATCAAAGTCAAAGTTTAGACAATAAGAGATTTTCCCTCCATACAAGACATCACCAGATATATCAGCTGTATTATTGACAAAATAAAACATTGTCTTATTATTAGTATTATAATAAGGAAAATTCTTAAAGGAACAAATTGTCAAGTCGTTGCCATCAATAACTTGTGACACAAAGATTCCCCCACCTGACTCACTGGCATGATTATTGGCAAATGATATGTTCATATTCTGATTTAGTAATAATTGGGAGAATCCATATAAAGCCATGCCCCCACCATTAATGCCAGAATTGTTTATAAATGTATTATGTCTATCAAACATTATTGGGCTATTGATACTGAGTAAACCAGTTGTGTTATGATTACTGATGTCAATTTGGTCAAAAGTAACATTTTTAATGTTTTCTAGTAACACAGCAGAATGATATTTATGAAGCTTGTTTGATACTTTATTGAAATAAAACGAAACATTTGTAAAATGAATCCTACTTGTTGAAGAATCTTGTAAAGCACTGAGACCTGATCCATAGTATGCAGTATTGTTGTATATAGTGCAGTTACTGAAGTCAATACTACCACTTCCATCAAACAAATAAATGCCCACTCCTCCTCCACTATTCTGAGCAGTATTGTCATATATAGTGCAGTTACTGAACTCAATACTACCACTTCCATTATGTAAAAAAATGTACACTCCTCCTCCAACCTTCTGAGCAGTATTGTCGTATATAGTGCAGTTACTGAAGTCAATACTACCACTTCCAGCATAAGAAGTAATTGCAGTTCCTCCTCCATCCTGAGCAGTATTGTCATATATAGTGCAGTTACTGAACTCAATACTACCACTTCCATTAATTAAAGAAATGTCCACTCCTCCTCCAATCTTCTGAGCAGTATTGTCATATATAGTGCAGTTACTGAACTCAATACTACCACTTCCATCAAGTAAAAAAATGTCCACTCCTCCTCCAACCTTCTGAGCAATATTGTTGTATATAGTGCAGTTACTGAACTCAACACTACCACTTCCAGCATAAGAAGTAATTGCAGTTCCTCCTCCATCCTGAGCAGTATTGTCATATATAGTGCAGTTACTGAACTCAATACTACCACTTCCATTAATTAAAGAAATGTCCACTCCTCCTCCAATCTTCTGAGCAGTATTGTCATATATAGTGCAGTTACTGAACTCAATACTACCACTTCCATCAAGTAAAAAAATGTCCACTCCTCCTCCAACCTTCTGAGCAATATTGTTGTATATAGTGCAGTTACTGAACTCAACACTACCACTTCCAGCATAAGAAGTAATCGCAATTCCTCCTCCATTTTGAGCAGTATTGTCATATATAGTGCAGTTACTGAACTCAATACTACCATTTCCATTAATTAAAGAAATGTCCACTCCTCCTCCAATCTTCTGAGCAGTATTGTCATATATAGTGCAGTTACTGAACTCAATACTACCACTTCTAGCATAAGAAGTAATTGCAGTTCCTCCTCCATCCTGAGCAGTATTGTCATATATAGTGCAGTTACTGAACTCAATACTACCACTTCCATTAATTAAAGAAATGTCCACTCCTCCTCCAACCTTCTGAGCAATATTGTTGTATATAGTGCAGTTACTGAACTCAACACTACCACTTCCAGCATAAGAAGTAATTCTAATTCCTCCTCCATATTGAGCAGTATTATATGAAAATTTACTTTTTTCAATGATTACCTCAACTTTATTATCACTAAAATACAAAAACTTCATGCCACTTCCTAAGCCCAGTGTAAAATTTGATTTCACAATATTAACTCTGGACAGTCTTTTAACCTGACTATCATAGAAAATTACTGTATTGTCTGCATTATACTTAAGACCTCCATTATTAGCAAATGTTGAATTAGCAATTAACACATCAAAAGCATTGTAAAGATAAAGTCCAATACCAGAACCATTCTGGACTGATACCCATTTTAAAGCAACATTGTTGATGTCAATAAAGAATAAGCTAACCTTTATATAATGCAAATTCCAGCTAAACCCACAGTTTGCTATTGTTAATGACTCCAATACAATATTTGTGCTACTAATAAATAGTATACCACTTCTGTTGTAATCACTACACATTATTACTGAGGTAGATTGCATAACTGTCTCATGAAAGCCTTGTTCTATGTGACCCAGTCCCTGTAGAGTTATATTGCTTACACCAATGATCTCCAATGTACCTTGTAGAATATGAGTTCCCTCTAGGAAGTAGAAGATTGTGTCATCAGTGAAGTAAGATGTATAATCATCAGTATAGTAGGAGAGGTTGTGACAAGGTAGGTGAGTATTAGAACAAGGTACTCCATTAGGAGCTGCAGAGACATAATACTCAGAAGCAGTAACATATCCACTGTAGATATACAGTATAACTGATGTTATATAATATATATTACACCAGTTCATGATGACAGTAGATTCAACAGTGAAAGATCAGATGAACAATAGAGAATTAATGTCAAACTGATGAACAAACAAGATAATTTAAGTTGTATAACTGCAGCCTTTTATAACTGGAAATACTATATATTGACATCACTTCTTGTGAATACCATAGTAATTCATATAGTTTGGTATAAAAGGGATGTAAGTGAACTATTATAGGTAACCAATTTGTGACTTACAACAAGGTGTTACTATAGAATTTATCAGAAATTCATGTAGTTATCATAGCTTTGTGATTACTGGTCATGTTTGATGAAATACTTTTAAATATAATATCTAAAGAATGAATACTCTACTAGTAGCTATAATAATTTCATAAGAATTCTAGTAACTATACAAATTAAATTACTGTGATTATGACATCATTTGTGTAGTCTAATATTGTAACTATATATTAGCTATATAGTGAATGGTATTTGTCCTTGTAAGTACACAATAAATGATGTTAGTTAGTTGCTTACAAAAGCCAAAAGCAGACATTCCAATTCTACTTTCAATCACTCAATGAAATGAAGTGCAGAGCATGAGCTGTCTCTTAGAATGTTGCAACAGTAGTAGAAATTAAATTCAACAGTGTCATCAGTAGTTATGGGAGGGGCTAACTACAAAATACTGAAGTAACCTGACATGATTAGTAGATATTAGATATAATAGTAATAATTCATATACATATTCTATTGTATACATATTATGTTAGAATTATAATACAGGACACTCATTTATTATGTAAAGAATGAGGGATTGGTTTATGAGACTCAAGAATTAAAGTTTAATGTAGGATTGTTGCTATAGTAACTAATGTGTCATCATTTTCTTTAAGAATAGATATTTGAAATGAACCAGTAATTACTGGTCATGTCATGTTATCATTCTAAACAAGTGCTCAATAAGAGTTATCAAAGGGTTAAAATACGTAGGTTATACTACCTCTATGAATATAATTCCATATTTCCTTATATGGTCATTTACAAAAGGTAATTTTGCTCAAAGCTGCAATACATAGTGTACACTCCTTCCTCCTTTGTGAGCCTATGAGCTCCTGCTAATAGTCATTATTTAAAATAATACTGCAAAGCTAATTAATACATTATCATACAATTCTATGATATTATATTATTATGTAGAGTAGAGTAAGAGGTGACCAGTACATTAGTTGTAACTATACTGTTAACTGATATGTCACTAAATAGTACTAGTACTTATAACGGTATAAGAGTTAGTTATAATATAAAATGTTCCTTTATAATTAATAGTAAATAACAACAATAACAAAAACAATATTAATAGTAAGTTTAGTAATACATAATAACACACTTCTATGATATTATTATTTATATTACATACTGGTATTGTTGTTAACTACACATCAAAAATAAAGTTATACAAATCAAAACATAATTGGTTTTATGAGGTAAAATTCAAACAATTTTATTATATATCAAGAAATCAAACATTAGTCATCTTCATCATCCAGTAGTGATTCTCGTCTCATTACTACTGATACCACACTCACTGAACTAGTATTACATATTAAAGCAGGGGATCCAGGACGTATTAAAGGAACGACTGCATCATCAGTAACAGGATCTGATGGAGGCTTCTTAAATACCCTTGTAATTTTTGCAAATGGTCGTTTTAAACAATATTTAGATAGTTGATCCCAGACATGATAGAGGATAATACCACAGAATACTACAAATGATACTGTTACTAAAGCAACACTTAATACTTGCCTTGAATTTGACGCTTTGTAGGTTTGTACACTCACATAAGCCATAAACATGAGATTAAGAAAAAAAGACATCTCTAGACAAGCTAAAGGTAAATGTCGATATATTCCTCTCAAAAGGAAGTACATTGATATAATAACAAATAAAAGAGATGTTAACACATCCAAACTTATAGTAGCCTCAGTATCTAGAGACACAACCAGTGCTAAGACAATACGAACTAGTAGTAAAAATCCAGTCCAAAAACGACACTTGTCCTTATATGGACCTCCATATGCATCAAAGAAAGGTTTCATATATCTCCATAACTTTTGGCAGCAACACATGTATTTTGATAAAGGTCCTTCAAGTAATGGTATTGTTAGAAGGTAGAAGGTGTATGGAACAATTAGTAAAATGAGTACAGCCAGTGAGAACAGGAACAATGGTATGTGACAACCTCTTAGATATTGGACATTAGCATCAATGTACCACCTCAATAATGGGACATTATTATTACCATTACATTGAATATTGGTGAAATAAAGAGCTTGGAAGACAGTACGTATCAGTTTAGTATAAGAGAGAAGGATCATAGTGGCTAGTACTGGAACTGCATGCGAACCAACAAGTCGAACCACTTTGCTAGAATATTGTGATAATATTATAATGAGTATTAGTAGAAACCAAACATAGCCTGGAAAGATAAACTGTAGCCATGTCTTACTGCAAGAATCCATACCATCAAAGAAACAAGTCTCAATACCCAGATCAAGATTAAGCCAGGAAATGAATTGACTAAGAAGTTTCACAGGACCATTTGGAAAGAAGATAGGTTCATATATTTTGACAACATTAGCATAGAATATAAGTCCATTGATTGTACCCACAGACACAGTTAAATTTAAAGCAATGATAAAAGCTATCAATGCTATACCAGCTAAAGCAAATGGAATGATAAGAGCTATGTAGTTATTAGAACATTGTCCACATTGATTGGAACCTAACATGAGACTAAGTCCTTCAGAACATTGTCCACAGAGTATGCCAGATCGATTGAGAAGACACTGTGGATGAGGAGAAGTGATTTTAAAATGAACTGTTCCATCATTGCAGTAATCAAAGGGGCAATGAGGATAAACAATAAGACAGTCTGAGTCATTTTTATAACCAATCCACATATCACCATCTCTAGTTATAATTTGAGTGTTAATATCACAAATTATTGAAGATGTATTTAATTCAGATCTACAACTGCAAGCATTATTTATTAATGGAAACCCAATTGGACAGGACTCAATGTTAACTTCAATGACTTTAACATAGTGAATGTCATTAGATGAAAGTTCACTGATTAAACTTTCCGATGTTACATAGACTTGTGTTGTATTCAATGAAGGTTTTGCTCTTAACTTAAAGGTTACATTGGTACAAGTTGCATTTAGTCTAGTATTGTCAGTTTGAACATTAGATGATGAACTATCTGATGTTGTCAATTTTATCACACCCTTTGTTAAGCCATCTTTATTACCAACAGTAGCTAGCGATATATTGACATTAATTCCAGGTATTGCAGTTATATTGATGTTTCTAATAGAGCAATTTTGTCTGTTTGATTCACAAAAACACACTTGAATAGGATCTGATGATACTACTGATAGACCTGTTTGTTGAGGATAATAAAATTGGTGATCAAAGTCAAAGTATGAACAATCAGAGATTTTCCCTCCATACAAGACATCACCAGATATATCAGCTGTATTGTTGACAAAATACAACATTGTCTTAGTATTAGTATTATAATAAGGAAAATTCTTAAAGGAACAAATTGTCAAGTCATTGCCATCAATAACTTGTGACACAAAGATTCCTCCACCTGACTCACTGGCATGATTATTGACAAATGATATGCTCGTATTCTGCTTTAGTAATAATTGGGAGAATCCATATAAAGCCATGCCCCCACCATTAATGCCAGAATTGTTTATAAATGTATTATGTCCATCAAAAATGATTGGGCTATTGATACTGAGTAAACCAGTTGTGTCATGATTACTAATGTCAATTTGGTCAAAAGTAACATTTTTAATGTTTTCTAGTAACACAGCAGAATGATATTTATGATGCTTGTTTGATACTTTATTGAAATAAAACGAAACATTTGTAAAATGAATCCTACTTGTTGAAGCATCTTGTAAAGCACTGACACCTGATCCATAATATGCAGTATTGTTGTATATAGTGCAGTTACTGAAGTCAATACTACCATCTCCATCAAGTAAAAAAATGCCCACTCCTCCTCCAATCTTCTGAGCAGTATTGTCATATATAGTGCAGTTACTGAACTCAATACTACCACTTCCATCAAGTAAAAAAATGTCCACTCCTCCTCCATCCTGAGCAGTATTGTCATATATAGTGCAGTTACTGAACTCAATACTACCACTTCCATCAAGTAAAAAAATGTCCACTCCTCCTCCATCCGGAGCAGTATTGTCATATATAGTGCAGTTACTGAACTCAATACTACCACTTCCATCAAACAAATTAATCCCCACTCCTCCTCCATACTGAGCAGTATTGTCATATATAGTGCAGTTACTGAACTCAATACTACCACTTCCATCAAACAAATTAATCCCCACTCCTCCTCTATCCTGAGCAGTATTGTTGTATATAGTGCAGTTACTGAACTCAATACTACCACTTCCATCAAACAAATTAATCCCCACTCCTCCTCCATTCTGAGTAGTATTGTCATATATAGTACAGTTACTGAACTCAATACTACCACTTCCATCAAACAAATTAATCCCCACTCCTCCTCTATCCTGAGCAGTATTGTTGTATATAGTGCAGTTACTGAACCCAATACTACCACTTCTAGCATAAGAAGTAATTGTAATTCCTCCTCCATATTGAGCAGTATTATGTGAAAATTTACTTTTTTCAATGATTACCTCAACTTTATTATCACTAAAATACGAAAAATTCATGCCAATCCCTGAGCCCAGTGTAAAATTTGATTTCACAATATTAACTCTGGACAGTCTTTTAACCTGATCATCATAGAAAATTACTGTATTGTCTGCATTATACTTAAGACCTCCATTATTAGCAAATGTTGAATTAGCAATTAACACATCAAAAGCATTGTAAAGATAGAGTCCAATACCAGAACCATTCTGGACTGATACCCATTTTAAAGCAACATTGTTGATGTCAATAAAGAATAAGCTAACCTTTATATAATACATATTCCAGCTAAACCCACAGTTTGCTATTGTTAATGATTCCAATACAATATTTGTGCTACTAATAAATTGTATACCACTTCTGTCATAATCACTACACATTATTACTGAGGTAGATTGCATAACTGTCTCATGAAAGCCTTGTTCTATATGACCCAGTCCCTGTAGAGTTATATTACTTACACCAATGATCTCCAATGTACCTTGTAGAATATGAGTTCCCTCTAGGAAGTAGAAGATTGTGTCATCAGTGAAGTAAGATGTATAATCATCAGTATAGTAGGAGAGGTTGTGACAAGGTAGGTCAGTATGAGAACAAGGTACTCCATTAGGAGCTGCAGAGACATAATACTCAGAAGCAGTAACATATCCACTGTAGATATACAGTATAACTGATGTTATATAATAGATATGACACCAGGTCATGATGACAATAGATTCAACAGTAAAGATCAGTAGAGAATTAATGTCAAACTAATGAAGAAACAAGATAATTTAAGTTGTATTATTGCAGCCTATTATATAATGAAAATACTATATATTGACATCACTTCTTGTCAATACCATAGTTCATATAGTTTGTTATATAACTGATGTAAGTGTATATCATGTTTACTATAGAATTTATTAGAAGTTGGCAGAGTTACAATAGCTTTATAATTAGTGGTCACTTTAGAAGAAAATATTCAAAACCTATCAACTAAACAATGAGTAGTCTACTAGTATCTTTGATAATTTCATAAGAACTCTAATAACTACAAATTTAGCCAATTTCTTTAAGAATAGATATTTGAAATGAACAGTTGGTCATGTCATGTTATCAAGTGCTCAATAAGAGTTATCAAAGGGTTAAAATACGTAAACGTAGGTTATAATACCACAAGTCCTCTATGAATATAATTTCATATTTCCTTATATGGTCATTTACAAAAGGTAATTTTGCTCAATGCTGCAATACATAGTGTAACCAATCCACATATCATCATCTCAGTATGAGAACAGTAGGTCAGTATGAGAACAAGGTACTCCATTAGGAGTTGCAGAGACATAATACTCAGAAGCAGTAACATATCCACTGTAGATATACAGTATAACTGATGTTATATAATAGATATGACACCAGTTCATAATGACAGTAGATTCAACAGTAAAGATCAGATGAACAATAGAGAATTAATGTCAAACTGATGAACAAACAAGATAATTTAAGTTGTATAACTGCAGCCTAATAGATTCTATAGTAACACCTTGTAAGTCACAAATTGGTTACCTAGAATAGTTCACTTACATCCCTTTCATACCAAACTACATGAATTACTATGGTATTCACAAGAAGTGATGTCAATATATAGTATTTCCAGCTATAAAAGTTAGCTTTGACATCACTTCTTGTGAATACCATAGTAATTCATAAGATAACTTTGTGATTAGTGGTCATGTTTGAAGAAATACTTTTAAATATAATATCTAAAGAATGAATACTCTACTAGTAGCTATGATAATTTCATAAGAATTCTAGTAACTATACAAATTAAATTACTGTGATTATGACATCATTTGTGTAGTGTAATATTGTAACTATATATTAGCTATATAGTGAATGGTATTTGTCATTGTAAGTACACAATAAATGATGTTAGTTAGTTGCTTACAGAAGCCGAAGACGGACATTCCAATTTCAATAAACATTCAATTTAACTTATTATGTAAAGAATGAGGGATTGGTTTATGAGACCAAAGAATAAAGTTTATTTTACATTTGTTGCCATGGTAACTAATGTGTCATTCATTTTATTAAAGATAATTAATATTAACTAGTAATTAATAATCATATCATCTTTATTTTGAAAAATAATTAAATATAATGTCTTTATAATGAACAATACATTATTAATATCAATCTTTGATTATATACTTAATTTTGTAACAATAAACACTATTAATAATAATAAAACAATACAATAATAAATAATATTATATAACCTTATGAATACCATATTAATTCATATAGTTCAGCATATAACTGATGTTTTACTAGAGAATCTATTGAAAGTAGACAGAGTTACAATAACTTTATAATTAGTGGTCATTTTAGAAGAAAATTTTCAAAACCTATCAATCTATCACTGTAGATATATAGTATAAATGATGTTATATAATAGATATGACACCAGTTCATAATGACAGTAGATTTAACAGTGAAAGATTAGATGAACAATAGAGAATTAATATCAAACTGATGAACAAATAAGATAATTTAAGTTGTATTATTGCAGTCTTTTATAACTGGAAATACTATAATTATTATTATATTATAATTAAATATAATTTATTTATAATAAATAATATATCATTAATAAACAATCATTAATTATATAATAAACTTTATAACAATAACGTCATTATAAAGTAATATAATAATATTATAAATAATATTAATAAACAATCAATAAACTTTATAACAATAACATTATTATAATAAAGTAATATAATAATAATAATAATTATAATTATAAAGTAATATAATAATAATTATAATTTTTAATGTAATATAATAAATAATATTACAAAACAGCTCGTTTGTCTCTTTGTTTCCCTCGAGATTGTGATCTCCACTTAGCAACTGCAGCATTATATAATTTCTAATAAAAGAAAAGCCGGTAATATTAAAATAATAATAATGATGGAAATAATTAGTGACTTAATTAAAATTGATTATAACAGGGGTTTAGTTGTACTTACTCTTTCAATTTTATCAGCTTTAGATTCTTGTTGTACTAATGGTGGTGTTCCTAGTTGAAATATATCACGTAATAATTCATTGTTCTAAAATAGAGCTTAATATGAGAGTCATAAAAGGGTTAAAAATACTTGAAAGTGGGTTCTACTGCCAGTAGCCAACAAGTCCGTGATTGTACTGTATTGTACTAATCTAGAGTGGGCGTGGTTAGTGGGTGGAGCAATTAAATTGTCTTACTTTGACCAAGAATCCAAGTGAAGTGTTTCTAAGCCAAACTTTATCTGTCGCTCAGGGACACTCCCAGTCTGTGTGTTGAAGATAGTAATGTCCTTAATAGTCAAGAATCTTTAAAGGGAACACCCTCTATCTTTATGATATTTATTCTAGTCCCATACTAATGTTTTAGTGCATTATATAACCTCTATATTGAGGACACCTCCATATTAGGGATGGCATCCAAGTTTCTTAAGTGTTATCAATGAGTGTTCTATACCTCTACTGTCTGTGCGATGTCTCTAAAACTTGATCTTTGTTGGTTCCTCTCTCGTCTTCCAGTATATCGATTACTCTCAGCTGCTATTGTCTGAACAACACCACACACCACTTCAAACTCTTCACAGTCCAATAACTAAAAACCACACCCATTAATAAATAGCCCACACCCACTAATTTATACCTCATCATCTGTTTCCCTTGCTAGCTCAAGTAGGAGAGCTATAGCCTGTCCTGTAGCTACTTTAAGTTCCAAATTACTACTGCTCTCCAGAATAGTAGTCAAATGAGACAATTGACTGTAAGAAAAAAGAAATGTTAGTACACTATAGAATGTAACAATTCTTAAAGTTCACTTTATCCTGGACAATCTAACAGATCACAGTTTTATTTGTCATTAAATCTAGACTATCACTGCATGAGGTAAACCCTGTGTATTTCCTAATATTAATATAATATTAGCATTTTTAATAACTTAACATTAATTATCCAGGGACTACAATATGTATCATTCAAAGTTACTAACACTCTATTATGCATAATTGTTTAAAAAATATTTTTCCCTAGTTAGTTAAATGTTATGATAGAATATAATATAATAATATAGGAACATTACAACCTACAAGGTTAAAGTTTAAAGGGTATTTCCTTTAAATAAAGGTTAATTAGTACAAAATGATATTAATGTCTGGTACAGGAGACATGTCACAAACTTATATTTAGTATGGAGGTGTCCTCAATATAGAGGTTGTATAATACACTGAAGTATTAGTATAAGACTAGAACATGTGTCTTCAATATAGAGGTTGTATAATACACTAAAGTATTAGTATGGGACTAGAACAAGTGTCCTCAATATAGAGGATGTCCATTATAAAAGGTCTTTTCTGTAGCTAAGGTCATACCTGGCAAAGATATTTGGAATAGCATGGTCGGGTACAATAGACAGTAGGAGAGCCCAGCCTTTGACAGCAGCTGTGAGTATATTGTCAATTTTAATGGTGTGGTAGACAGTCTCACATTCATGCATTATTGTCTCTACTTGCTAGAGAGAGAGAGAGAGAGAGACAGAGCAGAGAGAGAGAGAGAGATAGAGAGAGAGAGAGAGAGAGAGAGAGAGAGAGAGAGAGAGAGAGACAGAGAGAGAGACAGAGAGAGAGAGAGAGACAGAGAGAGAGAGACAGAGAGAGAGAGAGACAGAGAGAGAGAGAGAGAGAAAGAGACAGAGACAGAGAGAGACAGAGAGTTTATGTGTGTGTCAAAAAGCTTCCATTTTTTACCTTCATATCCTGACACATCAAAAAAGTACATAATGTTAAAGTAGACAATGCCTAAAAGAGAAAACCCCCGTTATTTATAAAATAATTAATTTACAATAATACTTACAGCACTTCTCTCCATATTCGTTACAGTAGGGTCATGAAGTAATGAGACCAAACCAGGATGAAGAGCAACACAAAGTTCAGGATGTTCATCACCAAACTGCAATGCCACTAAAGACACTAGCAAGAGAAGATCATGTCTCTCTTGACCACGGACTTTTTTAACTCCTTTGATTAAAATATCAATAAGTCCCTCCACCCTATTTGATGACATCATAATAACATCATTATGACATCATTGGTTTACATACCTTCCAGACAATAATTGTGTGACCATTTTATGTTTAAGAGTTTCGGTGAGACAGGATAAAGCAGACAGTCTTGTCTGTGTACTAAGAGGCGTGGTTAAATGGGTGTGGTCATTTAAAACTCACTTTTTATCACTAAGGTGATCTATATGCTCTGAAAGTTGAAACTGGAGTTCTGAGTCACTATCAGACTCTTCAGTGGCACCTTCGGAAAGTACTAAAAAGGGGTGAAATTGACCACACCCACTGATTATCTACTTACATTCGTCACTCAGTACGCTATCTGGAATAGAACTACATACACTATCACTATCATCTCCGAGACAAGTCTGTGGTACAGTTAACAGTCCAGTAGCACCCTCTGTGAGGAGAAAAAGAGAGATATCATATCATAACAATGATTTATTTTTTATTGTGGAACTTCCAATAATGAACACTGAGAACTTGAAAGTGTCCTTAGTACAGAGGTGTCCTCAATATAGAGGTTATATAATACACTAAAGTATTAGTATGGGACTAGAACAAGTGTCCTCAATATAGAGGTTGTATAATACACTAAAGTATTAGTATGGGACTAGAACAAGTGTCCTCAATATAGAGGTTGTATAATACACTAAAGTATTTGTATAGAACAAATGCGTCCTTTTATAGAGGTTCTATTGTAATCACGTGATAACTCACCATCTTGGACTTGTTTTTCCTTCTTCTTTTTACCTTTACCGCCTTTAGGCATCTTGACAACTTTATACACGTGTCTTTTTTGATAAAATGAAAGAGAAACCTTTGCTGTCATCTACTATTAACAGCCATTGTTGATCACTTGTTGTGCAATGTAATCACGTGATGAAATGTATGACGCAACAAGGCCTCCACCTTTATTAGCTCCACCCCTTTTGCAGAACAAAGGATGGCAGTTTCTTTAAGAACATTACAAAGGTGGCCATCTTTAAATTTAGTTAGAGCATCTTCTGGTTGGACTACAGCTCGTAAAGTATTGCAAAATGAATTAAATTCTATTAAAGAAGCTGGTACTTGGAAATCTGAGCGAGTCATTACGACACCTCAAGCCGCCTACATTAAAGTTGAGGGTGATGACCGAAGTATCCTTAATTTCTGTGCTAATAATTATCTTGGATTATCGGTATGCCCCTTAATATTACATAGTTAATAACACTAATTTCATCTACACATGGCAACTTGACATTATTAATAATTATTATTAATTAAAGTCTATAAAATTAATTAACTGTAACCACACCCACTTTCATCATTAATAATTAATTGATAACATACCTTTCTTTATAGTCCCATCCAGAAGTTATAGAAGCAGGGAGACAAGCTCTTAAAGATTATGGAGCTGGTCTTAGTTCAGTTCGTTTTATTTGTGGAACACAGGTACTTATAATTAGAAAGAAATATTGTAGAATGAATATAATACGAATTTTTATGTACATGTACTTAGCATAGGCAGAGGAAGCTCAATAAAGTTGGGAGGGGGGGGGGGGCTGGACATATTTGGTAAACATTTTTAAAACGAGAATTAAAATACATCAAAATATTTTCTTTGCCCATCATTTCTTTCAACAAACTTTGTATTACTAAGTAATGAATGCTTTCCATGCAAAATGGGTTACTCTATGTAAAAGTTGGGGGGGGGGAGGGGCTCTGCCCCCCTTTATAAAAGTTGGGGGGCATCAGCCCCCTTCGCCCCCACCCTCAGCCTCCTATGCAGTTAGGTACAGAAATGGCTCACAACTCATTTTTTAGGAAACATGATATGTTAAGTCATGTGACATTCATGTGATATTGTTTGTGATTAGTTCATAAATCGCTGAGAAAAAATGACAGTTTGGCTTTTCTGAACCTTTCTCATGTACAATGAACATTTTATTTAAGCAGTCTTGTAGGATCTGACTCAAATTTGTCTGACATGAATGACTCTCCTTGTCAGAAAAAAGAATTCATGCTTGTTGCTATAACTTATGAGAAATGTATAAGCTAATAGACATGGACTGTTACTGGTCTGGTATCACCAACCCTTCTCTAAGAACGGAAAGGGAACAATAGCATATTGGACTTGTTAGCCTGCAAGAATCTTGCAGGCCACAGAAAACATCTCATGTACTTACAAACTCCTCTTTTTATTAAGCACCTATTCTATGTGGCGACGATGTCTACTAAAGTCCTTGAAGCTGTTTAAACTCTGCTCTTAAAGCAGTTAGTACATGTTAGTACAAGATGGTTTACTAATTTTTTTATTTGAAAGATCATCGCCACAACCAGTATGTCACACATCAGCTACTATAAGTACTTCACTCCTTTAATATGTACTCAGATCTAAGAATAGTCTACCCACATCTGCATTCCTACTGCTTATCTCCAGACTTTCATCTCTTACCAAAGGGTCAGCAACGCCAGATTAGAGTGCTTTTATATTGTGTTTGATATGCTCTGGTAATAGGAGAAGCATAGATAAGGGAAAGTCTGAATTATAGATTAAATTTGTATAGAGCTTGTGTGTCCAATGTGATTTGAGATAATGTTAGACCGTCTGGCGTGTAACTATTATTTTATGATTGTTTGATGTACATCAGTTATTATAGTGTTGTAATTATATGCGTGAAGAGGAGAGGGTTGTCTGAAGCTGTATTCAAGGATATATTGTTACCTGATCAGTCGCACCCATTATTCTGACTCTTACAGTAAAAATATATATATGTGTATTAACATGTATTATATATAGTTTATATATGATTCTGAATGTTATTATTGAGAATGTCCAAGTAGAAATATTCTAAAAAGATTTATATACAATTGTGTTCCAAAATGATGCTCATATTAAAAGAATGACATCATTATGTTGTAATATAAATTTTTTAGATAGTATTCATAATATTAGTATGACATCTCATTTTTCATTCCTTGTAGACCATTCATAAGGAACTTGAACAGAAAATCGCTCGTTTCCATAACAGAGACGACGCAATACTCTATGCTGCTTGTTTTGACGCCAATGCTGGTTAGTAGTCATATTTAAATATATTCATTTAACTGTGATGTATGCGTAGTACCCTTAGGGTAATCCATTGTTGAAGTATCATGTTACTGCTATCCCAACAATAGAGTAATTATCACTGTACATTGTGGTAGGGTGAAGCCTTTTATCTTTATTTAATTGACATAATTGTTCTAATTAAGGGGCATCCTCTTTTTAAAGTTCGATAATACTAGGACAATCCACAAAGGACTGATGTCCTTAACAGTGAGGTGCCATTAGTATTACTAACAATTACTTGATAATATACTGACAATTTACTAATAATATACTGATAATTTACTGGTTATTTACTGATAATATACTAATAATTTACTAACAACACTCTAGGTGTATTTGAAGCTTTGATGCAGCCTGAAGATGCTGTATTCAGTGATCAACTTAACCACGCCTCCATCATTGATGGACTCCGCCTCTGTAAAGCTCAGAAACATCGCTATAAGCATAAAGGTAGAGAGAGAGAGGTGGGAGAAGGAGAGAGGGAGGGAGAGAGAGAGGTGGGGTGATGGAGGGAAGGAGAGAGAGAGGGAGAGAGAGAGAGAGAGAGAGAGAGAGAGAGAGAGAGAGAGGTGGGGGGATGGAGGGAAGGAGAGAGGGAGAGAGGGAGAGAGAGAGGTGGGGTGATGGAGGGAAGGAGAGAGGGAGGGGGAGAGTAAGAGGAAAGGAGGGAGAGAGAGAGAGAGAGAGAGAGAGAGAGAGAGAGAGAGAGAGAGAGAGAGAGAGAGAGAGAGGTGGGGGGATGGAAGGAGGGAAAGCAAGAGAATATCCATCTCTTTTTTCAGATCTAACAGAGTTAGAAGGCATGCTACAGGCAGACACAAATTCTCGTATGAAATTACTTGTAACAGATGGTGTTTTTAGTATGGACGGCAACGTAGCTCCGCTCCAGTAAGCACATCACAAAATACGATCAAATGTTTTGTCTCTAACAGAGGTCTCTGTGACTTAGCTGATAAGTACAATGCTATGGTTTTTGTGGATGAGTGCCATGCAACTGGTTTTATGGGGAAAACTGGAAGGTATTCCACTAATATTACATTTTTAAAGTGTTGTTATTAGTAAAATGAGACACTTGTGATTATGATTGTACCCTTCTCTTATTTCAGAGGCACAGAAGAACACCTGGACTGTGAAGGAAGAGTAGACATAATAAATTCTACTCTTGGAAAAGCACTCGGAGGAGCGTCTGGTCAGTGCTTTTCTCCCATTACTAAACTATATCTCTCTTATTACAATAGGAGGTTATACCGTTGGGCCACAAGAAGTTATCGATTTATTGCGGCAAAGATCAAGGCCTTACCTCTTTTCTAATACACTTCCACCTTCTGTAGTGGCTGGTGCTAGTAAAGTATGATGTCGTAATGATGTCATTATGTTGCTATGGTTACTAATAGGTTTTTGATCTGTTAATGGATGGATCAGACTTGTGTGAGAAGTTACAACAGAATACTAAGTATTTTAGGGAGTGCATGACTGAAGCTGGCTTTACATTGAAAGTAAGAGATTTGTCTCTATAGTAGACACTATGGAACACTGTCCTTAGTATAGAGATGTCTTCAATATAGAGGTTATATAATACACTAAAGTATTAGTATGGGACTAGAACAAGTGTCCTCAATATAGAGGTTGTATAATACACTAAAGTATTAGTATGGGACTAGAACAAGTGTCCTTAATAGAATGAGTGTTGTTCCACTTGAATCCTTGAAGTTAAGTGGTTGTTCTGGAAAGCTGTCCAAGTTATTTTTGACGGTATTGTTCAAGTTATCTATATTACCTTATTTGGTATATTTTATAGCCAAAAATTATTTTTTATTGAATGTTTAAAGTCGAGTATTCTTTTGAAATTATCCCACCTTTTTCTCAGAATAGCTTATGATGTCAATAAATTTTATCATAAAGGACACTCTCCCATAAAGATACTCTCCATATTTAGGAGATCATAACCTCTATATTGAAGGCATATCTATACAAAGGGACAGTCACAGCTCCAACAGTACATATAGTGATATGCGTCATGTGACAATGTTTTTTAGCAAGACTTACAAGTACACATTATTATATGCAAGCACAATCAAGCACTGATATTATTACCAAATATTAAATCATTTTTATTGCGTTAATCTGCCTATTAAGGATTTAGTTATCGCTACAGAACCCTTAATGTGAGGTGCAGCCTAACTACATTGTATTAGTCTTGTGATATGTTACACATAACACCTTCTAACAAACAACATTAGCGTATAGTATGTTATTGTAATGGACAGCCTACTGTTAAATAGATGGATAAATGAATACAAACATTCAGGTTAACAATATTCAGAATAATAGATATTTCAGTAAAATATAGTAAAGTCTCGTAAATTCAATGTGTTCTTGGACACTTGTTTACTATAATGCGTAAATCGTCTAAGTCCATATTCGACTCTAGTCTCACGTCTTTATTATCATATTTTACAGTCTATGATCTTGTTTAGAATATTGTAGAATCCTTTCATGTTAGACTGTGGTATTATAATAGAATTTAAAGGTAGCATACACAGCTGTTTCCTATATTTCTCATAACAGGGTGATCAACATCCTATTGTACCAGTTATGTTGGGTGATGCTCGACTAGCCACAGAGTTTGCTAATAAAATGCTTGGTAAGGCTTTGGGGTTGCAGCTGGCCTAACCATATTGTCTTTTATCATTAGAAAAAGGCATTTATGTTGTTGGTTTCAGTTATCCTGTGGTTCCGAAAGGTATAGAATTTTTTTTTTATTTTGTCTAATATTTCTTACGTATTTCAATAGGAGAAGCTAGAATACGTGTCCAGTTGTCAGCAGTGCACGATATAATAGATATTGATAAATGTATTCAAGCGTTTATTGATGTTGGTAGAGAGAAAGGTGTACTTAAATAGTTTGAATGCTTGACTTATTCGTTGGTTGTCTTGGGATTTCATTATAATGTCTGTATTTTGTGAAAGAGGGTGTTGTTTATGAATGTTTATTCAACCTTGTCATGTCAGTATGTAATTATTGAGTTATTGTGGTATCTTGTGTAACATTTTATAGTGACTGTGTTGTAGTATTGTTCCCTATAGAAACCTCCTTATTAGTTATGGGCATACATGAATTAAGAACACCCTCTATATTGAGGAAACTTGTTCTAATCACATACTAATACTTTAGTGTATTATACAACCTCTATATTGAGGACACTTGTTCTAGTCCCATACTAATACTTTAGTGTATTATACAACCTCTACACTTGTTCTAGTCCCATACTAATACTTTAGTGTATTATACAACCTCTATATTGAGGACACTTGTTCTAGTCCCATACTAATACTTTAGTGTATTATACAACCTCTATATTGAGGACACTTGTTCTAGTCTCATACTAATACTTTAGTGTATTATACAACCTCTATATTGAGGACACTTGTTCTAGTCCCATACTAATACTTTAGTGTATTATATAACCTCTATATTGAGGACACTTGTTCTAGTCCCATACTAATACTTTAGTGTATTATACAACCTCTATATTGAGGACACTTGTTCTAGTCCCATACTAATACTTTAGTGTATTATACAACCTCTATATTGAGGACACTTGTTCTAGTCCCATACTAATACTTTAGTGTATTATACAACCTCTATATTGAGGACACTTGTTCTAGTCTCATACTAATACTTTAGTGTATTATACAACCTCTATATTGAGGACACTTGTTCTAGTCCCATACTAATACTTTAGTGTATTATATAACGTCTATATTGAGGACACTTGTTCTAGTCTCATACTAATACTTTAGTGTATTATACAACCTCTATATTGAGGACACTTGTTCTAGTCCCATACTAATACTTTAGTGTATTATATAACGTCTATATTTCTAGTAATATATTAACATTATAACAACAGTTTAATAAAATTATTACAATAAAGTATATTTGCAGAAATGTTTTCATAATATGTTTTATCATACATACATAATAAGTATTGAAAATTAATGAAAAATGATCATTTTATTGGGAAAGAAGGAAAAAAACAATAAAAGTCTCAATTCCTTCTTTTTAACAAGCCATACATTGACATTTTGTGATATAAGGTACATTGCGTTGTTCTTGTTCAGTATAATTACCATTCTGGTCCTGACAGTTAAAATTAATGTTAATTTTTCGAATTCTTGGTTCGTTAGTATTGTAAACAGGCTTACAACAATTGCAAGTTGTCTTCAAGTATTTTGGGATGTCGTCTACGCTAAACCTGAAAAATAAATATAATGTAATATGTGTCATTAACATTGTCATAACTAGAAGTGAAGCTTGGTTGTGAAAAATTTAAATAATATGCCTAAATTAATTCCGATTATCACTAAAAACTTGGACACCGTCCTTAGTATAGAAATATTCTTAATAATATAGATTTAATGTTCTAAAGGCGTTCTCTATACAATTGTGCGTACCGTGTTGTCGCTATTAAGGACACTTCGTACGAGGAGCAGAGTCCAGTACATGATAAGACAATGGTCTCGCCAGTACAACCTTTGTCGTTCGTGTACTTCATCTTATGAAAGTACCGATCACAAGTGGGACGATACACCAAGGTAGGCGTTAGATCGTTCTTGTGGGAGCCGATTGTTCCTACCACTAGCACAGCCAGACACACTAGGAGAAACTTGGCAGCCATATTATGAAGTCGGAGAATTGGAGCTTACAAAATATTAGAGTGCTGACAAAATTCTCTTCCAACAACTTTATAATAAAGATAAGTAATTAAGTGGGTGTGGTTACATGGTTTATTAGAGAAAGGAATTTAAAATATGCTTTTATGGAATTCATTCGTAGCCAAACTATTATTGGATGTCTTTTAGAATAAACAATAATTTATGCAAAGTCAGCTAAATCTTCAAGTCATTGTTTCTTTTTATTATGGTGTTTTCTTTTTGTTGATTCAATTAACTTGAGTTCTTCCTCCAATGATATAGGTCCCATAACAAGATTACTATCGCGAAGAATCATTTCTTGTCTATAAAAATGTTAATATTTTAATATATGAAATATCTTTAAAAGGACACTCTATATTTAGAACATTTCTAGTCCTATACCATAGGTGTAAGAATGAATTTCTTATTGGGGGGGGGGGGGGGTGAGGGGGGCATTATTATTTACTTAGTTTGACACATGCATATATATGCTGTATATTATTATTTTGTGTGTCACATAAAATAAAATGATTATGTATTTGGTTGGGGGGGGGGGGCATGGCCCCCCAGGTCCCCCCCTATTCTAATAATAGTAATAATACCCTTACTTATTAGGGTACTCCCCTATTATTAGTATACAAATACTTTGAGAGAACTTGCTGAGAAACTTTACCAAAAACTTGTCCCAACTATGTTCTTAGAAGAAATTTATAGTACTGACAGGACGTCCTTGCTATTATTCATGTTGTCAATGTTTACAAAATACTACTATATTTCATTATATTACGCAATATTTGATTCCTAATTGAATCGATAACTCTCTATAAATATCCCCTATAGTTAAATCTTATCTAAACAACATTGTTAATATGCCCTTAATTATTAGGGTACTCCTCTTTTCAATATGAATACATATATATATATAGTAAAGAGATTTTTGGGAGTCGCAATAAATAGAGAATATTGGAACTTTAAAGGAACAAGAAGTATCAATAATTCTTACTTGTGTAAGTCTCTCAAGATGGTCTCAGCCCTCTTTTGTAAGTGTGTTCCTCTACGTGAGCTCTTTGACTGTTTACATGGAGATTGTTTTGAAGTGGCTGTGCCTAAATCACCGTCTACCTGTACTGCTTTGTCAGCATATCTCTAAATAATACACACATCAAGATATATTTTAATAATGTATGACCATCTATATTCTAGACAGTCCCATACTAATAGTTTAGTGTATTATATAACCTCTATATTGGGGACACTTGTTTTAATCCCCTACTAATACTTTAGTGTATTATATAACCTCTATATTGAGGACACTTGTTCTAGTCCCATACTAATACTTTAGTGTATTATACAACCTCTATATTGAGGACACTTGTTCTAGTCCCATACTAATACTTAGTGTATTATACAACCTCTATATTGAGGACACTTGTTCTAGTCCCATACTAATACTTTAGTGTATTATACAACCTCTATATTGGGGACACTTGTTTTAATCCCCTACTAATACTTTAGTGTATTATATAACCTCTATATTGAGGACACTTGTTCTAGTCCCATACTAATACTTTAGTGTATTATATAACCTCTATATTGAGGACACTTGTTCTAGTCCCATACTAATACTTAGTGTATTATACAACCTCTATATTGAGGACACTTGTTCTAGTCCCATACTAATACTTTAGTGTATTATACAACCTCTATATTGAGGACACTTGTTCTAGTCCCATACTAATACTTAGTGTATTATACAACCTCTATATTGAGGACACTTGTTCTAGTCCCATACTAATACTTTAGTGTATTATACAACCTCTATATTGAGGACACTTGTTCTAGTCCCATACTAATACTTTAGTGTATTATACAACCTCTATATTGAGGACACTTGTTCTAGTCCCATACTAATACTTTAGTGTATTATATAACCTCTATATTGAGGACACTTGTTCTAGTCTCATACTAATACTTTAGTGTATTATACAACCTCTATATCGAGGACACTTGTTCTAGTCCCATACTAATACTTAGTGTATTATACAACCTCTATATTGAGGACACTTGTTCTAGTCCCATACTAATACTTTAGTGTATTATACAACCTCTATATTGAGGACACTTGTTCTAGTCCCATACTAATACTTTAGTGTATTATACAACCTCTATATTGAGGACACTTGTTCTAGTCCCATACTAATACTTTAGTGTATTATATAACCTCTATATTGAGGACACTTGTTCTAGTCTCATACTAATACTTTAGTGTATTATACAACCTCTATATTGAGGACACTTGTTCTAGTCCCATACTAATACTTTAGTGTATTATACAACCTCTATATTAAGGACAATATCCATTTGTCCACTGTAAAGAGTTTAACGATATCCCATAAATGAATGCTGGAATCAACTTACTTTCTTCTGAGCCTCCATTCTGCTTCTAGCCTCAGCAGCTCTATCTAGGACTCGCTGCTTCCTTAAAGCTTCATAATGATAAGCTTCTGCCATAACAGATTCTCTGTTCGATTATTAATTAACAAGTTACTTCTCACTTGAAAGTGTAATGCTCTGAGCCACACCCTGACCTGAGAGACTGTGAATAATGTTGACAAACTGCTGGAGGCCAAGTACGCGACTAACATGGCATCAGAAAAAGCGAGAGAAGACTTACCCTCAAACAAGTTAAAAGATATCCTTCATATTCAACTAGAGGTGAGAAAAACCAAATAAAAATGTCACTTTTAAAATAAAAGAAACTCATACCAAGCTTATCTTGAGATGAACACAATAAAGGGAGGGGGCGTTACCCCTTTGCCTTTGCAGGTCACAGAGCGCCTTCTTGAAGCTGAAGAGCAGAAATTGAGGCTTTTAAAAACAGAAATAGAACTAGCTAAACACACTGGAGGAGGACATAATGCTGTTAAAGACAACAAGGTAAGGCTCTATAACCTGACTATCTTTATTCTCTACATTGAAATTGAAGGACAAAGAGTTGGAGACACAAGAGAATACACTGATGTCAGTAACATTATATCAGGTTTATAGATAATATATTTGTATGTAGGCGGATACGATCACAATATCAACGATTAGTGCAGGAAATGCAGTCAATGGGTATGATACATAAGAGGAAAATTCAGGTATTACCACAAATCGATCAATGATGTTAGTTTTTAATGTTTCTTGATTTAATATAGGTATCTCGTAGTTTACCAGCCATCGGTATGAAACAGACTCCTAAGAGAAGGGTAAGTGCTAGCATTGACCAATAACTCTTATAGTGGAACCTCTTATAAAGGACAAAGGAGACCCTCTTTATTTAGGATACTCTAATCCCATACTAAAGCTTTAGCATATTCTATAAACTCTATATTGAGGGCACCTCTATACTAAGGATATTTTCTAAGTTCCCAACATGTCCACTATAGAGATGTTCCACTGTACTTTGCATTAATGGTAGGATAGCCCATATCAGACTGTGTCATTATTAAGTAGAATTATTGTCTCATTATGAACTATTACTTCTTCAGCCCTCAGTGTTTGATAGTATGGTCCCAAAGGAGAGGCTATATGCTGCCAAAATGGATGAGGTAAGCTCCTTCATTAAGCATTAATTAAACTTTTGTACTAGCTTGCTCAGCATAAAAAAACTGATGATTACAGATTTCGCAGTGATGATGCTAAGTCAATGTTGTATTCTCCACAGCAACTAGCTGAAGTATGTTTCTAACTTATAGTGTTATCATTGGATCTTTTTGTATAGGAAATAGAATATAAAGATGGTGTTGTAGTGGCTGGATCTTTAGATGCATTGATACAACTATTAATTCCAACTGAATCATATTATCCTGAGGTAAGATATTAATATTAATAGAAATATTATAAACGACATCCTTTATATTAGGATTAGTCCCATACTAATACTTTAGTGTATTATACAACCTCTATATTGAGGACACTTGTTCTAGTCCCATACTAATACTTTAGTGTATTATACAACCTCTATATTGAGGACACTTGTTCTAGTCCCATACTAATACTTTAGTCTATTATACAACCTCTATATTGAGGACACTTGTTCTAGTCCCATACTAATACTTTAGTGTATTATACAACCTCTATATTGAGGACACTTGTTCTAGTCCCATACTAATACTTCAGTGTACTCTATATTGAGGACACTTCTATACTGTTCAATAGTGTCCAATATAAAGATCAACATTACAAATTATTATTATTTTGTTGTTTACAGAGAACGTTCATATTTGCTTTCATTTTGTGCTCAAGAATGTTTATACAGCCTCATCAGTTACTAACAAGATTCTCAAGAGTAAGCTAACTCTGATAAATAAATGCTTTTAAATTCTGTTATGTAGATATTTCAAGTTATACAACAACAATCTACAACTTCAAAGAAAGTATGAGTGTATTGAGTTAGTCCCTATAATTATTTACTAATTTATTAGCCTGGTCGTAAGAGTCCGGTCCCTCACTTTGTACAGTTAATTAGAGAGTGGACAGAGACGTTTCCTTATGACTTCCGTGATGAAAAAATGATGCGTGCATTAAAAGATATTACTCAGATCTGTGCAACTCTATCTCCTGTAATTTAATTTAATTTAATTCATGATTTATCTCATTAATACTGTTATTAATAGGAGCAAAGACGAGAAGTGGGCCAATTACAATCGACTCTTATTCAGAACCTTTCAACATTAGACAGATATGAACATGTGCTAAGTCAAGTTAATGCTGTAGCCTTGCAGAAATTGATAGATCCTCGAACACAAGTGAGAGAGAGAGAGAGAGAGAGAGAGACAGAGAGAGACAGAGACGAGACAGAGAGAGAGACAGAGAGAGAGACAGAGAGACAGAGACAGAGAGAGAGGGAGGAAGGGAGAGAGGGAGAGAGAGAGAGAGAGGAAGAGAATTAAAATAAACCCATTAATTTTATTGTATATTATTTTCAGGTGGACATATTAAGAACTTGTGATAATCCTCTTATTTTAGCACAACAATTAACACACATTGAGCTGGTACAATAATTCCACCCTCTTCATAAAATATTTAACTTTCTTTTTAAAGGAAAGGCTCAATAATATTGGACCGGAAGAATTTGTGCAGACATTTATAAAATCCCCAGCAGATTCTGGGGTATTATTCATTATTATATATAATTTTAAAACATTACATTTATTTATAGGAGGTTAAAAAGACCAGTAATATAGAAGCTTATGTTGAATGGTTTAACAGATTAAGTTATTTAGTAGCTACTGAGATTTGTGTGGTAAGCCCCTACTCATTTTGTTAATAATAATATAATATTATATTGTAGTCTGATAGAGAAAGGAATAGAGTCAGATTATTGGAGTTTTTTGTTGACACAGCAATTCAGTGTTTGGGTTTAAATAATTTTAATTCTTTTATGGCTATTGCTGGTAAGTAAATACTATTAAAGGCACTTTTAATTAAGGACAACCTTGTTCTAGTCCCATACTAATACTTTAGTGTATTATACAACCTCTATATTGAGGACAGTCCCATACTAATACTTTAGTGTACTATACAGCCTCTATGTTGAGGACACTTGTTCTAGTCCCATACTAATACTTTAGTGTATTATACAACCTCTATATTGAGGACAGTCCCATACTAATACTTTAGTGCATTATACAGCCTCTATATTGAGGACACTTGTTCTAGTCTCATACTAATACTTTAGTGTATTATACAACCTCTATATTGAGGACACTTGTTCTAGTCCCATACGAATACTTTAGTGTATTATACAACCTCTATATTGAGGTCACTTGTTCTAGTCCCATACTAATACTGTAATGTATTATACAACCTCTATATTGAGGACAATTTTTAAGTCCTGCATTGTCCACTATAGAGAGCTTCCATTTAATGCATTAATAAATGAAATTATATCTATCCTATCTTTCTTTAGCTGGCCTGTACATGAGTCCAGTTGTACGTCTCAAAAAGACAGTATGTTCTAGTATTATATTGAGAAATAAAAATGTCATATATTTGTAATTTCAGAGAGCAAAATTGAGCAGTGACAAGTTTGAAGAACTCGAAGTATGAGTTATTATTATTATGACTGTAACTGAACTCTCTCTCTCTAATAGCATTACCTTGATCCTACTGAAAATTTCAAGATATATCGAACATCACTAGAGGTAGCCATGATGAGAGCACGAAAAGAGAAACCAAACACTTGTGTCGTGCCTTTCTTCTCACTAATAGTCAAAGATCTATACTTTCAAAACCAGACTATGCCAGACAAGTAAGTCATAATGAATTATAGTAGTAGAATATCTTATAGAGAATAGTCTGAATTAAGGACACCTTCTATATTTATGACATTTGTTCTATGCTTATTTAACTACTATATTGAGGACATGTCTAAGGACAGTGTCCAACATTTAAAATGTTCATATAGAGAGGTAGCTCATTTTATTTTCTTTACAGGACTCCTAGCGGGTTCATAAAATTTGAGGTAATGTATATACTTACACTATTCACAATATAATGTATTATTTATCATAGAAATGTCTTAGTATAGCTAGACTAGTATCACCATTATTGACTTGGAAGGAGACTGTTGTAAGTTATAGTGTCATTTATTGATTGTATTATATAATATGATGGTTTGTGCCTTTGTTAGTTACCTTATGAAAGACACAGGTTGACATTGAATTATTTAATGACTGTTCCTATTCATACTGATGATGGTTAGTTTATAGAGATGGATGGACAGATGACCTGTCTTTCTTTCTCTCTCTCTCTCTCTAGAATTGTTGTTAGTATCTTATGAAGTTGAGCCACCAGATACTCCAAGAGAAAAAATACACTATCAAGAATTAAAGTTAGTCTATCACTCTCGAGATGATACCTATCATCTCATTCTCTTCTTGTTTTTTTCCTATCATCTCATTCCGGTTCCCTCTTCTCTCTCCGGTGTCCCCCCTTTTATGTTTTCTTTCTTCCTTCATCTCCTCTTCTTCTCCTTTCTCCCCTTTTGCCCCTCTGTCCCCTCCTCCTTCTTTCTTCCTTCATCTCCCCTCTTTTTCTTTTACCCTCTGTCCCCTCTCCTTCTTTCTTCCTTCATCTCCCCTCTCTCCTTTATCCCCTTTTACCCTCTCTTGTCCCCTCTCCTCTTCCTCTCTAATTCTGTTTGACTTTTCTCCCCTCCTTGAACCCTTCTTTTCTCCTTCTTCCTCCCCTACTGTATCTCTTTACTCCTTTTTCACCCTCTCTCACAGAAAACAACTAGGTTCTTATGCTCGTTGTATTGGTAAACAAGGTGGTTCTGTTTCTAGTGCTTTTCCTTCAACAACATTCACAGCCTATCCAGTGAAGAAAGACAACAACTAGCTAGAACCACAAATTATTAATACATTATGTTATATATGCCACACACAACAACTTTGTATGATAAACACACATTGTTATATATTCTCATAGTATTGCATTATACTGAAAAAGAACTATGTATAAAGGAACTTTATGGGATTTGAACTCTAGGGTTAAGGTCCACTACTCTACCCACTACACCAATTGCTCAACTGATGAATAATTCAACCACAGGCACTAATACTGCTATGGCTGCTACAACTATACATCGTTGATTACAAATTAATGTTACAAACCTCAAAGGAAATGTGGAATCATAATATAATAAATGAACAGATGGTCAAATATATTTATACAAGAATGAAAAGGTGATAAAATATAATGATTTAACTTGGGTCATTTTTTGATTCTGTTACAGGTAATAGTGTTAATCTGACAGTTAGTATTCCTTCAAGTAATGAGGATACTTCAGTTATTGAGAGATCACGTACAATATGTCCATTTATGGCTACAATTTCATCGCCTGGGTTAAGTAAACTAGCATAAAATTTATTCATATTTTCTTGATAAAATCGTGACACAAATATGCTCTTTTTTTGTGAAGTAGATTCGGGATCAAATCCCTGGGCTATATATATTCCAAATTTTCCATGAGCTGGACGGTTTAGTTCTATAGTTTTAATAGTACCTGGTCCAGTTGTTATAACATGTCCAATATGACGAAAATAAGATGGCCGACTAACAGGGTCAAGTTCTTCTTCGTAATCTATCCATCTTTTTCCGCTCAACATCACACTCTTGTCTGATACTGTACGTCCAACTGGGCGGTGCTTGTTGCCACGGAAACTGTTTCTAAGTCGTGAAAATAGACCTTTTTTCTTCCTATCTAAAGAAACAGTTAGCTGTTGAGCACTTTGACTAGCTGGTATGTACATGACTGGTTTGTAAGTATTGGTCTTTGGAGTAAAACTTTCATGATAAAATTGAGAACCAGAACGTCCACGAAATTCTTGTAAATTGTTGTCTGTGCTATCGTTGACTACAACCTCAGGAATGGATGATTTCAATGGGTCACTATCACTTCTTCCAGGTTTCGAAGAAGGTAAACAGTCAAGTGAGTCGACATGACCGTCCTCGGAGGTTAAAGTACTGCTACTACAACTAGAATTATCTTTGATTGTGTTCAAAGGGACATTGTTTAGCCAACCCAAAACTTTCCGTGGAGAAGACGGTTCTGATATCGAGGACTTGTGTTCACTTGTTGTTGTCACTGGTATACCGGCTTTTCTTACCATATCGATCAGTTCTTCTCGACTTGGTCGCTCTCCGTTAGACATAACACGAGTAGGAGATTCTTCTATAGGAGAATATCTATTGTCTAATTCGCTAGCAGAAGATGGCATTTCGTTCGAGTGGATAATAGTCTCCTCAAGTGTAGCCATGCCGTCTTAAAGAGAAGTTATTCATTGATGATGGGCGTGGCTATTATGATAGCTCGTGACCTCACAAGAACTAAAGTGAACTTTGTGATTCATAAAAGAGGCTGACGCAGATCCTAGTTGATCATTACAATAATCTAGTCACGCTTTTTCCTTGTTAATATCCTCTAACCTTTTCTCTGTCATCAACTATGTCACTTGAAGACCCCTTTTATACCGTAAGAGAGTAAGTTAACATCTCCTGATGTAATATTGAATATTAGTGTCTTTGTCCTTTAGCGATGTTCGTGATTCACTAAATAACGCCCAAAAGTTATATTCTCAATGGTGTATGTTATTAGAGGACCAGTCTGACTTAGACAAACTCCAAACAGCATCAACAGACTTGAGATCATGTATAAAAAGCATAGAATGGGATTTACAAGACTTAGAAGAGACTATAAGTCAGTCAATGAAATCTCTGTATTTTACGACTATTCTGGTATAGGTATTGCTGAAACTAACCCTCAAAAGTTTAGATTAAGTGTCGGTGAACTAGAAACTAGAAAACATTTTATTCGTGATACTAGACACGTTGTTGATGTAAGTATTACTAACTCAACTTGTTAACATTATATATGTTTGTTAACATAATGTAATATATACTAGACTAAATTATTTTAAAGTGTTAGTGTTATTACATCTGTTGTGTGTCTTGTGACCATTTAAGTCCATATGGGTGGCTAGTGATGTCCATCAGCCTATCCCAATGTCAAAGTGCTTTGTAAATGTAATGAGCCTTTTATCTAATGCTTTGATAATGGTAACTGGGTACTGCCTACATCTCTTACTATAGAAAATTAAAACACACATGACTAGTGCCCAGGCACAAGGAGTTATGGAAAATATGAAGAGACAAGTAAGTTAATAATATCTATTTATGGAAGCTTTCTATATTAGACTGTGTCATTGTACTTACTATAGAGGTATCCTCAATATAGAGGTTGTATAATACACTAAAAGTGTTAGTATGGGACTAGAACAAGTGTCCTCAATATAGAGGTTATATAATACACTAAAGTATTAGTATGGGACTAGAACAAGTGTCCTCAATATAGAGGTTGTATAATACACTAAAGTATTAGTATGGGACTAGAACAAGTGTCCTCAATATAGAGGGTATCAATTCAATATATAGTTTCGTTGTGAGAAAACTTCTTTATATAAGGTGACCTCACTTTAAGGACATTGTTTAAGATCCCTTATGGATTATCCCATAACAAGAGGAAGCCCCTTGAATTAACACGACCCCATACAGTGTAGATAACATATATATATATACACATGTGTGTTTCCCCATTTGGGAATAGTTGCTGTTCTGTTTTTGTTGACAGGACATGTGTTGCATCATTATGTGATAACATAAGGACATGTACATGTATAGCGGACATGTAGTATAATGTAGTATCCTCTATTCTTGTGGTCACTTCCCTTTACTATTGATTATAGTAACTGATGTCATAACTTTTGTCTGTTCCGTGCTTTTGTGGGTTTCCCTGGTAAACTGTGGTTGTCGTAGCAACAGATATTTGAATGGGTTCATGTGACATCATGAATGTTATTATTATTAATAATGAATTTTGTATAGATATCTCATACACTATTAAGTTATCATGTAGATATACTGCATTAACGACACTCTCTATATTAAGGACACTTGTTCTAGTCCCATGCTAATACTGAGTGTATTATACAACCTCTATATTGAGGATATCTCTCGGATTAGTGTTAATGAACAGCACAAAAGAGAGGATGTCCCTGTAATTATAACAATTAACCTAATAAGCTATCCTATTGTGTCCTCAACTTACTTGGCAGTTATACTAAGTAGAGACAATGTTGATAAATGTTTTACCTAAAATAAATAAAATGAACTTGTACCTTGTATGCTCATTCCTTATAAACTGATTATTGTGTCTCTTTATATATAGCAATTATTGACTAGTAGTTCACAGAGAAAGCCTCGTGGACGATATCAGAAATTAGAGGAGGAGTTAGAACGTTCTAATCAAGATTATATTGATCAACAGCAACATCAGCAACAAGTAACTATCTGTCCATTTGTGTTATATCTGTCCATCTCCTTGTTATTTATTCATCCATTAAACCATCCATTCATCTATCGACTTGTCTATCCATCCATTCACATATTCATATCATCCATTGTCTATTCATTCATCTATTGCAATACTGTTATATGTCCATTTGACTCTTAGATGCTTCTCACACAACAAGATCAAAAAATTGATAAAGTTAGCGGAACAATAGGAGTATTACATAAAATGGGTCAAGATATTGGAATAGAATTAGATGAGCAAAATAAGTTAGTCTATTTTTTGTTAAGAATATGTATTTTAATGTTTTTATTATTTTTAGAATGATTGATGATATCGATGATGATATTCAAAGAACTGATACTCGACTTGTGGCTCTGACAAAACGTGTAAATAAAGCAATCAGAAACTCAAGTGGTAAGTTTATATATAACATTGTATATTATGTAGATTACTCTCTCTCTCTCTCTCTCTCTCTCTAGATCGTTGTCAAATAATTTGTATTGTTATACTTATAATAGTTATTGTATTAATATTAATAATGTTTTTTGTTCCATTTTAATAAAACAATGTAAATTATTTATAAATACTCTTTTCTGTTTATTTGTTCTTGTGTGAAATATTATAATGTTATTATTTTAAAATAAACATAGTTAATTAGTAGGCGTGCCATTATTTTGTGTTGACCACGCCCTTTTCTGTATGCGCATGCGTTTATTATTACATCAGTCAGCAGAATTCAAAGAAGAAGCGCCAGTACTTACCTGAGCAGGGCCAAGTCTTAGAGAATAAGCTATTTAAAAAGGGTAGTCATGTCTATAGATGATTATACAAAGATTGAAAAGATTGGAGAAGGGACTTATGGCGTCGTTTACAAGGTAAGTCTTCTTTCACGCTATATTTCTTACTCGTTGTAAAGGCTAGACATAAAGCTAGCGGTAAGTTTGTGGCCTTGAAGAAAATACGTCTTGAGAGTGAGGAAGAAGGTGTACCCAGTACAGCTATTAGAGAGATTTCAATATTGAAGGAAGTTCAACATCCTAATGTTGTGACGTAAGTGAGAGTGTGAGTATTGTGAAGTGAATGGAATGTGGTTTATTCACTAATAGAAATAATATCTCTCTCTCTCTCTCTCTCTCTCTCTCTCTCTCTCTCTTGTGCAGACTTGAGGAGATAATTCATCAAGATTCTAAGTTCTATCTTGTTTTTGAATTCATGAGTATGGATTTAAAGAAATATCTTGACACTATTCCATCTGGACAGTATATTGATCCAGTATTATTAAAGGTAATGATCACAGTAATAATGGATACATGGTTTGATAAATGGATACATAGATTGATAACTGGATACATGGATCAATAGATAAATGGATTAATAGACAAACATATAAATGAATGGATGTATTGTATGGATAAATGGATGAACATACAATCTACAATGACCATACATTATAGTAGTTATATTTATTGTAAATGTTCTATTGTTAATATTATTATTAACTTCATTATTTCTTATATTAATAGAGTTATACTTACCAGATCCTCAAAGGTACAGTTTTCTGTCATTGTCGACGTATTATTCATCGTGACTTGAAACCACAAAATCTGTTAATTGATGCTAAAGGAGCTATTAAACTGGCTGACTTTGGACTTGGACGAGCCTTTGGTATACCAGTTCGTGCATATACCCATGAGGTATCAGTCTCTCTCTCTCTCTCTCTCTCTCTCACACACACACACACACACACACACACTGACCCATTTTTAAATTACACAGGTAGTAACACTGTGGTACAGGGCCCCTGAAGTCTTACTTGGTTCAGCACGATATTCTTGTCCCATTGATGTATGGAGTATAGCTTGTATATTTGCTGAAATGTCTAATAAAAAACCTCTGTTTCAAGGAGACTCTGAAATTGATCAACTCTTCCGAATTTTCAGGTTTATCAAACAGGTTTTATAAACTGGTTTAACTAGCTCCACTGTAGGATTTTGGGTACACCTAATGATACAACATGGCCTAATGTAACTGAACTACCAAATTTTAAACCAAATTTCCCTAAATGGATTGGAAAGACAATAAAACAAGTTTGTCCTCGACTTGATGCAGCAGGTTGTGACCTGTTAATGGTAAGTTATTGTTCAATGATCCTTTTTAATTCTAGTGTCTTTAATATCAGCAAATGTTGGTTTATAATCCTGGGAAGAGAATGTCAGCAAAGACTGCTATGCAACATCCTTATTTCAGTGATTTAGACAAGTCAGGTCTACCTGATACAGTACAGTCTTAAGAAAATATTATAACATTAATATTTTATGTATCATTAACTGTATACTGTATTAACACACACTAATACATCTTAATGGAATAAATTATAATAAATAAAATAACTTGTATAGTCTAAGATTACTTGCTTTATGATGGACTTGTAAGTAGAGAGTTGTACTCAAATTATAATAACTGAGAGCTCATTATTAAGGGCGTGTCTAATTTGAAAGAAAAGCTGGCTACGTCTAGATCAGGTTTGACTATATTATTATAATAGTTATCTATTGTTGTGTGTGTGTGTGTCATCTTCTACAGATTATTATGTACCTACAAAGAGGTCTCATCACTCCACACATATAGTGGGTGACTACCTCTACATGTGGGGTGGTGATATAGATGGTCTCCCTGAGGTACATGATAATGAAGTCAAACAGAGGATGACCTCTGTTATTGAGTTATTTTACTTACCTACTGGTCGATGGGAACAACAACCTACTAATGGAAAACCTCCACTGGGTGTCAGGAACTATGCATCAACTGTTATCAGTAACAGGATCTACTATTTTGGAGGCTATTGTAATCATGACCAGTGTCGTCACAATAGTCTGAACTCATTAATAACAGATTCACTTACATGGAATGAACTGTTCCCAACTAATCCAAGTATGGGTCCAATGATGAAGTCACACTGTGGGATGCTATCTCTTACATTCAATAAAGTGGATTATCTACTGGTAGTTGGTGGATTTGGTCTACGTCCTACCTCTCCACAATCTGGTGCTCAGTATAGTGATACTCCTAGTAATAATGTTCGTACTAATGAACACCACTATTATCAGTTATCCAGTGGTAAGAAGATCAATATATCATGTTATTAATACATTATATATCAAGTACAATTTTATAACTGTTTGTATTTCAGGTCAGTGGATAATACCAGAAATTACTGGAGAATGTCCACCTCCTTGTAGTTACTTCACTCTTACATCACTACCTAATAACAGAGCTCTGTTATTTGGTGGTAATACTCCTAATGGTCTTGATAACACTGTGTATATTGCTCAGTGTACAAAGACTGCAGTGGTGAGTACAATATGTATTAAGTTAAAGTATTTAGTTACTGTGTAATATTGTGGAGTAATCAAGTTTAAAGTTTGATATTATTAAATGAACTAAATTTATAGTATATAATGTCTTTATATTATTATTAGGAACTGTTTTATTAATAAACAAGTGATTTATTGTTTGTTAATATTTCTTTAATCAACTTAGAGGTTATATTGATAACTGAAACATTCCTTTAGTCAACTATATAGTGATACCATATTTCATTGACTAAATGTCACTCTTGAATAGTAGCCTCCCTTTTTGTATATCAGTGAAATTGATGATGAGCTAGAATAAATGATACAATGACTGCTTAACAAAATTGTCTATTGATAATTCATAATTGATTATTAATATTAATATTATATATATAATAATAATATATATAATATTATATTAATTAATATTAAGTTGTTCTGTTAAGTGAAAAAGACAAAAAAAGATAATTTTTATTTTTTAAAAATATTTATTCAGTCAGGAAATAACTGTAGTTTGATAAAGTCCTTAAACAAATGAGTTCACAATGAGGTAATATTTGTTTAAAATTTCTGTCAATGCTTGATCTATCATTTACTAACTGATACACAAAGTTTAAAGATATTGTTTATCAGGAATGTTCAGAATCACTTCTAACTCTAGAAACTTTAATAATTCAGAATTATATTTTAAATATTGACATCAAATAGTAAATTTCCCTATTGTTGTTCAATATTAAAATAGATGTCCCAGGTCTTATTAAAGGAAATATTGTAACTAAATTAAAATCCACATAAACTATAAAATGAACAATATTCTTAAACATTTCCCAGTATACAGTATTAACTACTGCTATGTTAATTGTATAATATGTTAACTTGAATATTATCTACCCAGCACTGGGAGAAGATAAGTGAACCACTTCACAAATCAGTGAATTGGCCTCGGAGTAGATGGGGTCATGCTACCATTATTATTAGTGACCTACATGTGATGATGGTGGGTACATATGACAGCTGGTTATTTAACATTGATACAAAGACATGGACAAAGGTTAGTTACTAGTTATCATGTGACCTAACACTAACACAAAGTGAGTTAATGTCTATGATCTACAATATGAGGAGATATAATAAAGTGTGACTATTTGAACTTTGACCTCTGAAAATAACCCTCATCTATAGACAATTTCTAATTAATAATAGTTATTGTTTTTATGACCTGGTTTTATACCTGTAGTCCTGACACTATAGTATGTTAACATTTATGATAGTATAGTCTATTGATATATCTGATTTGTTTATAGTTATAATTCAGTTATTAAAGACTGTACATAAGTACTTATGTTCATGTTTTAAAGTATTGTAACATGTCAACTCTACCAGTTCATACAAAGTTATAGTCTGTTACTAGAGTACATGTATCCACTGATGTTACATGTATAATGACTAGTTTTGTAATAATTATCATAACATCATTATTATAATGTCATATAATACACTATATTCCATCTTATAGCTCAATATACCAGAGTCAGTGACTAAGAGAAAGAGCCACTCCCTCTCAGTATGGAATGTGTCACCTACCACTGTATGGGTAATACAATTTGGAGGAAGAACAAATCTATTGAAGGGATCTGAACTCAATGATACTACAGTGATAGAACTTAGTAAGTACTGTCTATTGATAATAGTATTTGTTATACAGTACACACACACATTATCAGTATTATCACAGTATGATATAGGAGTATTGACACATTAACAGTTTATATTACAAACTAGTCTCATAATTCAATACTATTGTAACATACTATATCTCTCACTGTAGTATGTAATGATGACCAGTGGACTGTAGGAGATGTAATAACTAACCTGACATCTACTGAAGAATATCAACGTAAGCTACAACAGAAGAGACATGGACAACCTCGACTTACTGTCCAATCTCCTACACGTCTTCAACCTTCATCTTCATCATGTCAAGAATTACAAGAGAAAGATAGAGAAATTCAACGTTTAACACAACAACTTGAAGTTACCAACAAAGAGCTACAAGATACCAAACAACAGCAGATAGATATGACAAGAGATCTTCAAGAGGACCTTGAAACAAAAGAAAGACAACTACATCAACTACGTCAAGAACTTCAAGAGAAACAACAAACTCAAGCTAATCTTGAACATGAGCACAGAAATAGAGAAAGGTTACTTCAACAACAACTACAAGATAGTCGAGAGAGAGAAAGAGTACTACGTCAAGAGTGTGACAATATTGTACAAGATCTTCGTCAACAACTCCAAGAGTCAACCACTGCTCTTCAACAAAAACAACATACTATATCCACTCTACAACAACAAGTTCAACAGTTACAAGAACAGTCTCACTGGGTAGTGAGGAAGGAGGAGATTGAGATAACTGAGGAGATCCTTGGAAAAGGAGGTTGGGGAGAAGTCAAGGTGGCTAAATTTCGGGACCTTAGAGTAGCTGCCAAATGTCTTCATGAAGTTATCCTGTCACCATATAACATATCAGTTTTTACACGAGAAATGGAGATTGCTGCTCGAGTACGTCATCCTAATCTCCTTCAGTTCATAGGAGCCACTAAAGTGGGTAGTCCTATCATCCTCTCAGAACTAATGCCAACTAGTCTTCGCAAAGAGCTAGAAACTGGTCCTCTACCCTATCATGCTGTTTTAGCTATCAGTCAAGATATAGCCTGTGGTCTCAACTATCTCCACCTCTTTAAACCAGACCCTATACTACATAGAGATGTCAGCACTGCTAACGTTCTGTTACTGCCAATTGTTGGTGGGTGGAGAGCCAAGGTATCAGACTATGGTTCAGCTAATCTTCAACCAATGATTGGTCGTACAGTCAATCCAGGTAATCCAGTTTATTCTGCTCCAGAAGCTGGTGTACCAAAAGACCATTCTCCTGCAATGGATGTTTACAGTTATGGTGTTGTCTTGATTGAAATGATGATCTGTCGTATTCCTGAGGTAGCTCAGAGACAACTTCATATTAACAGTATTAGACGATTATCGTTTAAAGCTCTTATTGAACGATGTTTGAAAGAGAATTGTAGAGAACGTCCGACAATGTCAGAGATCCTAACAGACTTCAATGAAACCATTTAATAGTATACTAGTGTGTGTTATAATTTTAGTAGTAAGGTTATTATAATAGTTAGTTTAGGTATTGTACTATGTGTGATCATTATAATAATATTACCATATATGGACATTTTGCAGAGAAGTGAATGTATGAATTATAACTGGCATTTCTGCCCTTTCACTTAGAGAAGGCAATGCTAGACTATATATATAGAGAGAGTGTTCATAGAGAAAGTTTTATCTCAAATGTTGACTGACATATAGTTATATTAACAATATAAAATATAATGTTATTTATATAGTATATGCTGGACTTCTTAATGTACAGATGTCTATATTAGGATGATAGTGAGCTGGTCCTGGAGTAGATTCTGTTAAATAGAACATTAATATTATAGTTGTTAAAGATAACGCTGACTTGATCTTTTGTTGTGAGATGGTAAATGTGATATAGTGTAAGAAGGATAAGATGTCAGTGTAATATTAGTGGCCTCTAGTGTGTTATAACTGTTAGGAGCTGGTTGAATAGTTGAGCCTATTAGAAGATATAAGATCATACTTAAATGGAACATCTCTATAATGGACACTATGGAAGTCTAGTGTGACAGTCTGAACCTTAAGCCACATACTTAATGTTCAAGGTTTAGTGATAGGATCAGTATTAAAGTATGGTGATCTCAGACTGTCACACTGTACTTCTTTAGGACAATGTCATTAGTAGAGGTGTGTCCTCAATATAAAGGTCATTATAGTATTATTAGTATGGGACTAGAACAAGTGTCCTGAACTTCAGACTTATAATTTATTCCAATTTTTATTACCAAGAGGTAGAGTTGTTTTAATTCTCATAGAATAAGATGGTGCTGTCCTTGTAGTTAAAGATTGACGTCCAATTATATGAGGTATATTATAGGAACATGGAGTAGTATTCTAAAATTAAATAGATTTAATAAAATTATAACTAAATTATATAAAAATTACTTGTTCCCTGTCCTGATTAGTTTGATAAATCCATAAATTTGTGGTCGTAATTGGAGGGGGTTTACCTGTTACCATGACAACATTATTAATTTAAAAATAGTAATAAAGGACATACTGTTAATATGATGGGTTGATATCCAACATAATGGACCTTTACTACTTAAAGAAGATGGTCGGACATCATAGGTACAGGGAGAAGGTGTTGCTATTTGTTCCAGAGAAAGAGGTGGCCGTGAGACCAAGCATTGTCTTAAACCTGAAATTATAATCCTCTCAAGACTTTTCACTATATTACTTACCAATACAATGAGATGTCTTTGGTTTTTCAATAGTATAAAAAGTGGAGGAGTTGAGGTTACTATAGAGAATATTATTAACAATGATCTAATTAATTGAATCTATTAATTTTACTGCTAATAAATAAAAGCGCGAATTGTTGTTATTTAAAGATTGCTAGCGGACAAATAGTCGAATCTGATTGGTCGAGGGCTTGAAGTATATAAAGAACTGCACTGGAATTTTTATCATTTCTTGTCCAAGTTAGTTTGTAATAAAGATGTTGTCCTTGTTGTTGTGAAACTAACTATGTCTACACTACAATGACTACCTCATCTCTACAGAAACCTTCTCTCTCACTTACCGAGTCAGTTTTAAGACAATTCTTTGAGGTCTCTTAGCTGGTCGTCCATTAGGAGTCAGTGAACACAATCTATCTCTAAAGAACTGATGCTCTTCCATTCCAGCCCCACCTAACTAAGACCACACCTTAGATATTTTTAACTCTTTATGTACTGTGTGGTGTGGTAGCCTACTCCTGGCTATTGTGAACTGGTAAGTACATTGTTTATACAATACTATAATTGGTAATGTATTTAATAAAATATTAATAAATTGTATCTAATAATGAACTATATACAAATCTATTCTATAAAATTTAAATATTCTTTTCTAGTTAATAAAAGTTCCAGTTGTAGTTATTATTCATGGACAAGACCACCTCACCTCTGTCTGTGACATATCTCTCACCTCCAGTAGGTCCTGTTACTAGAGGTGTTGTCCCAAGACAGTCTAGTCCACGAACTACTAGTTCATTGGTGAGTGATGATGTCATTGTCATGTGACCTTTATTCTCTCCTGTATAGCTACCTACCTCTAACACAGTACAGGATAAGATGACAAGTTTGAGAGAAGAGAACACAAAGTTAGTGTCACAAGGACAACGTCTTGTCTCTGAACTAGAAAGTACTTCACATCAACTCGAATTAGCTAATGCTAAGGTATTTAATTAACTCTTAATCATAGGGGTTAGTGTTATTATCCTCGTCATTAGATTCATAATTTAGAGGGTCGACTTAAAAAGTCAGATTCAATCACACCTCAAACCACACCCCCAAGCACCTTTAAATCAACTTCAACTGAAAGAAGAGAGAGACAAGAATGGAGTACTCGTCAGAAAGTCTTACAAGATCAGTTATTAGATGTACAGGAAGAATGCAGGTATTATAATGTTATATTAGTATTACCATATATGGTTATGTTGATGTGTGTAGGCGATTAAGAGATGCTTGTGTTGAAGCTGAACAAAGAACAAACAAGAGAGCAGATGTACCAGACAGAGTAAGTTATACTTGTAATTAGGACACTCTCTATATTAGGACACTTGTTCTAGTCCCATGTTAATACTTATAACCTCTATATTGAGGATATCTCCATGTTCCAAGCCCCCAAAGTGTCTACTACTATAGTTCATATATTGATAGTCAGTGATGCTATCTATATACAACTCTAGACCACTATATGATGACTATATTATACCACCAAGATCTGAGACTATCAGTAGTTACATCTTCCAATAAAACCTCACTATTAAAGACATCCCTTGTAAATTGAACTAGTACTGATAAGCCTCTTTAAAGAAAGAATGCTCCTTTAATTAAGATAATTAGTTAGAATTTACTGTATATTATTAATAATTTATTTTATTGGTATTATTTCTTTTAGCCTTTGTCATCACAAAGTTGTAGAGGATTTCCATCAACTAGTATTAGCACTTACACTAGACATTCTAATAAAACTGAAAATATTCTCTCCAATTATAAAACTGTTAGTGGAAGTAAAAGTGCTTACAGCTCTCTCTTATCAAAACCAATCCTCACTGGTGGAAATAGCTACCCTCGTGAAACAGGTCTAGATCGGTCATTATCAGGTAGTAATACCAGTTTGTCCAGTGTTAAGTCTGCTAGAGAACCTCTCACATTTTCCACACGTAGTACATTCAGTTCTGCCTACTCCAGTGTCCTTGATAGTACTGGATCTAGTTCAGCTGTAGAATTAGAGAGAGCAAAAATAAAGATCAGAAAATTGGAAAAAGAGGTCAGTTAGTACATTTACTGGAATTGTCATGTGACTTCTTCCTCTTATCATGTGACTAGTTTTGTCTTACTTAAAGTGATTACATAATTGTCACATGACATTCATCTCTTTTCATTTGTATTAGGTAACTGTTTTAGAACAACAACTACAAGAGAAAACAAAATTATCAGAGACTCACGTTGAAGACCTGACACAACTGAGGTCCTTACTAGCACAAGAGAAAGCCAGTCATGCTATCAGTTCCCATCAATCACAAGAGAAGGCTGCTAGGTATAATATAGTCATGTTTATCTATTGATAATGTTTTTTTAGTTTCCTAAATATAATATATTCTTTCTTAGTGAATTAGGTCGTATTAAAGCATTACATACTGAACAATGTAATGATTTGGAGACACAGTTACATCGTCTTAAAAGTGACAAGGTAAAGTTAGATGAAGAAAACTCCAAGCTTAGAACATCACTTAAAGGTAACTATTATTTCTCTATAATTGTATATGTAATGAATGTTTTTGGTAGGGAGTCAGAGTGAGGCTAAGCTACTTTCAGATAATGTATCAAAGTTACTTGCACAGTTAGATGGTGAGTGATGGTGTCATTGTCATGTGACCTTTATTCTCTCCTGTATAGCTACCTACCTCTAACACAGTACAGGATAAGATGACAAGTTTGAGAGAAGAGAACACAAAGTTAGTATCACAAGGACAGCGTCTTGTCTCTGAACTAGAAAACACTTCACATCAACTAGAATTAGCTAATGCTAAGGTATTTAATTAACTCTTAATCATAGGGGTTAGTGTTATTATCCTTGTCATTAGATTCATAATTTAGAGACTCAACTTAAGAAATATTACATCAATCAGCAGAAATTCAAAGAAGAAGTGCCAGTACTTACCTGAGCAGGGCCAAGTCTTAGAGAAGAAACTATTTTAATAGGAGCAGTCATGTCTATAGATGATTATATAAAGATTGAAAAGATTGGAGAAGGGACTTATGGTGTCGTTTACAAGGTAAGTCTTCTTTCATGCTATATTTCTTACTCGTTTTAAAGGCTAGACATAAAGCTACTGGTAAGTTTGTGACCTTGAAGAAAATACGTCTTGAGAGTGAGGAAGAAGGTGTACCCAGTACAGCTATTAGAGAGATTTCAATATTGAAGGAAGTTCAACATCCTAATGTTGTGACGTAAGTGAGAGTGTGAGTGTGTGTGAGTATTGTGAAGTGAACGGAATGTGATTTATTCACTATTAGAATGGCTCGAAATGTGCAGACTTGAGGAGATAATTCATCAAGATTCTAAGTTCTATCTTGTTTTTTAATTCATTAGTATGGATTTAAAGAAATATCTTGACACTATTCCATCTGGACAGTATATTGATCCAGTATTATTAAAGGTAATGATCACAGTAATAATGGATACATGGTTTGATAAATGGATACATAGATTGACAAATGGATACATGGATCAATAGATAAATGGATGAACATATGACCAATCTACAATGACCATACATTATAGTAGTTATATTTATTGTAAATGTTCTATTGTTAATAATATTATATTAACTTCATTATTTCTTATATTAATAGAGTTATACTTACCAGATCCTCAAAGGTACAGTTTTCTGTCATTGTCGACGTATTATTCATCGTGACTTGAAACCACAAAATCTGTTAATTGATGCCAAAGGAGCTATTAAACTGGCTGACTTTGGACTTGGACGAGCCTTTGGTATACCAGTTCATGCATATACACATGAAGTATCACTCTCTCTCTCTCTCTCTCTCTTTCTCTCTGCCTTTCTCTCTTTCTATCTGTCTGTGTGTGTTTCTCTCTCTCTCTCTCTTCATATACTGACCCATTTTTAAATTCCACAGGTAGTAACACTGTGGTACAGGGCCCCTGAAGTCTTACTTGGTTCAGCACGATATTCTTGTCCCATTGATGTATGGAGTATAGCTTGTATATTTGCTGAAATGTCTAATAAAAAACCTCTGTTTCAAGGAGACTCTGAAATTGATCAACTCTTCCGAATTTTCAGGTTTATCAAACAGGTTTTATAAACTGGTTTAACTAGTTCCACTGTAGGATTTTGGGTACACCTAATGATACAACATGGCCTAATGTAACTGAACTACCAAATTTTAAACCAAATTTCCCTAAATGGATTGGAAAGACAATAAAAGAAGTTTGTCCTCGACTTGATGCAGCAGGTTGTGACCTGTTAATGGTAAGTTATTGTTCAATGATCCTTTTTAATTCTAGTGTCTTTAATATCAGCAAATGTTGGTTTACAATCCTTGGAAGAGAATGTCAGCAAAGACTGCTATGCAACATCCTTATTTCAGTGATTTAGACAAGTCAGGTCTACCTGATACAGTACAGTCTTAAGAACATATTATAACATTAATATTTTATGTATCATTAACTGTATACTGTATTAACACACACTAATACATCTGAATGGAATAACTTATAATAAATAAAATAACTTGTATAGTCTAAGATTACTTGTTTTATGATGGAACTTGTAAGTAGAGAGTTGTCCTCAATTATAATAACTGAGAACTCATTATTAAGGGCGTGTCTAATTTGAAAGAAAAGCTGGCTACATCTAGATCAGGTTTGACTACATTATTATAATAGTTATCTATTGTTATGTGTGTGTGTGTCATGTTCTACAGATTATTATGTACCTACAAAGAGGTCTCGTCACTCTACACATATAGTGGGTGACTACCTCTACATGTGGGGTGGTTATATAGATGGTCTCCCTAGTGTACATGATAATGAAGTCAAACGGAAGATGACCTCTGTTATTGAGTTATTTCACTTACCAACTGGTAGATGGGAACAACAACCTACTAATGGGAGACCTCCACTGGGTGTCTATGACTATGCCTCAACTGTTATCAGTAACAGGATCTACTATTTTGGAGGACGTTGTAATCACGACCAGTGTCGTCACAATAGTGTCAACTCATTAATAACAGATTCACTTACATGGAATGAACTGTTCCCAACTAATCCAAGTATGGGTCCAATGATGAAGTCAAGCTGTGGGATGATATCACTTACATTCAATAAAGTGGATTATCTACTGGTAGTTGGTGGATATGGTCTACGTCCTACCTCTCCACAATCTGGTGCTCAGTATAGTGATAATCGTACTAATGAACACCACTATTATCAGTTATCCAGTGGTAAGAAGATCAATATATCATGTTATCAATACATTATATATCAAGTACAATTTTATAACTGTTTATATTTCAGGTCAATGGATAATACCAGAAATTACTGGAGAATGTCCACCTCCTTGTCATAGCTTCACTCTTACATCACTACCTAATAACAGAGCTCTGTTATTTGGTGGTTATACTCCTAATGGTCCTATTAACACTGTGTATATTGCTCAGTGTACAAAGACTGCAGTGGTGAGTACAATATGTATTAAGTTAAAGTATTTAGTTACTGTATAATATTGTGGAGTAATCAAGTTTAAAGTTTGATATTATTAAATGAACTAAATTTATAGTATATAATGTCTTTATATTTTTATTAGGAACTGTTTTATTTATAAACAAGTGATTTATTGTTTGTTAATATTTCTTTAATCAACTTAGAGGTTATATTGATAACTGAAACATTCCTTTAGTCAACTATATAGTGATACCATATTTCATTGACTAAATGTCACTCTTGAATAGTAGCCTCCCTTTTTGTATATCAGTGAAATTGATGATGAGCTTGAATAAATGATACAATGACTGCTTAACAAAATTGTCTATTGATAATTTATAATTGATTATTAATATTAATATTATATATATAATAATAATATGTATAATATTATATTAATTAATATTAAGTTGTTTTGTTAAGTGAAAAAGACAAAAAAAGATAATTTTTATTTTTTAAAAATGTTTATTCAGTCAGGAAATAACTGTAGTTTGATAAAGTCCTTAAACAAATGAGTTCACAATGAGGTAATATTTGTTTAAAATTTCTGTCAATGCTTGATCTATCATTTACTAACTGATACACAAAGTTTAAAGCTATTGTTTATCAGGAATGTTCAGAATCACTTCTAACTCTAGAAACTTTAATAATTCACAATTATATTTTAAATAGTGACCTCAAATAGTAAATTTCCCTATTGTTGTTGGATATTAAAATAGATGTCCCAGGTCTTATTAAAGGAAATATTGTAACTAAATTAAAATCCACATAAACTATAAAATGAAGAATATTCTTAAACATTTCCCAGTATACAGTATTAATTACTGCTATGTTAATTGTATAATATGTTAACTTGAATATTATCTACCCAGCACTGGGAGAAGATAAGTGAACCACTTCACAAATCAGTGAATTGGCCTCAGAATAGATATGGTCATGCTACCACTATTATCAGTGACCTACATGTGATGATGTTGGGTGGATATGGACTCTTCAGTACAATTGCTGACAGCTGGTTATTTAACATTGATACAAAGACATGGACAAAGGTTAGTTACTAGTTATCATGTGACCTAACACTAACACAAAGTGAGTTAATGTCTATGATCTACAATATGAGGAGATATAATAAAGTGTGACTATTTGAACTTTGACCTCTGAAAATAACCCTCATCTATAGAAAATTTCTAATTAATAATAGTTATTGTTTTTATGACCTGGTTTTATACCTGTAGTCCTGACACTATAGTATGTTAACATTTATGATAGTATAGTCTATTGATATATCTGATTTGTTTATAGTTATAATTCAGTTATTAAAGACTGTACATAAGTACTTATGTTCATGTTTTAAAGTATTGTAACATGTCTACTCTACCAGTTCATACAAAGTTATAGTCTGTTACTAGAGTACATGTATCCACTGATGTTACATGTATAATGACTAGTTTTGTAGTAATATCATAACATCATTATTATAATGTCATATAGTACACTATATTCCATCTTATAGCTCAATATACCAGAATCAGTGACTAAGAGACTTGGCCATTCCTTCTCAGTATGGAATGTGTCATCTACCACTGTATGGGTAGTACAATTTGGTGGAAGAACAAATCTAAGGAAGGGATTTGAACTCAATGATACTACAGTGATAGAACTTAGTAAGTATTGTCTATTGATGATAGTATTTGTTATATAGTACACACACACATTATCAGTATTATCACAGTATGATATAGGAGTATTGACACACTAACTGTTTATATTACAAACTAGTCTCATAACTCAATACTATTGTAACATACTATATCTCTCACTGTAGTATGTAATGATGACCAGTGGACTGTAGGAGATGTAATAACTAACCTGACATCTACTGAAGAATATCAACTTAAGCTACAACAGAAGAGACATAGACGACCTCAACTTACTGTCCAATCTCCTACACGTCTTCAACCTTCATCTTCATCACGTCAAGAATTACAAGAGAAAGATAGAGAAATTCAACGTTTAACACGACAACTTGATGTTACCAACAAAGAGTTACAAGATACCAAACAACAGCAGATAGATATAACAAGAGCTCTTCAAGAGGACCTTGAAACAAAAGAAAGACAACTACATCAACTACATCAAGAACTTCAAGAGAAACAACAAACTCAAGCTATACTTCAACAAGAGTTACAAGATAGTCAAGAGAGAGAAAGAGTACTACGTCAAGAACATGATAATATTGAACAAGGTCTTCGTCAACAACTCCAAGAGTCAACTACTGCTTTTCAACAAACACGTCAAGCTAATGCCACTCTACAGCAACAAGTTCAACAGTTACAACAACAGTCTCACTGGGTAGTGAGGAAGGAGGAGATTGAGATGACTGACGAAGTTCTTGGGAAAGGAGGTTGGGGAGAAGTCAAGGTGGCCAAATTTCGTGGCCTTAGAGTAGCTGCCAAATGTCTTTATGAAGTTATCCTATCACCATATAACATATCAGTTTTTACAAGAGAAATGGAGATTGCTGCTCGAGTACGTCATCCAAATCTCCTCCAGTTCATAGGAGCCACTAAAGTGGGTAGTCCTATCATCCTCTCAGAACTAATGCCAATTAGTCTTCGAAAAGAGCTAGAAACTGGTCCTCTACCCTATCCTGCTGTTCTGACTATCAGTCAAGATATAGCCTGTGGTCTCAACTATCTCCACCTCTTTAAACCACACCCAATACTACATAGAGATGTCAGCACTGCTAATGTCCTTCTCACTCGTGGTGATTACAGTTGGAGAGCCAAGGTATCAGACTATGGTTCAGCTAATCTTCAACCAATGATTGGTCGTACAGTCAATCCAGGTAATCCAGTTTATTCTGCTCCAGAAGCTGGTGTACCAAGAGACCATTCTCCTGCAATGGATGTTTACAGTTATGGTGTTGTCTTGATTGAAATGATGATCTGTCGTATTCCTGAAATAGCTCAGAGACAACTTCATATTAACAGTATTAGACGACAAGCGTTTAAAGCTCTTATTGAACGATGTTTGAAAGAGAATCGTAGAGAACGTCCGACAATGTCAGAGATCCTAACAGACTTCAATGAAACCATTTAATAGTATACTAGTGTGTGTTATAATTTTAGTAGTAAGGTTATTATAATAGTTAGTTTAGTTATTGTACTATGTGTGATTATTATAATAATATTACCATATATGGAATTTTTCCAGAGAAGTGAATGTATGAGTTATAACTGGCATTTCTGCCCTTTCACTTAGAGAAGGCAATGCTAGACTATATATATAGAGAGAGTGTTCATAGAGAAAGTTTTATCTCAAATGTTAACAATATAAAATATAATGTTATTTATATAGTATATGCTGGACTTCTTAATGTACAGATGTCTATATTAGGATGATAGTGAGCTGGTCCTGGAGTAGATTCTGTTAAATAGAACATTAATATTACAGTTGTTGAAGATAATGCTGACTTGATCTTTTGTTGTGAGATGGTAAATGTGATATAGTGTAAGAAGGATAAGATGTCAGTGTAATATTAGTGGTCTCTAGTGTGTTATAACTGTTAGGAGCTGGTTGAATAGTTGAGCCTATTAGAAGATATAAGATCATACTTAAATGGAACATCTCTATAATGGACACTATGGAAGTCTAGTGTGACAGTCTGAACCTTAAGCCACATACTTAATGTTTAAGGTTTAGTGATAGGATCAGTATTAAAATATGGTGATCTCAGACTGTCACACTGTACTTCTTTAGGACAATGTCATTAGTAGAGGTATGTCCTCAATATAAAGGTCATTAAAGTATTATTAGTATGGGCCTAGAACAAGTGTCCTGAACTTCAGACTTATAATTTATTCCAATTTTTATTACCAAGAGGTAGAGTTGTTTTAATTCTCATAGAATAAGATGGTGCTGTCCTTGTAGTTAAAGATTGACGTCCAATTATATGAGGTATATTATAGGAACATGGAGTAGTATTCTAAAATTAAATAGATTTAATAAAATTATAACTAAATTATATAAAAATTACTTGTTCTCTGTCCTGATTAGTTTGATAAATCCATAAATTTGTGGTCGTAATTGGAGGGGGTTTACCTGTTACCATGACAACATTATCAATTTAAACATAGTAATAAAGGACATACTGTTAATATGATGGGTTGATAACCAACATAATGGACCTTTACTACTTAAAGAAGATGGTCGCACATCATAGGTACAGGGAGAAGGTGTCGCTATTTGTTCCAGAGAAAGAGGTGGCCGTGAGACCAAGCATTGTCTTAAACCTGAAATTATAATCCTCTCAAGACTTTTCACTATATTACTTACCAATACAATGAGATGTCTTTGGTTTTTCAATAGTATAAAAAGTGGAGGAGTTGAGGTTACTATAGAGAATATTATTAACAATGATCTAATTAATTGAATCTATTAATTTTACTGCTAGTAAATAAAAGCGCGAATTGTTGTTATTTAAAGATTGCTAGCGGACAAATAGTCAAATCTGATTGGTCGAGGGCTTGAAGTATATAAAGAACTGCGCTGGAATTTTTATCATTTCTTGTCTAAGTTAGTTTTGTAATAAGATGTTGTCCTTGTTGTTGTGAAACTAACTATGGTCTACACTACAATGACTACCTCATCTCTACAGAAACCGTCTTGCTCACTTACCGAGTCAGTTTTAAGACAATCCTTTGAGGTCTCTTAGCTGGTCGTCCATTAAGAGTCAGTGAACACAATCTATCTCTAAAGAACTGATGCTCTTCCATTTCAGCCCCACCTAACTAAGACCACACCCCTAAATGTTTTTAACTCTTTATGTACTGTGTGGTGTGGTAGCCTACTCCTGGCTATTGTGAACTGGTAAGTACATTGTTTATACAATACTATAATTGGTAATGTATTTAATAAAATATTAATAAATTGTATCTAATAATGAATTGTATACAAATCTATTCTATAAAATTTAAATATTCTTTCTAGTTAATAAAAGTTCCAGTTGTAGTCATTACTCATGGACAAGACCACCTCACCTCTGTCTGTGACAGAGGTGAGTGTGTTAGTATCACAAGGACAGCGTCTTGTCTCTGAACTAGAAAGCACTTCACATCAACTAGAATTAGTTAATGCTAAGGTATTTAATTAACTCTTAATCATAGGGGCTAGTGTTATTATCCTCGTCATTAGATTCACAGTTTAGAGAGTCGACTTAAGAAGTATTACATCAGTCAGCAGAAATTCAAAGAAGAAGCACCAATACTTACTTGAGGAGATAATTCATCAAGATTCTAAGTTCTATCTTGTTTTTGAATTCATTAGTATGGATTTAAAGAAATATCTTGATACTATTCCATCTGGACAGTATATTGATCCAGTATTATTAAAGGTAATGATCACAGTAATAATGGATACATGGTTTGATAAATGGATACATAGATTGACAAATGGATACATGGATCAATAGATAAATGTATTAATGGACAAACATATAAATGAATGGATGTATTGTATGGATAAATGGATGAACATATGACCAATCTACAATGACCATACATTATAGTAGTTATATTTATTGTTCTATTATTAAACTGGCTGACTTTGGACTTGGACGAGCCTACATACACCCATGAGGTCTCTCTCTCTCTCTCTCTCACACACACACACACACACTGACCATTGTTAAATTTCACAGGTAGTAACACTGTGGTACAGGGCCCCTGAAGTCTTACTTGGTTCAGCACGATATTCTTGTCCCATTGATGTATGGAGTATAGCTTGTATATTTGCTGAAATGTCTAATAAAAAACCTCTGTTTCAAGGAGACTCTGAAATTGATCAACTCTTCCGAATTTTCAGGTTTATCAAACAGGTTTTATAAACTGGTTTAACTAGTTCCACTGTAGGATTTTGGGTACACCTAATGATACAACATGGCCTAATGTAACTGAACTACCAAATTTTAAACCAAATTTCCCTAAATGGATTGGAAAGACAATAAAACAAGTTTGTCCTCGACTTGATGCAGCAGGTTGTGACCTGTTAATGGTAAGTTATTGTTCAATGAACCTTTTTAATTCTAGTGTCTTTAATATCAGCAAATGTTGGTTTATAATCCTGGGAAGAGAATGTCAGCAAAGACTGCTATGCAACATCCTTATTTCAGTGATTTAGACAAGTCAGGTCTACCTGATACAGTACAGTCTTAAGAACATATTATAACATTAATATTTTATGTATCATTAACTGTATACTGTATTAACACACACTAATACATCTGAATGGGATAACTTATAATAAATAAAATAACTTGTATAGTCTAAGATTACTTGTTTTATGATGGAACTTGTAAGTAGAGAGTTGTCCTCAATTATAATAACTGAGAACTCATTATTAAGGGCGTGTCTAATTTGAAAGAAAAGCTGGCTACATCTAGATCAGGTTTGACTACATTATTATAATAGTTATCTATTGTTATGTGTGTGTGTGTCATGTTCTACAGATTATTATGTACCTACAAAGAGGTATGGTCACTCCACACATATAGTGGGTGACTACCTCTACATGTGGGGTGGTGATATAGATGGTCTCCCTAGAGTACATGATAATGAAGTCAAACAGAGGATGACCTCTGTTATTGAGTTATTTCACTTACCAACTGGTAGATGGGAACAACGACCTGCTAATGGAAAACCTCCACTGGGTGTCTTGGGCTATGCCTCCACTGTTATCAGTAACAGGATCTACTATTTTGGAGGACGTTGTAATCATGACTATTGTCGTCACAATAGTGTCAACTCATTAATAACAGATTCACTTACATGGAATGAACTGTTCCCAACTAATCCAAGTATGGGTCCAATGATGAAGTCAAGCTGTGGGATGATATCACTTACATTCAATAAAGTGGATTATCTACTGGTAGTTGGTGGATATGGTCTACTTCCTACCTCTCCACAACTTGGTGCTCAGTATAGTGATAATTGTACTAATGAACACCACTATTATCAGTTATCCAGTGGTAAGAAGATCAATATATCATGTTATTAATACATTATATATCAAGTACAATTTTATAACTGTTTGTATTTCAGGTCAGTGGATAATACCAGAAATTACTGGAGAATGTCCACCTCCTTGTAGTAGCTTCACTCTTACATCACTACCTAATAACAGAGCTCTGTTATTTGGTGGTAGTACTCCTAATGGTTCTATTAACACTGTGTATATTGCTCAGTGTACAAAGACTGCAGTGGTGAGTACAATATGTATTAAGTTAAAGTATTTAGTTACTGTATAATAATGTGGAGTAATCAAGTTTAAAGTTTGATATTGTTAAATGAACTAAATTTATAGTATATAATGTCTTTATATTATTATTAGGAAGTGTTTTATTAATAAACAAGTGATTTATTGTTTGTTAATATTTCTTTAATCAACTTAGAGGTTATATTGATAACTGAAACATTCCTTTAGTCAACTATATAGTGATACCATATTTCATTGACTAAATGTCACTCTTGAATAGTAGCCTCCCTTTTTGTATATCAGTGAAATTGATGATGAGCTTGAATAAATGATACAATGACTGCTTAACAAACTTGTCTATTGATAATTTATAATTGATTATTAATATTAATATTATATATATAATAATAATATATATAATATTATATTAATTAATATTAAGTTGTTCTGTTAAGTGAAAAACACAAAAAAAGATAATTTTTATTTTTTAAAAATGTTTATTCAGTCAGGAAATAACTGTAGTTTGATAAAGTCCTTAAACAAATGAGTTCACAATGAGGTAATATTTGTTTAAAATTTCTGTCAATGCTTGATCTATCATTTACTAACTGATACACAAAGTTTAAAGCTATTGTTTATCAGGAATGTTCAGAATCACTTCTAATTCTAGAAACTTTAATAATTCACAATTATATTTTAAATAGTGACCTCAAATAGTAAATTTCCCTATTGTTGTTGGATATTAAAATAGATGTCCCAGGTCTTATTAAAGTAAATATTGTAACTAAATTAAAATTGACATAAACTATAAAATGAACAATATTCTTAAACATTTCCCAGTATACAGTATTAAATACTGCTATGTTAATTGTATAATATGTTAACTTGAATATTATCTACCCAGCACTGGGAGAAGATAAGTGAACCACTTCACAAATCAGTGAATTGGCCTCAGAGTAGATGGGGTCATGCTACCACTATTATCAGTGACCTACATGTGATGATGGTGGGTGGATTTGTTACATATGACAGCTGGTTATTTAACATTGATACAAAGACATGGACAAAGGTTAGTTACTAGTTATCATGTGACCTAACACTAACACAAAGTGAGTTAATGTCTATGATCTACAATATGAGGAGATATAATAAAGTGTGACTATTTGAACTTTGACCTCTGAAAATAACCCTCATCTATAGACAATTTCTAATTAATAATAGTTATTGTTTTTATGACCTGGTTTTATACCTGTAGTCCTGACACTATAGTATGTTAACATTTATGATAGTATAGTCTATTGATATATCTGATTTGTTTATAGTTATAATTCAGTTATTAAAGACTGTACATAAGTACTTATGTTCATGTTTTAAAGTATTGTAACATGTCAACTCTACCAGTTCATACAAAGTTATAGTCTGTTACTAGAGTACATGTATCCACTGATGTTACATGTATAATGACTAGTTTTGTAGTAATATCATAACATCATTATTATAATGTCATATAGTACACTATATTCCATCTTATAGCTCAATATACCAGAGTCAGTGACTAAGAGAAGGAGCCACTCCCTCTCATTATGGAATGTATCACCTACCACTGTATGGGTAGTACAATTTGGAGGATTGTATGGTGATAAACTCATTGATACTACAGTGATAGAACTTAGTAAGTACTGTCTATTGATGATAGTATTTGTTATATAGTACACACACACATTATCAGTATTATCACAGTATGATATAAGAGTATTGACACATTAACTGTTTATATTACAAACTAGTCTCATAACTCAATACTATTGTAACATACTATATCTCTCACTGTAGTATGTAATGATGACCAGTGGACTGTAGGAGATGTAATAACTAACTTGACATCTACTGAAGAATATCAACTTAAGCTACAACAGAAGAGACATGGACAACCTCAACTTATTGTCCAATCTCCTACACGTCTTCAACCTTCATCTTCATCACGTCAAGAATTACAAGAGAAAGATAGAGAAATTCAACGTTTAACACGACAACTTGAAGTTACCAACAAAGAGCTACAAGATACCAAACAACAGCAGATAGATATGACAAGAGCTCTTCAAGAGGACCTTCAAACCAAAAAAAGACAACTACATCAACTACATCAAGAACTTCAAAAGAAACAACAAACTCAAGCTACACTTCAACATGAACAAAGATTACTTCAACAACTGCTAGAAGATCAAGAAGAGAGAGAAAGACGACAGTTACAGGATAGTCAAGAGAGAGAAAGAGAGAAACAACAAACTCAAGCTATACTTGAACGTGAGCACAGAAATAGAGAAAGGTTACTTCAACAACAACTACAAGATCAAGAAGAGAGGGAAAGACAACTATGTCAAGAACGTGATAATTTTCGTCAACAATTTCAGGACTCAACTACTGCTCTTCAACAAAGACAACATACTATAGCCACTCTTCAACAACAAGTTCAACAGTTGCAAGAACAGTCTCACTGGGTAGTGAGGAGAGAGGAGATTGAGATAACTGAGGAGATCCTTGGGAAAGGAGGTTGGGGAGAAGTCAAGGTGGCTAAATTTCGTGGCCTTAGAGTAGCTGCCAAATGTCTTTATGAAGTTATCCTGTCACCATATAACATATCAGTTTTTACAAGAGAAATGGAGATTGCTGCTCGAGTACGTCATCCCAATCTCCTTCAGTTCATAGGAGCCACTAAAGTGGGTAGTCCTATCATCCTCTCAGAACTAATGCCAACTAGTCTTCGCAAAGAGCTAGAAGCTGGTCCTCTACCCTATCATGTTGTTTTAGCTATCAGTCAAGATATAGCCTGTGGTCTCAACTATCTCCACCTCTTTAAACCAGACCCAATACTACATAGAGATGTCAGCACTGCTAATGTCCTTCTTACACATGGTCAATGCAGTTGGAGAGCCAAGGTATCAGACTATGGTTCAGCTAATCTTCAACCTATGATTGGTCGTACAGTCAATCCAGGTAATCCAGTTTATTCTGCTCCAGAAGCTGGTGTACCAAGAGACCATTCTCCTGCAATGGATGTTTACAGTTATGGCGTTGTCTTGATCGAAATGATGATCTGTCGTATTCCTGAGGTAGCTCAGAGACAACTTCATATTAACAGTATTAGACGACAAGCGTTTAAAGCTCTTATTGAACGATGTTTGAAAGAGAATCGTAGAGAACGTCCGACAATGTCAGAGATCATAACATACTTCAATGAAACCATTTAATAGTATACTAGAGTGTGTTATAATTTTAGTAGTAAGGTTATTATAATAGTTAGTTTAGTTATTGTACTATGTGTGATTATTATAATAATATTACCATATATGGACATTTTGCAGAGAAGTGAATGTATGAATTATAATTGACATTTCTCCCCTTTCACTTAGAGAAGGCAATGCTGGACTATATATATAGAGAGAGTGTTCATAGAGAAAGTTTTATCTCAAATGTTGACTGACATATAGTTATATTAACAATATAAAATATAATGTTATTTATATAGTATATGCTGGACTTCTTAATGTACAGATGTCTATATTAGGATGATAGTGAGCTGGTCCTGGAGTAGATTCTGTTAAATAGAACATTAATATTATAGTTGTTAAAGATAATGCTGACTTGATCTTTTGTTGTGAGATGGTAAATGTGATATAGTGTAAGAAGGATAAGATGTCATTGTAATATTAGTGGACTCTAGTGTGTTATAACTCTTAGGAGCTGGTTGAATAGTTGAGCCTATTAGAAGATATAAGATCATACTTAAATGGAACATCTCTATAATGGACACTATGGAAGTCTAGTGTGACAGTCTGAACCTTAAGCCACATACTTAATGTTTAAGGTTTAGTGATAGGATCAGTATTAAAATATAGTGATCTCAGACTGTCACACTGTACTTCTTTAGGACAATGTCATTAGTAGAGGTGTGTCCTCAATATAAAGGTCATTAAAGTATTATTAGTATGGGCCTAGAACAAGTGTCCTGAACTTCAGACTTATAATTTATTCCAATTTTTATTACCAAGAGGTAGAGTTGTTTTAATTCTCATAGAATAAGATGGTGCTGTCCTTGTAGTTAAAGATTGACGTCCAATTATATGAGGTATATTATAGGAACATGGAGTAGTATTCTAAAATTAAATAGATTTAATAAAATTATAACTAAATTATATAAAAATTACTTGTTCCCTGTCCTGATTAGTTTGATAAATCCATAAATTTGTGGTCGTAATTGGAGGGGGTTTACCTGTTACCATGACAACATTATCAATTTAAACATAGTAATAAAGGACATACTGTTAATATGATGGGTTGATAACCAACATAATGGACCTTTACTACTTAAAGAAGATGGTCGCACATCATAGGTACAGGGAGAAGGTGTCACTATTTGTTCCAGAGAAAGAGGTGGCCGTGAGACCAAGCATTGTCTTAAACCTGAAATTATAATCCTCTCAAGACTTTTCACTATATTACTTACCAATACAATGAGATGTCTTTGGTTTTTCAATAGTATAAAAAGTGGAGGAGTTGAGGTTACTATAGAGAATATTATTAACAATGATCTAATTAATTGAATCTATTAATTTTACTGCTAATAAATAAAAGCGCGAATTGTTGTTATTTAAAGATTGCTAGCGGACAAATAGTCGAATCTGATTGGTCGAGGACTTGAAGTATATAAAGAACTGCGCTGGAATTTTTATCATTTCTTGTCCAAGTTAGTTTGTAATAAAGATGTTGTCCTTGTTGTTGTGAAACTAACTATGGTCTACACTACAATGACTACCTCATCTCTACAGAAACCTTCTCTCTCACTTACCGAGTCAGTTTTAAGACAATCCTTTGAGGTCTCTTAGCTGGTCGTCTATTAGGAATCAGTGAACACAATCTATCAAGATGTTCTAGTAATATTACAATGAATGATAGTCTACTATTGCTTTGTATTATTATGTAGCATTATGAAGTAAATATAGGATGGAATTGACTTTATCTAATTTAGAAATGCTGATATCAGACCTACTACAAACAGGCATCAACATGATTTTTAACAATGATATCTGATTGTACACTGATACTGACATCTGATTTAATCATCTTGATACCTGATTTAGAAATGCTGATATCAGACCATTTATTTGTCGTGCATTCATCTAAAATACATTTACAAATTCCATTTCTTATAAATTAGGAGGATGTTTATAATGTTGCCAAAACTGTCTAACAAGTCACATAGGTTTAGATTTCCATGAAGTTTTGTCCTCCCTCATATAATATTCAAAACCATTCTGATATGAAAATATATGTAAATCAATGAACATGTACAATAACACTCCTGGAAAAGAGATTAGATACCTAATGATAAGTTAATTTAACAACTATGACAGATATCAGTTTACATGATATATAAATATATATACAAATGTATAGTAAAGGAATGTTGAAACTTGTATTGTAATGTGATAATTATTACAATTTGTATAGTACAATGTAAATATTTATAACAAACAAAACATATGTAGTATGTTTACTCTTTTATTATTATTTATAATTAATATACTTTTTAAATTAATGAATTAATAAAGACAACATACATACAATATTATATGACTCCACCTACCTCATAACTAGGAAGAGGTAGTCTTGAACATTCAATAGAAGGGTTTTCTAGTATTCAAGGTAACTAATGAGGATGTTCTCACAAATTATAATTTGTCATATCACATCTTCTGAGGTCTAAATGGACGGATAATAATATAATAATATGATAATAATAGATAATATGAATAAGATAATAATATGAATGTATAAATGATAAAGGACAATGGATGGATAGTCTGTGATTGTCATAGTAAACTAATCAGTGAATATATGTAATAAGATAATTCACTATGATATCTATTATGATTAGATCTGCTTTCTAAACAATGACTACACTAGTTAAAGGAAATCTTTTCATACATTTTATAATTAGGTTTGCTTTCTAACAGTCACCACTACACATATATGACTAATATACTAGGAGGTGGTGGCTAGCATGAACGAGATTGTTAATTTATTTGACCTAATCCCTAGTTTGCAATAAATGTGGTACTGGCTATGTCTATATTACAAATAGTTTGCATTATTGCTGGTACAAGAGACTAATAGCTCACTTGATCTTTAGTGTTAATAATTTAAGTCAGGTAGTAGGAGAAGTGATAAACGGTCATGAAATAATCAATATGTTCTCTTTAGTATTGATAGAGTTTAAAAATTTATTGGTTCTAAGTCATCAATCTTGTGCTTTTGCTATGACTCTATGACCTAGAGAGAGAGAGAGAGAGACAGAGAGAGAGAGAGGAACAGACAGACAGAGAGAGACAGAGAGAGAGACAGAGAGAGACAGACAGAGAGACAGACAGAGAGAGACAGACAGAGAGATCCACATGAAAAAGTAATCATTTAAAGATTAATACATAACTCTCTCTCTCTCTCTCTCTGATTTATTAACATTTCTTGAAACTGTTGACGTATAATAGGATCAAATCATTTGGGAGATGGAGGAGAGAGGCTATTGTAGAAAGATTCCAACTTAGGTTGACAAGGTTATTGTATCAAAGGATGAGATGATTTCAACTAATGCAGGAAAAATACAAGAATAGTCTATCCATCCATTGATTGACCCATCCATCCATTCAATCCATCTTCCTCATCATTACATTATTTGATGCAGGAGCACTCTCATTTATTAAAATGGAAGCATTCTCTAAAGTATTACAGTATTTTACAGCATGAGAGGTGTTTGTCAGTAGTTCCAGATGAGCAGCAGGTAAGAAAGAATAATGTTTGTTTCAGTTTGCTTCTTGAATATACTAATTTCATTTCTGTTAAAGTAGACTTAAGAGAAAAGAGAGCATGATAGAGAGAACACATCAGTTGTGTAGTTAGCAGGTAGGGGGACCAGTTGTGATAAAAATAGTAGGAGACCCAGCATCATTCATAGCTGATAGACAAGCTGGTATGGTGACCAGTATTGATTCTTCAAGGGTTGGAGAATCAGAGAGAATTGGAGGAGGTAGAAGAATGGGTAAAGGAGAAAGGGACAGTCTCCATGGATGAAAAAAGACTAGCAGATATGAGTACCATACCTATGAATGGATGGATCACTAGAGTAAATGTACAGATTAATAGAGTGATATATATTGTTATGAATGTCATGAATGTTAATCATTGTCATTGTGTCAATGTTGTGGATATCAGTGATAATTGAATCTATAAAAAATACAGACAAAAATAATGTTAATACAAAAAATTAACATTAGAAGTAATTGTTTTGTTATTTATGTCATAATAAAATGTAGATATTAGTTTACTAAATATAATATATTCTTTCTTAGTGAATTAGGTCGTATTAAAAAAATAGATACTGAACAATTATATTAGAGAGATTTTGATATTGAAGGAAGTTCAACATCCTAATATTGTGATGTAAGTGAAAGTGTCTATTGTGAAGTGAATGGAATGTGATTTACTTACACTAATAGAATGACTAGAAATAATGTCAACTCTCTCTGAGTCTCTCCCCCCCTCTCTCTCTCTCATACTCTCTCTCTCTCTCTCTCTCTCTCTCTCTCTCTCTCTCTCTCTCTCTCTCTCTCATACAGACTTGAGGAGATAATTCATCAAGATTCTAAGTTCTATCTTGTTTTTGAATTCATTAGTATGGATTTAAAGAAATATCTTGATACTATTCCATCTGGACAGTATATTGATCCAGTATTATTAAAGGTAATGATCACAGTAATAATGGATACATGGTTTGATAAATGGATACATAGATTGACAAATGGAGACATGGATCAATAGATAAATTGATTAATGGACAAACATATGAATGATTATATGGATGTATAGATAGGTGACCAATCTACAATGACCATACATTATAGTAGTTATATTTATTGTAAATGTTCTATTGTTAATAATATTATTATTAACTTCATTATTTCTTATATTAATAGAGTTATACTTACCAGATCCTCAAAGGTACAGTTTTCTGTCATTGTCGACGTATTATTCATCGTGACTTGAAACCACAAAATCTGTTGATTGATGCTAAAGGAGCTATTAAACTGGCTGACTTTGGACTTGGACGAGCCTTTGGTATACCAGTTAGTGCATATACCCATGAGGTATCAGTCTCTCTCTCTCTATCTCTCTTTCTCTCTCTCTCTCATACTGACCCATTGTTAAATTACACAGGTAGTAACACTGTGGTACAGGGCCCCTGAAGTCTTACTTGGTTCAGCACGATATTCTTGTCCCATTGATGTATGGAGTATAGCTTGTATATTTGCTGAAATGTCTAATAAAAAACCTCTGTTTCAAGGAGACTCTGAAATTGATCAACTCTTCCAAATTTTCAGGTTTATCAAACAGGTTTTATAAACTGGTTTAACTAGTTCCACTGTAGGATTTTGGGTACACCTAATGATACAACATGGCCTAATGTAACTGAACTACCAAATTTTAAACCAAATTTCCCTAAATGGATTGGAAAGACAATAAAACAAGTTTGTCCTCGACTTGATGCAGCAGGTTGTGACCTGTTAATGGTAAGTTATTGTTCAGTGATCCTTTTTAATTCTAGTGTCTTTAACATCAGCAAATGTTGGTTTATAATCCTGGGAAGAGAATGTCAGCAAAGACTGCTATGCAACATCCTTATTTCAGTGATTTAGACAAGTCAGGTCTACCTGATACAGTACAGTCTTAAGAACATATTATAACATTAATATTTTATGTATCATTAACTGTATACTGTATTAACATACACTAATACATCTGAATGGAATAACTTATAATAAATAAAATAACTTGTATAGTATAAGATTACTTGTTTTATGATGGAACTTGTAAGTAGAGAGTTGTCCTCAATTATAATAACTGAGAGCTGATTATTAAGGGCGTGTCTAATTTGAAAGAAAAGATGGCTACATTTAGATCAGGTTTGACTACATTATTATAATAGTTATCTATTGTTATGTGTCTGTGTGTGTCATGTTCTACAGATTATTATGTACCTACAAAGAGGTATGGTCACTCCACATATATAGTGGGTGACTACCTCTACATGTGGGGTGGTGATATAGATGGTCTCCCTAAAGTACATGATAATGAAGTCAAACGGAAGATGACCTCTGTTATTGAGGTATTTCACTTACCAACTGGTAGATGGGAACAACGACCTACTAATGGAAAACCTCCACTGGGTGTCTGGGCCTATGCCTCCACTGTTATCAGTAACAGGATCTACTATTTTGGAGGCTATTGTAATCATGACCAGTGTCGTTACAATAGTCTCAAATCATTAATAACAGATTCACTTACATGGAATGAACTGTTCCCAACTAATCCAAGTATGGGTCCAATGATGAAGTCACACTGTGGGATGATATCACTTACATTCAATAAAGTGGATTATCTACTGGTAGTTGGTGGATATGGTCCACGTCCTACCTCTCTACAATCTGGTGCTCAGTATAGTGATGTTTATGGTGGTAATGTTCGTACTAATGAACACCACTATTATCAGTTATCCAGTGGTAAGAAGATCAATATATCATGTTATTAATACATTATATATCAAGTACAATTTTATAACTATTTGTATTTCAGGTCAGTGGATAATACCAGAAATTACTGGAGAATGTCCACCTCCTTGTCATAGCTTCACTCTTACATCACTACCTAATAACAGAGCTCTGTTATTTGGTGGTAATACTCCTAATGGTTATATTAACACTGTGTATATTGCTCAGTGTACAAAGACTGCAGTGGTGAGTACACTATGTATTAAGTTAAAGTATTTAGTTACTGTATAATATTGTGGAGTAATCAAGTTTAAAGTTTGATATTATTAAATGAACTAAATTTATAGTATATAATGTCTTTATATTATTATTAGGAACTGTTTTATTAATAAACAAGTGATTTATTGTTTGTTAATATTTCTTTAATCAACTTAGAGGTTATATTGATAACTGAAACATTCCTTTAGTCAACTATATAGTGATGCCATATTTCATTGACTAAATGTCACTCTTGAATAGTAACCTCCCTTTTTGTATATGAGTGAAATTGATGATGAGCTTGAATAAATGATACAATGACTGCTTAACAAAATTGTCAAAATAACAAAATGTTTGTTCAGTCAGGAAATAACTGTAGTTTGATAAAGTCCTTAAACAAATGAGTTCACAATGAGGTAATATTTGTTTAATTTTTCTGTCAATGCTTGATCTATCATTTACTAACTGATACACAAAGTTTAAAGCTATTGTTTATCAGGAATGTTCAGAATCACTTCTAATTCTAGAAACTTTAATAATTCACAATTATATTTTAAATAGTGACCTCAAATAGTAAATTTCCCTATTGTTGTTGAATATTAAAATAGATGTCCCAGGTCTTATTAAAGGAAATATTGTAACTAAATTAAAATCCACATAAACTATAAAATGAAGAATATTCTTAAACATTTCCCAGTATACAGTATTAATTACTGCTATGTTAATTGTATAATATGTTAACTTGAATATTATCTACCCAGCACTGGGAGAAGACACTTCACAAATCAGTGAATTGGCCTCAGAGTAGATTGGGTCATGCTATTACTATTATCAGTGACCTACATGTGATGATGGTGGGTGGATATGCTACAAATAACCGTATTGCTGACAGCTGGTTATTTAACATTGATACAAAGACATGGACAAAGGTTAGTTACTAGTTATCATGTGACCTAACACTAACACAAAGTGAGTTAATGTCTATGATCTACAATATGAGGAGATATAATAAAGTGTGACTATTTGAACTTTGACCTCTAAAAATAACCCTTATCTATAGAAAATTTCTAATTAATAATAGTTATTGTTTTTATGACCTGGTTTTATACCTGTAGTCCTGACACTATAGTATGTTAACATTTATGATAGTATAGTCTATTGATATATCTGATTTGTTTATAGTTATAATTCAGTTATTAAAGACTGTACGTAAGTACTTATGTTCATGTTTTAAAGTATTGTAACATGTTAACTCTACCAGTTCATACAAAGTTATAGTCTGTTACTAGAGTACATGTATCCACTGATGTTACATGTATAATGACTAGTTTTGTAGTAATATCATAACATCATTATTATAATGTCATATAGTACACTATATTCCATCTTATAGCTCAATATACCAGAATCAGTGACTCAGAGATGGACCCACTCCCTCTCAGTATGGAATGTGTCACCTACCACTGTATGGGTAATACAATTTGGAGGATGCTATAATGGTAAACTCAATGATACTACAGTGATAGAACTTAGTAAGTACTGTCTATTGATGATAGTATTTGTTATATAGTACACACACACATTATCAGTATTATCACAGTATGATATAGGAGTATTGACACACTAACTGTTTATATTACAAACTAGTCTCATAACTCAATACTATTGTAACATACTATATCTCTCACTGTAGTATGTAATGATGACCAGTGGATTGTAGGAGATGTAATAACTAACCTGACATCTACTGAAGAATATCAACTTAAGCTACAACAGAAGAGACATGGACAACCTCAACTTACTGTCCAATCTCCTACACGTCTTCAACCTTCCTCTTCATCACATCAAGAATTACAAGAGAAAGATAGAGAAATTCAATGTCTAACACAACAACTTGAAGTTACCAACAAAGAGCTACAAGATACCAAACAACAGCAGATAGATATGACAAGAGCTCTTCAAGACAACCTTGAAACAAAAGAAAGACAACTACATCAACTACGTCAAGAACTTCAAGAGAAACAACAAACTCAAGCTATACTTGAACGTGAGCACAGAAATAGAGAAAGGTTACTTCAACAACAACTACAAGATCAAGAAGAGAGGGAAAGACAACTATGTCAAGAACGTGATAATTTTCGTCAACAATTTCAGGACTCAACCTCTGCTCTTCAACAAACACGTCAAGCTTATGCTACTCTTCAACAACAAGTTCAACAGTTACAAGAACAGTCTCACTGGGTAGTGAGGAAGGAGGAGATTGAGATAACTGAGGAGATCCTTGGGAAAGGAGGTTGGGGAGAAGTCAAGGTGGCTAAATTTCGCGGCCTTAGAGTAGCTGTGAAATGTCTTTATGAAGTTATCCTGTCATCATATAACATATCAGTTTTTACAAGAGAAATGGAGATTGCTGCTCGAGTACGTCATCCTAATCTCCTTCAGTTCATAGGAGCCACTAAAGTGGGTACTCCTGTTATCCTCTCAGAACTAATGCCAACTAGTCTTCGCAAAGAGCTAGAAGCTGGTCCTCTAGCCTATCCTGCTGTTCTGACTATCAGTCAAGATATAGCCTGTGGTCTCAACTATCTCCACCTCTTTAAACCAGACCCTATACTACATAGAGATGTCAGCACTGCTAATGTCCTTCTTACTCGTGGTGATTACAGTTGGAGAGCCAAGGTATCAGACTATGGTTCAGCTAATCTTCAACCAATGATTGGTCGTACAGTCAATCCAGGTAATCCAGTTTATTCTGCTCCAGAAGCTGGTGTACCAAAAGACCATTCTCCTGCAATGGATGTTTACAGTTATGGTGTTGTCTTGATTGAAATGATGATCTGTTGTATTCCTGAGGTAGCTCAGAGACAACTTCATATTAACAGTATTAAACGACCAACGTTTAAAGCTCTTATTGAGCGATGTTTGAAGGAGAATCGTAGAGAACGTCCAACAATGTCAGAGATCCTAACATACTTCAATGAAACCATTTAATAGTATACTAGTGTGTGTTATAATTTTAGTAGTGAGGTTATTATAATAGTTAGTTTAGTTTTTGTACTATGTGTGATTATTATAATAATATTACCATATATGGACATTTTCCAGAGAAGTGAATGTATGAATTATAACTGGCATTTCTGCCCTTTCACTTAGAGAAGGCAATGCTAGACTACATATATATAGAGAGAGTGTTCATAGAGAAAGTTTTATCTCAAAAGTTAGTATTATTGACTGACATACAGTTATATTAACAATATAAAATATAATGTTAGTTATATAGTATATACTGGACTTGTTAATGTACAGATGTCTATATTAGGATAATAGTGAGCTGGTCCTGGAGTAGATTCTGTTAAATAGAACATTAATATTATAGTTGTTAAAGATAATGCTGATTTGATCTTTTGTTGTGAGATGGTAAATGTGATATAGTGTAAGAAGGATAAGATGTCAGTGTAATATTAGTGGCCTCTAGTGTGTTATAACTGTTAGGAGCTGGTTGAATAGTTGAGCCTATTAGAAGATATAAGATCATACTTAAATGGAACATCTCTATAATGGACACTATGGAAGTCTAGTGTGACAGTCTGAACCTTAAGCCACATACTTAATGTTTAAGGTTTAGTGATAGGATCAGTATTAAAATATGCTGATCTCAGACTGTCACACTGTACTTCTTTAGGACAATGTCATTAGTAGAGGTGTGTCCTCAATATAAAGGTCATTAAAGTATTATTAGTATGGGCCTAGAACAAGTGTCCTGAACTTCAGACTTATAATTTATTCCAATTTTTATTACCAAGAGGTAGAGTTGTTTTAATTCTCATAGAATAAGATGGTGCTGTCCTTGTAGTTAAAGATTGACGTCCAATTATATGAGGTATATTATAGGAGCATGGAGTAGTAGTCTAAAATTAAATAGATTTAATAAAATTATAACTAAATTATATAAAAATTACTTGTTCCCTGTCCTGATTAGTTTGATAAATCCATAAATTTGTGGTCGTAATTGGAGGGGGTTTACCTGTTACCATGACAACATTATCAATTTAAACATAGTAATAAAGGACATACTGTTAATATGATGGTTTGATATCCAACATAATGGACCTTTACTACTTAAAGAAGTTGGTCGGACATCATAGGTACAAGGAGAAGGTGTCGCTATTTGTTCCAGAGAAAGAGGTGGCCGTGAGACCAAGCATTGTCTTAAACCTGAAATTATAATCCTCTCAAGACTTTTCACTATATTACTTACCAATATAATGAGATGTCTTTGGTTTTTCAATAGTATAAAAAGTGGAGGAGTTGAGGTTACTATAGAGAATATTATTAACAATGATCTAATTAATTGAATCTATTAATTTTATTGCTAATAAATAAAAGCGCGAATTGTTGTTATTTAAAGATTGCTAGCGGACAAATAGTCGAATCTGATTGGTCGAGGACTTGAAGTATATAAAGAACTGCACTGGAATTTTTATCATTTCTTGTCCAAGTTAGTTTTGTAATAAAGATGTTGTCCTTGTTGTTGTGAAACTAACTATGGTCTACACTACAATGACTACCTCATCTCTACAGAAACCTTCTCTCTCACTTACCGAGTCAGTTTTAAGACAATCCTTTGAGGTCTCTTAGCTGGTCGTCCATTAGGAGTCAGTGAACACAATCTATCTCTAAAGAACTGATGCTCTTCCATTTCAGCCCCACCTAACTAAGACCACACCCCTAGATATTTTTAACTCTTTATGTACTGTGTGGTGTGGTAGTCTACTCCTGGCTATTGTGAACTGGTAAGTACATTGTTTATACAATACTATAATTGGTAATGTATTTAATAAAATATTAATAAATTGTATCTAATAATGAACTATATACAAATCTATTCTATAAAATTTAAATATTCTTTTCTAGTTAATAAAAGTTCCAGTTGTAGTCATTACTAATGGACAAGACCACCTCACCTCTGTCTGTGACATATCTCTCACCTCCAGTAGGTCCTGTTACTAGAGGTGTTGTCCCAAGACAGTCTAGTCCACGAACTACTAGTTCATTGGTGAGTGATGATGTCATTGTCATGTGACCTTTATTCTCTCCTGTATAGCTACCTACCTCTAACACAGTACAGGATAAGATGACAAGTTTGAGAGAAGAGAACACAAAGTTAGTATCACAAGGACAACGTCTTGTCTCTGAACTAGAAAGCACTTCACATCAACTAGAATTAGCTAATGCTAAGGTATTTAATTAACTCTTAATCATAGGGGTTAGTGTTATTATCCTCATCATTAGATTCATAATTTAGAGGGTCGACTTAAAAAGTCAGACTCAATCACACCTCAAACCACACCCCCAAGCACCTTCAAATCACCTTCAACTGAGAGAAGAGAGAGACAAGAATGGAGTACTCGTCAGAAAGTCTTACAAGATCAGTTATTAGATGTACAGGAAGAATGCAGGTATTATAATGTTATATTAGTATTACCATATATGGTTATGTTGATATGTGTAGGCGATTAAGAGATGCTTGTGTTGAAGCTGAACAAAGAACAAACAAGAGAGCAGATGTACCAGACAGAGTAAGTTATACTTGTAATTAGGACACTCTCTACATTAGGACACTTATTCTAGTCCCATGTTAATATTTTAGTAACCTCTATATTGAGGATATCTCCATGTTCCAAGCCCCCAAAGTGTCTACTACTATAGTGATAGTCAGTGATGCTATCTATATACAACTCTAGACCAGTATATGATGACTATGTTATACCACCAAGATCTGAGACTATCAGTAGTTACATCTTCCAATAAAACCTCACTATTAAGAACATCCCTTATAAATTGAACTAGTACTGATAAGCCTCTTTAAAGAAAGAATGCCCCTTTAATTAAGATAATTAGTTAGAATTTACTGTATATTATTAATAATTTATTTTATTGGTATTATTTCTTTTAGCCTTTGTCATCACAAAGTTGTAGAGGATTTCCATCAACTAGTATTAGCACTTATACTAGACATTCTAATAAAACTGAAAATATTCTCTCCAATTATAAAGCTGTTAGTGGAAGCAAAAGTGCTTACAGCTCTCTCTTATCAAAACCAATCCTCACTGGTGGAAATAGCTACCCTCGTGAAACAGGTCTAGACCGGTCATTATCAGGTAGTAATACCAGTTTGTCCAGTGTTAAGTCTGCTAGAGAACCTCTCACATTTTCCACACGTAGTACATTCAGTTCTGCATACTCCAGTGTCCTTGATAGTACTGGATCTAGTTCAGCTGTAGAATTAGAGAGAGCAAAAATAAAAATCAGAAAATTGGAAAAAGAGGTCAGTTAGTACATTTACTGGAATTGTCATGTGACTTCTTCCTCTTATCATGTGACTAGTTTTGTCTTACTTAAAGTGATTACATAATTGTCACATGACATTCATCTCTTTTCATTTGTATTAGGTAACTGTTTTAGAACAGCAACTACAAGAGAAAACAAAACTATCAGAGACTCACGTTGAAGACCTGACACAACTGAGGTCCTTACTAGCACAAGAGAAAGCCAGTCATGCTATCAGTTCCCATCAAGCACAAGAGAAGGCTGCTAGGTATAATAGAGTCATGTTTATCTATTGATAATGTTTTTTTAGTTTCCTAAATATAATATATTCTTTCTTAGTGAATTAGGTCGTATTAAAGCATTACATACTGAACAATGTAATGATTTGGAGACACAGTTACATCGTCTTAAAAGTGACAAGGTAAAGTTAGATGAAGAAAATGCCAAACTTAGAACATCACTTAAAGGTAACTATTATTTCTCTATAATTGTATATGTAATGAATGTTTCTGGTAGGGAGTCAGAGTGAGGCTAAACTACTTTCAGATAATGTATCAAAGTTACTTGCACAGTTAGACGGTGAGAGAGAATCACACAGGTATAGAACACTTCCTCCATATAGCTGTGTTAATGTTTTATTTGTTTTCAGGGCCTCAATGGAACGACTTAAAAATGAAGCTGAAATAGGTCAGCGTAAAGTGACTGAGCTACAACGTGAATTAAAGTCTTGTCAGCATCAATTGACTCAATGTTTGTCTGAAGTGGAAAAAGGGAATAGTCAAAGAGATAAAGAGATCAAAGAACTTCAAGAACAGGTTTGTCCTCTCTCTTTGTCTTCCTTCTTCCTTAATCTCACCTCCTCACATCTCTTTACCTTTTACAGGTGACATCTCTAAGTTATCAGTTACAACAATGCAAGGAACAGTTACTTCAAGGTAGTCAAGTTATTCATCAACTCAACAATCAGTTAGACACTGCACAGCGACAAACAAAAGAGGCTGAACAGATCAGAGAAGAAAAGATAGCCAAGTTATCAAATGAATTGAGTGAAAGCAATGCAGGGAAACAAAAATTATTAGAAAAATTAGAGAGAGCTAATTCTGAAATATCTACACTCTCACATCAAGTCACATCTCTTCAAGAATCCTCATTACAAGCTCACCAATTAGGGGGCGAGGTTTTACAGCTTCGACAATCACTATCAGATCAGCAGAAATTGAAGAGTGAACATCAACGAGGACAAGAGAGGGCTGAGAGAGATGCTGAACGCCTTAAAAGTGAGAGAAATGACTTGAAAAAGAGACTGGAACAATGTAATCGTCAGTTAGCTGAAATGCAGCAACGCTCTGAAGATTGGAGGTGTGAAAGAGAACGTTTCACAACTACTGTTAGGGAGGTAGGTATAATGGATGGATAGATGGATTGAATGGATACTACATGAACAAATGGATTGATGTATTATGAATGGATGGACAGATACATGTAGATTGATTAATACCACACTTTGACTATGGATGGATAGATCGACAAATGGATGGATGTTACTACTCTTAATGGATAGATAGAAAAACAAATGGACACTATACATGATATAGTGATATCTACTTTTAAATTTAGTTGCAGACAGAACTAGCTGACAAACAGAGAGACAACAACAATTTAAAAGATAGTTTACAACAGGCACAATCTAATAATAAGCAGAAAGAGAAGGACATGGAGTCTTCCATAGCTAGCATGCAACAAGATCTCGCCAAACGAGCTGAACAGGTTATGGAATTAGATGAGTTGCTTCGTAAACATCAAGCTGAGACAACTTCTAAAAGGTTGCAACTGGAACGAAATTTAGCTCAACGTCAAGCTGATTTGAGGTCTAAAACACAAGAACTGGAGGATCTATCACGAAAATATGCACAGTCACAAAAGGTAGACAGAGAGAGAGGGTGGAGAGAGAGAGAGAGAGAGAGGGAGAGGGAGAGACAAAGACAGAGACAGAGAGACAGAGAGAAGGAGGAGAGAGAGAGACAGAGAGAGAGAGACAGAGGGAGAGAGAGAGGGTGGAGAGAGAGAGAGAGAGAGAGAGAGAGAGAGAGAGAGGTTTCTAATATTATCACTTTGTACTTAGACAATACAAGATTTACAAGAGGAATTACATAACCAACCAATCTATAAGCCACACCCACCTAACAAAGTCAGTCATAATTATGCAATTATCACATCATTATTAACAAATTAAACAGGAGTTATCCTCACGACTACAACATCTAGAACAACAAAGCATTTTAAAAGATACACAACTCACTGACCTCAGACAAAGAGAGGCTATCGCTAAAGAGCAAGTGAAACAAGTCTCAGAACATAACCATGTACTCCAAAATGAAGTAGATCGTTTAAAGAAGGAATTAAAACAAGCTAAACTTCATACACAAGATAGTTCAGTCACAGCATCCACTTTAGCATCAAGAGATCAACAAATCACTCGACTTCGAGAACAAATTCAGCAGTTACTAGAGCAGGAAAGAACACGTCAAGAAGAGGTGGCACGATGTCGAGCACAGGTAGCTTCTTTATCAGCAGAATTAGCTGTCGAAAGACAAATGGTTGAAGAAACAAGACAGCAACTTGCTGTAGCTAGGACAGCTCAGAGAAGTAACCATCTCCCACATCCAGTGGCTGTGACTTTACCAGTAACTAGTGAAGGCTCTGACATCACTAGTTTCAGTGATATTGAGTATCCACACTTACCAAAGCAGTCCTCAAAGTAATACATCCTATTCTAAATAATATGATATATTCTTTCTTATTTATTTTAGTCCTCCCAGCACAAATAGAGCTAACATTATCCATATATAATAACTCATGAACTGGTGAAATGGTTCATTGTATTAATTTGAAAATATTTAATATTTATAAATACTAACAATATCATTTTGTCCATATAGGTAGAGGATGTGCTTCAGTATTAAAGACCCATTCATCCAGTGATAATACAGTATCATCATCACAGAACAAGAGAAAGAAATATTTAAGAGTTTCACCTAAAAAGAAACTTTCCATTTTGTCTCTATAACCTGGATTCTGTGTATCTTGCACGTTATTAATAGATGTGTAACCACCATTAGGTAGCTTCGTGTATTTCTCGAATGCTTGAAAGATTTTCCAACCCCATTCTCGATAGCGTTGATCTTTTGTAAGTCGATAAAGAACGAAAAGCGATTCTACAGTTTCGGGACGTAAGAGGTTGTGTCTATCATTTGCCTATTAAAGAAAAACAGATAAGTACATGTTATATAATGAAATGGAACCTCTTATAGAGGACACTCTGAATTAAGGTCATCTATATTCAGGACATTTGTTCTATTCCTATACTAAACATTGGTATGGAGGACACCTCTATACTAAGGACAGTGTCACAGTGTCCACTATAGAGAGGTTCCATTGTAATAGTTTACCTTAACAGTAATGTCGTCAGTCTTATCTGGACTAGTATTGAAGTATACAATTTCAGGACTCAAACCTGTTGCCATGCGTTCATACATTTGCCAACAAGTATAAGTTAATTCTTTTCCTAATTCTAAATGTGAGGAGGGTAGGCCATGATGTGCCCCTAATGCTAACACGCCCCCAATAAAACAGACTAAATGATCCATTTTAGGTGAGAATCTGCCTCTTTTTTCTCCAATAAATGTCAATTTATTTGGCTCTGAGTGAGAAAGCAACACTTCCTGGATACCTTGGACACTGTCCAAATACCAGTTACGAAACCTTAAAAATACATCATCATTTGTACATGAATTGGATTGACTTACTTATCTTCTGTCTTTCCACTTTGTAACCATTGTTTTAGTAAGTACTCATAATAGCTATCAGCTCGTGATCCTAATGTTAAAGTACCTGAACTTAATCGACCAGTTTGTGCATTGATAAACTGTGGTACTAAATTGTGACTTCGTGCTTGAGCCTATAGCAGAAAGAAATGTTATTTGCAGTAGAATTTAAGGTCCCTTGTCTTATTAGAGGTTCATTAATAATGAGACTATATACAATGAACATTAACTGATGTCTTTTAATAAGGTTTTCGACTCCATTGTGCCTTTTTAAGGACGCTATATTCAAGACTTGTATTATACAACCTCTATATTATATCAAAGCACCTCTATGCTAAGGATATTTTGTAATGTTGTAATGTGTCTACTAGAGAGGGTTGTGATAAAACTCTACCTGAACAGTTTCCATGACTTTATCAACTGCTTCCTGATATTTTTTGTGTCCTGTTAGTTGAGTGAGGTCTCGAAACTCTAATTGAATGGAAGTTACTTCTGATACTGAACTATCAGGTCCCCATTTAGGAGCATGTGGTTTTAATGTGTACAAGTTAACATCAGAGAATGGGATATTTGAAGATGTACCAAATGCATGCAACAAACGATCACCTAGATCACTCTACAAAATAAAAGTATATTTAACCCTTTGCACACAGGGATACAAAGTGTTAAAATAATGCACTTACTGCTTTCTCTAAGAACATGTTATCTTTTGTTAAATGGTAAGCACTTAGGAGACCTCCAAGAACACGTATTGTCGTCTCAAACAAATTGACATCTTTGTTTTGAGCTATGACCATTGAATGGGCCACCCAATTTCTTGCTTCATTGAATTCTTCAGTTAAGCCCATTAACCACATGGTATCCAGAGAATCAACTAATGTTAAACCGAGGTTAAACCAAGTACTGCTTCGATGTGAAACGGACTTTAATTCATCTTTACCCCAAGCATATTCTTTATATGCTTGCCAGGCGTGTTTAAAAGCAGCAATTATTGCTTTTTGTTGTTCATTATGTGTCATTTTTAAAGGTGGACCTGTCGGCATTGTCCTTTTTTCTTGAAGCTCTTTTTTCTCATTTGTTTTCTCATTCTTGCTCTCAACTGGGACAAAATGGCGTCCATCTAAAACAACATCTTTATCTTGACCAATGTCTGGAGAGGGTATGTTCTTATCAATGATGTTATGGGTTTCAATATTACTTTTCGATTGTGGATGCTCTGTATAATTAGATAAAGCACATTAACTATAAACAGCAAACATGGAAAATGTCCTCTATATTCAGAAGACCTCTATACCAAAAACAATACAATATATTAAAGCATCTACCTTGATATAAAGGTTCCATCATATGCAACTGTGTGTACTAACCTTGTTTAGTCTTATGATCGATATCAGTGAGAATGTTAGCATGTTCTGATGGAGATCCTAATCCAACCACATAATAAACAGCTAACAAAGTTAGACACAATAAAACTAGTAATACTTTGACAGTAGAGCCACGCCTCCTACCTAACATTTTCTACAGATAAAGGTGTTAATACAAGACAGTATGATGAGAACAACTTTACTTTTATACAACGTAGGAGAGATGTTTCTGGCTGATGTTGATGTGCACTGATACCTCCACGTTCTGAATAAGAAAGCCAGTCTCCTTTGGTACTCATTTCTCTCTAAGTCGGAAAAGACACGCCCCTCATCATTGTAATAGACCTTATTAGTGCTCATAATGGCTGCATTCGAGGTTATGTCTTCAATTTTTAACCCTTTTGTTCAATACTGGCCCACGCATGCGCAAACTATATATATGTGGAATAAAATTATAGCCTCCTAACAAAGCTAGCAATTGCTATGTTACTTAGTGGTGTCCTCCAGTGTCTGATGAACCACTCTATTTTTTTAGAATTCCTGTAATCAACCAGCAAACATTTATGTTGTGAATGTACAAAGTCAGGTGTAATATTTTAAAGTTAAAAAATTCAAATTGATACAAACTTATGCTGTCAGCCTGTCACACAGGAATAATATGTTTACTGAAAGTGTTACTAAACATATATAGAATGTACAGGTATAACAGTGGTACAACAACACTGTTGTCAGAATCTCTTGTTCAAACTCTATCAAGTAAAAGAGAAAAATACAATAAATATCAGAGCTTATTATTGAAAACAGATACGCATGAATCATTTGTTCATGATAGATACCAAGATGTTCATGAGTATTATGTTAAACTAGTCAATAATTTAACTGAATTATTTGATGCAAGGTAAGGCCTTGTATCACATTTTAAAATGTTTATTATTGACTACAGGACAAACAACTAGTAGAACAAAATTTTCTAATGACTGGATGGAAACAGGTTACAATTCAGTAATATTTTTAACAGCTATCTGACTCTTTTTATCACAGTGACATGTAACAAATGCAATAAAATTATGAATGTCCATTTTTGTATTAACTGTTATATAGACAGTCTTAGGTTGACCCTATATAATTAGCTAATCATAGCTACAACAAGGTAAGTCAACAGCCATTAGCTGAAGAAAGTTATCCAAAGCTGGAGCACTTGAGGAACTAATGGAGCTGTTATAAATTTAGATAGAAGCAACAAAAGATAATGAAGAGTGTTTAGGTAATGATTTTCATTTCTTAAGCCCCTATAAAATTAAAATATGATAAAAATTATTATAATTACTAGTGCTGTTCTAGTTTGCTTAATCAGGACTAGTTTTATTCTTGTCCATTGATTAAAAGTATAGCTTTAGTTTTGAAGTGTTTTTGTTCGTCGCCGTTAGTAATCATATTCATAGTTGCTGTTAATGAGATTCATAAGCGTACAGCTGCCGCCCCACAAAAGCATGAAGGAAAAATCTGACGTACATATAAAAAGAAACTGAAACAGTCATGAGTGCCAGTGTGTTGTGGGCCAGCGTTCTGCAATGCATCAGACCTCTGAGATGGTTACCAGCATACTCTACGGAGTATCCGAAAGGCCGACTAGGATAGGGCTGGTAGTCTCCCTTTAAACGAGAAGAGGCTGGTGTATTTGTGGTTCCCGGTTCCTGAATGCGACATTCCCTAAGAGCTGGAATCCCGTACGGCTGGTTTTAAGTTAGGGCGACGCTCCAGCCAGGATTACCTCGCGAAGACGAGGGTTACCAAGCCAGGTGGCGGTCCCAGCTAGCAATAGCAGGGAATCCTGGAGCCTAAGTGGAAGCCTGAGTGGGTGAGCGAGTAGGAATCGTTTGGGCAACACACAAGGATTTTTTTTTTTAATAAATTTAGATTTATTTTGTGCATTACGTTTTGTGTAGACAAATAGTGTTGATAGTCTTGATGTACCTTATTCCAAAATAAAGGCAATACTTGATAACTAAATTTGACAATTCTGTAATACTGAGTGTGACACTAAATAGTATAGTTGTCTGCTTGTGTCAGAATATTTGTTTTATTGTGTTAATTTCATATTACTAATATAAAGTATCATTGTCACTTTTTATGTTACAACAAATAAACATCCTTACCTAAACACTACTATCAATTCACAATGTGTAACTTCGGCTTACATAAGAGAGTGAATTCGAAGGGGTAAAAAATTTGGATAACCTTCTCTGGGTAACAGCTGTGAATATAGAGGTTATATAATAGACTAAAGTATTAGTATTGGACTAAAAGAAGTGTCCTTCATATACAGGGTGTCCTTAATTCTAATGTCCAGGTTCCACAATAGCTTTCATAATTCATATCAGGTGAATATGTTATGTATAATAAATTATATTAAATAGTATGTGTTAATGTGCATAGAGTACAGTCTTTGTTGTCCTACACAGTTTGGTAGATCCCATGACCAAACATCCCTTGACGTGCAGTAGAGTCTGACATATGTTTAGTAAAAGCAATATTTCGTTCCTTATCTGATTGAAATGTGTTCAGTGTAGCAGGAATCTAAAATGGAAAGATAAATTAAAATAGATGGATACTTTTAATGACTCAATGGACAGATACATTGACCTATGGACAGACAGATTGTTTAATGAATAGATGTGTTTTAACGTGGAACCTCTTTAAAGAGGCCTTACTATTTGATAAGGACAGACAAGTTACTTACTGTAGTAAAACGTTTTATTTTCCAAAGTGGTGGAGGATCAACTGGTTCTGAATATCGCCGTAGCAACGAGGCTCGTGTCTCATACACTTTTCCCTGTAGTTTCTGTAAAGGAGACAGCCACAATCTTGTACCAATATGTTTTATAAATATACCTTTCTGCTTAGTCTCTCTCTTTGTTTTCTTTCAATTTCTCTTCTTTCTGCCAGCCACTTTTCTTGATAGCGGTTCTCCAACAAATCAAATATTGGAGTAGAAGGTCTAAAAATATGATAATGTCACTAAATGAACACTATGGAACAATGTCCTTAGCATAGAGGGTGTCCTTGTGGACATCAGTTAATGCAGTAGTGTTAGTACCCCTTTAAAAAGGACGCCCTCTTTATTCACACAAACATTACATTGGATCCAATAGTGTATAACGCATTCATCCTTACCTTGTTGATATACCATACGCAATATCCTCTGGCAGTCTTTGTGACTGACTTTGTCTTCTCTCTCCTTCTTTGTCTCTCTTACGGATATCATGACATGCTCGAAATTGTGACTGCTCATGAGAAGTTGTTAATCCACTTTGTGCAGCTAAACAATTAAGGGTTATAAAATCTTTTTCTGGCGGCTTTTTTCTTCTACCAGCTGAGTAGGAGTATTGTGAATGCCAATTTGAAAGAGCTGGTTTTAAAGAGGACATTTGAGTTTTATTTATGGCATGACATTAGAACTGACCTTCAGAAGCTCCTCCATCAAAACAGATGCTTCTCATACCGTATGTAAACTCTGCAGGAGGTAGCGTAAAACAACGTCTTCGAGGTTTACCTAATTCAGACTAGTGAAGAAGAGAGATAAAGCTATCATACTATTTATAAATATTTCTCTTACTGCTATTAAGAGAGGATTGTTAGATAACGAAGCTCTTTGAGAGCCCAGACTCTCCAGGTCTTTTCTACTCATTTCGTATTTGTATGGGAGCTACCTTAATGTTAGGTCGTCATGGTAACACGGAAAGTTTAAATACGATTAATTAGAGAATACGGTATACTAAATACAGTCACTAAAAATGCTACAAAAATAATATAAAAATAACTGCTGTTATTAATTTATCTGTATATAGCAATAAAGCTAGTCATATAATACAAGCATGCAGGATTGGAGGGTAAGGGGCGTGGTTATTGCTGTAGTTTCACTATGAAGGTGTAGATCCATTTGCTTCAGAGGGTGTCGTCATGGCAGCAGTAACAGTCCTCATACGCTGAGCAACTGCATAAACGTGTTGGATATCTGGACGGATTTCTGGGTTAGGATTAATACAACTATTTACCAAATCTCTCAGCTATAATCAGAGATATAACAATTAATATGATCAATAACAGGGGCTAACTCACTTCTTTTGAATAAATATCAGAGGGAAGAGGTGGGTAGTCACATTTTTCTATTTTTTTACAGAGAGAATACAGGTTCATTTTGTCACCATAAAAGGGAGATTGGAGAGCGGCCATCTTAAATGGATAGATAGATAAATGATAGTTTAAAATGGATGAATAAATTAAGTGTAAAGGGAGAATCAAACAAAATAAACAAAGATGTGTAATGGACATATATTATAGAAATGGATGCACCTCATATAATAAGCATCCTAAGGACCAAATATCAGATTTAAAATTGTAGCCATTTTCATGAATTCTCTCTGGGGACATGTAATAGGGTGTTCCAACTGTACAAGTAGAGAAATGAGGGAGAAAAGGAGAGGGAGGGGAGGGTGGAGGGAGAAGGAAAGGAGAGAGGGGAGAAGGGAAGGAGAGAGGGGAGGGAAGAAGGGAGGGGGAGAGAGTGAGAGAGGGGGAGAAGGGAAGGAGATAGGGGAGGGAAAAAGGGAGGGGGAGAGAATGAGAGAGGATATAGGAGGGAAGACGATAAAGGTGAGAGGGAGTAGGAAGGAAGAGAGAAGGTTAACTACAAATTCTATTTTTTTACCAAGTGAATGTGCTGCCGTTGTCTTTGAACTAAAAAATCTACCCAGCCCTAAGTCACCCAGCTTAACAACAGCTGTACTTGTAACAAATACATTAGCAGGTTTTATATCTGTGAAGTCAAGTTAATATAAATAGATATCTCCCAGTTAATGATAGGGTATTACCTCTATGCATCACTCTTCTTGAATGCATATGTTCTAATGCAGAACACACTTGGACAAAGTACCGCCTACATAATAAATGAAAAGTTTAGATTACTATACTTAATATATTTAGATATATTGCTCTCAATAGCGAACACACTTCTTAGTATAGAGGTATCCTCAATATAGTATTAGTATTAATATGGGAATAAAAAGGGTCCTAAATGTTGAGAGCATTCAATACTTTAGACTAAAACTTACCAAATAGTCTTTTCAGGAATAAGTTGCTTTCTTTTCTTAAAATGTTTTATCATTCGAGAAAGGTCTCCAGCCTCTGCTAATTCTAACACAATGTAGAGCTGAGAAATAGTGTTATAAATAAACTATAACGTTATAAACATGTCATACTTCATTATTTTCAATAAAAGATGCTAGATATCTGATAATATTCGGATGATCTAAAGATTTCAGGAGTTCAATTTCTTTGATACAATCTTGACGTGCTTTAGCGTCCACCATTTCAAATATCTAATGGATGAATAGTTATAAAAATGGACATACAACAAATGAATTGTAGAAGTAATTGTGGTAATGTAATGAGTGTAATGGACAGATAGCAGTAGTAATGGACTGATAATAATAAAAATGGACATGTACAAACAACAATGGACATGACTATGACAACAATGGATACACACTTGTATTTTCTTTAATGCAACATGTTGACCATCTACCGCATTACATGCTCTAAATACAACACTGAACTGTCCTTGTCCGATCCTTTTCTCTATTTGAAAGTACCCCAAAGAATTATAATTTTCCTTTGGCAATAAAGATGTATCATACGTTGAGACAGCACCTGTAGGAGCACTTGGTGTTGCTATGGCAACAGGATCACCTACCTATAAAGAAATGGAGTAATGTTAGAGGATGGGAGACAACATTTACTTGAGGAAGAACATGTTGCTGTTCAGCCATCACTGACAGTATTGTTTGTTGTTTATTAACCCCACCCAAGAAATTAATTACTATTCGTACAATTAGAATTATGGTAACAGTCTCATTCAGAAAAATTGAAAGAGGACTTATAATTAAATATACGGTATCTCCGTGGGTGCTTCTTCACGACTTTTGAGATATTATGGATGGATATGAATATGAATTGCTTGCTTCTTGTACTATAGGAGGTGTACTAGCTCGAAAATATCGTTCATTACGTACTGGTATTGTAGTATGCTTAGCTCAAGTTGAAGGACCACTAGTTAATGGATTCTTCTGTTTAGGTAAGATTATAATTAATGGGCGTGGCTTGTAAATAAGTTCCACCCACTCAGCTACTGAAGCTCATGATGATGATGGACTTCCCCACACATTAGAGCACTTGATTTTTATGGGAAGCGAAAAATATCCTTATAAGGTAGTATAGAATTAATTATTGTTAATTAATTTTTATTAATAGGGTGTCCTCGATTTATTAGCTAATCGATGCCTAGCTCAGGGTACTAATGCATGGACTGATGTCGATCATACATGTTATACAATCACTACAGCTGGTAGTGAAGGGTTCCTTAACCTTCTCCCTATATACTTGGACCATATCCTATATCCAACACTCACTGCAAGTCCACATATATATTCTAAATACATGTATTAAGATGTTGTATTGAACTTAGTGGTGACAATACATATATAGCAGAGCCTTCTATAGTGGATAATATGGGACACTGTGTCCTCAATATAGAGGTTATATAATACCTTGAGTATTAGTATGGGACTAGAACAAGTGTCCTCAATATAGAGGTTATATAATACACTAAAGTATTAGTATGGGACTAGAACAAGTGTTCTCAATATAGAGGTTATATAATACATTAAAGTATTAGTATGAGACTAGAACAAGTGTCCTCAATAATACAGCATGTCTTTTATTAGTGATTATACTTGATTTAGGATGCAGCGTATATTACTGAAGTTCATCATGTTAATGGTGAAGGAGAGGATGCTGGTGTTGTGTATTGTGAAATGCAAGCTCGAGAAAATACCAGTGAAGATTTAACACACTACCATTTGGTCCAGTTAATGTATCCTGGACACTGTGGATATAAGGTAAGAGAATGAAATATTGTACTTTAACAGTTCTCTCTCTCTCTTAGTCTGAAACTGGTGGTCGTATGCTTAATATAAGGACCAGTACAAGTAACGAAAAGGTGCGGTCTTATCACCATAGTTACTATCGCCCCGACAACCTTAGTTTAATAGTCACAGGTCAAGTAGAACCTGATCAGCTATTTAAAGCAATACAACCTTTTGAAGAGAAAATTTTAAGCAAAGTAAATAAAATAAATTGTAATGTAACTATTAGTTATTAATAATAGGGGCAACTCTCTTCATTTGATCGTCCATGGCAAAGTCCTATTGATCCATTAGAGAGCACTAAAGTTGAGGAAGTTCCTTTTCCAACAAGTGAGGAAGACGATGGCTTGGTCAGGATAGGATGGCGTGGACCAAAAGCTAAAGAACGATATGCTATGACAGCTATGGAAGTAAGGGGTTAATGTTGTTGTCTGACCACACCTACTGACCACTCCCATTAGGTATTGATGGAATATTTGACAGATACACCTGTAGCTCCATTACAACGAGATCTTGTTGAAATTGAAGAGCCCTATTGTTGTGATGTTGATGTTCTGCAATTAGAAAATAATGTTACTGTCTTTGGTATAACTTTAGAAGGTGTCCCAACAGAGAAGCTAGTCAATATTAACATCAAGTAAGAAATTATTACGTGATTACCTTTTAAATTTTAGTATAATTTAATTGTTTGAATTAAAAGGCCAAACAATAGACTATATATAATACATTGTTTTTGAAAATTTAAGATTTGAATCATACCATGAAATGGTATGAAATTTTTTATGAAGTTAGAGATATAAGTCCTTGTTAATTGACATTAATATTGCTGATCTTAAATGTTGTGTTACTTTAAAAAATAAGTTACATTCATAAAAATTTGAAATATATATTTTTTTGATTCAAAGCATGGAATATTATAAAACCTCTATGTTGAGGACAACTCTATATAGAGGACAACTCTATATTGAGGACAACTCTATATTGAGGACACCTCTATGTTGAGGACACCCCATATTTAATTGTGTTCTTTACTTTCTACAGGGTTAAGGAGGTTTTAGAAAAGTTGTCCAATGGTACAGAAGAAATTGACGTGAAACGAATGACTAATATTTTAAATCAAAGAATTTTGAAAGTAGCCAATCAGGTTTGACCACTCCTCTTTAATTAAAGGTAATGACTGCATCCTTTTTTTAGGTGGAAGAAAGTCCTCATTATTTTTTTGCCTTTTCACTGATTGGAGATTTTTTGTTTGGGGATACCCCTGAGGATGTAAGTTATAATTAACTAATTATAAATTTACTGCTATATTTCAGTTTTCAGCATATATGGATCAAATCCCACATTACAAGAAATTGTTGAATGAATCTAATAGTTTTTGGAGAGAATTAATTGATAATTATTTAATTAAATCACCTCAAATTACAGTAATTATTGAGGGACATCCTCATTCAATAAATTTTGTGTTATTTATATTTATCATCCCGTCTCTATCATTATCTGTCCATTTTACTTTATATTTATCCATTAGGTTCTAGGTCGTCCGAGTGCAGAATTAGCTGAAAAGTTAGCAGAAGATGAGAAAAATCGTATTGAAGCTCAACGTCAAAAACTTGGAGAGGAGGGAATGAAAAACAAGAAGGAAACACTTGAGGCAGCCATTGAACAAAATGAAGTAAGTACATTGTCTAGAATTCACATGATTGAGTTCTTTCGCTATGAATTTAAATTTTAAATCCTGTCATTTCAACCAATCAGATTCCTGCTCCACAAGATCTTATTAGTAATCTACCTGTCCCTGGGACAGACTCAATTCCATTTCATCCAATGGTTGTCTTAACTAATTATAAAGAAGGTGTGGCTTTACAGGAACAAGTGGATGAGTTTAAAAGGTTCCCTGTTAATAAGCTAAATTTTTTTCTTCAAGTGAATCATATTCATTCTAATTTTGTTGAAGTCAGTGTATTTTTTAATTTGAAGTATTAATGACCACACCCATTAGCTCACAGCTGTTCTGGACACATGCAGTCTGCCAAAAAATTTGAGATTTTATCTCTCCCTTTATTCTGAACTGATGTTTGAGTCTCCTATACTGAGAAATGGAGGTATTATATATTTATATATATAGAATCTATATATTGAGCGGGACACTGTCCATAGTATAGAAGTTTCCTCAATATAGAGGTTGTATAGTACATGAAAATATTAGTATGTGAACTTAAATATCTAATTATTTTGCTCTAATTATAGAGGTTATCCCCTATGAGAATGTCGTTGCTGAGTTACAAGCTGATACTATTAGTCATGGAGCTACTATTGGGATGAAAGGAATGAGATTTGTTACAGGAAAATTTCCTGATGCCTTAGTAATCTCAGTGAAGGTAATGAACTATGAATATCATTATAGATAAGATCTCATATGTAGGTGGAGTCAGACAAGTATGAATTAGGCATTCAATGGCTACGAGATGTTTTATACAACATTGAATTTTCAACAGAAAGGATGTCAGTAGTGGCCAATAAAATGATTAATGATGTTAACAGGTAATTAGTTGTGGGTGTGGTTTGTGTCACATGACTCTGTCCTTTATAGGATGAAACGAGAGGGGCGATGGGTTGCTCATTTAATGATACGTTATATAACACAAACTGAAGATAGTAACTGTAATCTTGCTAACATGGTGACCCAATTGAAATTCCTCACTGATCTTCAAGAACGTCTAAAAGATCCAGAAAATACAATAATAAATGATATGAAGAATATTAAGAGTATCATAACTGATCCATCAAATTTCCGTCTTTTTGTTGATGTTGATGTTAATAGAATACCACACGACTCTTGGAAGTTATTGGAGACCTTTCAAAGTCTACCAGTAGACAAAAGACCAAGGTTAGTACATTTTTATTTTATGACTTTCTTTACTTTTTAAACTGGTATAACCAGTCTATTAGATTTTAAAACTTGTTTCTAAAACCTGTCTAACTGGTTTTACATTTCTCAGTTCTTTAGTTCCTATTCCTTTTCAACTTGTACGTGCTTCTTCAAATGTTTCTGGTCGTACTTTAATTGCTGGAGTGGGAGGAGTTGAATCTAATTATCTTGTTCAATGTGTACCTTGTATTGAAGACTTCAATCATCCTGATTTTCCAGCTATAATGGTCTTTATGGAATATGTTGGTGCATTAGAGGTAGTCCTCAATTTATATTTATTATATAAATATATACATTCTTTAGGGACCTATGTGGCGTCAAATTAGAGGAATGGGTCTCTCCTATCATTATAGGTTAATTACTACAATAATAAGTAGTAATTAATAATGTTTCTTTGTTCAATAGTCTTGTTTGTCGACCAGGCACTGGTTTTCTCACTTTCATTCTTTTTAAGTCAACACAACTTGTACAAGCTTATACTGTTGCTAATGACATTGTGGTAAGTTAAGAGACAATGGAATCTCTTCAGGACACTAGTCCTGTAGTAATACTTTAGTGTATTATATAACCTCTATATTGAGGACACTTGTTCCAGTCCCATACTAATACTCTAGTGTATTATATAACCTCTATATTGAGGACACAGGGCAGAAGTATCCCATATTATGCACTATAGAAATGTCTTCAGTTTCATTTGAAGTATTGTTCATTTATTCTGTAGACTGGTTATGTTTCTGGTACAAATTCATTTGAAGAAGTCCAATTAGAGTCTGCTAAGAGTTGTGTTATATATGAGATTATAGCACGTGAAAAAACAGTAGCTAGTGCTGCATATCAGGCTGTCCTCTCTCACTTTCGCCATGTTGCTATTGATTACAACAGGTACAGTGTTACCGTGACAATTGTTACCATAGCAACAATATTATAGGTCATTTCTACAAGCTGTTTCTAAAGTTACTTTAGATGATCTTAAACGAGTTGGTCAAGTTTATTTTCAACAATTGTTTGATCCAAAGATCATGTCCTGTGCTGTGTGTTGTAATCCTAATAAAGTAGATGAAATCAAGGAAGGTCTTGAAAAGTGAGTGGGTGTGTTTAAAGAAGAATATTATTCTGTCCACTTATCTACTTTTTAAAAATATCTATTATTAATTGTTTGTTTTATTTTTTAGATTTGGACATAGTGTAGAAATTGTAGCTGATGTAGATGACTTAGCTATTAATTTAAAATAAAACAATCAATAATTAATTTCCATTAATAAATTTTTGTGTTATCAATAAAATAAATTAATATTTGAGCCACATTTTTAAAGCTCAGATATATAACAAAAGTAATGAACACTTTAATTCTATTCTTACAACACAGAAATTGATTCAGAATACAATGTACTGTAAAAATGAAGGTATTGAAATCTATTTTTATGTCAAGTGTGTTGACATAATATTATATAATCCTATCTCTTCAAACATGTGTGCCAACTGAGGAAACAGACAATGAATACCAGAATCAAGTGTCCTTATAGTAATGTTCTCATTGTATATCATGTTACATCAGTGTTTACACACCACTCTAATAGTGTATATCTGTGGGTAATCATTACACTATTAAGACAATATGATATATATATCAATTTATAATATATGAGTTTTCCTTCAACTATAAGATATTGTATTTAGACAAATATTACATCTCTTCATTGTTCAGGCATTTTTCATTATTCTTTATATAACATGATTAAAAAGGAGATATAATTATCAATAATTACAATTATTATTACAATAATTTAGGAGAAGTGATTTTATTCCCTTTCTTTCATACCAAGAGATTAGATCATTTTCTATCATTAAGTTTATTTTATTACATTGGTAAAAAAAGGCTTTAACAGACTCATAAGGTAAACTATTTTTTACCTGAATATCCTTGAGAATTTTAGTTACTTAAAATATTTTTATGTTATCTTTAAACATTAGACCATAATTGTAATCACTCCAATACTCACCTTAATTATTATCAGGTTTATGACTATGTAATAAATATGATATTAATTTATTTTATTTATTAGAAGATTCCAAATCTAGTATTGACCAAGATATCAAGTCCTATAGTCAAAATATCTATACTCATGACAATATTATTATATGATATAAAATAGTTATATAATGTATTGAAGAATTAAAGTCAGTTAATGATGAGCAAATAAGATGGTAGGCCACTTCATTCTTTATCACAGCATACTTCATTACAAGGTCAATGTTTATGTTAATATGTGGTTAATGATATAACTTAACACATTGTATGTTTCAATGTGTTATGACTAAATGTAGATATATTATTGTTACACTTCCCTGACTATCACCTTATTTGGACATATACTAGTAAATAATAAAGACACCTCTTTAAGAAAGGCCACTCCTTTACTTTATGATAATTAAATTAATTCCCAAGTAAGGATAGTTTCACTCAGTTATTTTACTATAATAGAATTACTTTCAATTTGACCATATATGGTAAAGGGTATACACCCAAAATGTAATATACATATAATAAGAGATATATTATCTGTAAGTCAAGAAATATTTAAATTATATTAATGTTCAGTCAAGAGCTCTAACATACTCAAATTATATTAATGTTTAATAGAATACTAGAATAGAAGAGATAAAGAGTGTTCATAACACAGTAACTATTGACGTGACGGTGATGGGAAAGGACTACGTTGATCTTCAATTCTGGTCGACTGAAGATGTTGTAATAGGTTAAAGAAATCTTCCCCGGGCATAAGATTTCTCCAGTATGTTTTAGGATCTGGTGATCTCTGATCATTGATACGAGAACTCTACAGGAAACAGATATGATGTAATGATTCGAAATAACTAATGTAATGTAATGTTACAGTAATGTGATCCCACATCAACAACAGGTGTTGAAAACTAATAACACTATATATATAAGTAAAGTGTTAATATTACATTAAAGGAACTTTATCAATGTCTGGACCACAAAGGTTACTGTACTTTGTTCGAGGCAATGGTGGGAAGGAAGACCATGTGAACATTTCTGATGTTGGTTTCTTAAAAACAACCACAAAACCTTTGATCAAATATTGTGGGGACCTTACCACAATAACTACACAATAAATGTTATTTTTACTAATGCACTTATATATGTTAACACCAACATACCTGACAACGAAAGAGAAGGTCAATGAATTCCTCTTCTGATAAAGGTTGTTTCTCTTCATCTACTGGCGCAGCACCACCTGATACCGGGTATGAGGAGTCCAAGTGAAGACTGGCTCGTTGGTCGTCCATTCGAGAACTTTGGATTTGAGAAAGAAGGTTTAGAAAGACCTCTTCTTGTGGATCAGCAGGTAATGGAGTTCGTTGATCATCCAATCTTCTACTCTGTGACTCTAGTATCAAAGAAACTAACTCCTCATCTAAGTCGGGGCGTTTCTGGCCATCCTATAAAGTAAATTAAGAGAACAATAGTCAATAAGATGATCTCTGTTAGTGAGATATCTAAAACACATTATAAAGGAGATAATTTATAAAGGAGTGCTTACGAAGTTAGTTAACTTTTGGAACTGGTAAGATCGATCAACAAGTATGGCCATAGCTAACGTTTGAAGAGTGTAATGATCGTCTACTGAAGAGAAGAAGAAAATAGCTACTGCCGGCGTTGTCGTGTTGTCAAGTGTAAGATCCACCCTTTATAAAGACAACCAAGACTAGTTAGTATCCGGAGATATACTGAGATTAGGCATTCCTTTGAACTACAAGAATGTTGATTATTAGTGTAATATGGACTACATTCTTAGATTGTTGGGGCTAGAGAATTATATATTTGGGGTATTTCCTTCTCTGATTTTTATCAAATGTTTATCACTAGGTTGAAGCTCACAGGAAACACAATGGAATATACAGTCTTAGAGTACTCTGTTTGGCTACAAGTCGATGATATTTATGTAGAAATATGTCTCCATACATTAATAAGTAATAGTATCACTATAGATAAAATTTGTAGTACAAATTTGATTCAAAATTTAGAGATGAACTCCATTTCTGTACTATAGATGCATAGTCTATGATATGGATACATAGTCAGTACTATGGATGTATTGTCTAAATAATGGATCTATATTCATGCTACCCCTTGGCACAGATAATGCCGGCTATGTCTTTCGAAGGAACATTTATTGTAAATAGAGTTGGCAAGTCAATGACAGATAATTAACTATTACATATTTACCTGGAGATTTCAGTTGTATAGTTCATGCATAACTGAGTATATTATAGTACTGACTACAGACATATTTATGTTTTGAATAACTGGTTACAATGAACATCTGTCGATGTAATCTATTGTTCATAGTTGTGTGGGGTATATTAGCAATAAAAGAATGACATTGACAATATTGGATGGTATTTTGTCATTGGATGTAATAACACGTCATTGTTAACAGATATAGATATTATTTGTCATTAGACACCGACGTGCGACATTGGATAGCTACATATGTCAATAGCTCAATGGATATATGATAGATATACTTTATAAGGGATACAAGTCATGTGGTCATATGTCTAACACCAAGACTTATCCTTATCTTGTGCACATTTAAATGTCTTCTGTGTTGATAGGATTTCCTGTCAATAGTAAAATAACTATTAGTGATAATTAAGTAGATCATACATGTTGAACTACTTTCTTGTATAATGTTTTGATATCGTACAGACTCTGTTTGTTTGTTATGAGCCCCCACAAGATGTAAGCAGTTATTAGATATATTAGACAATCTTTAGAGAGTTTGTTTAAGAACAAACTGTAACATTGTTATATGTTACTTTATGGGATATAATGACATTAATGGCTCTCTATGTAAAGGACACTCTATATATTTAGGGCACTTGTTCTAGTCCCATATAGTAATAATTATCCTCTATATTGATGACATGGTCCATGTTGATATAAAGGATATTCTTATGTATTCTCAAGACACAACAATATTTGTTATGTAGTCAGTGAACTTTGCTACATAAGTAATCGTACAAGTAGTATATCAATAACTTTATTTATAATTGTTAACAATATAATAATAATAGTAATATTGATATGTATAGTATAGGTTTCCTAGTTTATGGCTATCTTCAACTTCCTTGTGTACATTTGCTCATATGTCAACAACAGTGGGAGTTGAAGTTATTGGTCAGGATATTGAATTCTTGTACTGTGGCTTCTTAGAATTGTCCTCTTTACTCTACTAAAGAGTTAACTACTCATAAAACATTCATATATTTTATATGTACCTTTGTGGTTTAGTGATGACTGTTTTCAATAAGTCATGGATGTTTCTTTTAGCAATGCTGACTTGATGTTGTTCACCAATCTGTTATGATAAGAGTTAAATGGTCTTTATAAACTGTCTTCAATATAAAGGTTATATTATAATACATTAAAGTATTGGTATGGGACTATAATAAGTGTTCTCAATAGGGATAGTTTCCCCTTAATTCAGAATATGCTAACACATCATATACTAAATACCTGTTTTGCTAAACTAAGATGTTCATTAGCACAGAGATAAGCAAGCTGGAATTTTCTAAGAAAAATAAATATTTTTCCAAGTCCCCAATAAGCTCTACATTGACCATATCTAGAATACAAATAGTGAAGGTAGTCACAATAAGACATTCCTAACTTGTCTCCAAGGTGACGAGCCAAGTCTAGATGCTTCTTAAAATTGTCAACAGCTTTATGATAGTTGTGTGTTATTATTTGTACACATGCTAAGCTAAAATAACACTTTGTAATGTCAATAATGTGTATATAATGTTGTTATCATACTTGTGCTTCAATAGCTGGATCTTTAAGTCTTAATGCTATTTCCAAAGCCCTGCTATAATAAGTTCAGATAAAATATTTTAAGTTATTAGTAGTATAATATACCAGTGATATGCTGTTGCTATTTCCAGTTTGCCTAACATGTGATGAGCATGAGCTAAATTTGTACACGTTCTCCTTTTAGCACTGAGTTCATCATTATTATAAATGTGTTGAAGATACTAAAAAATATAAAGAATTTAATATAATATTTTGATAACAGTTGTTTAACAAGGACCTAATATGTAGTGGTTTTATTACTAGTATAGTGTCTAAAGACCATAATTAGAAGAAATGACATTTCATAATAGATTTTACCATATCTGTCTTTGTTAATTAGATCTGAAGTTAATGAAATAATAAGGTTATTATAACTTACCAATTCATAGTAAGTAATTGCTTCTTTAAAATTGCCAAGAATATGGTGGACGTTAGCCAAAAGTCCAAGTGACTTCATTTCTGATAACATATCATTTAATTGATGACATAATTGTATATGTCCTCTATAAATTAAATATTGTTAGTTTTATTGGTATATAATAGTCTTACTGATAATAATGTATTGCTAATTGTAAAGATTTGATACTATCTTCTTCTTTAGATTTCCTCAATAAATGTTTAGCATGACAATGATAACAATGTGCTAATATAAACAGTAATTGATTTACAATTTTCTATAAAGGATTTTATTGTATATATAAATTAAATATATAATTATACATAATACCATATTTGGAGTTTTCCGCATAATATTTAATCCTGTACGACAGTAAGCAACTGCTTCATCAAATTTCACCATATGTAATGCAATAGTGGCCATTTTATAGTAAATTTCTGCTTGTTTAACACAATCACCTTCATAAGCACTCACTTCAGATTTAAACTTTTCCAAAGTATCTTGACATTGTTGTGCTGTGCTTTGGGAACTAAAAGAATTTTGATGTCCTGTCAAAGTACATTGACTACACTGGCTAATAGTCTCTTTAGAAATTGTCTTCTCCATTAAACTACTATACTGCTGATATCTACTTTCTTGATCAAACTATTATAGTATGTGAAAGGGTTGGGTGTTAGAGTGTGTGGGTTGAGGGGATTGAATATGTTGTAATGTCTAATAAGTCAACGATTATAGACAATAGAATCTATTGTTAAAGTGCTGGACAAAAGTTAGGATCTAAATAGTTGTAATGTGTGTCAGTTAATGAAGGGTTAAAATTAGTATAGTCCTTATCAATATATCCACGACTCTCATGTTGAGTAAGTTCTTTCATTTCATGAGTAGATATATGTTCTTCACAACTCCATTCACTATAATATATATCAATATTATGGATTCTCTACTCACACAATATAAATTACCTATTAATACATTGATGACATAAGTATATACACTTGACACATTCCATGCACTGCCAATAAGGTGATGTCAAGTTCTGACTACAACTAGTACATGATAAGGTACAAGTGTTACTAGTATCTGGTGGACTAAGGGACGGGCTAGAACTGTCATCATCCTGAAATGAAAATACATAGACAAACATAATTAAATGTACAATATTAATAATATATTACATATAATATATATGTACAATTGTCATTATATTAATACATGTATAATTATACATAATATTATATAAAAGGCTATTAAATAACTTGATGTGGAGGAGGCTTGTCCCAAGGGCCATATATATTTCTCTAATCAATAACATAGGTGAGTATATACATGGAAAGTGATCTTTCAAAGGATTATGTCATTATTATGTCACATATTATACATGTATTATTTAATACTAACTGAAGAAAATGATTCCCTGTTGTCGTTTGTCATATACACTTTTGGTTTTAAAGAACGAAAAAACAAGGATGGTCGCCTTGTAGATAATCGTTTAGTTTTACCCTAAACATAGGATATTATATATCTGTTGTTGTGATAATGCTGTACTTTTCGTGAATATGTAGCCAAGTTGGGCATCCTGCCAGGCACAGGCAAACCAGCTTTAGCTAGTTTTATAAAATATTTTTGAACACGACAACATACCTAGAAGGAAGACAAAACAAATTTGTATAGTAGTTATGACCATATATGGTCATTTTACTGAATAACATGACATAAGGTACATGTAATTTACATTTACTATTGTTATTTGAATAATTCCATGTAATGTACTTGTTTTGCTGTTCTGTTTCCCAAAGCATTTGCTATTTTTTGCCATCGTTTAGCTTCTATCTCTTCCGGTGGATAAATATGAAGAAATTCTTCTAATCTAGCCTGTCACATCACAATAAAATAAGATCACATGACTATCACATGAATACCTGCTCTTCCTCAGTCCATGGTTGACCATGACTGCTTTGTTTATCTTTAACAGTTTTTTCAATTAAATCATCTTTATTTTCTTTCACCATTATTTTCTTTTTACGAGTATTATAACCTTCATCTATTGTTACTTCATTATATTGCTCCCAATTAATATCTGGAACAATGGCTATTGTTTGCCTGGATGGTAGTTGACTAACAAGTGACTATAATAAAAATAATGTAGAATAGTAATATATTTCATATTTACTTACTCCTTCTTTTAAATCATCTAATACTGATAATGGATCATGTTCTACTTTAACTTGTAGTTCTTCTAATAATTCTAAATCCTATAAATTAATTAAATATATTATTTATTGTCCAAGAGGAAGTTAATATTGTAGTGTATATTAATTAAAGTCATCTTCATATCCTAAACTCTTAATATTTGTTATATACACTAAGGTATAGGCTTCTTGGTAGACAAACAAACACCAAACATCTTTTAAATTAATTTTACAATATTATTATTATTATAATAATTCATACTTTTATTGCTTGTAATTTTTGTGCTTCTAAAATACTCAGTGTTTGAAGTAAAGACTGGTAACTAATATATAATATAATAAATGATATTAATATTAAGGTTTACAATGCTTACTCCTTATTATATTTGAGAGTTTCGCTCTCACAATGAAAGTAGTAACCTTGTTCCATTTCGCTCCTCCTATAGGAGTAACAATGACAGGAGTGGCTAATGGAAGAAGCCAAGGAAATTCAAGTCAGGAGGAAAAGCATGTGGTCTTATGCTTTAGCTGGTATTAGTGGGTTCTTGCTGTTTTATTTGCTGAGGAGAGTAACATTTACTAAAGGCAGAAGAGCTGGAACAATAAGACCTCCTATTCAAGATATTCTAGCTAAACCTGATAAAATAACTTATGATTTACATAATCTACAAGCTCCTCGAGTGACTGGTCGTTTGTTTAAAGTCCTAATATGGTTTTCATATACACGACTTGGTCAATTTCTATTAGTGGCAAGTAATATACATCGTAGTAACTTGGATTTATTGAGTGGAGAACATATACCTGAACTACCTTCATTTAAACCACCTCCAATTTCTGATTCTAAATTTGTTCAAGTTGAAGTTAACAAAAAAATATTGAATAATTTGTATGAGAAACCTCGTAAAATTAAGTACAAACATTTTTTCAGGCCTAACATTTTAGACTATTACCATACTTATCGTTCTGGTGAATGTACTCCAACAGTTGTTGCTAAAAATATACTTAACGCTATTAAAGATTCCAACAAGGCCCGGCCACCTTTACGAGCTATAGTAGATTATTCTGATGCTGTTGTCATAGCAATGGCAGAAGCTTCAACGGATCGATGGTCTCAAGGAAAACCTCTGTCGTTGCTTGATGGAATTCCAATTGCTGTTAAAGGAGAATATGTTGTAAAGCCTTATCCATTCTTAGTTGGTGCTACATTTAATGCTGCAGTTAATGACAATGTTGAAGAAGGTCATATGATTTGTAAGTTAAAGGAGTGTGGTGCTATTATTATTGGTATTAGTAACATGCAGGAATTTGGTTGTGGGACACTAGGATCTAATGTTCATGCTATGTATAAGACACCACGTAATCCTTGTAATATTAATTATTATTGTGGTGGTAGTTCTTCTGGTTCAAGTGCTGCTGTCTCTGCTGGTCTTTGTCCATTGGCTTTAGGTGCTGATGGTGGAGGGTCAATTCGAATTCCTGCTGGACTCTGTGGTGTTGTTGGTCTTAAACCAACTTATAATCTTCTTGATATTAGTGGGATTTCACCTCTTGCTTTTAGTATTGGTGTCCCAGGACCAATTGGAGCTTCTACACTAGATATGGCTATTGCTTTAGATGCTTTTGTTAAGGAAAAAGATGGCAATGTTCCTTTAAATCTAAGTGGATTAGGAGATAAAACATTGACAGGTCTTAAAGTTGGTGTCTATTGGCAGTATTTCAAACATGCTGATAAAAATATTGTAAAGCAGTGTGAAGCATCACTTGATACCCTTGTTAAACTTGGTGCTGACATCAAAGAGATTGTCATACCTGAATTAGAGGAGATGAGAGTAGCTTTAATACGTATTATTCTCACAGAAATGGCTAGTAATTTTCATCGAGATCTAGATTATAACTTCTGGAATTTCAACTTGGAAACTCTTCTTTCTTTGCAAGTTGGTTTAAATACATCTGGAATAGAATATGTTAATTGTCAGAAGCAACGTACTAGAGCTATTGAGATTATGAAGTCGTTGTTTGAAGAAGTAGATGTCATTGTTACTCCAGGGACAGGTTGTTCAGCTCCTAGAATCATTCCCAGTGCTTTATCCCATGGAATAGCTGATACAAAATCCTCTGGAGACTTGATGCAGTTTGCCTTTCTTGCTAATCTTACCGGTATCCCAGCTCTAGTGATACCTGTTGGTACACAAATGGAAGGTCTACCTATTAGCTTGCAGATAATGGCGTCATGGTGTCAAGATGGGTTACTGTTAAAGGTGGGTCATGCTCTGGAGATGGCACTAGGTGATATTATGCCGTCACCTCAAGTCTATTATGATGTATTGAAAGATTATACTAAATGATAATTTATTTTAAATTATTTCTTTCAAAAATATTGATTTAGTCTAATTTTCAATCAAATAGTTCATGCATTAGATAATTTATAATATATTTAAAACATTTTCTTTCAATTTCAAAGATCACTCATTAATCATTTCATTTAATAATTGTGTTGTTCAAAGTTTGAGATTTACACACTCCTTTTCCTGGTACAGTAAATGGTATGCCACGATAAGTGGCCACGCCTTCATCATTTGTCATCAAATCAGGTTGAACTTGCTCAAATATTTTCTTTTTTGGATTAAGCTGAGCATCAGGTGTACCTATAATAGAGTGTAGTTAATTATCAGATGTCAATCCAATACTGACCAGAATATCCTTCAAATGTTATCTTCTCTCCTGGGACAACACCTTGTGGTGGATCTAATATCTCTATTTTATCTGGAGCAGAAGCACACATTACCATTGCTTCTGAGACAATACCTCTCATCCTAACATGTTATATTATGTATAAATAGTTTTATAAACCAACTTACTTTGCTGGTTTTAAGTTGCATAAAAGGACAACCATTCTATTCTAAAGAGATAAAGAAATCATATTACAACAATGGTTTTACACTTACTTGCATATCTTGTAAGGAAATATGTTCAACAAGACCACTACAGACTGTTCTTGGTTTTTCTTCTCCTAGTTCAACTACAGACCACATATTTATGAGGTCATGTTAAATTTACCTTCTTCAACGTAAAGTGAGTCAGCATCAGGATGTTGTTTAACAGTTATTATCTGACCAATTCTAAAATCAAGACGAGAGACATCAATTTTGTCTTTACCTACAAAATAAATAAAATATTATCATTAATTATCATATGTACCTGGAGTAGCAGCAGGAGCTGGTTTTTCTTTCTTTTCTTTTTTGGGTTTAGTTTCTTTGTCATTTTCTGAAACAGTAAGTGGTTCTATTTTTTTAATTGATTTATCAGGTAGATCATTACTAGATTCCACTGGTAATATTTGAGGATTAGGTATTTGTGAAACTATAAAACAATTAATAATTAATTAATAGTTAATTAATAGTTACCAGCACTTACTTCCATTTAAAATCTCAGCTTGAATGAGTATTTGTTTAAGACGTTCTACTTCTTTTCTCAATTGAGTATTTTCTCTCTCAAGATCTTGTACAGCAGTACTTTTCTATCAGATTAATAAATAATATAATAAATCAAAGGATCTTACTCACAGGGACAGGGATACTAGTTTGATCACCTGCTATGGAAGATGTGATCAATATTAATTAACATAATTTTCATCTTACTTGATTTTTGCTTCAATACTTCAATAAAAAGATGTAACTGTTTTAAAGCAATGTCAGCTTCTTTTGAGCGATGTTCTAATCTCTTTAGCCTCTCCTCAGTAGTGGCCATTATTACAATGTGGTGCAATTGTCCCAGGAAGAACCACCCACTTGGTAGCACGTGGGCAGACCAAGTATCCTATAGTATGCATTTTGCTAATGTGTTATACTGAGAGCGCAAATTTTATATAAAGATCAGGCCATTAGTCTAGCCTGATTGATGATGAATTTATCAGAGGAGTTTTCAAAGTTAGAGACCGTTGACGTGACGATCTCTCAGCGTCTCGTTCAAAGATGGAGGAAGAATTTGAATACAATACGCGAACCAGAGATCCTCGCGGAGTTAATTGATTATTATCTATCGACTCAATCTTTACCTGCTTTGAGGATATTAACAGGTCTTAAAGACCTTCATTCTCAAGTACAATATAAAGTTATTATATTGTGCATTACATAATGTTACTTGTATTTTGTAGGACTTCTTTATAAAGGTTAATGATTGCTTACATCGACAGTCTACAAGACTACTCTCATTACATCTTTTAGCTCATATGCTATTAGGACAAGTGAGGACATGACTTTAAATTTGTTGGTTAATTTATTTTAAATATGTTTCCAAAACCATCCCCTTTTTGGTTTATATTTTAATATTCATTGCTCATAGCTTAGACAAGAAAGAGGTTGTTTATATGAGACAATATATTATAATTTTTATTACTTTAGGTTAGTTGGTTGTACAAGATGGTCCATTCTCCAGTCTTTCCTACACTCTTACAACTGTTAAAGGTATAAATGATGTTATGTAATGATATTAGAGAAAAGTGGTAACCATTGGTTGGTAATTAAATTAAAATGAAGCCTTTTCAAACAACAGTGGTACACCTGTTACTAATTGTTTGTTCTATAGACAAATACTAATTTGGTTATCCTAACAAGTGCAGTCTATATATTGTGTGCGCTTATTCCACTTACTCCATATCACATCACTCCACATTTACCCGATCTCTTTGAATGTTTTACAAGATTAGCTACATTACAATCAATAGAAAAGATGGGTATGATAATAATATTATTATAACGTAGTTTATTAATATTTTCTTAACAGAAAAGTTACCACAAGAGCTATGTCTTGGTCTGGAGTCAGCTGTGTACTATTTATTTTTACAACTTTATGCTTTATATCCTTGTTCTTTTCTCCAATATCTTAAAGGACGATTTGGACCTACAGGAGAAGTACAAATATATCAAGAGTGTATTGCAGTAAGTGGCTATAGTTGTTATAGAGGTGTTTATCTTGCTATTCTGTGCTGTGAATATATGAATATTATTTATAATAAATTTTTTTCATTGTGCATGCAACATTTATTACTATATATGAATATAGTTATGTAATGATGACTTTGATTGTGTTTGATCTGTTAATGATATATATTGTTGTTATACCTCTCCTCTCTTTGTAGCCTCTCTTTAATCATGTGCAACTTCATCCAAACCTTATAACAGAGCTACCTTCACAAGAGACTCAAAGAACAAGGTAACATTATAGACAGATGTCTTTCAATACAATCAGTTGTAGGAGGTCCTTGTGATGAATAGATTTTAATCAATACCTCCAGGTGTCCTCTTACTATTTAATGTTGTGTCCTTAAAATAATTTTCTCACTTGATATTCAAACCACACTATTTAATAATACAATACTATGACCTTTGGGGTCATAATACTATGACCTTTGGGGTCATAATATTAAACAGAATGTTATCATCATTAAACATCTGTTAACAGATGGAGTTCAAAAGATCCTCATGAGATATCAACATTAGCTCTTTCTCTTTGTCTGGATCCTTGTTTAGCTTCTGTTAACAAAACATTGTCACCTGTAGAGAATGCTAAAGGTATATAACATAAACTATTATTATAACTTAATACTTTATTTTAGAGTGCAAGTTATCCCCTTTATATCAACAAAGTTCTTTACATTTTACATTTGATCCTAAACTTTGTGGTACACTTAATTCTACTGAATTAGCAGAAATATGGAGTCCTTCATTAGCATGTGGTCAAATGGCATTATCAGATGCTCCACGTAATCCAAGTCGTGCTAGCACTGTTACTACAATATCTAGTCCAAATTCTGAGCGAAATAGTTTACAAACAACTCCACGTCTTGGTGGTGGCCACCATTTTGTCTTCAATTATTCTCCTACTGCATCTCTTGAAGCTGATACAGCTAGTATGATGAGTGAGAGACCAAGATCCTCAAGTATGTCATCCCATATTACATCAGGACGATCTTCTCCAATAAAACAGCCATCATCATGTGTTGACACACCTAAATCATTCAAAGAGAAGTTAAGTAATGTGTTTAAACGTCGTTCAGATAATAGAGAAGTTAGAGAAGATTTCACAAACATTTCAGTCTCTGAATTTGAAGTTACTTTTAAACAAGAAGAGTTTACTCAATCTGAAAATCTTCCTTCACAAAACCAAAAAGACCAGCTTTTAAGAAGTTGTCAAGATACATTTTTAGTTCAAGCAACACATCCAATTTCACTAGAGCGTGAGAATTCATCAAGTTCTTTAAGTTTAGAATCATCTTCTGATAGTCAAGAGAAATTGTCATTGTCATTACCAACAGCTACATTAAATCAAGTCCAAGTTAACAGCAACAAGGCTAGCTCATATCCTAATGTTGATAGTACTGTTTTGCTTGCTTCTGAAAAACTAGAAGTCATTGCTAACTCACAAGAACCACCTGATAGTATCTCTGTACAGAGAGATACTAGTCATCATCGACCATCATTCATTTCTATAGCATCAGTAGATAGTGTTACAACAATGGATACTTTAACACCAGTAGACAATGTCTTAAGTCCAGTTATGATGTCTCGTAGTGTTCTCAAATACAAGAAAGAATGTAGTAATGTTACTACTGGTCACTCGCCTGTATCAGCTCTTGATATGTACATTGAAAATGGTCGTCTATTACATCGCAGGTCTTTAAAGGAGATCCCCCTAACAGAACTAGAAGGTATAGATTGGGACCATTATGGCACATGTCCTCACACTGAGGAGTTAATTCTAATGAACAATTTGATGGTTATGGTACACAGTCAACTCTTGTTTGAGAGATATCAATGTCAACAACATGCTAAACGAAACAGAAGACTCATGACTAAAGCTAGAAATGCTAGTAAACTAGAAAATGAAATTGTCACTTTAGTAAGTCAATAGTTTATTATTATTATTATTATTATTACTATTATTATTATAGCGTCATTGTTTACATCAACAACAAGAACACATAAGGTGTTTAAAGACAGAACTATCAAGACAATATGAAGAACAAACTAGTAAAACTTGTCCTAATTTGATATCAGAAAAAAGACAATTGCAAACACAAAATGCTAAACTTCAAGAACAAATGACAAGACTAACTCAAGAACTATCTTTATTAAAAATGAAATATAGAAATCAAACTGAAGTAAGTGTATATATTATGAAATAGGATACTTTATATAATATTAGAAACTACAGTCAACTGAAACTCAACTCTTCACTTTACAAGAAGAAAAAGTTCAAGTAGCTGGTAAATTGAGTGAAATTGATAAACTAAAAGCTGAGGTTAGTCAGTTTTTACAAGAGTGGTTTGAGGTTACTCATTGTCTATATTATATACAGGTGTTTTCTTTGACTAAGGAACATTTACTGGTGGAAGAGCTTTATCACCAGCAACAGTTAACTGTAGCTGCTTTGAGATGTGAATGCACACAACTTAATGAAATCAAAGCTTTAAATGAAGCCCTTTCTAAAGAGAAAGAAGGTTATATATTCTATCTTAGCTTTAGTTATTCAATATAATATATATATATATATATATAGATGCTGACTGTAGACTGTATGTTTGTAAGATGGAAATAGAGAAATTGAAGCAATTGTTAGAAGAAAACAAAACAGAAATGAAGAAACGTGATAATCAAATTGTATCTTTAAAGTCTTTCCTGCAAACAGCACAAGAGAAATATGTTGAGAAATCCAATGTAAGCATTAACAATACAGCTATAATATAATATATTGTATCTTGTTCAACAGAGTATAGAATCTAAATATCAAACAATTAAAGCTATTAATCAACAACTTGAAGGAGTATTATTAGATAATAAAAGCTGTGGGCAGTTTATGTCACCATAAACATAGTGGTCTGACTATGTTGAGATCATCTCTTGTACTTTTGTAAAGAGCAACATAATATCACTAATATTTGTCAAACTGTATTATAATGTATCAATATTCATATGTTTTCATATTAATGTACAATTTTGAAATAATGAAAAATGACTGTATATTGTTAAAGAATAAGTATCTCCACCCATTAATTAAATGTAAAAATTACTGTAAGTATGCAGTATAATTATATTGTCTAAGTGTTCCAAGCAGTTGAAATCTACAGTGTCAGTCCACATTAGCATGTACAGTGTCCATATATTATGGTAATAGTTATCACACCATCTCTAAATTAATGAAATTATAATTTTTTTATCTATTCATTGTAATCCTTAGTTGTCCAGATTCAATAGAACTTCTGAACTTCTGTGGAAGCTGGTGCTTTGAATTAAAATGTTATGTTAATGTTTAAAAAATTCTAATCCCTTTTGTATTACTTGTACATGTGTAGGACATTAATTTTTTTAAAGATGTTGATAAAATGCCTTTGTACTACTAGATATAAATTAATGAATCTTTTTAGCTTTTTTACAGACTTCAACAACATTTCTGAACACAAACAATTACTCTACTTAATAAGGACCTACATAGCTAATTTTATTAAAAAATTGAAGTGATTTTACTACCTATCATTTTATCCCACTGAAGTCTTTTTAGTTTCTTTGCAGAATTTGTTTCACTTCATAAAATTTCTAGAAATTTCTTGTGGAGTTAGCTATAATATAGGTCCTTGTCCCTCACATCAGGCCAGCCTTACTGGAATTAAGAAATCAGAGGAAATTATACAAAGAAATATAGAAGGTACTGATAATTAAAAAAAATATCATGTTGACTGTAACCATTACACTCCAATGTATTTTCAATACAATGACTTAATTTTATTAAATTTCAAGATGAATACATCTATTAAACTATTTCTTTTATTATTTCTTGAAACTAGTTTCTATATAACATGTCAAAAAAACCTTCTTACTTCTGCTTCTTCTTCTTTGCTTCTGTACTTTGTGGTGATATGTTTGTTCTTCTTTTAGAGCAGCTTCCTCTAAATTAGTCTGAAAAGACTTTTGCCCTGCAACTATAAAAATAAAAGTGTAATTACATAAACAGGGAATTACATTAATATATTATATCCCTATCAATCTATATTAACCTATGGAGATTAAAAAGTAAAAGTTAAATTATGTCTAATATCAATAGTATATATAAAAGTATTAAGTCAACTCTAAAAAACAGCAATTGACTAACACACAAAATGTGACTGGATATGCAAAAAGGGACTACTTGAGTCATTTCTGTCATTTTCATATTTTCATATCATTTGAAGTATTGATAATGTTGAATTGTTTGATACCTTGGATAAATGAATGCATTGCTAAAAACGGAAATACAGTGGCTACTAGTAATTTTGAGAATAATGGAATTTAATTGTCCACCCCCGCATACCAATATACAAAAACGCGAATGTTTCTACGTGCTAATTTTGAAAGAGCTTTGGATTTATAGACACTTTAAAATGACTGTCAGGTACTAACTATTCTTTTTGTTTTAAGGTTTAACTCAAATTCCCAAAAATATTAAAATCATCATTTTTTCTGTCCATACTGAGATTTTTTTATTTGACAGAAATGGTTCAAATTAGGTTAGATATATTCTACTCTATTAACAACTGTAAGTTCCTTCAATTCTTGCTGCATTAATGTCAGTACTTTAGTATTATGGTGTATATGTTCATATAACTTAATAGTATACTGACTTAGTATACTACAGGTCATAGTTATAATATACTGAATACGTGTACTACGTCAGTATACTACAAATCACGTGATTGTGCAGAATTTGGCGCAATAACTTTTAAAAAGACATTGCTACAGCAAGAATGGAAGAAGAATTGAAGGTCAGTCATTCTACATTGCAATATTGATATGTTTCTAATTCATAAGTGTTCATGGAGTTGAATAAATTGTTAGATTTGTATACTAACTTCTGGATAATAAGGAATATGTAAGACTGTAGTATAATTGATTGTGTGTTCTCTCACTCTTTATCACAGGCTTATAATAAGTTTATAAAACTCGTTAACCAAATGTGTGTGGCTATAGGAACAGCCTGATGTCTAATATATTTGTAAGAATCCATTCTATTTAATTTTGTTCACATTTTTGTCAATGTATATTCTCAGACTGCAGTAAGACTACTGATAAGGAGGTTAGTCAATTATCATATTTACTGTTTATTTGTCTGTAAGAATAGGCTCATGGTTTATTGCAGTATTTTCTTTCATGTCAATGTCTCCTATCACCATAATATGAGGTACACATATAAATTGTGTATTAATTTGTATATTAATCATAATATGTTTGAGTGCTACTGATAGTAAGAACAACTTTGGGTAAAAACAAGAAAGATTTCTCAAGTAAGCCTTTTGTCAGATCACTATTTTCATATCCTTTCTTTCTTCATAGGATTATATGCTAGTCCTATCTCCTGAATAGCAATGAAAAGTTACCAAATATTAATTAGTTATAAACTGCTTTATATTATATTGTAAACACCAGATCACTTCCAGAGTCTTTGGTGTTATGGATGCTGCTAGCAGATATAACATGGTAACATAATGTAGTAACATACACAATTATAATCACTGATGATATAATTTTTTATTCTGTAGGCAGTTTACGTTGTGTCTATGTTATGTACTAGTGAAACAATCTGGACAGTTTGTTATTAATGATTACTAAAGGTACATATAGTTTATTCTGTTAGTAAAATCATAACACTGTATAACATAACATTGTAACTTTTTATGTTTGAGTCGCACACACACACACACACAGAGGTTAAAGACTTTATAAAGTGTAAGTTTCTTATTTGTTAGTAAAACTGTTAAGAGTACTTCAGTAACTCTTATTTTGTGATACTGCCAAATGTACAACTGTCAAATGTACCACTCTCAAATGATATACTGTCAATATATTGTAATGTAATGTTAGCCTATATTACATAATTACTCTTTATTCTTCTTTCTTTATGTAGCATCGTTGGAGTCCTGAATCTAGGTGTGGTGGTAGTAAGTTGGAGGTAACAATAATGTATGTTTTATTTTATAATTTTTATTATATATTATTTCATATTTTTTCTTCTTTTCTTAATTTTTTTTCTACAGATCTTTAGGTTGGGGGTTGCTGCCCAAGACACATCTCTCCATCTCAGGGTGTAAGTTAGTGATGTGTATTATGTTGACTTAGTAGTTTATAGCATAATATTATTTCTTATTTCTGTTTCTTTTTATAGCATCGTTGGAGTCCAGGATCTAGGTGTGGTTGTAAGTTGGAGGTAACAATCATGTATGCTTTATTTTATAATTTTTATTATATATTATTTCATATTTTTTCTTCTTTTTTCAACTTTTTTTCTACAGATTTTTAGGTTGGGGGTTGCTGTCTCAAGACATTCTTCTATCTCCACACTGAGGGTGTAAGTTTACTAGTATTTTACACAAGGTCATAAAGTGTAGTTGTTGGTAGTATATCATTTGAGAGTGGTACATTTGACAGTCATAGATTTGGTAGTGTGTATTTGTAATTAAAGTACAATACAATTATACCTTCTAGAGTAAGGAAAAAAGGTGAGTATATAATCCAGGAGAAGGCTGAGGAAGTCACAAGCAACAAATTAGTTGTCTTGTTTCCACCCCCAAACACGCCAAGGCTATTCTGGGCAGACCTAGAGCATTAATAAAAATATGAGGTGTGGTCCAAATAAGCCACACCCAATAGTTGATAGGCGTGTCTACTATAATTATGCGTGGTGCTGACCTAGGGATTAATTGAAATACGAGGTGTGGTCAGAATATGCCACACCCAATTGTTGGTAGGTTTGTCAGCTGTAATATTTGTGTGTATAGTCAGGCTTATATTCTAGGCTGACCTAGGAATAATTGAATATGAGGTGTGGTCAAAGTAAGCCACAATCTGTTGTCTGATATCAACTCCACGTTTAACAATTTCATTGAAAAAGGTGTTGATCCGCTAGTTCAAGTTAGTGCACACAATACTTGGTATAATATTTTGTATTGCTAGGATGTTCAAACTGTCTTTCCTCGAGCAATTGGATATTCACAACATTTAATTGATCATGCATTTTCAGCTGTAAGTATAACTGTAGTGATTGTTTATATAATCTTGTTATTATAGCTTCAAAATGATGTTGGTAATTACTATCCAGTCTATGATGTGTACACTGGATTCTTTAATGCAGTTTGTGGTTTTACTTTAGATGGATTGGTGAGATAAATGTAAAAAGTTTTCATCTTGTCTTTTTCTTTAGAATGGATTCTGGTTATCTTTTGGATTGTGTGGTGTTTTTCTGATTCCTGTCATTGTATTTGCTATTGTCACATCTCAATATTATCGTTGAATGAAGTATGATGAAGACCACGGTATTCCTTATGAAGACAGTTTTCTGTAAGTTCTATAATGTGAATTATTTTGATTAAATTATCATTATTTTATTATAGATTGAAGACCTATTAACTTATAGTTTTGGTTGTTGTTATAATATTAATTAAAAATAAAAAAATTAAGTACTTTTTATTTATAATGTAAACAATAATTGTTTTGTGCTAGCAATTTACAAGTTTAATTAGCATATAATAATAACAATGTATGAAATGTGGTTGGCATTACAACCTCGCTTAAAGAGAGACTACCAGCCCTATTCTCTAGTCAAAAAATGCTTGGCTTTTCTATGGACCCATGAAAATTATAGCAAGGTCACTGACTAATTGCTATTTATGCAGGAACCAATCTTCAGTACATATAATATATAAAGAAACTAAAACCGTTGTGATTGCCAGTGTTTTGTGTGCCAGTGTTCTGCAATGCATCAGACCTCTTGAGATTGTTACCAGCCTACTCTTTGGAGTATCCCTAAGGCCGGCTAGAGAATAGGGCTGGTAGTCTCTCTTTAAGCGAGATGAGGCTGGTGTATTTGTGGGGCCCGGTTCCTGCATAAATAGGATGAGTTTATTCTTGTCCCTTAAAAAAATATAGTTTCTTATAGTTTTATTTATTTAAACAGCCACTTTTAGTTTACCATTGCTGGTCAGTTATCGTTAATGAGATTCATAGGCGCCCCACAAGAGCATGAAGACAATCTTCAGTACATATATAAAGAAACTAAAACAGTTGTGATTGCCAGTGTGTTGTGGGCCAGTGTTCTGCAATGCATCAGACTTCTGAGATGGTTACCAGCCTACTCTTTGGAGTATCCCAAAGGCCGGCTAGAGAATAGGGCTGGTAGTCTCTCTTTATGGAGATGAGGCTGGTGTATTTGTGGGGCCCGGTTCCTGCATAAATAGGATGAGTTTATTCTTGTCCCTTAAAAAAAAATAGTTTTTTATAGTTATAATTATTTAAACTGCCAATTTAGTTGACCATTGCTGGTCTGTTATCATTAATGAGATTCATAAGCGCCCCACAAGAGCATGAAGACAATCTTCAGTACATATATAAAGAAACTAAAACAGTTGTGATTGCCAGTGTGTTGTGGGCCAGTGTTCTGCAATGCATCAGACCTCTGAGATGGTTACCAGCCTACTCTTTGGAGTATCCCAAAGGCCGGCTAGAGAATAGGGCTGGTAGTCTCTCTTTAAGCGAGATGAGGCTGGTGTATTTGTGGGGCCCGTTTCTTGCATAAATAGGATGAGTTTATTCTTGTCCCTTAAAAAAATATAGTTTCTTATAGTTTTAATTATTTAAACAGCCAATTAGTTGACCATTGCTGGTCAGTTATCGTTAATGAGATTCATAGGCGCCCCACAAGAGCATGAAGACAATCTTCAGTACATATATAAAGAAACTAAAACCGTTGTGATTGCCAGTGTTTTGTGTGCCAGTGTTCTGCAATGCATCAGACCTCTGAGATGGTTACCAGCCTACTCTTTAGAGTATCCCTAAGGCCGGATAGAGAATAGGGCTGGTAGTCTCTCTTTAAGCGAGATGAGGCTGGTGTATTTGTGGGGCCCGGTTCCTGCATAAATAGGATGAGTTTATTCTTGTCCCTTAAAAAAATGTGACCGGATATACAAAAAGGGACCACTTGAGTCATTTCTGTCATTTTCACTTTTTCATACCATTTTAAAGTGTAGATAATGCTGAATTGTTTGATACCTTGGATAAATGCATGCGTTGCTCAAGAAACGAGATATAAACAGAAATAGAGTGGCTACTACCAAAAATTAATTTTGAGAATAGTGGAATTTAATTTTCCACCCCCGCATCCCGTGCACTAATATTTGATAACGCGAACGCTTCTACGTGCAAAGCTAGAAAGAACTTTGCCTTTTTAGACGCTTCAAAATGACTGTCAGGAACTATTCTCTTCGTTTTTTGGTTTAACTCAAATTCACTAAAATATTGAAACCATCACTTTTTCTGTCCATACTGAAATTTTTGTTTTTGACAGAAGTGGTCCCTTTTCGCAAATCCGGTCACAAATATAGTTTTTTATAGTTTTATTTATTTAAACAGCCACTTTAGTTGACCATTGCTAGTCAGTTATCGTTAATGAGATTCATAGGCGCCCCACAAGAGCATGAAGACAATCTTCAGTACATATATAAAGAAACTAAAACAGTTGTGATTGCCAGTGTGTTGTGGGCCAGTGTTCTGCTGCAATGCATCAGACTTCTGAGATGGTTACCAGCCTACTCTTTGGAGTATCCCAAAGGCCGGCTAGAGAATAGGGCTGGTAGTCTCTCTTTATGGAGATGAGGCTGGTGTATTTGTGGGGCCCGGTTCCTGCATAAATAGGATGAGTTTATTCTTGTCCCTTAAAAAAAATAGTTTCTTATAGTTTTAATTATTTAAACAGCCACTTTAGTTGACCATTGCTGGTCAGTTATCGTTAATGAGATTCATAGGCGCCCCACAAGAGCATGAAGACAATCTTCAGTACATATATAAAGAAACTAAAACAGTTGTGATTGCCAGTGTGTTGTGGGCCAGTGTTCTGCAATGCATCAGACTTCTGAGATGGTTACCAGCCTACTCTTTGGAGTATCCCAAAGGCCGGCTAGAGAATAGGGCTTGTAGTCTCTCTTTATGGAGATGAGGCTGGTGTATTTGTGGGGCCCGGTTCCTGCATAAATAGGATGAGTTTATTCTTGTCCCTTAAAAAAATAGTTTCTTATAGTTTTAATTATTTAAACAGCCACTTTAGTTGACCATTGCTGGTCAGTTATCGTTAATGAGATTCATAGGCGCCCCACAAGAGTATGAAGACAATCTTCAGTACATATATAAAGAAACTAAACAGTTGTGATTACCAGTGTTTTGTGGGCCAGTGTTCTGCAATGCATCAGACCTCTGAGATGGTTACCAGCCTACTCTTTGGAGTATCCCAAAGGCCGGCTAGAGAATAGGGCTAGTAGTCTGTCTTTATAAAGATGAGGCTGGTGTATTTGTGGGGCCCGGTTCCTGCATAAATAGGATGAGTTTATTCTTGTCCCTTAAAAAAAATAGTTTCTTATAGTTTTAATTATTTAAACAGCCAATTTAGTTGACCATTGCTGGTCTGTTATCGTTAATGAGATTCATAGGTGCCCCACAAGAGCATGAAGACAATCTTCAGTACATATATAAAGAAACTAAAACAGTTGTGATTGCCAGTGTGTTGTGGGCCAGTGTTCTGCAATGCATCAGACCTCTGAGATGGTTACCAGCCTACTCTTTGGAGTATCCCAAAGGCCGGCTAGAGAATAGGGCTGGTAGTCTCTCTTTAAGCGAGATGAGGCTGGTGTATTTGTGGGGCCCGTTTCTTGCATAAATAGGATGAGTTTATTCTTGTCCCTTAAAAAAATATAGTTTCTTATAGTTTTAATTATTTAAACAGCCAATTAGTTGACCATTGCTGGTCAGTTATCGTTAATGAGATTCATAGGCGCCCCACAAGAGCATGAAGACAATCTTCAGTACATATATAAAGAAACTAAAACCGTTGTGATTGCCAGTGTTTTGTGTGCCAGTGTTCTGCAATGCATCAGACCTCTGAGATTGTTACCAGCCTACTCTTTGGAGTATCCCTAAGGCCGGCTAGAGAATAGGGCTGGTAGTCTCTCTTTAAGCGAGATGAGGCTGGTGTATTTGTGGGGCCCGGTTCCTGCATAAATAGGATGAGTTTATTCTTGTCCCTTAAAAAAATATAGTTTCTTATAGTTTTATTTATTTAAACAGCCACTTTAGTTGACCATTGCTGGTCAGTTATCGTTAATGAGATTCATAGGTGCCCCACAAGAGCATGAAGACAATCTTCAGTACATATATAAAGAAACTAAAACAGTTGTGATTGCCAGTGTGTTGTGGGCCAGTGTTCTGCTGCAATGCATCAGACTTCTGAGATGGTTACCAGCCTACTCTTTGGAGTATCCCAAAGGCCGGCTAGAGAATAGGGCTGGTAGTCTCTCTTCATAGAGATGAGGCTGGTGTATTTGTGGGGCCCGGTTCCTGCATAAATAGGATGAGTTTATTCTTGTCCCTTAAAAAATATAGTTTCTTATAGTTTTAATTATTTAAGCAGCCACTTTAGTTGACCATTGCTGGTCAGTTATCGTTAATGAGATTCATAGGCGCCCCACAAGCGTATGAAGACAATCTTCAGTACATATATAAAGAAACTAAACAGTTGTGATTGCCAGTGTTTTGTGGGCCAGTGTTCTGCAATGCATCAGACCTCTGAGATGGTTACCAGCCTACTCTTTGGAGTATCCCTAAGGCCGGCTAGAGAATAGGGCTGGTAGTCTCTCTTTAAGCGAGATGAGGCTGGTGTATTTGTGGGGCCCGGTTCCTGCACAAATAGGATGAGTTTATTCTTGTCCCTTAAAAAAAATAATTTCTTATAGTTTTAATTATTTAAACAGCCAATTTAGTTGACCATTGCTGGTCAGTTATCGTTAATGAGATTCATAGGTGCCCCACAAGAGCATGAAGACAATCTTCAGTACATATATAAAGAAACTAAAACAGTTGTGATTGCCAGTGTGTTGTGGGCTAGTGTTCTGCAATGCATCAGACCTCTGAGATGGTTACCAGCCTACTCTTTGGAGTATCCCAAAGGCCGGCTAGAGAATAGGGCTGGTATTCTTTAAGCGAGATGAGGCTGGTGTATTTGTGGGGCCCGTTTCTTGCATAAATAGGATGAGTTTATTCTTGTCCCTTAAAAAAAATATAGTTTCTTATAGTTTTAATTATTTAAACAGCCAATTAGTTGACCATTGCTGGTCAGTTATCGTTAATGAGATTCATAGGCGCCCCACAAGAGCATGAAGACAATTTTTAGTACATATATAAAGAAACTAAACAGTTGTGATTGCCAGTGTTTTGTGGGCCAGTGTTCTGCCATGCATCAGACTTCTGAGATGGTTACCAGCCTACTCTTTGGAGTATCCCAAAGGCCGGCTAGAGAATAGGGCTGGTAGTCTGTCTTTATAAAGATGAGGCTGGTGTATTGGTGGGGCCCGGTTCTTGCATAAATAGGATGAGTTTATTTTTGTCCCTTAAAAAAATATAGTTTCTTATAGTTATAATTATTTAAAAAGCCAATTTAGTTGACCATTGCTGGTCTGTTATCGTTAATGAGATTCATAGGCGCCCCACAAGAGCATGAAGACAATCTTCAGTACATATATAAAGAAACTAAAGCAGTTGTGATTGCCAGTGTGTTGTGGGCAGTGTTCTGCAATGCATCAGACCTCTGAGATGGTTACCAGCCTACTCTTTGGAGTATCCCAAAGGCCGGCTAGAGAATAAGGCTTGTAGTCTCTCATTAAGCGAGATGAGGCTGGTGTATTTGTGGGGCCCGTTTCTTGCATAAATAGGATGAGTTTTTTCTTGTCCCTTAAAAAAATTTAGTTTATTATTGTTTTGATTATTTAAACAGCCAATTTAGTTGGCTTTTGCAGTTAAGGGGTTAAAATACGCGTATTTTTGCCGCCAAATAACGTAGGAAATAAAGGGTTAAATTTAAAAATTTTTATCCGCCAAAAAACTTGGAAATTATGACTTAAATTTTTGTAAACCTTTTTGGGTGACTAAGGGGTTAAAATACACGTATTTTTGTTGCCAAATAACGTTGGATATAAAGGGTTAAATTTAAAAATGTTTTGGCGCCAAAAAACTTCGAAATTATGACTTAAATTTTTCTAAACTTTTTGGGTGACTAAAGGGTTAAAATTCGCGTATTTTTGGCGCCAAATAACGTAGAAAATAAAGAATTAAATTTAAAAAGTTTTTGGCGCCAAAAATCTTAGAAGTTATGACTTAAATTTTTCTAAACTTTTTGGGTGACTAAGAGGTTAAAATACGCGTATTTTTGACGCCCAATAACGTTGGAAATAAAGGGTTAAATTTAAAAATTTTCTGACACCAAAAAACTTAGAAATTATGACTTAATTTTTTCTAAATATTTTTGGGTGACTAAGGGGTTAAAATACGCGTATTTTTGGCGCCAAAAAACTTAGATATTATGACTTAAATTTTATTAATCTTTTTGGGTGACTAAGGGGTTAAAATTCGCGTATTATTGGCGCCAAATAACGTAGGAAATAAAGGGTTAAATTTAAAAAATTTTTGCCACCAAAAAACCTCGATATTATGACTTTAACTTTATTAAACTTTTTTAGTGACTAAGGGGTTTAAATACGCGTATTTTTGGCGCCAAATAACGTAGGAAATAAAGGGTTAAAATTAAAAAATTTTTGGCGCCAAATATAAAGAAATTATGACTTAAAATTTGTTAAACCTTTTGGGTTACTAAGGGGATAAAATACGCGTATTTTTTGCGCCAAATAACGTAGGAAATAAAGGGTTAAATTTAAAAAAAGTTTGGCGCCAAAAAAATTAGAAATTATGACTTAAATTTTATAAATCTTTTTGGGTGACTAAGGGGTTAAAATACGCGTATTTTTGGCGCCAAATAACGTAGGAAATAAAGGGTTAAATTTAAAAAAAAATTTTGGTGACAAAAAACAGAAATTTAGACTTAAATTTTATTAATCTTTTTGGGTGGCAAAGGGGTTAAAATACGCGTATATTTGGCGCCAAATAACGTAGGAATTAAAGGGTTAAAATTAAAAATTTTTGGTGCCAAAAAACTTAGAAATTATGACTTAAATTTTTCTAAACTTTTTGGGTGACTAAGGGGTTAAAATACGCGTATTTTTGGAGCCAAATAACGTAAGAAAGAAAGGGTTAAATTTAAAAAATTTTTGGCGCCAAAAAACTTAGAAATTATGAGTTAAAATTTTAAAAAATTTTGGGTGACTAAGGGGTTAAAATACTCGTATTTTTTGCGCCAAATAACGTAGGAAATAAAGGGTTAACTTAAAAAAAACTTAGATATTATGACTTAAATTTTATTTATCTTTTTGGGTGACTAAGGGGTTAAATGCGCGTATTTTTGGTGCCAAATAACGTTGGAAATATAGGGTTAAATTTAAAAAATTTTCGGCGCCAAATAACAGAAATTTTGACTTAAATTTTATTAATCTTTTTGGGTGGCAAAGGGATTAAAATACTCGTATTTTTGGCGCCAAGTAACATGAAATAAAAGGTTAAATTTAAAAAAATTTTGGCGCCAATAAATTTAGAATTATGACTTAAATTTTATTAATCTTTTTGGTGACTAAGGGGTTAAAATACGCGTATTTTTTTCGCCAAATAACGTAGGAAATAAAGGGTTAAATTTAAAAAATTTTTGGCGCTAAAAAACTTAGATATTATGACTTAAATTTTATTAAACTTTTTGGGTGACTAAGGGGTTAAAAGACGCGTATTTTTGGCACCAAATAACGTAGGAAATAAAGGGTTAAATTTAAAAAATTTTTGGCGCCAAAAATCTTAATTATGAGTTAAAATTTTCAAAAATTTTGGGTGACTATGGGGTTAAAATACACGTATATTTGGCGCCAAATAACGTAGGAAATATAGGGTTAAATTTAAAATTTTGGCACCAAAAAACTTAGAAATTATGACTTAAATTTTCCTAACCTTTTTGGGTGATTAACCCTTTTCGCGCATGCGCATAAAGCAAGTAACTACTGCCAACGCACGAGTATTTTCAGGGTTGGAGTGGTTGCGTTTAAGCTCTTGTATCATCTCTAAACTGTCTCCTAGAAGTTTAGCTGTTTCAAGTTTGCTTCAATATGGATACCTGGATGTTTTGTTCTTCTAATGAATTGTGTATTCGTCGTCTACAAGGTAAGCATTATGTTATAACTACGCACACATTGTAAATGACGTATAAAGCATCTTTCAAGAGTCCCCATGTTTTTTTTATTTGAAATAGACTTAGATGATAGTAGGAATGAGTAGAATGTTTCTTATTTCTTCGTTGCAGTGTTTTTTTGCGTTGTAGTACTAGTTCTTTGAGTGGGCGTGGCCTTCTGTTTTTGGAATGTACTTATCTTGTGGTTGTAAAATAGAGCAATTAGGCATTTTTGAGGATAGTGAAATAGGTGATCACTAGCTACAGTGTAAGGTGAACAAAAAGCTTCAGCTTTATTATGTTGCTTTTGTCTGTAGCAAGACATGTGAAGCTTCTAGTAAGATGTATCATAATTACAAACCACAATTTCAAGACAATAGTTATACAATGCAATACAACACAGTACAAACATTGACAAGTAAGTAATATTTATATAGTTTATTTATGTAGCTAAATGATAATTACCATTCAATTGTTCTATTTCAGTCTCATCAACCGCAACAATATTATCAGCTACTACATCAATTTCATCATCTATATATATATAATTTTTTTGCTTTTATTGAAATAAATTATAATCAAAAATGTCATGTTCTATGAAATACTGAAGTTTCTGGGTAAATCGATCAACGTACGAGATGTTATACACACGAAACGCATAAATGCGTCGTCGGCGCTGGTGAACAATCAGCCACCGACGCATAAATGCGTCGGTGGCGCGGAAAGGGTTAAGGGGTTAAAATACGCGTATTTTTGTCGCCAAATAACGTAGGAAATATAGTAAAATTTAAAAAAATTTTGGCGTCAAAAAAATTAGATATTATGACTTAAATTTTATAAATCTTTTTGGGAGACTAAGGGGTTAAAAAACGCGTATTTTTGGCGCCAAAAAACGTAGGAAATAAAGGGTTAAATTTAAAAAATTTTTGGCGCAAAAAAATTAGAAATTTTGACTTAAAATTTATTAATCTTTTTGGGTGACTAAGGGGTTTAAATACGGGTATTTTTGGCACCAAATAACGTAGGATGCAAAGGGTTAACATTAAAAAATTTTTGGCTCCAAAAAACTTAGGAATTATGACTTAAATTTTATTAATCTTTTTGGGTTACAAAAAGGTTAAAATACGCATATTTTTGCGCCAAATAACGTAGGAAATATAGGGTTAAATTTCAAAAATTTTTGGCACCAAAAAACTTAGAAATTATGACTTAAATTTTTCTAACCTTTTTGGGTGATTAAGGGGTTAAAATACGCGTATTTTCGGCGCCAAATAACGTAGGAAATAAAGGTTAAATTTAAAAAATGTTTGGCGCCAAAAAACTTAGATATTATGACTTAAATTTTATTAAACTTTTTGGGTGACTAAGGGGTTAAAATACGCGTATTTTTGGAGCCAAATAACGAAGGAAATAAAGGGTTAACTTAAAAAACTTAGACATTATGACTTAAATTTTATTAATCTTTTTGGGTGACTAAGGGGTTAAAATACAAGTATGTTTGGCTCCAAATAACGTAGGAAATAAAAGGTTAAATTTAAAAAATTTTTGGCGCAAAAAAATTACAAATTTTGACTTAAATTTTATTCTTTTTGTGTGACTAATGGGTTAAAATACGCATATTTTTGGTGCCAAATAACGTAGGAAATAAAAAGTTAAATTTAAAAAAATTTTGGTGCCAAAAAAATTAGATATTATGACTTTAATTTTATAAATATTTTTGGGTGACTAAGGGGTTAAAATACGCGTATTTTTGGCGCCAAATAACGTAGGAAATAAAGGGTTAAATTTAAAAAAAGTTTGGCGCCAAAAAACTTAGATATTATGACTTAAATTTTATTAATCTTTTTGGCTGACTAAGGGGTTAAAATACGCGTAATTTTGGCGCCAAATAACGTAGGAAATAAAGGGTTAAATTTAAAAAATTTTTGCCGCCAAAAAACCTCGATATTATGACTTAAATTTTATTAAACTTTTTTGGTGACTAAGGGGTTAAAATACGCGTATTTTTGGCGCCAAATAACGTAGGAAATAAAGGGTTAAATTTAAAAAAAGTTTGGCGCCAAAAAACTTAGAAATTATGACTTAAATTTTTCTAAACGTTTAGGTGATTAAGGGGTTAAAGTGCGCGTATTTTCGGCGCCAAATAACTTAGGAAATAAAGGGTTACATTTAAAAAATTTTTGGCTCCAAAAAACTTTTAAAAAAAGTTTAAATTTTCAAAAATTTTGGGTAACTAAGGGGTTAAAATACGCGTATTTTTGGCGCCAAATAACGTAGAAAATAAAGGGTTAAATTTAAAAAAATTTTTGCGCCAAAAAAATTAGAAATTTTGACTTAAATTTTATTAATCTTTTTGGGTGCTAAGGGGTTAAAATACGCGTATTTTTTGCGCCAAATAACGTAGGAAACAAAGGGGCAAAATTAAAAAAAATTTTTGGCACCCAAAAAATTAGAAATTATGACTTAAATTTTATTAATCTTTTTGGGTGACAAAGGGGTTAAATACGCGTATTTTGCGCCAAATAACGTAAGAAAGAAAGGGTTAAATTTAAAAAATTTTTGGCGCCAAAAAACTTAGATAATATGACTTAAATTTTATTAATCTTTTTGGTTGACAAAGGGGTTAAAATACGCGTATTTTTGGCGCCAAATAACGTAGGAAATAAAGGGTTAAAACAATTTTTGGTGCCAAAAAACTTAGACATTATGACTTAAATTTTTCTAAACTTTTTGGGTGACTAAGGGGTTAAAATACGCGTATATTTTGCACCAAATAACGTAGGAACGAAAGGGTTAAATTTAAAAAATTTTTGGCGCCAAAAAACTTAAATATTATAAGTAAAAATTTTCAAATTTCTAATAAATTTAAAAAATTTTTTACGCCAAAAAACTTAAATATTATGACTTCAATTTTATTAAACTTTTTAGGTGACTAAGGGGTTAAAATACGCGTATTTTTGGCGCAAAATAACGTAGGAAATGTAGGGTTAAATTTAAAAAATTTTTGGCGCCAAAAAACTTAAATATTTTGACTTAAATTTTATTAAACTTTTTAGGTGACTAAGGGGTTAAAATACGCGTATTTTTGGCGCAAAATAACGTAGTAAATTAGGGGTGTTAAATTTAAAAAATTTTTGGCGCCAAAAAACTTAGAAATTATGAGTTAAAATTTTCAAAATTTTGGGTGACTAAGGGGTTAAAATACGCATACTTTTGGCGCCAAATAACGTAGGAAATAAAGGGTTAACTTAAAAAAACTTAGATATTATGACTTAAATTTAAAAAATTTTTTGGGTGACTAAGGGGTTAAAAAACGCGCATTTCTTGCGCCAAATAACTTTTGAAATTTAGGGTTAAATTAAAAAAATGTTTTACGCCAAAAAACTTAAATATTATGATTTAAAATTTTCAAAAATTTTGGGTGACTAAGGGGTTAGAATACGCGTATTTTTGGCGCCAAATAACGTAGGAAACAAATGGTTAAATTTAAAAAGGTTTTGGAGCCAAAAAATTAGAAATTATGACTTAAATTTTATTAATATTTTTGGGTGACAAAGGGGTTAAAATTCGCGTATTATTGGATCGAAATAACGTAGGAAATAAAGGGTTAAATTTAAAAAATTTTTGGCGCCAAAAAACTTAGATATTATGACTTAAATTTTATTAATCTTTTTGGGTGACTAATGGGTTAAAATACGCGTATTTTTGCGCCAAATAACTTAGGAAATAAAGTGTTAAATTTAAAAAAATTTTGGCGCCAAAAAAAATAGAAATTTTGACTTAAACTTTATTAATATTTTTGGGTGACTAAGGGGTTAAAATACGCGTATTTTTGGAGCCAAATAACGTAAAAAACAAAGGGGTAAAAATAAAAAAAAATTTTGGCACCCAAAAAATTAGAAATTATGACTTAAATTTTATTAATCTTTTTGGGTGACTAAGGGGTTAAAATACGCGTATATTTTGCGCCAAATAACGTAGGAATTAAAGGGTTAAATTTAAAAAATTGTTGGTGCCAAAAAACATAGAAATTAAGACTTAAATTTTTCTAAACTTTTTTGGTGACTAAGGGGTTAAAATACGCCTGTTTTTTACGCTAAATAACGGAGGAAAGAAAGAATTAAATTTAAAAAATTTTTGGCACCAAAAAACTTAGAAATTATGACTTAAATTTTCCTAAACTTTTTGGTTGACTAAGGGGTTGAAATACGCGTGTTTTTGCGCCAAATAACGTAGGAAAGAAAGGGTTAAATTAAAAAAATTTTTGGCGCCAAAAAACTTAAATATTATGACTTAAATGTTATTAAACTTTTTAGGTGACTAAGGGGTTAAAAAACGCGTATTTTTTGCGCCAAATAACGTAGCAAATATAGGGTTAAATTAAAAAATTTTTGGCGCCAAAAAACTTAGAAATTATGAGTTAAAATTTTCAAAAATTTTGGGTGACTAAGGGGCTAAAATACGCATATTTTTGGCGCCAAATAACGTAGGAAATAAAGGGTTAACTTAAAAAAAACTTAAATTTAAAAATATTTTTGGGTGACTAAGGGGTTAAAAAACGCGCATTTCTTGCGCCAAATAACTTTTGAAATTTATGGTTAAATTTAAAAAATTTTTTACGCCAAAAAACTTAAATATTATGAGTTAAAATTTTCAAAAATTTTGGGTGACTAAGGGGTTAAAATACGCGTGTTTTTTGCTCCAAATAACGTAGGAAAGAAAGGGTTAAGTTAAAAAAATTTTTGGCGCCAAAAATCTTAGAAATTATGACTTAAATTTTTCTAAACTTTTTGGATGACTAAGTGGTTAAAATACGCGTGTTTTTTGCACCAAATAACGTAGGAAAGAAAGGGTTAAATTTAAAAAATTTTTGGCGCCAAAAAACTTAGAAATTATGACTTAAACTTTTCTAAACTTTTTGGGCGAGTAAGGGGTTAAAATACGCGTATTTTTGGTTCCAAATAACGTAGGAAATATAGGGTTAAATTTAAAAAATTTTTGGTGCCAAAAAAATTAAATATTATGACTTAAAATTTTATTAAACTTTTTAGGTGACTAAGGGGTTAAAATTCGCGTATTTTTGGCGCCAAATAACGTAGGAAGTATAGGTTTAAATTTAGAAAATTTTTGGCGCCAAAAAACTTAGAAATTATGACTTAAATTTTTCTAAACTTTTTAGGTGATTAAGGGGTTAAAATACGCGTATTTTCGGCGCCAAATAACTTAGGAAATAAAGGGTTAAATTTAAAAAATTTTTGGCGCCAAAAAACTTAAATATTATAAGTTAAAATTTTCAAAAATTTTGGGTGACTAAGGGGTTAAAATACACGTATTTTTGGCGCCATATGATGTAGGAAACAAAGGGTTAAATTAAAAAAGTTTTTGGCGCTAAATAAATTAAAAATTATGACTTAAATTTTATTAATCTTTTTGAGTGACAGAGGCTAAAATACGCGTATTTTTGGCGCCAAATAAAGTAGGAAATAAAGGGTTAAATTTAAAAAATTTTTGGCGCCAAAAAACTTAAATATTATGACTTAAATTTTTCTAAACTTTTTAGGTGATTAAGGAGTTAAAATACGCGTATTTTCCGCGCCAAATAACTTAGGAAATAAAGGGTTAAATTTAAAAAATTTTTGGAGCAAAAAAACTTAAATATTATAAGTTAAAATTTTCAAAAATTTTGGGTGACTAAGGGGTTAAAATACACGTATTTTTGGCGCCATATAACGTAGGAAACAAAGGGTTAAATTTAAAAAGTTTTTGGCGCTAAAAAAATTAAAAATTATGACTTAAATTTTATTAATCTTTTTGGGTGATAGAGGTTAAAATACGCGTATTTTTGGCGCCAAATAACGTAGGAACTAAAGGGTTAAATTTAAAAATTTTTGGAGCCAAAAAACTTAGATATTATGACTTAAATGTTATTAATCTTTTTGGGTGACTAAGGGGTTAAAATACGCGTATTTTTGGCGCCAAATAACGTAGGAAATATAGGGTTAAATTTAAAAAATTTTTGGCCCAAAAAAACTTAGATATTATGACTTAAATTTTATTAATCTTTTTGGGTGACTAAGGGGTTAAAATACGCGCATTTTTTGCGCCAAATAACGTAGGAAATAAACGGTTAAATTTAAAAAAAATTTGGCGCTAAAAAAAATAGAAATTATGACTTAAATTTTATTAATCTTTTTGGGTGACAGAGGTTAAAATACGCGTATTTTTGGCGCCAAATAACGTAGGAAAGAATGGGTTAAATTTAAAAAATTTTTGGCGCCAAAAACTTAGATATTATGACTTAAATTTTATTAATCTTTTTGGTGACTAAGGGGTTAAATTACGCTTATATTTAGCACCAAATAACGTAGGAAATAAAGGGTTAAATTTAAAAAAAATTTTGGCACCAAAAAAAATAGAAATTTTGACTTAAATTTTATTAATATTTTTGGGTGACTAAGGGTTTAAAATACGCGTATTTTTGGCACCAAATAACGTAGGAAACAAAGGGGTAAAATTAAAAAAAATTTTTGGCACCAAAAAACTTAGATATTATGACTTAAATTTTATTAATCTTTTTTGGTGACTAAGGGGTTAAAATACGTGTATATTTTGCACCAAATAACGTAAAAAAGAAAGGGTCTAATTTAGAAAATTTTTGGCGACAAAAAAATTATAAATTATGACTTAAATTTTTCTAAACTTTTTGGGTGACTAAGGGGTAAAAATACGCCTGTTTTTTGCGCCAAATAACGTAGGAAACAAAGGGGAAAATTAAAAAAAATTTTTGGCACCACAAAAATTAGAAATTATGACTTAAACTTTATTAATCTTTTTTGGTGACAAAGGGGTTAAAATATACGTATTTTTGGCTCAAATAACGTAGGAAATAAAGGGTTAAATTTAAAAAATTTTTGGCGCCAAAAAACTTAGATATTTTGACTTAAATTTTATTAATCTTTTTGGGTGACTAAGGGGTTGAAATACGCGTATATTTAGCGCCAAATAACGTAGGAAATAAAGGGTTAAAATTAAAAATTTTTGGCACCAAAAAACTTAGAAATTATGACTTAAATTTTTCTAAACTTTTTGGGTGACTAAGGGGTTAAAATACGCGTGTTTTTGCGCCAAATAACGTAGGAAAGAAAGGGTTAAATTTAAAAAATTTTTGGCGCCAAAAAAAATAGAAATTTTGACTTAAATTTTTCTAAACTTTTTGGGTGAGTAAGGGATTAAAATACGTGTATTTTTGGTTCCAAATAACGTAGGAAATAAAGGGTTAAATTTAAAAAAGTTTTGGCGCCAAAAATCTTAAATAATTTGACTTAACTTTTATTAACCCTTTACTTGCCAAGTTTCTGCGTGGGCGTATACCGTAATTACCAAATTATTTTGCCCTGAGGTAATAAGCACGTTTTTTTGCTACGTTTATTCCTACTATGTTGATGTTGGAAGTGTTTAGAAGTCGAGTTTCTTTCATAAAGTGAATGATAAGATGGTGAGTTGTTCTTAAACTGTACTTTTAATGTTTTACCGTTTATAAATGATTACTGTTGAATATAGTATCGGCTACAATAGTGACAACGATGAACTCTCTCAGCTCCACGTATTATAAACAGTGTACTATATACTATTGTTCAATATTTTAATGATTGTTGTTAAATGATAATAATGAATAGTTGCATGTTTACTTTGTAGCTTCACACTTACCTTTGATCGAGTGACACGCTTGACAATCAAAATGATACAAAGGTGAGTTTCCAAGCGTAGATGGTCTGAAAGCAAGAGCGAAGAGACACAGCAGCTACTTTGGTATTTCTACCTTGCAACCCAGCTACCTGAAGCACGACTAACTAAAAAAGACGCTTCCACAAAGCAAACCAGAGCGCCAAACTCGGTATAAAGTAGACGACGAGTATACATGTCATTGGGAATTACGCCTACTTTTTTAATGACGAGTATACTCGTCAACGGGAAGTAAAGGGTTAAACTTTTTAGGTGACTAAGGGGTTAAAATACGCGTATTTTTTGCGCCAAACAACATAGTAAATATAGGGTTAAATTTAAAAAATTTTTGGCGCCAAAAAACTTAGAAATTATGAGTTAAAATTTTCAAAAATTTTGGGTGACTAAGGGGTTAAAATACGCATATTTTTGGCGCCAAATAACGTAGGAAATAAAGGGTTAACTTAAAAAAAACTTAGATATTATGACTTAAATTTTTCTAAACTTTTTTGGTGACTAAGGGGTTAAAATACGCGTGTTTTTTGCGCCAAATAATGTAGGAAAGAAAGGGTTAAATTTAAAAAATTTTTGGCGCCAAAAAACTTAGAAATTATGACTTAAATTTTTCTAAACTTTTTTGGAGAGTAAGGGGTTAAAAAACGCGTATTTTTTGTTCCAAATAACGTAGGAAATAAAGGGTTAAATTTAAAAAATTTTTGGCGTCAAAAAACTTAAATATTATGACTTAAATTTTATTAAACTTTTTAGGTGACTAAGGGGTTAAAATACGCGTATTTTTGGCGCCAAATAACGTTGGAAATATAGGTTTAAATTTAAAAAATTTTTAGCGCCAAAAAACTTAAATATTATGACTTAAATTTTTCTAAACTTTTTAGGTGATTAAGGGGTTAAAATACGCGTATTTTCCGCGCCAAATAACTTAGGAAATAAAGGGTTAAATTTAAAAAATTTTTGGCGCCAAAAAACTTAAATATTATGAGTTAAAATTTTCAAAAATTTTGGGTGACTAAGGGGTTAAAATACGCGTATTTTTGGCGCCAAATAACGTAGGAAACAAAGGGTTAAATTTAAAAAGTTTTTGGCACCACAAAAATTAAAAATTATGACTTAAATTTTATTAATCTTTTTGGGTGACAAAGGGATTAAAATACGCGTATTTTTGGTGCCAAATAACGTAGGAAATAAAGGGTTAAATTTAAAAAATTTTTGGTGCCAAAAAACTTAGATATTATGAATTAAATTTTATTAATCTTTTTGGGTGACTAAGGGGTTAAAAAACGCGTATTTTTAGCGCCAAATAACGTAGGAAATAAAGGGTTAAATTTAAAAAAATTTTGGCACAAAAAAATTAGAAATTATGACTTAAATTTTATTAATCTTTTTGGGTGACAAAGGGGTTAAAATACGCGTATATTTAGCGCCAAATAACGTAGGATTTAAAGGGTTAAAATTAAAAATTTTTGGTGCCAAAAAACTTAGAAATTATGACTTAAATTTTTCTAATCTTTTTGGGTGACTAAGGGGTTAAAATACGCGTGTTTTTTGCGCCAAATAACGTAGGAAAAAAAGGGTTAAATTTCAAAAATTTTTTGCGCCAAAAAACTTAGAAATTATGACTTAAATTTTTCTAAACTTTTTGGGTGAGTAACGTAGGAAATAAAGGGTTAACTTAAAAAAACTTAGATATTATGACTTAAATTTTTTAAATCTTTTTGTGTGACTAAGGGGTTAAAATACGCGTAATTTTTGCGCCAAATAACGTTGGAAATATAGGGTTAAATTTAAAAAATTTTTGGCGCCAAAAAACTTAAATATTATGAGTTAAAATATTCAAAAATTTTGGGTGACTAAGGGGTTAAAATACGCGTATTTTTGGCGCCAAATAACGTAGCAAACAAAGGGTTAAATTTAAAAAGTTTTTGGCGCCAAAAAAATTAGAAATTATTACTTAAATTTTATTAATCTTTTTAGGTGATAAAGGGGTTAAAATGCACGTTTTTTTGGCGCCAAATAACGTAGGAAATAAAGGGTTAAATTTAAATTTTTGGCTCCAAAAAACTTAGAAATTCTGACTAAAATTTTGTTAATCTTTTTGGGTGAATAAGTGGTTAAGATACGCGTACTTCTTGCGCCAAATAACGTAGGAAATAAAGGGTTAAATTTAAAAAATTTTTGGCGCCAAAAAACTTAGAAATTATGACTTAAATTTTATTAAACTTTTCGGGTTATTAAGGGGTTAAATATGCGAATTTTCGGCGTCAAATAACGTAGGAAATAAAGGGTTAAATTTAAAAAATTTTTAGCGGAAAAAAAAAATTAGAAATTATGATTTAAATTTTTCAAAACTTTTTGGGTGACTAGTAGTTAAAATACGCGTATTTTTGGCGCCAAGTAACGTAGGAAATATAGAGTTAAATTTAAAAAATTTTTGGCGCCAAAGAGCTTAGATATTATGACTTTATTTTTTTTAACTTTTTGTGTTACTAAGGGGTTAAAATATGCGTATTTTCGGCGCCAAATAACGTAGGAAATAAAGGTTAAATTTAAAAATTTTTAGCTGAAAAAAAACTTAGATATTATGATTTAAATTTTTCAAAACTTTTTGGGTGACTAGAGGTTAAAATACGCGTATTTTCGGCGCCAAATAACGTAGGAAATAAAAGGTTAAATTTAAAAATATTTGGCGCCAAAAAACTTAGATATTATGACTTAAATTTTATAAAACTTTTTGGATGACTGAGGGGATAAAATACGCGTATTTTTGGCGACAAATAACGTAGGAAATAAAGGGTTAACTTAAAAAAACTTTGATATTATGACTTAAATTTTATTAATCTTTTTGGGTGACTAAGGGATGAAAATACGCGTATTTTTTGCGCCAAATAACGAAGTAAATAAAGTGTTAAAATTAAAAATTTTTTGGCGCCAAAAATCTTAGAAATTATGACATAAATTTTATTAATGTTTTTGAGTGAAAAAGGGGTTAAAATACGCGTATATGTGGCGCCAAATAATGTAGGAAATAAGGGTTAAAATTAAAAAATTTTTGGCGCCAAAAAGTTTAGAAATTATGACTTAAATTTTCTAAACTTTTTGGTTGAGTAAGGTGTTAAAATAAGCATATTTTTGTCTGCAAATAACGTAGGAAATATAGGGTTAAATTTAAAAAATTTTTGGCGCCAAAAAACTTAGAAATTATGAGTTAAAATTTTAAAAATTTTTATTGACTAAGGGGTTAAAATACGCAAATTTTTGGCGCCAAATAACGTAGGAAATAAAGGGTTAAATTAAAAAAACTTAGATATTATGACTTAAATTTTATTAATCTTTTTGGGTGACTAAGGGGTTAAAATACGCGTATTTTTGGCGTTAAATAACGTAGGAAATAAAGGGTTAAATTTAAAAAATTTTTGGCGCCAAAAAACTTAGAAATTATGAGTTAAAATTTTAAAATTTTTTGGTGACTAAGGGGTTAAAATACGCAAATTTTTGGCGCCAAATAACGTAGGAAATAAAGGGTTAAATTAAAAAAACTTAGATATTATGACTTAAATTTTATTAATCTTTTTGGGTGACTAAGGGGTTAAAATACGCGTATTTTTGGCGTTAAATAACGTAGGAAATAAAGGGTTAAATTTAAAAAATTTTTGGCGCCAAAAAACTTCGAAATTATGAGTTAAAATTTTAAAATTTTTTGGTGACTAAGGGGTTAAAATACGCAAATTTTTGGCGCCAAATAACGTAGGAAATAAAGGGTTAAATTAAAAAAACTTAGATATTATGACTTAAATATTAATCTTTTTGGGTGACTAAGGGGTTAAAATACGCGTATTTTTGGCGCCAAATAACGTAGGAAATAAAGGGTGAAATTTAAAATTTTTGGCGCCAAAAAACTTAGAAATTATGACTTAAATTATTCTGAACTTTTTGGGTGACTAAGGGGTTAAAATACGCGTATTTTTTGCGTCAAATAACGTAGAAAATAAAAGGTGAAATTTAAAATTTTTGGCGCCAAAAAACTTAGAAATTATGCCTTAAAATTTTTAAAACTTTTTGGTTGAGTAAGGGGTTAAAATACGCATTTTTTTTGTTCCAAATAACGTAGGAAATCAAGGGTTTAACTTAAAAAATTTTTGGCGCCAAAAACCTAAATATTATGACTTAAATTTTATTAAACTTTTTGGGTGACTAAGGGGTTAAAATACGCGTATTTTTGGCGTCAAATAACGTAGAAAATATAGGGTTAAATTTAAAAAATTTTTGGCACCAAAAAACTTAGAAATTATGAGTTAAAATTTTAAAAAATTTTGAGTGACTAAGGGGTTAAAATAAGCGTATTTTTGGCACTAAATAACGTAGGAAATAAAGGGTTAACTTAAAAAAATTTTGGGCGCCAAAATACTTAGAAATTATTACTTAAATTTTTCTAAATTTTTTAGGTGATTAAGTGGTTAAAAAACGCGTATTTTCGGCGCCAAATAACTTTTTGGTTGAGTAAGGGGTTAAGTAAGGGGTTAAAATACGCATTTTTTTTGTTCCAAATAACGTAGGAAATCAAGGGTTTAACTTAAAAAATTTTTGGCGCCAAAAACCTAAATATTATGACTTAAATTTTATTAAACTTTTTGGGTGACTAAGGGGTTAAAATACGCGTATTTTTGGCGTCAAATAACGTAGAAAATATAGGGTTATTTTTAAAAAATGTTTGGCGCCAAAAAACTTAAATATTATGATTTAAAATTTTCAAAAATTTTGGTTGACTAAAGGGTTAAAATACGCGTATTTTTGGCGCCAAATAACGTAGGTAACTTAGGGTTCAATTTAAAAAATTTTTGGCGCCAAAAAAATTAGAAATTATGACATAAATTTTATAAAACTTTTTGGGTGACTAAGGTGTTAATATACGCGTATTTTTGGCGCCAAATAACGTAGGAAATAGAGGGTTAAAATTAAAAAAAATTTGACGTCAAAAAACTTAGATATTATGACTTAAATTTTATTAAACTTTTTAGGTGACTAAAGGGTTAAAATACGCGTATTTTTTGCACCAAATAACGTAGGAAATAAAGGGTTAAATTAAAAATTTTTAGCGCCAAAAATCTTAAAAATTATGACTTAAATGCTATCAATCTTTTTGGGTGACTAAGGGGTTAAAATACGCGTATTTTTGGCGCCAAATAACGTAGGAAATAACGGGTTAAATATAAAAAAATTTTGCGCCATAAAACTTAGATATTATGACTTAAACTTTATTAAACTTTTTGGGTGACTAAGTGGTTAAAATACGCGTATTTTTGGCTCTAAATAACGTAGGAAAGAAAGGGTCAAATTTAAAAAATTTATGGCTCCAAAAAATTTGGATGTTAAGGGTTAAATTTAAAAAATTGTTGGCTCAAAATGTTGGAAATTATGAGTTAAATTCTTCTAAACATTTTTGGTGACTAAAGGGTTGATACACGCGTAATTTTGACGCCAAATAACGTAGGAAATAAAGGGTTAAATTTAAAATATTTTTGGTGCCAAAAAAGTTATATATTATGACTGAAATTTTTTCAAATTATTTGGGCGACTAAGGGATTGAAACAAACGTATTTTTGGCGTAAAAAAACGTAGGGTAGAAAGGGTTAAATTTAAAAAAATTTTGTCGCAAAAAAACTAGTAATCATGACTAAAATTTAATTCGAAAATCTTAACCCTAACCCTAAGCCATAAATATTAAACGGTAAACCATTGCCTCTACATCCTTACCGCTAACACTAAATAGTAAACCTAAACCCCAAAGTTCAAATTGATATGCCTTAAACCAAAATCGGTAAACAATAAAACCTAAACCCTAAACCGTGTACTCTAAACCCTAAAAGTTAAGTGGTAATCCCTATGCTCTAAATCCTAACCCTAAACCCTAAACCCTAAAGCCTAAACCTTAAACCCGTAAACCCTAAAACATAAACCTTAATCCTAAACCCTAATTTGTATACTCTAACCCCTAAAACCTTAAGTCCTAAAAAGAATGCCCTAAACCCTATATCCTATGCCCTAAACCCTAAACCTTAAACCCTAAACCCGTAAAACCTAAACCTAAACCTTAACCCCTAAACCCTAAAGACTACCCTCTAACCCTAAACCCCTAAAACTATACACTAAACTTTACAGCCTAAACCCAAAACCCTAAACCTAAACCCTAAACCTAAACCCTAAATCTAAACCCTTAAAACCTAAACCCTAAAAACTAAACCATAAATCGTAACACCTAATCCTTATGTCCTGATAACTAAACCCTAAATCCTAACAAATAAACTATAATCCCTAAACCCTAAACTCCAAAACCTAAACCCTAAACGCTAAACCCTGAACCCTAATTCCTAATCCTAATGTCCTAAACCCTAAACCCTAAACCCTAAAACCCTTGACCCTAAACCCTAAACCCTAACCCCAAACGCTAAACCCTAAACCCTAAACTCTAAAACCTAAACTCTATAACCTAAACCCTAAACCCTAAACGCTAAAACCTAAACCCTAATAACTAATCCTTATATCCTAAACTCTAAATCCTAAACCCTAAAACCCTAGACCCTAAAGCATAATCCCTAACGCTAACCCTAAGCGCTAAACCCTAAACCCTAAACCCTAAGGTCTAATCTCTAAATGCTAATCCATTTGTCCAAAAGCCTTTACCCTATATGCTAAACCCTAAAACCTAAACCAAATGCCAATGACCTAAACCCTAAACCCTAAACCTTAAACCCTAAACACTAAGCCATAAAACCTACCCCCTAAACTCTAAACGCTAAACCCTAACCCTAAACCCTAAACCTTTACCCTAAACACTAAACACTAATCAAAACGCCCTAAAATCCTAAACCCTAAACCCTAAACTCTAAAAGCTTATCCATATTCCCTAAACCCTTAACCCTAAATGCTAACCCCTTTACCCTAAACCATAAACCCTAAACCCTAAACACTAAATTCTAAATCCTAAACCCTAAATACTAAACCCTAAACCCTAAACCCTAAACCCTAAACCCTAAAACTCTTGACCCTAAACCCTAAACCCTAACCCCAAACGCAAACCCTAAACCCTAAACTCTAAACACTAAACTTTATAACCTAAACCCTAATAACTAATCCTTATGTCCTTAACCCTAAATCCTAAACCCTAAAACCCTACACCCTAAAGCATAAACCCTAACGCTAACCCTAAGCACTAAACCCTAAACCCTAAACCCTAAGGTCTAATCTTTAAATGCTAATCCATTTGTCCAAAACCCCTAACCCTATATGCTAAACTCTAAAACCTAAACCAAATGCCAATGACCTAAACCCTAAACCCTAAACCTTAAACCCTAAACTCTAAACCATAAAACCTACCCCCTAAACTCTAAAAGCTAAACCCTAATCCCTAAACCCTAAACCTTTACCCTAAACACTAAACCCTAATCCATACACCCTAAAATCCTAAACCCTAAACCCTAAACCCTAAACTCTAAAAGCTTATCCATATTTGCTAAACCCTTAACCCTAAATGCTAAACCCTACACCCTAAACCCTAAACCCTAACCCCTAATCACTAAACCCTAAACCCTAAACCCTAAACCCTAAACCCTAAACCCTAAACCCTAAACCCTAAATCCTAAACCCTAAACCCTAAACCCTAATGTTGGAAATTATGAGTTAAATTCTTCTAAACATTTTTGGTGACTAAAGGGTTGATACACGCGTTATTTTGACGCCAAATAGCGTAGGAAATAAAGGGTTAAATTTAAAATATTTTTGGTGCCAAAAAAGTTATATATTATGACTGATATTTTTTCAAATTATTTGGGCGACTAAGGTATTGAAACAAACGTATTTTTGGCGAAAAAAACGTAGGGTAGAAAGGGTTAAATTTAAAAAAATTTTGTCGCAAAAAAACTAGTAATCATGACTAAAATTTAATTCGAAAATCTTAACCCTAACCCTAAGCCATAAATATTAAACGGTAAACCATTGCCTCTACATCCTTACCGCTAACACTAAATAGTAAACCTAAACCCCAAAGTTCAAATTGATATGCCTTAAACCAAAATCGGTAAACAATAAAACCTAAACCCTAAACCGTGTACTCTAAACCCTAAAAGTTAAGTGGTAATCCCTATGCTCTAAATCCTAACCCTAAACCCTAAACCCTAAAGCCTAAACCTTAACCCTTTTCGCGCATGCGCATAAAGCAAGTAACTACTGCAAACGCACGAGTATTTTCAGGGTTGGAGTGGTTGCGTTTAAGCTCTTGTATCATCTCTAAACTGTCTCCTAGAAGTTTAGCTGTTTCAAGTTTTCTTCAATATGGATACCTGGATGTTTTGTTCTTCTAATGAATTGTGTATTCGTCGTCTACAAGGTAAGCATTATGTTATAACTACGCACACATTGTAAATGACGTATAAAGCATCTTTCAAGAGTCCCCATGTTTTTTTTATTTGAAATAGACTTAGATGATAGTAGGAATGAGTAGAATGTTTCTTATTTCTTCGTTGCAGTTTTTTTTTGCGTTGTAGTACTAGTTCTTTGAGTGGGCGTGGCCTTCTGTTTTTGGAATGTACTTACCTTGTGGTTGTAAAATAGAGCAATTAGGCATTTTTGAGTATAGTGAAATAGGTGATCACTAGCTACAGTGTAAGGTGAACAAAAAGCTTCAGCTTTAGTATGTTGCTTTTGTCTGTAGCAAGACATGTGAAGCTTCTAGTAAGATGTATCATAATTACAAACCACAATTTCAAGACAATAGTTATACAATGCAATACAACACAGTACAAACATTGACAAGTAAGTAATATTTATATAGTTTATTTATGTAGCTAAATGATAATTACCATTCAATTGTTCTATTTCAGTCTCATCAACCGCAACAATATTATCAGCTACTACATCAATTTCACCATCTATATATATATAATTTTTTTGCTTTTATTGAAATAAATTATAATCAAGAATGTAATGTTCTATGAAATACTGAAGTTTCTGGGTAAATCGATCAACGTACGAGATGTTATACACACGAAACGCATAAATGCGTCGTCGGCGCTGGTGAACAATCAGCCACCGACGCATAAATGCGTCGGTGGCGCGGAAAGGGTTAAACCCGTAAACCCTAAAACATAAACCTTAATCCTAAACCCTAATTTGTATACTCTAACCCCT